>JAOTQP010001286.1:81330121-81411866 GCA_026413545.1 Cichladusa arquata | reverse complement strand
CGGGGTCTAGCGCTGGGAGGGGACGCTGGGCCGCCGCGGGCAGGGGGGGAGCCGCGGGGGCCGGGCTGCGGGACTGCCCCGCGGGCGCGGGGCGCCCCGCCGGCTGCGCGCAGCGGGAAGCGCGGGAGAGCGGCCGGGCTCCGCGCCGCCCCACGGGCGCTGCTGGGGCCGGGCTCGTGTCGTGCCGGGACTCGAGTGTCCCCGCACGGCAGGCAGCGACCGGGCACAGCGATACGGCCGAGAGTCACAGGCCGTCAGCTGCAGACATCCTCCTCCAGAGCTAAGGGGTCAGATCATCCTTCTTTACTTCAACCTAGTCTTTCGCATCCAGTGCAAAACGTGTCCCGCGCTTTTTGTGCACTTGAATTTAACCGCCGGACCAGAGCTCAATTAACTTACTTAAAATCGGTGGCAAAGACAGTCGCTGAAATCCAGACCTTACTCTTCCGGAGTCCGGAGGGCACGGCAAACCTGATGGAAATTACTCATGCTTAAGAATCAAGCACATTTACACTCTGTGGAGGATGAGGGTCTCTTTTTTTTTGCTGTGCTTCAGTTTCTCATCCTCAAGATGTGGGTAACAAATACTTCCTTTCTCAGATCCTACCTTTATCTTTGCTCCCATATAACAAAAGTCTAGGCATAGCTTTATGCATGTGTATAATCTCATGGATTTAAACTGGACAATAAAAAAAAAAGTTAAGCATGTAGACGTTGGAAAGATCAGAAGCTTAGAATGCAAGCTCTTTAAAACAGAAACTGTTTACTCCTTCCTAAAAGTTTTTACCATAGAACAAAATTAGGTCTCCGAGGGTAAGTTGGGAATTTTTTTTAGAGCAGAAATGGCAAGACTATACCCGGGGATTTATTTCAGGCACTCCTTCCCTCAGAGAAGCTCTGCAGATGTGACTGCTGTGCGCTTCACAAACTGGGATAGTATCTGGGTGTGTGTGACATGAGCCAGGTAGACCTGGTGCTACTCAATTTTTTGAGTTTTCACACTGCATCTTTAAAGAGATGCAGAACCCTCCTTTATTGCAACTTACAAGTAGACTTTATGGATCTGTTAGGGTTGAAACTCAGAGGCAAATTCTCCTCATATTTATTCCGGAAGAACCCCATGTCTTCCAGCAGGTTTGCATACAGGGAATCAAGACCTTTTGATGAGTAGAACACCTGGCACTCCCAGGTAGTAAAAAGGAAGAAGGAGATTTACAAAAGATCCCCAAAATATGCCACCATGTGCCTTGCAGTTAGTACTTTTCTCCAGCAAATCACAAAGAGCTCATCCTCAGCAGGACCGGGAATACAGACAGGAAGAGCTTCACCAGACACCTTCAAAAGCAGAAGCTGGTTAACTCAAGGGAACTCCGCAACTTTCCACAGATATGTGCGTTTGGATATTTCAAAGTAAAAGGACTGACGCTCCACTGGGGAATGGCTCTTTCAGGAGCCGTTTGCTGCTCTCCTGTGCTCCAGCTGCCACAGGACCCATGTGCTCCAGCACACCAAGGGGGAACTGATTTGGCATATATTTTTAAAGGCAGATTTTACCCTGCACAGGCCATGTCCCATTAAATACTTGACAAAGTTTTTAGGTCAAAATTGATTTGCTAGATTGTTATCAGAGTAGGTGTGAGCTGAGCCTCTTAAGATAAAATCTTAAGTGATGTGACCTTCTGTAATTCACTGTGTTTAGGTTTGTTAACAGCTCCTAGGAGCTCTCTATACTTACTAGATGTTGTGGAAAATCCTTTTACCACTGGCACCCTGGAGAGTGACCAGCAAGCAGCACAGCCACGGCAGCACTGAGCTCACTGGTGCCAGGCTGCTGTCAGGTACAGCAAGTTCATCGCTAGGAGAGCAGCAGTGGCCAGTGTGAAGAGATGTTCACTGTCCCTGTGATGTCCCCTAAGCCCAGAGCGGCTTCAAACAGATCTGTTAAGGGATAATTGGAGTTATACAGTCAGGCTTGCAGTGTTTCCAGTGACATTACTGGTAATTTAGGATGAGCTAAAGTGGGCTGTAAAGAGAGAGAAATGTAAAGCAAAGCAAAAAAATATTTTAAAAAAAATATATATATTAGAGTCATCTAATTCACTGCCAGCTAAATCTTACGGCAGATGAAATCTGCCAAAGAGGTTTTTCCATTGCTGGATTTATTGTGGGAAGCATCTAACAAGACTGCACAATGAATGGTTTCTTTCAGATTTATTTTTAAATAGAAATAGTAATTTGTATTGCAGGAGGTACTATGTTTCTACTGCTGTGTATTACCACTTCCCATTTATTGCTTTCCTGCAGTAGTCTTACCAACCTGAATCCTCAAAATGGACAGCATGCCACATTCATGCTGTTTCAGCCCATTACCAGGCAGGTGCTGATGATTAAATACAAAAGTACAACAGGAAAGATTTGCAAATTGACAATCAATAAAAAAGTGTTAAGCATAGAGTATGCATATTAGGTGCAACAGCTGGAGTGTGCCAGGCAGGTGTTTCTCCTGGCTTTCAGTCACAAAATTTTTATTTTAGTTCTAGTTATTCAGAGGGTTTGCTTGTGAGATCCTGAATTGGTTGGGTGAGAAGTTCTCATTCCATTTGCAGTACAGAAGTTCTGATCAAGATGAGGATGGTGAAGATTTATCATAAGCACAGTGAATTTTCAGAGGCACAAAAGGGATGGATGTTGTATTCTACAGCCAGAAATCTCCCATGAACCATGCTTTCTACTATAATGCTAAGTGTGACCAGTTCGCTTCACAGTCCTTATCATAGCTAGTTCCCTCACCATGAGAAATCCCTCATTGGACTATTTTCCTCTCAGATGGCTCTTCATACTTTGGAGTGCCAGAAATGCTTAAAAAAATTCATGGATCTCACTAAACAGCTGATTGTCAGGTATTTGAATATTACTCAGGAAATAGCGATCACTGCTCCAATTGCACATAATGCCTAATATTTAATAGACTTTTGTTTAGGATCTTTGATCCATTAAACTGTAGTCTCAGATTTTTAGCTTTAGAAAAGAACTATGTCACCTCTCAGCAAAGCTCTAATGCTTTTACCTCAGAAGCATCTCAAAATTCCACATATTCCTCTCCTTACAAATCACGGGAAATACCACCTGTGCCATGGATGTATAAATAGAAAATATCCCTACCAAGACTGTCTTTTTCCTACATCAATCTGTTCATGTAATTTTCCTCTCTGCATTTCTGTTCTGACTCCTCAGGCATTGTTGCAACATACTTACCTTTCTCCCAATTTGCACTGGCTTCCCACTGTCCTTTACTTGGTCTCTCCCATAATTCAAGTGTCTCATTTATGTATAAGCATTTCAGGCTTTTTTTCCGCGTAACTTCTTTCACCAACTGACCTCCCTGAACTCAACTACAACTCCCTTTCTCTCTCCAGGCTGTGTATTTTCCACTAATTTCTACCATACTACTGTTTAGTCACCTGCGTAAGATTTGAAAGACCCTCTCGTATGGTTTTCTGTACCTCAGCCTCCACTCTTTCTTTGCAAGGTGCTCACTGAGAGGCCAGAGAACCTCTTAGTGCCTTATAGGTACTAACACAAACATGAGATAAATAATTGCTGTAATAATGCAAGAAAACGTGGATGACATGATCAGCTATGTGAGATTTTAATCTGCATGTAAGTGAAAGAACAGAATAACAGTTTATCATCAGTGGTTTTGTTAACTTCTTTCCTTTTTAGCAGTAGTGCATGGGAAGAGAGGGGGGTTTGTTTGTGAATTTTTTGTTTGTTTTCTTGTTTTTTTTTTTTTTATTGTAGAAGAATGTTTTACAGTAAGGAAACGTGATAGGCTGAAGATGACTACAGACACTTCTGGCATCAAGGAGAGATGCATATTGTATGAATGTTGACTGACTGATGTGTAACCATTAAATTGAATCACAGTTGCTCTTCAGCCAGGAGAAACTCAAGTTTTCATGTATTTGCAATTGTAGTGGAATCAAATGCTCTGGTTATGGGTGTACATATGCATGCATCCTCGTATACCTGCACAAAACACTTGGGAAGGGGCTTACCAGAGACATCATGAGTCCCACTCATTTTATCATATCACTTTGAAAAACATTCCTTCCAAAGCTTCCAGCTCATAGCTGCATCTGAGCCAAAGCTGAAAACAAACTCAAGACAAATTCAGGAGGTCTCAGTCACACCCAACTTTTCATCTCCTTGTTTTGCTAGTTGACCTCAGGCATTTTCTCTCAGATGGCTTTGGGAACCCGAAGAATCTATTGGAAGAACAATTGGCCCTTGGGCCTGCCTACAGAACAAGTATGATAGAGATAGGAACCAGCCACATCACCACTCCATTTCATAGGATAGACACACTCTAGTTATTGCTGTTTATCTTTAGGCAGTGCATAGAGGTGCTAGGTAATAGGTGGCACTTTATCACAAGCTGTTGTCTTCTCAGGCAACATGAATTGCCCACTCTGTTGAGCAAGACAGAGCGTTCTTGATTACAGGCTAATCAGTTTTATCAGGGACTTGGTTACATACAGTAATACCTTGGTGTCAGGAGAGGAGAGCAGGATAATTTCCTTCTGGAATAGAAAAGTTCTGACTACAGAAGACTAAGGCACTGCTGTCACCAACAGCACTCTCAGGCAGGATAAAACTAGACGTGCAGGAACCACACTTCTTGCTTCAAAGACTACCCAGCAATGACTCTGCATATAAAAACATGGTATGTAGAATTTAGTCTAATGTAACTGTAACTAAAATTCAGTCTCTCTGTTTTGAATACCCCCTATGGCCTACGGAAAAAAATCTTGCTGCTTCAGCTATTTTAAATGAAAAGTTTGGTTTTTTGCTCTTTTTTTTTGCAGTCAGCTTTACATAGAACATACATAAAATTCAACTCTCATTTACATCTGGAGACAGCTACTGAAGTCCAATAATTACTCTGGATTTCTGACAAAACTAAGAACAGAAATGCTTTATTGAGAACTACAAATGAAAATTATTTGATATTTCTTTTTCTTAAAATGCCTCAGAAGAGGACCTCAGTAATTTATGTAGTATCTAGTAGTATGTTTCTAGTACATATCTGCAAGGTTTCCAGAACTCTTTGACCGGACATGAGAGAAAACATGCAGACTCCAACACAGGGTAAGAAAGGCAATAGAAGGACTAGAACACCTCTTCTATGAGGAAAGGCTGGGAGAGCTGAGACTGTCCAGCCTCAGGAATAGACAGCCCAAAGGGATCTTCTTTTCTGAATACATGATGAGAGAAAAGGG
The DNA here is from genome assembly GCA_026413545.1 of Cichladusa arquata. Taxonomy (NCBI): domain Eukaryota; kingdom Metazoa; phylum Chordata; class Aves; order Passeriformes; family Muscicapidae; genus Cichladusa; species Cichladusa arquata. The sequence goes on along the minus strand of JAOTQP010001286.1, from coordinate 81,406,584 downwards.
AGGAGAAGCAGCCAGGTTCTCCTCAATGATAGGACAAGAGACAATGGATGAAGGAAATTTCACCTGAATGCAAAGAGGTACTTTTTTTAACTCTGAGTGTGTTCAAACATTTGAACATATTTACCAGGGAGGTTGTGGAGTGTCCATCTGGAGCAGAAAGCAATGAAGAGTTGTGTTAATGAACTGACATTATGATCATAGAGATTTGCTTTCTCATTTTCTTTTAAATCCATCTCCTAAAGTCTCCTGTCTGTTTTTTTTCAAGTCACAAATCTCTAATGAAGTCAGATTAGAAAGTTTCAGAAGTATGCTACTCTCAATTTTCAGAAAGAGTAAACTGTTAACAGCACTGTTAATATTTGAAGGATTGATTCAACATCACTGCTCACAAAATCTTCTGTAACAAGTCCTGATTTTTTAAGCTAATTTACTACTGATATATATTTAGTGAAGATCTCTGAACAATTGCATTGCCTGCCGTTTCAACATTCAATTGTTTTTTTTAATTATGTTAATCATATATGGTTGTTTCTGAACTGTCCAAAAATGGCAAGAATACACCTTTTAGTGAATCTTGTTCTCATTTTGTGACAGATTTGCTTTCACTGAACATTTGTATTAATGAAGTTAAATTCAGCTTTATAAGAAGTACACCCATTTGGCCCTAGAAAAGAACACTGGTGTCTGTGAGATCTGCCATCTTCTACAGTCCCCACCTTGCTCAGGAGAGTGTTTCTGTTCATAATTAGTGATGAATTATAACTTCTGGTATTTGCTGTACTTATGTAAAATATCTTGAGCCTAGAGAAACAAGCCCATTTTAAGTAAGCTTATCTTCATGCCTTGCTATTCCAATGTATTTCAATATAGCTGAGAGAGTACATCTCTCTGGGTTCTTTTATTTATAGTTAGTGATGGCAGGTATGTGGTCGGAGTGCCATTGTGGTACGAGTACCAAGGTGATCTCTATCACTTGTTCAAAACCTTTTTATTTAACTGCAGTTAAGAGTTTCTGTTAAGGAATCCAAGAGGGAGCTGTCTTCTATTAATAAGAGATAAAGCAAGCTCTGGAGATCCCTGCTGCATTCCAAGCAAAAGGTCTGGATAATATTCACTGCGCAGTTTTAAGTGAGCCATTTAGTCTCTGTACCACAGCTCCCTGGAAAAAATGACAATGTTGACACTTCTTATTTCACAAGGATATTCAGGGAACACCATAAACATTTTGAGAATTTCAGAAAGTGTGGTAAAGGAATCCATTATAAGGGCGTGTCTGCATGGCAGGCTGAACCTTCTCTGCCTTTACATTGAGCTGGCCAGATGACAAGTCAGCTGTCAGCTTGTGATAGATTAACCTTGGCTGGCTGCCAGGTGCCCACCAAGCCAGTTCCTCACTCCCCTTCCTCAGCAGGACAGGAGTAGAAAATACCATGAGAAAGGTCATGGGTCAAGGTAAGGGCCCAGATCTCACTCACTGAGTACCATGATGAGGAAGCAGACTCAGCTCGGGGAAGTAACAACACAGAAGAATAGGAAAAATTTAAAAAAAAAAAAAAAGGGGAAAAAAAAACCAAAAACCCCCCCAAACCAAACTAAAATTCATCTCCCTCCATCCCTTTGTTCTCAGGCTCAGCTTCAGTCCTGATGGCTCTGTGTCCTCTCCCTGAGTGGTGCAGAAGGTTCAGGAATGAGGTTTGTGGTCAGTTCATAACACTTCATTTTTGCTGTTTCTTTTTCATCACACTGTTCCCCTGCTCCAGTGAGAAGCCCCTCCCATGAGAGTGACTTCATGTACTACTCCAACAGTACATTAACCCATGGGATCCTTCCCATGGGTTGCAGTCTTTCAGGAGGGAATTATGCCAGGTTTGATACCCTGTGGGTCACTATTCCTGCCAGAAAACCTGCTCAATGTGTGCTCCTTTCTCTGGACTGCATTTCATATCCTGCTAGGAGCCTGTATGAGCTCTCCATGAGATGCAACTTCTTCTGGGGCACATCCACCTGCTGTGGCATTGGGTCCTCCATGATTTTCAGGGTGGATATCTGCTCCACTGAGATTCTCCTTGGGCTTCAAGGCACAACCTGCTTTACCATGATCTTCTCCCTAGGCTGTTGGGAAACCTCTGCTCCAGCACCTGGAGCACCTCCTCTTCCTTCTTCACTGGTCTTGCTATTTGCTTACAGCTGCAGTGCAGCTTTCTTACATACAATTCCCCAGAGCTGCCACCAGCACTGCTGATGGTCTTGGCTCTGGCTGGCTAGAACTGGATCTGTCTGACAAGGGGCAGCAACTCACAGAAGGCGTGCCTGCAGCTTCCCCTCCCTACCAAAGTCATGCCATGTAAACTCTGGTGGTAGCTTGAAGATACCAGCACAGCTGGCTGACTCCCAGTGTACAGCTGCTTCCTCCAGTGGATGCACTGCAGAGGTAGGGAACATTGTATCTCTTCCCTTCATCCAAGAGCGGGGATGCTTGTTTGGCAGATAAGCGTTAGTTTACACCTGGGCTTCTAGAAAGCTGTACTTCAGATTATTTTTGTTATTTGCATTACCTGAAAACAGGCAGATGCTGTTCAGGGTCTAGGAGTCCATCACGTGTGGCAGTGTGCAAACAGTTCATGACCTATATTTAGTCAGATAACAGATAACCAACAGCTACACACAGCTCAGGGAACTCAAGGAGGAGGTGAGATCCTATCAAGCAAATAAATAGGCCGGGGACTGAAGTGGAGCCTTACTGTAGTTACTATCAGGTTTTGTATTATTTGTATAGTTTCTCTTATCCCACAGATAAAAACAGGTTCAAAGGAGAAAATGAATTAGCTGGGATAGAACATCCTTCCCAGCCCTGAAGGAAGAAAATTATGAACTTGAAATGAGAACAAGCAGGCTGGGGGGAGTGGTCAGGAACACAAGACCCTTTCAGCAGAAGTACAGTACATATTAGATTAAACCAAAGATGGAGAGCCTGGAGTAGATAAAAACTCCCCAAACCATGTGCTAAAGCAATGATGCTCCCAGCATTTTGAATGCACATGAACAGGAGAGGACAGATTTGTCTCTGACAAGGGTGAGACACAAGGTGATGAAAATTTAAACATGAATTTCAGCTACAGTCAGGTTAAGGAAGAGCCTCACCTGAGCAAAGCCATGCAGAAAGGATCCATAGCTTTTGAGCCTGTTCCTTAGATGATGATATAATAAAGGCTTTTTGAAGGGAGGTTACCTTATTTATTCCAGTTTGAAGCGACATGTATCACACATTGTTATTATGATGGTGATCCTGTTGAGAATGCATACTAAGGTGTAACTGTTACAGCAGCTCTTTGTCCCATCCCTGTCCCTTCACTGGGTGTGTCCTTTTTAGAGAGCGCCCCAGGAGACTCAAGATGAAGATGGGTGATATTAGGGTGAAATTAACCATAAAGAAAACATTTGAATAAAAATGATTAACCCAGTGTTAGAGCTATTATGGGACAGAAAAGAAATGTCAGAGAAAAAAAATGTGTACCATGACTGCCCCATTACACTATAATTAGTTTATCTTTGTGTAATTTATGCTTAGCTGTATGTCAATGAATTCCAGACAGAAGAAGCTCCTGGCCTACAGCAAGGCTGAAAGAAAGAGGAGCTCTGGATAGCAAAGAATTTTTAAAGGTATTCTCTGAACTCAGATGTGTCCCATCCTTGAAAATTAAAAGGAAACAGCTCCTTTTTACACAATTTTATATAATTCATATCAAACTAATTACAAGCTAGGCACCTAAATATCTTCGAACACCTGTGATTAGATTTCCAATTTTACCTTGGTACAGGTAAAGAATTTTAGGAGGAATTTGGAGTATTTCTCACTGCTTATATTATATAATCAGTCTAGCGTCTCTTGATAGGCATCAGCTGAGTTTAATGAAAAGTATTATTTATCTCAAGGGAGGTGAACAATTATTCTTTTTTCTGGTTCTCTAACTCCTTCTTCCCTTTAGAGACTAATATTTGACTAGAAAAATAATCATTAAGAGAGTTTATTCTGTTACTTGGAGATCTAGCCCAGTTACCTGACTTAATGACACAAACATCCAGTAATATGTATATATTGATGCCTTGAAGTGAATACCAGGATGTTTTGTCCTGCAAGGTAAATATTGATCAACATGTACAGTGTATTTTTCCTTTGGATCAATATGCCTGTTTCTTCTTAAATCAATAAGTACTTTTTCTTACATAGAGGAAAAGTTTGTCTCATAATTGGATAAAATTGGGTATATAGCAAATGAGAACATTTTTCTTGCTTAGCTCCAACTGTTGTAGGGATCAGGGTTCTGAAAAAAATAGCCAGACTGAACATATAAAATGCTGCTTATGAGGTTCAAAAAATACTATCATTCACATCTTCTGAGCCAGTATAGTACACATCCACACATATGACCCCATTTTTGAGTCAGAGAACAATGGTGCTTGCTGAAGTCAGCTGAAGCAGTCAATTTTCCACATTAATCTCTCTAATTTTTTGTTATTTTTAACTTGGAGTATTTCTCTGTATGTATGTTTAAACAGCAGCTACAATTTTCCAGGGAATCCTGGGACCTGTTTGTGATCTTCAAGCTCTGCGTCCTAACTATTGCTTGCAATTGATGGTTGCAATGGATAACCTGACTTTGAAATAAGAAAGGAAATGAGAATTTCACCATTATTTCAGAACCACAGAATTTTCAGAATCTGCAGTTTCATATTTTTTCCTCTATTTTAGAAATACTTGTAGAAATCATTTACTACAAAAGTTTTTCCTGACTTTGCTGTTCTTGTGGTTGCCACTACAGGTTAACATTAGTTGAAAAACAAAACAAAACAAAACAAACAAAACAAACAAACAAAAAAAAGAAAACAAACAAACAAACAAAAAAGAATAAAATCAAAACTCTCCACTCCTAAACATAACTAGATTCTAAAGTTAAGTAAGGCAAAAAGGCAAACTAGCCAGCTATGAAAGTGCTAGTTTGGTCTACTGTAAATGAGATTTTTTTCTTGTAGATCTCAGACAGAAAATGGTAATATTTCAAAGAAAAATTAATCAGGAAGCAAAGTTAAGAATGCTATTTAAACATACAAAACTGACAAAATTAACTCCCTTTATGGGTATTCTCTCAGTGCCTTTTCTTCCATGAAGAATTCAGAACATGAAGAAATACCAGAAGCATTGTCATATTTGGAAAATTTAAGAATAGATATGCTTTTTAAAAATAAAGTAACTTCAGATTATTAACTACATTAAGGCAAAACAAGAAAAAAATCATTAACATGCCCATCTTTCATCTTATGAATAAATGCATTACTAAATAATGTAATAAAATGCTACTTGCACCCTCTTAAGAACTGTAGTTAGGGTTCTCATTTCTCTCCTCCTGCAGAAATAATTAAGCAAAGTCAGAACCTGTCTGCTGAGCTTGGATTTTGAGGAAGAATTTGAAATTGAGGAATATTTTCAATCTCCAGTATTGCCAGGTGAAAATATCTTCCAGTTCATCAGATACATTTATACCACTACATACTGAAATTTGTATCCCTCAAGTGAGTTGAGATCTCAATGTGTTTTCAGTATAGTTTTAATTGACTGCCCTGTGGCAAATTAAGGGATTCTTGTTAGGACTAGTTTGCCATAAGGTTGCTATTTTGGCCAGGAATTTTCAGACTGCCTAGAGGAAGGCCAGTATACAGTGGCATGGGCTTCCAAAATTCAATTAGACCATTTGGGGAGAAGTAGTCTCCAAAAATTCTTTTCCAGTGAATTACTAAGTATAATGCACACCTTCCAGCACTTGCCAACCCATTTTATACACTGGATTTCTGAGCTCTGTGTGAGACTGCTCAGGGCTAAGCAATATACACATACAGTCTGCCACAGACAAGGGAGATGTAGATGGAGTGGGGGAAATGTTGGCTGCTGCTGATGCAGTGTAGGAAGAGGGACCTATCCAGCAGCCCCTAGTGTGAGTGGAAGAAGCACACAACTGGCAGCCCTGAAGGTAAGCCCAAAACACTGAGGGAATTGTGCTTTCTTTACTTATTCTAAGGCAACAGTAGCACTTGATCACCATTGTGTACAGCTGTTTGACCAAAGTACTGCAAGCAGTGTGTGCACAAAAATGCTTATATTGAATCCTTACATTAATAATGAAGTATCAGTTAGCTTCAATTTTACTTCACAATGTTATTTCTGTTCACAATTTGCAAAGGTGTAACAATTGCAAATTGGCTTGATGTGACCTCTAGGCTCCCAATAGACCACTTTTCTTCCTTCATGTCCTGCAACTTCCCTTCACCACTCCCACAGGCACAGGAATTTTGAAATTATTTTCCTTTAATTCTTCCAGTTTCCCCAGTAACACTGTCCACCAAATCTTCCCTCAATCTCCCTCACACCCATTCTTACTCCCTTCATTACTTGTGCTAATCCATCTCCCCTGTTCCCATGCCAATTCTACAACAGGCTCTCCCATCCTTGACTTCCCTTGCCTGGCTAGTTACCTCCTACATTTCCCCTTCATATCTGAACACATTGAGTGTACTGTCTGCAACCACTGATAAGATTTCCTGTATTCCATTTCCACCCTTAGAGTGTCTAATCTGGTTTCTGCACCTTTTACTCCACTGAAATTGGGAACAGCTGAACTTAGTCAGATCAGAGGACCATCTAACACAATATTCTGTCCTACACAGTAGTCCAGCCAGCTGCCTGTGAAGCATAATCAGTATGGGCAAGGATAAAGAGATATTCTTCTCACCACCCCCAGCTGTTCTAGTCAAAATCTCTAGTGATCACTTTACAACCAATTTAACATCCAGAACTTGTTATTTTTTTCCTTCTTGCCCTGTCTGCATTCTTTAAGTTATCTCCCTTTGTTTTGATGGCTTCAAAACCAGTGCTGACTTTAGGTTCTCCTCCTAGTTTCATTACGATCTTCGGAAGTCCTATTTGTTCTTTAACCTTTTTTTTTGGGCAGACTTCTGGGATCCATCCTAGACCTCTTCATCCCACACTCCTCCTCCAAAATAAGATGTAATCTGCTTTTCCAGTTAAAGTTTTAGCTAACAATTCCATACTGACAGACTGTCTAGTTTCTGTAATTTTCTGTTCAAACTGAAAATTCAGCCTTCTCTAACATGCATTTGAGAATATTTCTCTAAGCCCAAGTTCAACGGTGCCAAACCAGATGTCACTTCTCTCCCTTGGGTTCTGACCACTACCTCCTTCTGAATAATAGTATGTAAAATCAGCATCCTGCCTCTTTTTTCACATTGTCACCCAAAACCCTCATCCTGAACTCAGAACTCTCTCATGTTTTACACGTTCAGTCTATTTCAAACGCTTGAAAACTATTTCTATACATCCAACAGTTGTTAACATCTGAGTTCTCATCTCCTTGTATCTTGACTACTGCAATATTCTTTCTCATAAATTACTTCTCATTATGACAAGATCCAGTCATGATCATTCAGAATATGGATAGAAGGTTGATTAAGTTTGCCTGCCCCTTTAACCAAATGGAATCTTTTCCTAGATAACTTCACCCACAATTCATTCCATCACTTAAAAAAAAATTAATCTGAGGGGTTTTTTGAGTCCTTTCTGACCTACAATCTTTATTGCCTATCAACATCTAAGCTCTGATAGTCAACTTTGCAACTTGCAACTTGCCTCCACCACTGAACAATTTCTTTTTCAAACAAGAATCTTTGCTCACACCTGTGTTGTTCCTCACTGAGAACAGCTCCCAATCTACCATTTCCCTTGTTGTTTTGAAGTTCTCATTCTCTGGCCTTGAGGAAACCAGAATTAAGGTTTCTTAAAGTTAAAAACAACAGCCTGTTTTTAATAGGCATAGAAAGACTGACATTTATACTTGTAATATAGTGGGAAAGGCTTCATGTGGACTACAAGATGGTTGTTTGAAGAATAAACTGGAAGTTATTTCTAATCATAAGAAATCAGTGAATATGAGTACTTTCAACACCAGTGTAGCCTTACTTCTCTTTGTAAGATAATTATTTCCAACACTTATAGACATAGAGTCAGCATTTTAAAAGCCCTCAATACAGAACAGTGGCAATAAATGCAACAACAAAAAAAAATCTTGATTTTGCATTTTTTTTTCTTAGGTAATATGTATATTACCTTCCCAAGAAAGTGAAATGCTAAACATTTTATACTAATATGGAAAGCAAATTATATGAAGTACCCTTCCTTTTTTTTTTTTTTTTTTTCTTTGAAGTTGGTGAGGATGTTACTTAGTAGTCAGAAGGAGGATAAATCTCAAGGCAATCAAGAAAAACATGAATTATGGTGAACACTGCTTGGGACAGAAGATGAAGCCTCCAGATCCTTGTCCCACCACTGCAAGAATCACTTCAGTAGGATGAGAGAAGCCAATGTTATCTTGATTAACTTAGTGTGTAGAATTTTGAGGGGGTTGCTTTTCTTGAAGCACAAACACAAAACACAAGATAGAGGAAATCATATCATTACCAACATGAGCCTGTGGTTTGGAAAGATGAGCGGTTGGCTTCTGGCAGCTGCAAGGAATGATGGGGACTCAGATAGTGCCAGCCTGTCAAATTCTCCATGTGCTTTTTTTGCAACACTTCCCCCCTGCCCCCTACCCCATTTTTTTTTTTTTTTTAATGTAGTAAGCATGCTGTTCAAGAAAAATGAATTACATAGGTATCCCTTCACTCAGCTATCAAATCCTTCTCTTCCAATCTACTAAATAAAGAGAGGGACTGCTGCTTTCATGAAAAAAAAAAAAAAAAAATCGTTTTCATGCAAGCCCATACTAGAGAATCAGGAAGATATTCATTTTATTTTGTGTATCTAGACAGTGATTTTAATGTTATGCAAATGGAGCAGGCAATTCCTAATCTATCCTGAAATGTATGTGTCAGAGCTCTTGTGTAGTGCAGGTTACTGATGATAAAAACAAGATGTGTTTTTATACAAGGAAGGCGCATGATTACCAGCTTTAGAATTTTTTCTTTCATTACAAATTTAAAGTAGGACAAGTCAGTGCAATGGAAACTGAGGAGTACCACCACAGAAAAAGCTAGTGTCTTTTCAGAGTCAAGTTTGACAAGCATTGTTTGCCTCTCCCCTTGAAACCAGAACAGTAGACATAGTAGCAGTCTCTTAGACTTTAAAACTGTTTGAGAAGAAAAGCTTCTATTAATCCTTAGTGCACCAGTGTTCCTCATTTTTTTTCTTCTTTTTTTTTAATGCAAAAAGGAAACTTATCTCTTCTAAAGAATGTCTCCAAACACTCAGTTAAGTTGAGGTTGTCATGATAAGGCAATCTTCACATCAGAAGGCTTTTTCAGAGAGGAAGAAGAAGCTCAGACACAGGCAGGGTCCAAGCTTCAGACCCAACTGTCAAGGAAGCTGATGCACAAAAGGTCTCAAACTAGCATTTATGTTGCTGTTATATGCTTAGGTAACTTAGTAGAACAACCTAGACTCAAATCAAGACTCCTCTCCCACCTCAATCTGGAAGCCCCTCAGTTTATGTTTCCCCAGTGAAGTCAGCACCCTGTTTTTTCTTACCTGAGCCAGCAGTTAAAGACCATATACACACTGTGCATCCACAGAGATATTCCTTCTCTGCCTGAGCAAACTCAGATTTACTTGTGCATCCTGCTGGTTGAATCCCTACATCTCCTGTGCACTCCTGTGGAGTCAGGAAAAGTGCTCGGCTACAGGAACTCACTTCAAGCCTCTTCCTCACTTGAGTAAAGCTGTTAGGATTTAATAGGCAAGACAGAGACAGCATTACCCCAAATGGCAAATACATCAGCAGCTCTATCAAATGACCATGTTCTCTTACTACAGTACAGGCTCTTCTCCATAGGTAGATGGGAAACTTAAACCTCCCTCTCCTAGAGCTGCAACAGGGATGATCAGATAAAAATCTGTGTGGGGAGAACAGGAAGCAGGGTGAGAGGAGGTGCTTTTGCTGTGTTTTATCAGAAAAGAAAAGCAGACATTGTAGGTAAAAGCAAACTATCAAAGTTGATAGTTTGTGACTATCAAATATCAAGTTGTGTTTCCCACCTGAAATAGGTGAAGAGAAGAACCATAAGACAGCCACTAGCAGAGCTGGGTTGTTTCTCTCATCATGCAATGACCTCGGTGGATTTGGTTTTCAGAAGTTTAGCAACACTGCCCAGAACTGTCTGTGGCTTTTGCACTCAAGTAACACTACAGCTCCCCTCTAAACTAAGGTTGATTAACCTCTAAGTCAATTTAGAAAGCTTCCAAAGGGCTCTGACAATATCAAAGACAATATGATGGTGTTTTCCTTACTCCTGGGAATTAGGCAGCACGTCACAGAGACAATAATACTTGCCCTAAATGGCAGCAGTCCAGGGAACTTCTCAAATCATCATTTTTAACTCAACACTGGAACTTTTGAGTCAGAGAGAATATCCAAAAAGGCCCAAAAAGGCCCAGGATCCAGATGCAGACCTCAAATCTAATTTCTAACCACGTGAAAAATATGCATTCAATTCAAAGCCTGCTTTGTCATGAGATAAACTGGGAGAAAATACACAGAAATATCAATATAGACAAGGTTTCACTTGTAAGCAATGCCAGTCAAAGGATTATCCTCTTGTAAGAATCAAAGGTAATTTTATTGTGCACAGTACTTCTACTATGCAGTACAGTATGTAAGCAGAGAAGATTTGGTTAAAGTCATAAGGGATGGTGAGACTGACCACCCAAGACTGACTAGAACACAACCCAAGAAAAAACAGAAGAAACAAGCTGCAGGAATAAGGATCTGGAGCACAAAAACAGGGAAACCACCTCAATTTCTGCAAATTGCTTCATATATCTTACATGCAGACAAGCCATCAGTTGGGTCTGCAGAGCAGTCTTCAGCCAAATTAAGTTGGGGTTTTTTTTTCCCCTTTTTTCCTGTGAGTGAATGGAAATGTTAATTTCAGAACAGACTCTCCTTCTCATTTAAGTCAACTTGAATCCCTAGTTTGCTTCAATCATCCTTCAAAACTAGGTTTAAACTGGATTTATGTATCCAGTTTTTACTGAGAAATGGTAACAACCATATAGTAGAATAATTTGAAAGAAAAGGTTTTCATTAAAATCAGGGAACACATGGCTTCCCTTATACACGGACACCTCACATTAACTAAAGTTTCCTGGCCAAACTGCAGTGACTTTTGAAAGGTTAGTATTCCAGATACCTCCAGGACACAAGGCTCACCATCCTAAAAGTGACAAAGAAAACTTAAATATAAGCCCATGTTTGAAAATGAGTCTTATTAGACAATTTCTGTTGCTATTTATGATGGCAGAAAAGTTAGGGATAAAATAGGAAATCTGAAAAATATGTATTTACAGAATAAGAAAATGTTGGTGAGCAGAAATCTGCAAAGGCTCACTAAAATCAGCTGGCACTGGGCAAGGAATCTGTAGGTCCCATGCTAATACTAGAATGTATACCTCATTAACCCAATACCTACACCAAAACTAAGTGCACCACGTGGACAAATAGGGTATCTGATCTTCTCACGTTCTGTGTTAGCGAAAAGACAGCCATCTCTCTGTTTGACCAGAGATGAGGGTTTCAGTCTCAGGACAGAATAAGAAACTGTGTTAATATGTCTATGTAAACAAGGAGGCACCCTGATTATGCTGATGGTACTTTGAAAAATAGGAGCAAAGAGGAAAAATCAAACAACGTCCTCCAACCCTGAAGTTCAGACTTTATTGTAGAGACAAAAGAAAGACCTTTTCACTTCCTCAGAATGATCATGACTATTTCAAAATCAACACTTAAAATATTTACTCAACATTACATCAACATTCATAATGTTTTAAACAAGTTTTATGCATGGCCAAATAGTATGCAGACATTTGCAAAACGATTTGTCAACATTGCCTCTGAGGTGTGTTTTAATGAAAATGTGAAATTTAAAAAAAAAAAAAAGTTTAAATGCAAGCTCTCCAGTGCAGTCAATAATAAATAAAGCTGAGCAAAAATATTAAATTTGAATTCAAATGAGCTGTAAATGCACAATATCTATCAGGAGTCTGTGAAAGTGATTTAGTAAAATAAGAAATATTCTACTGCAATATGTTAATAAATTAGCTGTTTGAGGGATGCTAAGCATCTGGAGCCTGTTGTATGGGCTGTATACCAGGGAAGGCTTTGTTCGTCTTATGGAGTCAATGGAGTTATCAGAAATACAAGCATTTATCTAAGTAATTGCATAGGAGAAAACATTAAGAGCTTGGCACATGTTAAAAATTACTCCCAATTAAAATGTTATTTAATAAACGGGCCCATTTTATTACTCATGGATTAAAAAAAAATTAATAAGTGACTGCTAAACAAGTAATTATAAGGGTAATAAAGCTATCTGTTCTGATTAGGGAAAATATTCATTTCATTACCATCCAGTGATCCATTTTCCACCACAGCTGTCAAAAGAGGCAGTATGCAACCATTTAGAGACGGTATGATTGTTGCTGTGCTTATGTAATACTGCTATTACATTTTATATCACTAAAAATGCTTTCAAACTCATTCTTGGGGTAATTATAGATCAGCTTGTTTATACATTAACTGCTCTTGAGTCTTCCCTCTTAAGTCACAGATAAACTGGTGCAATTCAGCAGCTGGGGTTGTGAAGCACAGCATGAATTTATAGCTTTCTGCCTCCTGTCAGCATTGCTCAAAGCAGAGAGAACTCCGAGTCAGGCTGCGGGCAAAGCGCTTTGCCCCTGCTCTCTGACTCCAGCCAATCAAGTCTTGGTAGAAGGGTCCAAACTTATGAAATGCTGATCACCCACACTTCTCACTGCTGGCTGATGAAACTTGTCATCCCTGCAGGCACCCCTGAAATGCACTCCAACAGGCTGAGATAGGAAAAATTGGTGTGGGAAATAAAAAGTTACAGAACAGGTTCAATGCCAGGTAAATGAACAGATTTTCAGCCTAGGGAGAGAGCAGAGAGCTGCCCCTATTTTAAGACCCTGTTTCCCTTTAATGTTTGATGTTCAGGGAAACCTACACATGTAGTTGTCTGCACACTTCTTGTTTTTAGCTCTTTCAGGCAAAGGAGACCTAGGTACAGTGGGAAAAGCCTGTCTAGGCTTGGACTACTTCAGTTGTTGGGAAGACTAACTTCATTCACAAGAGGAATTGCTTCCCCAGCAATTTTTAAAGTAGATGGTGAGCCCTCTGTCTTATCTGTGTACATTGGTGGAAAACAGGCAAGGCATGAAAGCAGATTCCCCCTCAAAAATAGATATTTTTCTTTTTCCCCAAAGAAAATATATGGCCCACAGAAATGTGCTATCAATTATTCTCTATGTCTCCCTTTCTTTTTCCAATAATTTCATTATGCTTTGTGATATAACACAGGTGAGCTCCATGGACACTGAACATCCATACTATACTCCTAAGGAGGAATTGTCACTGTCCTTCCCCAACACAGTGTCATGGGAACAAGGTGTGTTGCAGTGGGAGGCTATTTTTCCAGTGTGAATGGTGCAGTAGCCCCAAAAGGTCCCTTGCCAGCAGCAGAGTTCAGCTGGTAGCATATCAGGAAGCTCCTTACAGAGGAAGATGGTGCTGTGGTGCTCAGTGTGATAAGCAGCAAAGGGAACAATTATGCTTTGTGAGCCAGAAGCCCTGCTGGCTTTCTTCCTTGATACTTGATATTCACATCTTTGCATGGCATCAACCAGAAGATTAAGAGATAAAGGCTAAACATTTATTATCTCACTCATCAAAACTAGTGTTTTTTAAAAAAAGTCATGCTCAAGGCTTCATTTCAGCTGAGAGCCATGAGTCCAATGAGTGATCCATACTTCTGGAAAAAGCTGAGTGAACACTCAGAGTCAGAGAGGATTGTTGGGAAGTCACCGTAGAATTTTCATTTAAAAACAAAGACTTAAAAGGACAGAGGTTCAAACAAAATAAAAATTCTGGAAATAAAAAATTTGTTGAAGGTTTAATCCTGCAGTTCTAAACCATCTCGGCTAGTAGGAACAGGAAGGAAAAAAGGAAATTAAAAGGTAGAAGGCGAAGTCCTAAAATGCTATGCCATCTATTTTTATTTGATATACAAATAATAGCATCTATGTTTGGTTCAAAACTTGGATGCCACATAAGGAAAATTTGTTTTTCAGCTAAATTTTAGAGAAGATTGTTAGTCCTGCTGCCACACTTAAAAGGGAGATGGCAAGTATTCAAAATTTTTGTTGTGAACTACAAGAAAAAAGAAAGAAATTCTTAACTATATAATGCAGGAGATGAATTCTCAGAATTTGCAGCCTCTTAACCAATGTCCTGATTCCCAGTATTAGATAGCATTTAGGAACTGACTCTAAGATTATACTCATATGAATGATTTTTTTGTGTATTTGGGGCCCTACCTGTGTTCTCTCACTGTGTGCACTCTCAGTTCTGCCATTCTGAAAAAGTATTATGAAGATCAGCAGCATAAGAAAGGAACATGAGCATTTCACAGTAAGATGCAAGAAACTGCTAGTTGCCCATACTTTAAAAAACTTTGTGTAATTTCAGATGCATTTGAGAAGCACTATCCCTTAAAAACCATTTAAGAGGGAACAACTTAAAAAAGAATTACCAAAATGCAATAGTTAGTCTCGAGAAATGTAAACAATACAATACTCCACATCATATCCTGTGGGGTGGGCTGGAAAAACAAAAGTATCTAAATTCTTTATCTTTTTTTTTTGGCATTTTTCTTTCGAAGGAAAGATACTCCCAGTGAAAAATACAGTCCCAAGCACTACTCCAGAGAGGATGAGCGCAGGTGTTCCATTTCTCACTCTGATGAGAGAACAGGACAAAAATAATATTCTCCCTTTTACAAGAGGATTGCTTGTTCCTACTTTTTTGCCATTGCAAACCTGAAAGACTGACCTGCTTTCATTGAGAATTTTCATTTGAGAATTTTAATTATTGTTTAGAACATACTGTATTTTGCCAGGTAAGATTATAATAAGAAATTTAGACCCTATTTCCAGGAGCATCTTGGAAACTAAAGCAATTATTTCTCTAAATAGACTTCAGTTCTCAATTGCATATCAGCAGCAGCTGCTCACTGTTCAATACAATAGGTGTCCTAGCCAAAGATCCATGCTTATACAGGTCAAAAGGAGCAAGAGGGGTTCTTTTATTGAGGTCTCCTCTGTTCCCATCATTGTACTAGGCTAGTGTACTTTTATGGGGAAAAGCATGGGCAGCTAGAGACCTTCTCCTCAGCCTCCTTATTCACATAGTATTTCCCACCCACCGAAGCACTAGATGTTCCAGATGAGACAGAAAACTCCAGTGCACAGAAATTTCTTCTTCTGCAGTCTCTGCTCTTGGATCAAATCATCCCAAACTCATCATCCCAAACTGGCTGCTTTAGGAACCAACAGTGCATTGGCACATGAAAGCTGCCCCGGTTGCAAGGGCTGGATGTACTTACAAGAATGCTTCTATCATCCATGTCCTCTTGACGTTAATGTCCCTCAGTTAAGGCCCCATGCCTTGAACCAATGCAAATGTCATGTGCAGATTATGAGTGGAATCCTGCTAATTTTGCAATCATAAGGCAGGAAAACTGTTTATGTTGAATATGGTGTTTAATTTTAAAAAAAGCATAGCCCTTGAAGGCACTTGAGTGGTTTGGTAGTTCAAGTGACACATTATATAATACTGTTATATGATGCCATCTATGGAATATAATTTTTTTCCCTGGGATTCTGTTTGGAAAAACAATCAAGATCCTAAGTCATTCTCCACATTCCCACACAAGTGTTTCTCAGATCTAGTCACTCCCTTTGATAAGAATCATAAGGGAAAAGGTATGTCTTAAACAAACCAAAAGCATGGACTTACCCTAGCAAGTATAACTCAGCTTGTCCCTGAAAGTAACTTAAAAGAAGGAGAATTTGGGGAGTTTAGTAGAATGCTGTATATGAGGTTATACTTAACTTCCACATACTAGCAATTCAGGAACCATTGCTGATTAATACATACTCTGCACATTACTGATGAAATATAGTTTTTTTCTAGCTATGGGTACATCAGCTTCTTGCTCATTAGAGTAATATCTAATATCCACATATTAATTCTTTAAAACATTTTTACACAAAGTATAAAATCTTCAGCAGCTCCCTAAAAGCTAACTGGAAGTTAAATAACCACCATAGCAGTTCTGTAGTGCATGCTGCTAGGATTGGTGCCTGAAAAGCAGGATATCCTGTAACTGCATTTGACCACTTCAGTGACCACTGGTAGAATCAGATACCTGAGAAATTCAGGATTTTGGGTTCATTACATTAACCTGAAACCCAGAGTTAGAAAAGCAGACTAGGTTCTTCTGTTAGATACCTGAGCATTCACATGGATCCTTACTTAGCATTGTCGGAGGCACCAACAAGACTTCTCGTATAATTAAGTCATAGAAGAAACAAGCCTTACTCTGCAGAAAGTCTAGGTAACAATTTCATCTTTACAGGTCAAGAAATTGCAAAAAAACCCCTAAAAGCCATTAGCTCAGTCCAGACAAAAAAAAGAAGCGTTGGTAATGGAGCAAATGGATGTCAACAAAGAACATGTGCTCAACAATCCCAATTCAGTATATTCATTGTGGAACAAATAATGAAAAATTGAGGAAAAAATGCCTGAACATAAGGCAGGAGTGGAAGTGGCAAAGAAAATCTAACTACTTCACAGTCTGCACTGTGTCCCTGCAGAATAAACTGTCAAACCTGAAAAGAAAATGCATCACTGAACTCAGAAAACTTTCATCAGATAGAAAGTGTTGACATTGACTGTGGACCTGCACTGACCCAAACCCACTAATTATTGAAAAGAAGCCACTGATTGTTCCCATTGGTGAGGTACTTACTTGTGTCTTCTCTCTTACCCCAAAGAAGATGACCAGTTGAGATAGGATAATGAGATACTGAGTGTTGCTGGGTGACTGAAAAACAGATGGGGGAAGGATAGATTCAGGCAGTAATTTTGGAGGTCCTGCCCTTGACCTCAGAAGTAATGATTCCATCAGGTTGGTACCTATGAGAAAGCTGTAAAGAGGTCTCTGTGCTGTGGATCCATACAGCTACAACCCACACATTTAAAACCAAAGGTTAAGATTCAGGGTAAGGCTGGGTCAAGCCCAGACAGCAGTGCTGGCAGACACTCTGAGGAGGGCCGTGGAAAAGGAGAGTGGGTGTATTGTCTTACGAGAACATAACTTTGTCTCTTTCTGAGGGCCCAGGATAGACACCGTGACCTGGTGGGAGAGGAGAACCCGAACAGTTCAGAAATGGTGACATTTCCAAGATCTACCCCTGCCGTATAGAGGGAGCTGTGTGTTGTATGGCAGAGGAGGAGCCATGCTTGGAAGGTAATTGAGTCTCCAGGGTGAAGAGGAACCTTTCTCAGCAAGTTTAAGACCAGATGTCAGCTTGGCTTTATATTTACGTATGGAAATACACCTGACATGAGCGAGCGAACCTGTCTCTTGATCTCACGTAAAGAACGTGTTTAAACTGCTGACAAAGCAATGAGACACCCACCATGATTACAGAAGACCTTACAGCTCCTTTAAATCTGCTGCTTAAATCCCACCCTGGGAAGAAATTGATAGAGCTGTTTCCTTGTAACACCTAGTAAGTTATAGGTTTTCCCATGTCCCCAGGACAACCAGAAGGGCAAATCCAAGAGCAGTAGCTCAGTCCAAATGCATACAAATGCATCTATAGCCCTAAAAACTGTTGTAGGTAATATCTGCTGCTTTTTAGTGTGTAACACAGCAATGGAAGGAGGAGGTGTATTCCGCTGAGGAGGGAGGGAGTATTTGAAAAAGAACCGATGTCAAGTAATGTAAAAAGAAGCTGAGAATGTCAAATTGTCTATGATTGCCAACAGGCATGCAACACATCTTCTGTAAAGTGCTTGGGTAACAGGAAAAGAGAGGACATTATGTTATCATCAGGAAATAGGAGATAGTGAAATAGATGCCAAATAAAGAATGTGAGTTGCAGCCTAATAAAATAGTTCCTCTTTTCTACCCCTCTTTTTTATTTTCTAATTCTGAAACCTAGTGCTTTGTCCAATACACATCTCCTTTTTCATTTCATTGGGTTTGAAAGAAAAAACTACCCAATGATTATACCCATCACTTGTATTCTATTGAAATATGAATGAATGTAAACTTTGCTTATTTGACATGCTAAACCTGAGTAAGATTCCTTGAGCTGAAAGTGGGTACTGCCCAGCCCAGTGGAGCTTGCTTCATATAAAAACTCACAAATGTTCATTGAATTTTAAAACCAGAAAAGGAAAGTTTTTCACATAAGAGAACTTGTGTCCAATTCCTCACTTAGCTCTACTTCTGTGTGCAAAAACATTTCCCCATTGTAAAATTAGGTGATGGATATTCCTTCATTACAGAAGGAATCTTTGCCTGAGGAAAAAATATTTTTGAAAAGTGCATGCCAAGTTACATAGAAACTGCTCTAATCCTTTTTCAGCAGTCATGGTGAGCCATCAGACTTAACATATAATCTAAAGGGAGAGTAAATTGCAGGTCCCATTCAAAGCCCTGTAAGATTTCCCCAGTAATTTTGCTGTTTAATATGTCTTTAATTAAAACTCCCTATCTAAAAAAATATTAACACACCACTCATTTTCCCCCAAAGTGGATAATTTGTCCATTTGTCCCTGAGCTTCCAAGGCTGAGAGATGCTTGGAGCAGGCTCTCCTTTTTCGCACCTGTTTGTGGAGAACTCAGCCCTTCAAGCTAGATCTCAGTGCAAGTAAGAATCAATCATTAGTGCAGATAGACACTTCCAATTAAAAAAAATTACTTTGTTAAAAAGAAAATAAAAAACAATACCAAACCCCCAAAAACCAAAAACAACACAACAATCCACCAAACTGTTTTTAAAAAGTCAGTAGAAATTTTTGTCTTTCTTCATTACCAGATTTCAATTTGAGGGGAAGAAACTTCTGGGAGTTGAGGAATATTGTCTGGTCAACTATATAGATTATAACAATAATACCAACTACAAGAGAAAGACAAATCCAGTAATGACAAATATTTCAGCCATGGGAAATTTCCTATCATAAATCACTGGAATACATGACTCTTCCTACATCATTTCTGCCCAACCTATTTGGAGATTGTCCCACTACACACTCTGCCAGCTCACAATTTCCTCTGGTATCTTTCAGTCCCACCTTTCCCCTCAGCTTCATTTAGACAGCTCAAACTTTTCATTTAAAGTAAAATCCCCAGTCCACCTCCACATGAGTATTAACAACACCTATTTTTTCACCAGCTCTTTCCCTTGCACCCCCACTGAGACGTTTGCTGGATGTGACAGCTGAAGCTGACCCATGTCTTCCCAGTGCCTCCCAGGTTCAGGATGCACCAGCTCACTCCCACGTGGCTCATTTCCTCCCACATCTCGGTTTCAGCACCTCCCACTGACCTCCGCAGGAGAGTAAGAAAACTTGACTATATATAGTAAGGCACTGAAACATTTCTCACATAATCTGTGTAGAAGGTGGGAGAAGAGAGCATTAAGAATTGCATCCTGCTTGGAAGGGAGCACATTCAGGCTTGCCTCAAAAAATGTTGCTCTTTCTAAACATCAACGGTTTTAGTGTAAATACTTTGGAATATACCCTCATCTGCTGTAAACTTGTAAACTTGAGCCATTAGCATCTCTGACTTGACTTTTAATTATGGACACAATATTTTAGTATCTCCACAGGGAAATAGTAGTTATAACAAAAACTACATATTACTCTAAATTTGATTCTAAACATCAATTATTGTAGGCGTCATATAATTAATGCCAATTCTCACTATACCACTCAGACCTTACTGAGAAACTGTTTCCCTTCTGAGGAACTGAGAGAAAATCCAGAATAACCAGCCAGAAAAACCCCACCACAAAGTAAAATATTTTAATAACAGATTTCAAAATTTGAAATTTTTCATCTGTCTTGTGTTTTCTTTTTCAGGCATTCTCTCTCACCATGATCTAAATGATCTCCATTATCTAAATATTCACAATAAATTAACAATTTCAACATAAATAATTATAATTCTTAATAATTCAGCACCAGGAATTAACATTCTTTTCCTTTTTTTGAACTACTTTTCCCAAAATTATTTTTTTGGTTTTATAAATCCTCCAGCTGCACTGGAAATAGCCTTGGTTAACAGACACTACTCCTAAACTGCCTGTTCTCATACACCACATGTTTTCAAAAAAAGAACTGCAGCAGTTGTTTGCAGCACCCTGGCAGGTATATGGCACTGCTAGAGTTGGTTTCTCACCCTTAACTAACTTGGCAATATTGGTAATTTTGGCAGTGATGGGTTTCTCAGCTCAAAAATGCCCCCATTGAAAAAGAGTTCTGCACTGACTTGGCTGAATCTTTTCCCATCTGAAAGTCTTCCTCTCTGCATTACACATGGGCCTTTAAGCCCCCTGCTTCATCCATATACACTTGTGTGAGGTGATACTGAGGAATAAGGAGCCTTAAGCTTGGATTCTGAGTACCCTCACACTGGCCCTCTGTAGCTTGAGACTATGCCTTTGCCTCTGAATTCAACTCTTTTTCCTGAAACTAAAAGCCTACACAGTGTCCTGCAGACTGAGGCATTCAGGCACAGACTTTCTCTGGAACACAGATACAGTCTGAGTATGGGAACAAGGACCTTGGCAGCATCACCTCACTGAGCTGTGTGACAACGGTGAGCTAATACACAGGTTATGAAGAATCGTCCTTTAAAATCCAACCCTTCAACATTTGACTACAATAGCGTTCTGCTTTATTTAGGAATGAATGCAAGCTATAAAATATCACTCTGGGTCAAAAATAAACTTTTAAAGAAATAAAAAGAAAAAATAATCTAATCAAAAATCATGATCAACTATCCCCTTATAAGCTGATCTTATCAGAGTTGAGTCACACCAAGTATAAACTAATCTCCAGGAAACAAGCACCCCTTATACTCTTGCTCTGGAAATTCTTTGCAAACAACACCTATTTTTTGCCTCTTTAAGTGTCACACAGAGACAGCATGAAACAGTAGGGAAAGCAAAAAAGCAACAGTGAGGCATCAGCCAAAGTGATGTTCTGGATTACCACCACACTATTCTTCAAATAGATATTCTTCCAACAAGATAAAATTTACTTGAGTTCTCCATCAGTCCTTTGATTCTGCTTGTGCAGCACAGGTGGAGCCACAAGAGCTCCATCTCCCATTTTTTCCCTTGGAGAATTCCCCTCCTCATGGGGATCCTCCACAGCTGAGGAGATGGCAGCAGCTTTTTCTGTTTCTATAGCAGCTTTAATACCTCCTGCACTGGATTGAATGCTACAAGGCATAGTGGGAAATTATGGACCAGAGAGATGGGGAGGAAGCGTCTTTAGGAGAAAGCAGAACAGAAGCTTTTCAAAGGATGAGAGAATGAAAAGGGCACGTAGCAGATCACTAGAGGAGAAAATACACTCTATCTTTAGGTCTTTAGATGATAAAAACAAAGTGCAGAAGCCACGCAGCTGTAACTAACAGTTTTCAAAGCAGAGACACACAAGAAAAAAAAAATAAATTAAAAAACCTCAGGCTTTAGCTGATATTCAGAGCAGCTCCTGGCAGCTAGCAGAATTAGAAGCACTTCAAGAACCTCAACAGACTCACATATTTAAAGGGATAATGTTGAAATGCTCCATGATGGGCAAAGAACTAAATAAAAAAATGAATTTTCCATAAGAAGAGAAGACCAAGGGTATGGTTCAATAAACTCCATTATAGCCATACACCTGAGGAATTAGCCACAGGTCAGATTTGAAAATCAGTGCTTAATAATTTTTCTCAAAATAAATTATGGCAAGAGGACATGGATGTACCTACAAATCAAACTTACTCCCCTCTGAAAAAAAAACCCCAAATATTAAATCACTGTGCTGTAGCTTTAAAGTAGATTAATACTTTTGTGTCTGTCCTGCTTATGGAGAAGAGAGTTATGATTCCCCATTGTCTTGTGTCTTGTAGACTCCATGAAAACCAAATGCAGAGGAGACTGGGTGCACTGCTGTATCCGTATTGCCAAATACTCGAGTGTGAAACTCTTCCAGCAGAGACTCTCCTGTGCTTGGGTATTTCCTGTAGTGTCATGCAGCTCTGTAGTGTCATAAGGTTATACTACGGTTATATATCTTATACACACTCATGGGAGAGCATGCATTTTTTATTTTGAATTAAAATTGTGCTCTGATGAATTTGCTGTCCAGGTTTCTTCCAGTTTCAATGGAGATATTTTTTATGTGGTATTTTGTGATCTTTCTCATTTCTAGCTGTCCAAGTCTTCAGGGATGTGCAATACAGGCTAATTTTAATTCTTCAGTTCCAAAGTCAGACTTTGGGGGCATGTGCAACGAAAACTCAATACACAAAACTAAACTGCCTTTAGTTTTAAGCCTCACTACATGTGTGAATTTTGCCTTAGTTTCCCCAAAAATAAGGTTAGGCTTTACTGATGAAAAGCCCTGTTAAAATAACAAGGAATTATTATTATTGCTATATACTAATTAACCCTTCAGGGAACTGTAAGAAAAAGCATAAAAAAGTGGCATAGCTTCTCATCTCCCAGCTGGACAGGGTTGAGGCACTTTGGAAAGGCAGTACAGGAAGCCTTTGGGGTAGATTCACAAGAGGCACTGGGACACACAAATCCGGCATGTATATGCTACTGCTATCCATTCCACTCAACACCAAACTCTAACCCTACTGATACTTTTGTTTCTTCCAGGCAAACCCCTGATCTCCAGACACATCTTAGGACTGCTAGAGTCCAGATCCCTCTCAGCAGCTATGCACTTAATTCCTGCCAGTCCGTGGTGGGATTCATATTACTTTATGTCAGCAGCTTTTCATACAGCCAGTCATATACAAAAGCACAAATGGCTGTAGTAGGCTCATTTTACACATTGAATAAATTAAATAAATTACTCAGCTAGAATACAGAAAATGCAAGTTTAGATCCTACCCTGAGACATGCAGAGCAAGCACTTTGAATCCACTGCCCAGGTCTGCTGAGGAGACAGTTTCCCTGGGTGTGATCTAGAGGAAGAATGAGAGTGACATTTGCAAATTGATCATTGCTCATGGTTTCCATACCTGCCTTGCCGTGGTTGAACTTACAAGAAAAAGAGAAGATTTTATTGAACTCTTGAAGAAGGAGCATGGGATAGTTTCACCATCTGCTTCCATCTGAGGAGATTTGAGGAAGTTATATCAATACTAGTTTGACCTGGGTCTTTTCTACAGTGTTGCTTTGGCATCCATTTCAGTAAATTCCCCAGTAAAAGACAGGTAGACTGCACAAGCATTTGAAAATTACTGATAAGCTATTTAATTTGTGAGGAGGTGTGAAATCAGGAAGCAAGGCACAGCTGATGAAGGACTCCATACAACTGCTTTTCAACTTGAACACAGCTCAAAACTTCTAGGCACATTGTGTGTTCACTCAGTGCAGTATTTTCCTGTATGACATCTCACATTACTGAAGCTGGAGTCAATTTGGACATGTGTGGAAGTAACCGAAGGTTTGCAGCATGGGTGGTCATATGCTGCATGGGGGCAGTATCACTTCTGCTGGATAAAATCAGAGAGCAGTGCTGAATGCTACATCATCTGGGACTGACTATGTAGGTACTAATGACTGCTTAACAGGCATTTCCTAGATTTTTAGGGCATTTGCTGTTAAGAGATCTGAACAAAATTAACTTTCAGTTAGCATGTTATTTTTTATGAAAAAAGCCTCACAGTAAAAACCTTAACAAATAAATTGTTATAGACATTTACCAAATTCTTTGCAGGGACAGTCTTTATCTCTTTGCTTCTGTGAAGAAATAAAAAAGAAAGAAAAATCTGATCATTTACCTAACCTGTCAGTTTGCCTCAAAAAGCACAAAAGAAAGAATAACTTTGTACCTGTTTCTGACTGCCTTCTCTGTGTCTCTATCAGTTCCTTTGACAACATTCAAAGTTTGATCAATCCCTTTCCTACCTCACCACAAGTGAACAAGCTTCTAGAACCAGAGGCAAACAAGCACATCTCTTGTGACCAGTGATCAGATTTATTCCTGAAAGTTGTCAATAATTCCCAACAGAAGCTGATCAGCTTTGGCAAGTGTGGAATCATTTGCCTTCCCAAAAGCCATTTCTGGCCATCCTTTGCTTGTGACTGTAATTGGTGGAAATCCAATGCCATGTGCTCTGGGATAACCTTGCTTGGGCAGGGAGGTTTGACCACATAATCCACTGTAGCTCATTCCATCCTGACCCATTCTGTGTTTGCTACTGGTAGTAATGTATACATTTTTCTGAAGAAAAAGAGTGGCACTTCTAGATTGTTTTGTGCGCAGTTAGTAAATGAGTCAGCACCTTCTTGTAAAACAGTAGTAACTTCAAGTATGCTGAATCACAGTTTCAAGGTACTCTAAGGTTCTCTTATCTGCACAGGCAACATATTTTCTGCTTGTTTCAGCAGGGAGGCTATTATTCTGAGACTGAAAAAAAGGGTTGAAGTCTCATGTCTTATTCTGAGATCAGCATTTAACTGTTTCAGAGCATTGCATCTGCATCTTCTCATGAAAGTTTTAATATATTCTTCTAAGTGATGGCTAAAATCTTCCAGAAGTAAATGTACAGCCCACCCAAACTGCTAATTCCATGTTGTCACAAGCTTTGTTGGTAAGTGTGGGCAGGGAAAAAAAACAACTGTGAAAAAGAAACAGAATGTTGAATATGTATTAAAAAATAGACAATTCTTTGAACATGAAGCATTGTTTTTTTCTGGAATTAAATTTCCTATTCTTCAAATGTTCCACTCCTGCAAAACCCAGCCTCTCCTATGCCATCTTGACCTTCCCATGTGTCTCTCTGTCACTGTCCCCTCCTCTTGCTCTCTTCCCACATCCTTTGCACACTTAGCTGAGACAGCGGCATTGTACTCAGCTGCCTCTGGGTGAAAGTTCTTGGCAGCCTGGCAATAAGCACAGGTTTCCTGGTCACCTGCCCTCTGCCATTAGTTGGGGCAGGGGTCATCTTCTGTTTCTTCTCAGTTCAGACTCTGTCCTACATACAGGCATGAAGTTCCTGAAATGTCTGGTAGGAACTTAATACATCTTGTGATCCCTACATCAGATCAACTTTAGCTGAAAGTCACCAAACAGTTTGCCTGCTGCCTAAGGTGGTGTAGGAGCACAGCCCCATAACCCTCATGTTCTTAACAAAGAAGCCAAGAATAAAGGAAGATTGACTACAAACTCACTGCAATGAGGAACACAGTAAACTGAGAAAAATTGTATTAAAGTTCAGCAAATATGTTAATCTTACATTGGTTAAACCTACACTTCACAGTCTCTCAATTTCCCTGATTTTCCTGACAAGATAGGGGCAGCAAAACTCTACAGGAATCAAAAGCAGTAAGTGCTTGGACTCGTTCTTCCCACAATCCCCCTACAAACTGGCCTGTTTCAGATGAAAACAAATCCAGGTTTTTTTCACCCTATGGTGGGTCTTCATTATATCACAGTTTGTCCTTTATGAGCCAAACCCTCTTTGTGTTGTAACCACTGGCAGGAGTGACTTCACTGGGAGAAAGAGATTCTTACATCCATGCTGCCAAGTGAGTTCAGAATTGGGGCTGTGAAGTTGCTCTCAACACCAGGGCTTATTTCCAAACTTGTGAAATCAATCCCATACAATTTTCCCACAAGCCCATGTGTGGAAAGCACAAAAGTATTTCCCTATGGCGGTAAAAGTATGCAATCACCCTATCTGCTTTAAAGATATAATAAAGTCTGCACTTTAGCATTCATTCTATAGTCCAGTGCTTTGGTATTAATAATTTTGTTGCTTGCTTTTTACTCAGGGATTACTTTGGTAAAACCTTTCCTTCATATCCTCAGAGGAAATCAGAATAAACGATTGCCAAATGCCACATTTCCCATTGGGAAACAGCATTCTCAGCCATCTGAACATTTGGTGTACCACTGAACAGCAAGGCTGTGCTGCAGATAGTATTTATAGTACATTTTATGGGACCAAAAGTTGTCAGTTAAACCACTAGAAACTAATAAGTGGGCCTAGTGTCATTTGAGTTGTCAACAGGATATAAGCTGATGTAAGAGGAACACCTACATTTTTAGGCTTCTTTTCACGAATAAGTGTACTGTTGACAGTCATGCTTGACTTCGTAGGAATGTTTCAAGTAAGGAATATAGTAATTTCCTCCATTGCAGCAGTAATGACCATCAGACCACTAAAAGACACTCAGTCTATAGTCATGCCTAATTCTTGAATATGATCTTGCTGAGAAACTTCTGTTTTGCAGTAAGCATTCTCACATACTCTAGGTTTTTTTTCCAGGGAGACAGCTAGCAATAGAAGAGTCACAACACTGAATATGATGGAAAGGGTGAATGCTAAATCAGAAGAAGGAAATATTATTTCATTTAATAAACAGAAATCCCTTCTGAACTAACTCACATTTTTAAATTAATTAAAGCCAATGAATGCATTGTCCAAAGTATTATGAAATTGCGTTTGTGTATATGTATATATGCACATATTTATACACCATATAGATATGTGTATAACAATAGCAAAGCCTTCTTTCAATAAAATAAATTCTCAGTTGATGAGATTCCATTCTTCGTCCCTTCACCTCTCCCCAAACCATATGCTGTGGGAGAAACTACTTTACACAGCTGCTTTGAAGAGGTATGTAAGTGTCCAGCGGCAGAGGTCCACATTGCCCTTCCATCATAAATACAGAGTACCAAGAAACTATGGATGTAATAGAAGTCCACAAGGTTTGAATCTGCCAGTTTCAGATCAAGTACTCTGAGAATAGATATGAATCTACTTTTTTGTTGATTCTACTTGTGGTTATCATTAATACTTATCTGCATGATCAAAGAAAATCAAACTGATTACAAATCCCCAGGATAAAATGCAGTTCAGTCAGTTCCTGTAAATTGAAAAATCTCAAATTTTCATTGACAGAACAGCTGACACTCTTGTAAGTTAAAGTTTTTAAAGTTTAACACCAACATTTAAGTGTACTTCATCCCATCCTAGAATTACAAGTCCAGATGGCATCCCAAAATATGTAAATTGCTATCTGCTCAGAGAACATGTGCTTTTAAACAAAGGCAGAGATTTCCCTAAAAAGGGAGGCTAAGGAACTTGCCTGCGCGCTTAGCAAAAAGAAGTCTGTGCCTTGTTCTTTTAAGTTTGGAAGTATATGTGAAAAATATGGTGGGAAAGATTTTTCTAGAAATATATCAGCCTATTTGAAAAAGGGAAGTAGTGAGACCCAATAAGTAGAAGAATTTTTAATGATTTATGCTATTAAAATTTATATAGTGTTCTGATAAAAGTTCCAGTGAACCTTTTAGCTTTGCCTTTCCTCATTAATTCTCTCTTCTTCATCAGAGAGAAAACACTGCACTGTTCAGTATGAGCTCTGAACTTATGTCAAGTTGATCTTAAAAAGACAGGCAGTTTGAAAAAACTTGTATTTAAAGCTAGAAAGGACGAGTTCATCGTCAAGAGACTCTATTCTTATAATTTGCCAAAGCAAAACACACTGACAAAAAAAGAAAAGAAAGCCAAATCTCAGAGATGAAACAGAAATTTTAGATTTCTTCCACACTGGAGTTGAGATAATAAAGAAAATAATAAAAAAGAAAACACGAAGAGAAGTACATTCTTTCTGATATAGCAGTGTTTCCAGAACACCTGAGATTTTGCAGTGGTATTTATCAGATCCTCTGAGAGTATGGCTGAGAGCAACAGCAGACCTTAAGTCAGAATTGCTGGAAGGACGGAGCCTCTGTAGTAATTCACTGGTCATGTTTGCATTTGCATATGGAGATAGATCCCTCTAGCCTGGACTGGCTTAGCCAAGACAGCTTCAAACTGGCAGTGCTGCAATAGCAGCAGAGACTCCAGCACAGGCTTGCTCTGGCTGCCCCTGGGGCTCCAGGCAGATCCATACAGCCCACAGCAATTGATGTTTGTCTGACTTGGTTACAGTGGCACGGGGTACTTGAGTTGCACTGAATCAAGGCAGAGCTGGAGCTGTGATCATGCACAGCACGCCCCAGCTGCTGTGCACAGAGTCCATACAGCTTGTTCTGGGCTTGACTTATTCTGCTGCTAGGGAGAATCTTTATAAAGCACATCTCTGGCCATGGACCCTCTTTCACCAGACAGATAGCACAAAAGAGCTACTATACTGGCTGCAATTCAACCTAGGAATCCTCTGACTCAAAGGGAACTGCTGAGATGCAGGCTTTCTTTGGCACTCTGGTGTACAGGGATGCAAACTCAGTTCCATGTGATCCCTTCCTGCATCCCGTGTTAAGGCAAGGTGCTTTATCAAAGCACCTTTATGAGAAGCCCTGTTTAGAAGTTTGGATCATTTGTGAATCTGGGTGGCCCTGGACATTTGTGCTTGGCATAAATATGTAATTTTTTCACAGGCAAATGAACACAATGAGTTATCACTAAATGCTTTTTTTTTCTTGTCCTTTCATATTTCTTGGATTCTCTTTGCCATAAGATGAAACACAGATGCCTTTGTGTTAGTCATCTTGAAAGTAGAAGTGCTCATTACTAGATACAAATGACTGATATTTAAATCTGCATGCTATTCTTCATTGTGTACCAATCTGGAATTAGTCATTGTCTGGGATATTTATCCTACATCCATAGTCTAGTTTCTGCTTAAAAGCATGAAGCAGGAGTCAGGATCTCTCCAAAAAGTACCTGATACCGGAAGGTACCTCTGTCGCTAGGTGAAGAGTAAGGATATACAGGCAGAAAGCTACATTTGCAGCACAAAGGCACTGACACACTCCCCTTGTTACCTAGCAGAGCTCACTGCTCTGACTGGGGCACTCAAATCCTTGCACCATGCATGCAGAGAAGTCTGTGCACAGTATCCCGCAAGAATTGTTAGGAATACACAAAAACTGCCAAGGAGGAGAGTGTAGCTGCAGACCCAGCTAGGAGAGCAGGAGGCGTTTTTCCTACAAGGAGACACCTCTCCCCCTGCCCCAAGAACACACTACAGAGATGTGGACCAGGGAGTTGAGACGAGCACCTTGTCGGAAGGAGTGCAACCTCACTTGTAACTAAATGCTTGCAGGGCTTTACAGAATGCAAGGTTTTTTTCATCTGTGAGGTCTTACAGAATCACAGAATGGGTAAGGGAGAAGAGCCACAGTGAGTCATACTGTCCAATCTCCCTCCTCAAGAAGGGTCATCCTACAGCACATTTTACAGGATTGCATCGAGACAGTTCTCGAATATCTCCAGATATTCAACTCAAACCTGCTTCTCTGGAGAAAGTCCCTTGCTGATCAGACATAGGTTTATTTGTATCTAAAGCTGTCTTAGTTCCATGCTCTTTTTTCAATGGGTTAGGGAAATATTTGTGGGTCAAAAGATTTCTCCCAAACTTGGAGTCTCTGCCTCCAAGCTGGAGAGAAATCTCAGAGGCTACTAAATATTAAATGTCTAGTTCTTCTCTTGTCAAGCTGTAAACTGTCCACTTGATTTCACCATGGAAATATTTTCACATTCTTTTAGACATCTTTTTAGACATCTTCAAACTGAAGACTGTGATGATTCATTTTTTATTTCTTCACTTGTGGGAAACTTGTTTGAAATTATGGCAGATAATCACTGATATATCAAATTGCTGCTGTCAGCAGAAGACAGTGAACCTAAGTGTGAGTGAAGTAGTAGCAGAAATAGAAAGCAAAGACGAATTCAGTAATTTTTAAAATATTTTGGTTACAAGGATGTATTTACTTTAAAAATAAGTAAGTTTTCAATGGAATAACTATCCTAAGCAATTATCTATCTACTCTTTAGCATCTAGCTACCAATCCACTAGTTTGATTCTTTTTCACTTACTTGCACAGCTTGCAGCAGACTGAATGCTCCAGGGATTTCACTGCCTGAATTCTATGACTTTAGTGAGAAACCAGCTCAGCAGTCTTCTTTATCAATTGGTATCATAGTGTGATATTACACCTTTGACTCTGTTTTCAGTGCAGACGTGGTTTAAGTACATTATCTGTCTGCCAGCAAAACGGCCTGTTCCAAACCCACAGAAGTCAGGAACAGCCTTTCTGCTAGTTGGCCACATCACAATTAAATGAAGTTCTAATAAATAAATCAGAATATTTAACAGCATGTAAGAATGCTAAATTAAAGCAGATATTTCTTGAGAAGGCTTTTTATGTAGTCATTTTATAGTCATATCTTTGGAAGAAGAGGCCAGGCTTTAGGCCACAGCATTGTAAGTCTACCTTTCATCCAAGTAAGTTATACATTAGTCACACAGTTTATCTAAACAATTACTATTCCTAACTACAGTACACACCTGAAAGAAAAGAAAACTCAGTTCCTTACAGACTTTCTTGAAAAAGAATACTTTAAAATACCAAGGTAGTATTCAACCTACTGCTCATTCCAGCTGTCAGAGTTCACATTAAACACAGTAAAAACAAAAGTTACTCCAGATGTTCACAGCAAATGGTATGGCTGTTCCTGGGGCAGATGCATTCTTTTCCAGTTTTAGTCCTTATGATATCCTTTTCCTCCACCTCTTGAAGCTATTGTCCAAAGCAGAAACAAAACCCAAAACTCCAAACCAAGCTCATGTCTAGCTTCATAGCATTTCAGACAGCTTAGTGAGGTTGGGGTTGTTCTTATTCCCATTCTTGTTTAGTTTGGGGATCGAGGGGATAGACAACACACTTAAAATTTTCAGCATTGCTGTCACTAGATGATGTGTGGGGGGTTCTCAGGTGGTCAGTGTTTGCTTGACTCTGCAATCACTGGTTATCAATGAATTCAATAGTAACAAAATTTCTCCATAGATTTTCTTGGTTTTCTGCAAACCCATCATATTTTCATAAACCCATGGGAATTTTGCCTTTTCCCTTAGTAGAAAGAAACTTTTACATAACATACCTATGCACCTATCCTTTCCTAACTTTACACACCCAGACACTTGCTTCTTTTCTTTGACAAAGTGATATTTGTGGTCTACCCTTTAACTCACATTCACGTCTGCATCCCCTCCCTTTGCCTCCCCTGTCACCAGTCATTTTACCCTCATCTCCACTTCTTTCCCCACTCATTGTATTTTCAGCCACATCTCCCTCTTTCTCAAAGTCGTCAAGGTTCACCACTTTGGTTGCACTCTTTCTCTCACTGTCAGCATGCTCATTTCCTGCACTTCTCCAAACCTTGATCATCCTTTACTGAGTAAGGAATTTACTGTCGAGTAGCTGTGATTCACCTATGAAGGCTACGTCAAATATGGGCACTGACAAATATTCTGTTTTGACGGATTTTTTTGGAACAACAGTATGGCAGGGAAAAGCTTGTTAGCCTGTGGTGGTAATGTCATAAAGGAAGGCAGTAATAAGTCCCAGTCTTGAGTTTCCCCAGCATTCAGGAAAGCTCTCTTCCCCCAGGCCACCCTGCAGCCTCATGGAGGCCTCCCCTCTCCCTGACATCTTCCTCTCCAGCAAAGTCAAAATACCTGGAAAAGAAATTATCTAGCCATTTGGTAGGCCTGTTTATGCACATATTTACTGGGAAAAGCAATTAACTTCTAGTGTGATGAAGTTAGGTGCCTGTGTAATTACTCACAGAATGAGGCCCAGCACCTGCTGCCCCTCTGGAAATGGCGGCGCTGCCCGACATTTCGTGGTCACGACTGCTGTGGGAGGCTCCAGGGGACAAGCACAGCTCACTGCCAAAGAGGAAAACTCAACCCACCCTCTATGATATTAGACATCCTCAGCTATAATAAAACATAATTATTAAATCAAACTCGTTTACTTAACGGCAAGAAAACCAGAATTGAAATGAATTTAACTCGGAGAAAGCCTTAAGGAAGAATCCGTTACAGGGTCATTTTTTTTTTTTGAGACTAACTTAATAGAAACTTTCAAGCAAGCTTTCCACCAGTACTTCAAAAAGAACACCAAACCAACACAATATAAAGCACATACCTTTGAGCAGCTGGGAGAGCTGTGCTGCTTGGGATGGCGCCTGTGGCCCGCTGCTTTCCAGAGGCACGGCGGCTCAGCACGGAGCGGCCGGGCTCACCTGCTGCCCCACAGGGCAAGGTCACGGGGCCGGGCGGCGGCACCTACAGCGGAGCCCAGGCCTGCGGGTGCAGGGATGGGCCAAGCCCGTAAAGAGCCGTCAGCGGTCTGACATCATTTCGCAGCAGCTCCCTGAGGAGGGAAAGGAATTATCAGCACAGGGCTGGTCACCGCTATCAGCAAAATGGCTGCCCCCAGGAGAGCGGGCGAGCAGGGCAAGGCCGCAGTGCCCTGCACAGTCGGGTGCTGCCGCAGAGTCGGGGAAGTGGCACCGCCAGGGCTCGCGGCTTGTCCCAGCGCCTCCCAGGAGCCCTGGGAGCCCCTCTGGGGTGGGATGTAGGGCTGTGGCATGGCAGGAGAGGGCCTGCCATTTCCAGGAGCTTATCCTACAGTCAGCGTGTTTGTTGTGCCCTTATAAAGAAGGAAGATGAGATGCTATTCGCCCTTCTCTCCTGAGTGAGAGGTAACTCTCTTGTAATTTCCAAGTCTGCATTTTAAATACGTTTTCCATGCAAAACAGTGCTCCCTTCAGGCATGTCCATGGCTGCCTGCAGTGTGCAGTGACAGGCTCAGTCACATGCAGCTCTAGCCAAAGAGCATCCTGGACCACATGTTTTTATTTTGTGGCATTGTTTTGTGAGCTATAGCCTGATGTCTTCTAAACACCTCAGGTCTTCAAACGCCTCCAGCAGAGACGTGAGGCTCAGATCTCCCAGGGAAATCCCAGGTGGTCTGGTCCCAGCTCTGCACAGGTGTAGGGGATGTCATCCTTCCTTCTCTGACTAAAAACAGTGACATCAAATTGTTCATTCTTTAAGAAAAACAAAAACAAATTAAAGGGAAGAAAAAAAGACAAGAGCACCTACCAGTTTAAAAAATGGTCTCTGATGATATTTCAATTGAAATTAGGGTTTTTGCTAGATGCCAAAAGGATATGGCATACCCTGCTACATTCTCTCATTAATAAACTAGTCTGTGACAGAAGCTCTATCCCCCTACGTGTCTCTGTCAATGTTGTGCAATAATTTCCACCCTAACCCACTTTTCTCGGTCACCCACCTAAACTGCTCGTGCAAATTTTACCCTTCAGGGTAAAAATTTCCATGCCTGTGGCATGAAGCTAGAATTTTTTGGAATTTTGAGGTAAAACTGTCTTCTGAGAATAAGAGAAAAGGAAGGCAGACTTCTCTGTGTAAGAAAAACCCAAACAAACCTCACCCCAAAACACTGCTTTTTCATAGCTCTGGGGATGATGCAAAAAAATAATTATAAAAGAGTCTTATAAAAGAGCAGAACATTGCCTACGCTCAAAGGCTGCTGGGTTGGACTTGACAGCACCATGCATCTGCATGCTTTTAGTAAACAGGTGAAATGTGGGTTTATACGCTTTTGTATATATGTAATGTACAAAGTACATACTTTTGATACTATGTATCCTTTTATACACATGCTTCTAGATACATATAATAAAAATGTGCAAGATTATTGTACATGCACGGTTCTCCATAGAGATACTGTATATGCTAGTTTGCAAGGTACCTGCTGCGAACCAGGTTTTTGGAGGGGAGGAGATGCAGTGCCTGGCAAAGGCACAGCTGGGATGTCTGTCACGCACCAGCCGAGTTCCTGTCTAGCCTGCCTAAGGTAGGCTATGGCTCAGAAAGTAGTCAGGGTCACTGACTGAGGGCCCATTGAATTCTACAATTTTTCCTCTACTTATTTTAAAAGTCTTACTATGTGATTTCTTAAAGACTGCAAACATCTACAGGAGGAAGGCCTTGTTGTGTTGGCACAGATGATAAATGTAGCTTCCCCAGCTGCTCATCTCCTCAGATGCCAAGGACCCACCTTAATCACAGACAAGCCAAGCTCAGGCAAATATATACCAGGCAAAATCTTTCCTTTCTTTTCTCAGAGGAAGGAAATTTTATACAAACTGGTGAATCTTTGGCAAGCTCTGGAAAGTGAAATAATTCCTTTTAAACTATTGTTTTGATGTTTTAATTTCCTAAGAAATTCTGTAGAAGGATTTTGCTAGCAGAAACTGATCACGGTTAAAAACTGAGAAAATATTTTACATTGTAAGTGGATCTAATCACTTGGAAATGAAATAGCTCAAGACAGCATGCCAGCAGGCAATGTCTGCTATAGCCACTGCTGCTCCCTCTTGCTTCCTTGCTGTCACTTGCAGGTAAGCCATGACCTGGAGAGATGTTGACTTCAGTGACATGCAGTCCCTTCAGAGTCATCATATCCGCTGTGCTTCTGCTGTTATTGCCTAACTCTTCTCTGCATTCTGGGGCATTCTATGAGCACAGTTCTTCCTAAAAACAACTAATTTGAAGTTAGGACTGATGTCATTACTGACATTATGCTCTTTCCGTTATACATCGCATATCTTTAGTTGTAACTAAAAATGGCACAGTTCTATATTCAATTTTAGAAATAATACTGAGTCACATAATCCTGTCTTTCTATTTGCAGTTTCTTAGCTTCTCTTCTGCAAATATGAAAACTATGCTTTTGACAAGGCTGTTTCAAGAAAAGACAGAAGTTATTTTTCAAGTAGATTATCTGAGGCACCAATGGTTGGTCTTATTCTATCCATACTAAAATAATTCTTTATTTGGCTTTAGTGTCTTTTATTTAAATAATAAAGACTAAGAGAAAATGTTATCTGAGCAGAAGTTCTCTGTACCATGCCATCAGATCAAGGGTGGTTAAGGAGCCCATGACTTTACCCCAATTTCAGGAGGAAGAAAAGATCCCTTGTCCTGACTGTGTCCCTAGTAGGGTTTCAGTCAAGGTTCTGACCAGCATAATTCCTAGAACATCATATGATAGGAGCTTCCTATCTTTGGAGAGGGCATTTAAATCCAGAATGAAAACAGTGTCATAAGAGAATATTTTAAATCAGCATTAGCTCTGTTTGTACAACAGTTGTGCACATACTATTCAAATTCTATTGACAGATCTGGCTTCTTACAAGTGTTTGTCACACAGCCTTGACAGTTTTGTATTTTTTGTTCTCTGACTGTACAATCTCATGACAAAATGCAACACAGAAAAGTTGCCTTAAACTATTTAGCAAAATTTCAAACAAACAAATAAGAAAAAAGAGAAGGCTTATAAAATAGCATTGCTCTAATTCTCTGGTTCAAGTATTACTAATACAGAAGTTTAGTGAACAAGTAAAGCTTCTGGACTTCATATGAGAGGGCTTTTCAAGATTAAAAAAATTCATTTTTCAAAAGATTCAACATTTTGGGCCTTCCTGGTTGTTCTGCTTGCAAGGTACACTTCCTGTATGTTAGAAATAATGCTTTCTCATGAAAAGCAAACAGTTTTATAGAGATTAATTAAATTAATCTAATTCTAAATCACATGAGTTTCAATTAATCAAGTGCCCAGAATTAAACATAAATTAATCACCTTGTTTAATTGGGATATCCACAACTCTTTCACGGTTCTATCATTTTGAAACATAATAAGCAATTTGTATCTGTGAATAGGACTAAAGAGTTTCCTGACCACTGGAGTTGAGGTGGAATGGGCTGATAATAAAGTATCTATTAAAATATCACTGGAAAAAGCTCTACAGTTCATACATTGGCTCAGTTAATCTCTATAGATTTTTTAATGCTGCTGCTGGAAGGCTGGTGTTGGAGAGTGAGAGAGAAAGAATGCAACCTTCTTTTCTGTACTTCATGGATCCTTAACCCTTATTTAAAGACAACTTTGGATTTTAGACCACATAACTGCTCTTGTAATTATATCAAACAGTTAAAAAAAAAAGCTAGTTAATGATGTTCAACATAAGTAATCATGTTAAATAGTAAAATTTAATTTCTTAAAAACTTAAATCCTCATATCTTTTGGAATGCATTGTACTGTAGGATGTCTGAGTAAATTAAATTCTCCCCTGCACACTAAAACATCAATTTCCTTATGGTAATTATCTGCTAGATTGGATCTGTCAGTCGCAGGGAAGCATGCCTGACATTATACCCTTTTTACAAAAAATGATTACAAAAAATTAAGACGAATGAGTAAAATTAAGGCTGCGGCTGGTAAGCCTATATAAAGCTCTCATAGATCACTTTACATAAGCTACCATTGTACTGGATACTAAGCTTTTAATGACTAGTTGCATAATGAGGTGAAGGCCATTAAAGAACAGCAAGGGTAACCGATCACAGAGATAAGAGCTAAAAATGATTTTCAGCCAACTAGAAGCAATTTATTATACACAAAAACACAGGTCTAAATGAAATGTCTGGATAGATGAGGAACTTTTGAAAATTGACAGGATTTCCTTCCTAGGAAAGTTTTACAAATATGATGGGAGCCTATCTCTGTCATTTTAGATTCTTTTTCTCTGCTATTCTGTACTGCAGAACTGGGGTAGTGGGTTGGGTTTTTTTTTATTTTTAAAGACAGATGGACTGTAGAATGCATTTCATTAGCCCACTTGAAAGGTAAATTAGAGTGAGGAGTAGCTGATATAAAGGAAATTCATAGCACTCTGCCAGCAAGTGTTATATGGAGGCAGGTTTGTTGTTGCAAGTCAACTGACACTCTGTCTGTGCAGAAAAAACTCATCCATGCTACAGAACTGCCTCTAAGAAAGGTTTAGGGTTGTAAAGTACCATATTGCTCTTAGAGCAGTTCAAAAATCAATATGTAAGTAAATTCTCTCATAATGAGCAGTCACTTGGGGCCAAAACATAAAAAGAGCCCAAGTGTCTTGAAGGTAGCAGAAGGTCAAATTTTGAGGTAACCTCCTCTCATAGGGAAAGCCACGTCCCTAATTTAAACAAAAGGAATATGGGGAAGGGCACTTAAAGAGAGGCAGAAATGGCAGGTGCAGGGGAAAACCTGAGTCTGGGCTGTCTGAAGCACTTGGTGTGTAGCCAGTTTAACCCAGACAGTGGGAAATACACACATATATATATCTATACATAAATATACAGACACACACACATATGTGCATTAGCAAATTTACCATGTGTATAAAACCCTATTATTTATACCAGGAGTATAGTCTTTACAAGAAAAATAAAAACATCTATAATATGTCTTTCTGATAAAAAAGAATCTGGGAAACTACTTTCCCTTCTTTCCTCTCCCCCTTCTTACATCTCCTTTATGTGATATGGAAGTTCACAAGTCTCCTGGCTTAAAGGATTCAAGTAGGCTGCATAAATAATAAGATGCCTGGGGATAAGGGAGGTGACAAACAGGGGTGTCCAGAGGAGGGCCACAGAGATGGTTCTGGAGCTGGATCACATCATCTAAGGACTTGGGAACTGGGTTACTTTACCCTGAAGGAAAGGAGTCAAATGGTAGGGTGTAGTAGGTTACAGAATGGACAATGCCAGAGGTTTCCATGAGGTCCATTGCCAAGTGACAGGAGGTAATGGTCACAAACAGGATTGAAGGCACTACAAGGAAAATAAGCTCAAAAGGTGAGTTGGGAAGCTTTGGAACATGTTGCCCAGAGAGGTTCTAGATTCTTCAATCCTTGAGAATTTTCATAATCCAGCTGGGCAAGGCCCTGAGCAAAATGCTTTGCCTTCACCATTGGTCTCATTGTGAATTTATACAGATGACCTCCAGGGTTCCTCTGCAAGCTAAATTTTTTTACCATGCTGTGATTCTTTTCTAAGGCTTATGGCCATCTTATTCGCACCACAGTTGTGAGTTCTATCCATATTTCTTCTTCCCAAGGACATGTCCTAATTCTCAGGGGACAGGCTGCTTGGGGAAACAGTTTTTTTATCGCTGTTCATTTCTGGAACTTCATCTGGCTTATGTATGTACATTATCAGGTAACTATACAAGCTCTGAAGAAAATTTCTGCCTTTTTGTATATACGAGCCAATTAAACACCTTTGGAGACTGTTCCTGGCTATACAGCAGGACTAGCTATACTATTAGATTTTTAGCCTGGTGTTCAGCATATTTTTGCTCCGTGCTGAATAGCATTCTTCTCCTCATGCCCAAAAAAGTCTCAGACATAAATTTCAAAATATGCAGAAAAAATAAATTATTTTTATCTGGCACCCTTGTTTGGGAGTCTTTTCAACAGTATGGATATTGGCTATTCCTCGACTCAAGTGCCATCAAATGGCTCATGATGTATTTTAATTGTATGGTCACAGCCTCAGTGTTTAGGCAACTTTCAGGCCAAAAGGGCAGCCTCAGGATGTACTGGCAGTTGTGCAGCTTGATATGTATTGTGGGGAGGAAAATTAACCTCAGTTTTTTATTTGAATAATTAAATCCCATCTGATTTCTGGTTTAGGAATATATTGCCTTCCATGCACTGAATTTTTAGCCACTAGAAAGCTGCAGCCCAATTTACATAGCACAAAAGTCATTGGACACTGTCATTAAAGCTTTTCTTTTTAATCACTTGCATTTGTGTTGTGGCTTGCCTTCTACAAAATCTTCAGTAATTTCAATTATTTCTCCTTTATTCTTTAATTATTTTAAATGTAAATTAATTTGATCTACAGCCTGCTGGCTGTGTCATTATTTGAGATGTGTACATACTAGCACAGTTACTCTTTCAAACTGATAGTGGCTAATACAATTATATGCTTTTTTTCACTGATATCTGATCTGCTAATTAACTGGAAAATATTTTGATTGGGGTGACTGCTTGCCCAAATTATTTAATTGTTCCATGCAAAGCTGTCAGAAAAAAAAATGCAAATGAGCCTAGGAAGTTCTATGAGATTTCACAGTAATAGCTCTTCTGGTTAGGGCTAGAATTAGACAGAGAAATAGCAAGAGTAACTTGGAGCCTGCAGGAAAAGAAACTAACTCACATTTGTATTTCAATAAAAACAATAGTAGAAGCACTTAGGTTTTGTCTATCCCTTTTCCTCCTTGATTTTCTTACTTTTTCACAAAGAAAGGCTCTCTTTTCCCATACTAAAAGAGTGTGTGTAGCATATGAAAGTTAAGAGAACTGAGAGCATGATGTAGGTAAATTGGAAATTAGGTCTGTACCTGGTTAACTGGACAGGACTTCTTTCTGATCTTGGGTAGGTTTTTTATCCTGAATTGACTGGTTGTCACTGGTGAACTGAATATGACAGAAAGCTGTAATGAGTTTTTTTTCAGCTGAGAGCTTTACCTTTACTTCATGCAGAATAATCTGGACATTCTTTCTTCGAAAATATAAAGGTCCCGTAAGAAACTTGGTTCAGTTTTTGAGAAAGACTAATAATAATTTTTTAAGCTAAAAGAAGGGGACTCACTGAATACTCAAGGGTTCTTGTTGAAGGAAATTCATGGATTTGATAAATGCATTCTTACTTTATTGAATAACTGCAATATTTGTTAGATTTCATACTAGCAACAAAACAGTTAACTAGCTTAGGTGATGTAGAATGGATGTTCTATGGAGTTTTTAAAGGTCATAAATATCAATTAGAAGGTTTACACTACATGATTCAGCGATGTGTATGCTGTTCTAAAACTGGGAAACAGCAATGAGCTGAGAGACATTCATTGTTTATTCCAATTCTGAGAATGTTGGAGTTCATGACAAAATCCTAAGACAACGAGGATACATGTAATTTCCATAAACATTCCAGATTTATTTCATGCAGGATTACAGCAAGGAGCCATGCAATGCCTTTTATCTCAAGATGGGATGCGATTGTTGTCTTTTTAATGGCTGAAACTCGTCTCTGTATAAGACAGATACTGCTAGAGGCTTGCAGTATAAGCAGAAGGTGCATCTCTTATGACACTCCAGTGTGACCAGCTGCTGAATTAGTGATGTTCCAAAGTTGCCATTGAAGGCAATCAAAACTAGCAGTCAGTGGAATGCGGATGCCTTTGACTTTTTGGGCCTATATGTGATGAACTTACTATATATGCTCATTTCTAGACCAAGTAATGAACACAGAGAAGCTGCAATGGCTTTGTCTGATTCCATAAGCAACTACATTTAGGCTTGCTTCCTATTTCTCTGAGAAGTCCCCAAGGAAAGTCACATTTTGTAAATGAGGCATGGTTTGGGCATTTATTTCCCTTCTCAGCCTTTACAGAGTATTTTCTAAGGCTGCTCTCAGAGCTGGTGTTTTTCAGAGAAGATACGAGGCACAGTCTTGACTTACTGCCATTAAATGTCACTGACTGGTATTTGCACGAGAAGGGGTGTCCTCAATCCGTGCTGCAAAGCCAGCAATTACATGTTCTAAGTTCAAATGGACATGCAGGAGGTGATAAGCATCCATCCTGCATAAGCACTCAGGTCAGTGTTTTGGGAGCAATCCCCTCTGGGATGGCTTGCTACAAGGGCTAAGAGATGCTGATACCCAAAACAAAGAGATTTTAGCCACTGATGAAGTGGAATACCCTAAAACATTTTTTTTCTCCTCTGGTTTGCCAGACTTTGTCAAGTAAATCATACTTAGTCTCTCAGTTTCTGAAAGCAACACAAATTCTCTATTATTTCATAATGTTTTTCTGGTTTTAATTGCACTTTATCAAATAAGAGAAGCTTCCATCTACAGCAAAACAAACCAAAGTTTCCAGTTATTAAATGCTTTTTGTTTCTGACTTCTCTATAAGTACCTTATTTTCTCCAGTCATTTTCAAGATTTCAGGCTAGGATCACCACTGCCTCTTATATAATTTTCCTACCATGAAGTTGTTTATGTGTATTGTTTACCCAACAGACATTTCTCTTTCACTTGGTATATTCATTACTAAATAATTCTGTGAGAAGATACAGGCCACTGATTTTTTGCAATTTGCATCCCCATACTCTAAGCTATGTAGAAAGCAAAGCTTTTTTGGTCCTCTTGCTTTGGAAGTACATTAATATTTCTATGACCTTTACTAGACGGCAGATGAGAAGCATTAGGAATAAAATAACAAACAAACCAAAGGAAACCAATTTTTAAAAATGTGTATTTCTGAAAGGAGCAAGAGGAAAAAGAATCTAGTCTAAAAAATATGAACTTTAGCTAGAGTTATGATAATTGCTCTATTGTACTTATTTTCCCATATCAAAATGCTTCTTTATGATCAATCCACTCAGCATAATGCATAAATATTTTTGAAAGGGTTTAGTAGCTATGCATACAAAAATATAGAGATACTATTTAGAGATATTTAGAAAGAAATAGAATAGTTTAAGACATGATTATTTACTGTGCACATCAAAGTGATCATATTAAAAGCATGGTCACTATACTAACAACTACTTTACACAAAACAACTTCAAATCATTTAACTTCCAAAGCCGGCTGGTTCTAAAGAAATTCTGTGAAACAAGATGCAAATGTAGTGACTTGTGCATGGTGTAAATCCTCTGCTTTAGAAGACTGTACTTTCAGAAGCCTTTAGATGACTGTAGGAGGAAAACCAGTTAATTCTACCCAGGAAACCATTTCTCTCACAGCAGCATTGTTTTTCAGTGGTTTTACTACACACCGGAAGCCAACTCTGTTCCTGTTCATCTAGCTGTCGATTTTTGGATCTGTTCTCAAAGGAACAGTTCCAAAAATCATTTCTAGTGACTTGAAATTTTACTGCTTTATGAGCCTTGTGTGCAGTTTAACACCACCTATGATTCAGTAAGGCATTTAACAGATGGAAAGCAAAAGTTGCCCCATGAACTAAAGTATTTATTCACTGGTTTCCACTAAAAGGAAAAAAAAAAGATTATTTAATAAAACCTCTCTTTCATTAACTTTCTAACATATACTTTGTATCATATGCTACAGCGTGAAGTGAAAGGATATATGGGGCAGGGGAGGATGTGTGGGTTAATTCTCTTTAGGATAGTGTGGAAGTGTCATAAAATTATAAAGTAGCAATAACCAGATCATCATACCATGAATTTCATGAATCTAGAAGGACTCTGAATAAATAAAGTGGTACTAGTTACAGAATAGACATGGTGGCAAGAATCCCCTTCTGTCTTTACTATCAAGGGCAATGCTATTGCATCCAGTAGAATTGGGCTAGATCCTATACTGAGTGTGTCACATACTTCTTTTTTAATTACTACTTTAGTTCTTCTACATGAAAATTTTCCCTCCTTGATATTTCAGGGACCTTATATTGAGTGTGACACATACTTATTTTTTAATGTGTATTTTAGTCCATTCTTCTACATGAAAATTTTCCCTCCCTGATATTTCAGGGAATATTCTCTTTTAATTTAAGAGAAAAAATACTTTTTACAATAATCATAAGAACTTCTTGGTGGGAAAGAAATGTTAGAAAACATGATTATCGTTGTCCTTGCACTTATCTTTAAGTCAGAGAGATTTTTAT
The DNA here is from genome assembly GCA_026413545.1 of Cichladusa arquata. Taxonomy (NCBI): domain Eukaryota; kingdom Metazoa; phylum Chordata; class Aves; order Passeriformes; family Muscicapidae; genus Cichladusa; species Cichladusa arquata. Next base: position 81,363,988 of record JAOTQP010001286.1, on the reverse strand, counting down.
TCTTTACTGACATGTTCAGAGAAACTGAAAGTAACTAGAAACCAACTTTAAAAATACTATTCCTCCTCTTGGTTTAGTTTTGGTTTGTTTTTTTTTCTTCATAAATGTCCTCAGCTTGATCTATCAGTATGAAGAAGTATAAAACATCCTTACATTTTTTTACAATTTGGATTTCTCTAGGGGATCCCTAAGACGTAGCTCCCCCTCATTTGAGCCAGAGGTTCTGGGTCTTATATGATCTGTAAAGTCAGAGGAAACTGTGCTGAGTTGTCCAGCTGAGAACCCACCCATTTTAAATACAGCTCCCACATTCCTAGATTATTGTGCATTAATTATGCCATGTGTAAAATGTTTTTATACATAAAGCAACCAATTTGAACTTACTCAAGCAATGACATCTGTCTTTGCAGTCAATGTTCTCAGCCCAGTGCTGGTTTAAAATGTAATCTGTTTTCATCAGCTATAGTCTGAATGGAATTTAAGTTTCTGTTCAAGATACAGCAGTGATACTGCACTGCATTGCACAAAGACAATTCCTATATTTGTACCTAATGTCACATTACTCTTTACAGTACCCAACTGGGGCTCTGAAAGAATTAATTGGAATCCTTCTCAAGCATAGAGCAACACAGCCTTTGTAACTAATAACAGATCTGCAAATATTTTTACATGGTACATAATAATTTGATAGGAAATAAGCCAAATTTGCAAAAGTGGCTATATTTTAATCTAATATATTCACTGGCTTGTATACATGTGTAGCTCCAAATGGAGAAGGACAAAAGGCAGAAACAGGTTGCAACCTTCCTCTACACCAACATATGCTTTAATTTTGCGCAGCTACTTGCTAAGTATAAATTTAATGCATAGAGAGAAAATGATTAGATGAAAGCATCTCTTTTAAAAATCTGGGACTGGTGATTTGTGCACGAGGAAAATACAGAAAACTAGAAGTGCAGAAGTTTGTAAGTCAGACATTTCAAGAACTGGTGTCTTTCCACCCAACTTCAGGATAAACAACTTTCTACAGTCCTATTAGGGGAAATGGTATACCCCAGTGTCTTGCTTGGCTTTCATCTCACATTCCCTAGGGGCTTGTATATCCTCTGTGACTGAGGTTTGCACAGGAGTGTCAGGGATTTGGATGCTTGGTTCCCATTATTGTTGCTGAGGATCTAATCCGTTTGTTAAGGGATGTTAGTTCTTTCTGCAGATTTTGTCTCTTTACATTCTGTGGTTTATTCTTCCTACCTTTCAGTATTTCCAATAAGTCTTCAGTCTACTCTTGAAAGGGTCTTTCACCATTTGTGCACCAAAAGCTCTTAAGTGGCTGTGAAAATGCTACTTCTTACAAACATTTTGACACGTGTGTACCTTAAAAACCTGAGAAGCCTGTACTGGAGAAAAACAAGCATTAGAGGTAACAGAGAAGGAATACAGATTATTCAGATAATACCACAGACCTCAGGACAGAAAATTCTGAGGAATCTGCAAGGCTGTCTGAACTAGAATAACTATTTGCTCTATTTTGGCCCTGGAGCACAGTAGAACTTCCTGACTGCCAAATTTGCATTTGATCTTCTCTCTCTCTGGCATGCTTCTACCTTATGTTGTCTACACCAGCATCAGAAAATAAAAAGTACCAAGACAAATGCTTAAGTAGAGGTCCTCCATCTTCCATGTTTAGATTTTCCCAATTCAGATTAAGCATAAAAGAATTTAAGCATGGGTGTAAGGCACACATTCTTAATCGGCCTCCAAACCAGGGAACATAACTTGGCTTCTTTTATTCACTACACACACAAAGCCAGTACAGGTAAAGGTTAAAATCTCATTCTGTGACATTTAACCATCTTTGCAAGGCACACTCAGAACAGCTTGAGAAGGGCAGTTGCCCTGTAATGATTTCATAGTTAATAATACATTGACATATGTATGTCCACATTTTTGTGTGTGTGTGTATGCAAAATGTTTATGTCAATGTATGGAACAGCTACAGCATCATTTTTAACCTTACTTAACAAGGTAATTTAGTACAGACAACAAGTTTCAAGACTGAATTATTTCTTTTCTTCTTATTATTATGGTTTTAACTGTCAGTGTTAGTAAGTCATAAATATGAGGATAATGCAATAAGGATGACCACAAGCACCCACTTCTGTATTATTTTATTTTTCTTCTATATTTAAAGTGTCTACACATCTTCATACATTTCCTTCCTCCTCACTGTCAGACACTGAGACTCTCAGTTTTCCAGGTAAAAAGGACTGGCATTCTCTAAATTGTAATAGCTTTTTATTCTGCTTTGAAAGAAATCTGAGGACCAAATGGAGTTGAGAAAAATGTCCTGTGTTTCTACTGAGTCAACTTCCATGTTATGCGGTGTATCTGCAGTCACTCAAAAACAGGGGAAAAAAGAACATTTAAAACATACTCTCATATTCCTAAACATTCTCTCTTTCCCCTCATACTGCTTTTTTCACAAATGCTTATGCCCATTGGCCACAGAGAATATTAATAATTTGCAATATTCTATAGTATTAGAATCAGCTCCCTTAAGATCAATGGTGGGAAATCTTCCTGAAGAGCTTCCCCTGCCTTTCTTGAACACACACACACATGTACACAGACACAGACACAGACACACAGGCACACACACACTCACACACACAGCAGTTTCACAACTAACCTGCACAGTACATGCGCAGGTCTGCCATGACCATGCCAAATACTTTCAAGCACATAAGGCCCTGTGGTGCCTGAAGGTCATGCTGGAGATTTGGCTTTCAAGCCTTCTAAAAATACTTTATTGGCACTGTCCCCTCTGCTTTAGATACCTAGTTCTCTTGGCTGACACAGAACTGACCACAGACATTTATGTTCAGTATGGCCTCCCCCCAGGTGCCTTCAATGCGCAACCAGGACACACTCTCCACAGAAAAAACTTTTTTTTTTTTACCTAGAGATAACTTTTGAGATCTTCAAAGCAACTTGCTGAAAGTTGCTTCTCAATTCTCTCATTAATCAAGAAAGTTATTCTCTCAATAATCGAAAAAAATCTACCACTATTTTAGATTAACTATGGTGAAACCAAGTGGCTTCCATGCAACCTGAGATGCAATTTCATTTGCATTTTCCAGGTAGCAATGGACACAAGACAAAACAACACATAAAACATTCCTTGCTACGCAAAAGCTAAACAAATCTTTCAGAATTTAATTGCACTAGGGGACTCTAAAACACAATTTTCTGTCTTCACCTTGGGATTACCTGGAAAAAAAAATAGATTAAAAATACATAAATAAAGCTTGACATATAAAAACACTGTTAAAATTCAAAGATGAAAAAATGATATTTCTACTGCTTCATATCCCGTACAATCCTTGGCTTCAGAATGCTTGATACTGGTGTGCAAGATTTTGCTGCACATCCTGTGGGAACACCATGTCATAGAAATACAATGCAGAAATGGTTTCATGCTGCCTGATTTATCTGATATTTCTGGTACTTTCAACACGAATATTTATTAGATGAGGTTAGCAGTACACAAGAGACTCCATTTGATACCTATAGTTGTCTTCAGGACACTGACCACATGTTGTAGACATGATGTAAAAAACACCCACCTACATGGAATCTCTTGCTACTTGCTGAGAAATTACTACAATCATTGCTTGAGAATGAGCAAAAAGACAAAGATGGGGGCCACCATTTGAAAAATGGTAAGGATGAGATCACTTCCCACATCAAAAGCACAAGGAGGCAAATTGTCTGACTCCAAATTACAGGAATAATCTCTCTTCTCTTCACCTCTCCACTACAGTCTAGCTTGACCTGTGACCCCTGAAATCAGCAGGAATTCTTATAATTTATTTTGTAAGGGGATGGAATCAAATGTTAAGCATGTCTCTTTTATGGGCATCAGTAACTAATGTGGAGGGGAGATTCTCAGCATCCATCACAGTTTTATATAGCAGTTTCATGAAAGACTAGAATGTTCCATCTCAGCTTAGTGAACACTAACTTACTCCACAAGTAGGGCCGTAGACTCATTACAATTTTACAGTCAGGGGTACTATCTCCTTAGGGAAATGTACCATATAGCTCAGGCGAAGGGGGGCAAAACCTGCTCTGCAGTCTCTGGGTATGATTAAGCTTGCTAGTTTATTCCTACACTAAAAATGAAGAAAATTCCTCCACTGTGAACTACACCCACAGTAACATCTGTGTAAAGTAAAAGGAAGTAACTGATGTGTTTTCTTCAGATCACAGTGGTGCCTGTCATTTTTGTTCTTGAATTCTGGTAGCTGAATGAAGTCTCTCAATGATATTTGCTAAGATGCATTTGCCTTTTACAAGCAATTTATAGTTGCATGAGACTGCCTTGAGTTCAGCTTTATCAGATTATGGACATTGCTGGATCTTTCCATTCCCTGTCAACAGCAGCCCATAACTACAGGTGTATGCCTATTTTCCAAGTATAACCACAAGAGAAAAAGAGCAGATGTGACTGGATGGAGGGCAGAAGAAAAGTAAGTCAGGGCACTCATTGAAAAGGTGAAACTCTTGACAAGGTGAACTCTTTAAAAGCCATGCAGCTCCATAAATCTCCTTGAGCCTTTTCTGCATACTTTTTTCATTCACGGTGCTGAAAAAAAAAGTGTGATGTGTTGTGAACAGAATTCTAAGGCAAATTAAAGGTTTGGTTAGAAGATAGATTTCTCATGAAAACATGGAAACTTGGAAAAGTGTCACCATATCCTAGACCAATATAGATAACAAGAATCTAAAGTACAAAATCATAAAGGAGAGAGGAGAAACAGTTTCTAAGCTATTAGGGAGAAAGGCTAAGTTAGTTCTTTGCAAGCATCAGAAGCTTTTCATGCTAACAAAAGGAAAAGGATTTTTTAGCGATTTTGAAGTGTCCAGATCTTTTGAAATCAACAAGTTTGACATCTAAATACTTATATTGGCCCACAGTATTAACCAGCCTTGTATGTAAGAGCAAGAGAGAATAAAGATTACTAATGCACTTCATGAGGCAGCCACAATAGTGATGGGGAGCTATGACAGTTTCACTATTGCAGGGTCCCATCAGTGTGGTGGCATGGCATGACTTTGCTTCTCACTTTTAAGTGAACCCACTCATTTTAAGCAACCATTTTTTTCATAGCAAATGCCTGTTTCATAAGCCTGCCAAGACCAACTGAGAAACTCCACAGATTTTTCTTTTGGGAATTAATAACTTTGACATTCATGGGACTCTTTGAAAAAAACAAAGACATTTGTTATTAAAAAAAAAAAAAAAAATTCACCTTCCCAACACATAATGTACGGTGCTCCAGAAAAATTCTAAAACCTCAAAAGGACTTCAGATTAGCATGACAATAATGTGGTGGGATCCAACCCAACTACTCTGTATTTTTTTAGCCAACACAATGTCATGTGTCACATTTAATTGTTCTTTAACTAAATAAATGCAATTACAATTTTCCCTGTAATTCTTCTGAACAAGCTGAGAAATATACCTCATACCTACCCATGCATTCCTGCAATTACTGATGGGACTGTTGATGGAAGATTAGAATTTGCCGGGTGAGTTACTGACCAATGAACCTTGCCAGTGTATCCAGGAATATTTGGAGTGCTAAAAGAAACAGTTGAAAGGGGGATGGGGTGGAAAAAGGGCAAATTAAATGACTATAGGCTTGAAATATGACTTATAGATAAGTTCTAGAATGGATAGGGTTTATCAAAGATGGATGGGGTAAAATCTCTTACTAATGAAATGAAAAGTGGTTAGAATGTATAAACTGTCATAGCTTCTTTAAGGTCAGAGAAACAACTTTATGATGATCTAGCTGATGATCTGGGCCAAAAAAATCTCTGGTTAGACATTGTAAAGGAGAGCTCTTTAGAGAATTTTTTTTTTTTCAATCTGTTTAGGTTTTGTATCTGTATGATATTCATGATACACTTAATAAGCAACACTTAATCACAAAGAATAAATGAAGTTACAGAGTTTGCATAGAATACAAAAAGCAAGAAAATATTCTTTAAAAATGTGATACAGGTTTAGCTCATATTTTGTTTCCAGCTTCAAATATGAAATTTACATAACAGGTTTTAAGCCATGTGAGATTTCTCATGGGCTAAAACATAAATGATTTCCAAAATTATTCCAAGGTTCTCTAAATTTCCCTTATTAAGATGTAGTATTAACAACACTGCTTAGACACCAACTTAAGTTCTAGTGTGAGCACACCACTGAACTGAGACAGTATACAGCACATCTTGGAAAATGAAAGTCTTTTGTTAATTCTGATATTGTTTTAATGTGAAAATGAAAAGCAGAGTTCCTTAAACACATAGAGTAAAAAACTCCTACTTATCTGAAACAGCACAAAGAAAATTTTGATGACATTTCTTGCAAGTTGAAGTGGAGATGGAGATTCAAGAAAAAATAGGTACTAATATAAATTCAGATAAATAATCCGTGAGTATTAGAAATAAAACAATATAACCCCCCAATATAGTACCTTTTTTTCAACTCAAAGCTTATCAGAGAATATCATCAATATTGTTCTGTATTGACATCTCAAAGTAGGACACTGTTGAATTATACAATTATACATAGGACACACATGAATTATGCATATACATCCAAACTGCCCATACACATGGAGGTAAAGGTCACAACAAGCTGTTTCATCTGCTGAATCAACTAAATATTTGGGATTATACACCTTTCCTCTATTAGTCATTTGGGGGTCTTCACACCATAAAACTAATAGCAGTGCCTTCTTTCAAATAATCTCTGAGGTAGTCTTTGTTTCCTCTGTACTCTTTGTAAAAATAAACAGTTTCTTTAATTATAAAATGCATAGAGTTACTAGTGTCATGCAGCTGATGAGCTCCTTCTCCACAACTAAATTCAGCACAGGAAGCAAAAGTGGACATGTGAGAGATACAGTTTGTCAGACTTTGTGTATCTCTGACTTTTGTAGTGGGAAACTTGGCTCTGAAATTCCCCACCAGAACAGCAGAGGTAATGACAAAATGCTGTATCTACCTACCAGAGTTATAACACGGGACTCTGAGTCAACTGTATTTGGCATAGGAGCATTGGTGGCATATGTTGCAGTCCTTGCACCCATAGATAGCAGAAGGACCACTCAATTCTCCTAGTTTGGAGTAATACCTTCACACACTGCTGCACTCCCTGGACCATGCTCCAGTCTACAACTCTCCAGAGAAGATGGCTCTGTAGAATCGGTACAGAGGTTTTGTGGCACTGGGGAAGATGTTGCTTATAAGGAATCATTAAGTAGTTGGCTGGGCAAGGAACAAATTTATTCTCTGTCCTGACAGCAGCTGTGCAGGGGCAACAAGTGGCTTGAAAATCTTTTACAGTAGTAGAACACATTTTCAGAGTTGGCCAAAATGGGTTGCATTCAAATTTGCTTTTTCATGTCAAAGTAGACAACTGTTAGGTTATGTGCCCATTAGGAGACTCTGTAGAAAATTCTCTCTGTATACCAGGATCCCACCAAGGGACACAATGGATATTGTGTGGTTGTGACTGCAAGCACATTAATTAATCCAAAACTGAAAATATACATGATACCACTCTGAAAGGATCAGTCAAACTGTAAACCCAGTTTTATTATGCTGGTGATGGGCTACATACCAAGATACATCTGGCACATGTCATGAAATTACAGTGATTTCCTTGGAAGTGTATGGGCGTCATAGAGAGAAGTAGATGATAACAAGAATTCCTATACTAGCTTGCAGCATTTTATAAGCCTATTTGAAGTTAAATCACATAACTATAAAACTGTGAGGCATGTTCTTCTCATGCCTCACAGTTGTATAAATCTTCTCATCTTTGAAGCCAGCAAAAGTAGAAGAAAAGACAAAAGCATCATAAATGGGCAAAAGTGGCCCAAAAGTTGATCTGAGAAATGACCCAAGATGAAGACTTGTTCTAGACTGTATGTTAGAAACAATTGACAGAAGTTGGTACATTCATAATATGTAGGATGAATGTGGATCTGTCAAAACAGGGAGCTGAACAGAGAGAAGCTACAGGTACCAGGAAAGCAAGCAAGGTTACACTACAGTAAAGCAGCTGCTCTCCTGGGAACCTGCAAAGCAAATGCAAAACTGTGCTGCGGTTATGTAAGTGATAAAGCAGAAGAAACTGAGGTTAAAAAAGTACCCTTTTGTGTTTTTGTGTTTTTGTTATTTTGGATCATACTGTCTAGCTCCTGTATGCTTTCTCTGATGAGCTGCTAACCCATGTTGCTGCTGCTGAAGAAAACAACTAACTACCAGCTTACCACTGGGCAACACATAAAACTCCTCTGTGGTTATGCTGCCGTCATCAAGTTTGCTTTCTGTAACCATGACATCTTTCTTGTTCATACACTTCCTTGTTATCATCCTAGCAGCTCTAAGTCCCAACACAGGCACTAGGATTTTTCAAGTGAATTGTAGTGATTTGGAGTGTCTCTGCATTAGTGTGCCTCTGCTTTTTGTGTCCATAGAATCCTAGAATCACTAAGGTTGGAAAGGACCTCTAAGATCATCAAGTTCACTGTTAACCCAGGACTGTCAAGTCCACCTCTAAACCATGTCCTCAAGTGCCACATCTACATGTATTTCAAATATCTGCATGGATAGTGACTCTACCATTCCATGGGAATTTTTCTTGTCCTGTTGCTTGCTACCTGGGAGAAGACACTGACCCTCATCTGGCTTTTGGGTAGCTGTAGAGAGGGATAAGGTTCCCCCTGAGCCTTGTTTTCTCCAGGTTAAACAACTCCAACTTCCTCAGCAGCTCCTGATAAGACTTGGTGCTCCAGACCCTTCACCAGCTTCATTACCCTTCTCTGGACATGCTCCAGCAACTCAATGTCCACTTGCAGTGAGGGGCCCAGAACTGGACAGTGGATTTGAGGTGGAGCCTCACCATCTTGGGATGTCCTTGTAGATTTTTATTTCCTGGCAATGATCAGGAAGATCAGTGTGGATTTAGTTTAGTAGGCCCTTCATACTGATATTTAGAGCTATTTGAGGTGCCTTAAGGTATCTGAGATAATCCCCTATAACACAGGACTCACAGGGGATACATGTTGTTCAGAAGTAGCAGCTGGAAGTGATGATCTAGAGTGCCTCCAGGGTATTGGATGCCCAGGTTTGCCACGTAAATTCCACATCACCTCTTTATATGGGGGAGAAATCTAGATTTCCCCCAAATCACCTGTGATTCTTGAAAACATTGGATCTAGCACTTCAGCTTGAGCAATGGAGGTATCCAAGTTCTATGTGCAAAAATTCTGTCTAGTGAGATACCTGGTAGATTCTTACTGTAACACAAGCGAAGAGTTTTGAACATTTTACTCTTTCTTATAAACACTCCTGTATCAATGCAACAGAACTAAATCACTCTATGAAGTCATTAGAAGTCTTTTGGTTATTGCTATTACAAAATAGGGCTCTCAGATCTCACTCACAGTATATACGGCTCACAACTGGTTTCCACCTCAAATTCTCTTCCAGGAAGACTGGCGTGTAACACATTTGTGGTCTTCTACATCCTTTTTGCCTCTGTGATCCTATTTTCTAAACAGAACAATCTGTGGTAAAAATGTCTCAGGCACAATCCTGTGTCAGGAAATTCATACATTCCCTCATGTTGTGAAAGAATATACCAAAGATACTTGTGAAGACAAAACAAAGTACTTTAATGCAGAGTGGAGAATAGGATTGATGGCATTCTGTGTTTCATTTCACACCCATCTCCCTCAGCCATCAAAGCAGAATAGGGAATGGATACTTAAAAATGGATTTCAGGTTCCTGAAAAGATAAAACCATCAAAATGGCAACTCCCCCAAATATTTTGAATCATGTTGAACTGGAAAATTGTGTTTCTACAATTTCAAACAATTTTATTCTGTTTTCAAATTTTTCAGTCCCCCTTTGTAGTAGGGAGTAGTATTTTTCAGACACAGTAAAGCATTTCAAGCCAGCAGTAAAATCTCATTTGGAAAATGCCAAAGTAGGATATTTCAACACACACTTCCCTCCACAACCCCCTGAATGAGTCAAACTGGAGAACCACTAAACAGGCATATATGGGAGACAAGCTGTCAGTTTCTGAGGAAAGAATAATTTGTGAGAAAGCTCTACAACAGCCCTTAGAAATGACTGTGCAAGGTGCAAAACAGCAGAGGGTCCTGTTCCCAGCCAATTGTGGCCTGTGAGGTTTCTGATAACTTGAATTTCCAAGGGGTGCATGCACACAGTCAGTTGGAAAATGACTACACTGAAGAAACACACGAAGCCACTACAGATATACTGATGTGATAGTAGCATTTTGCTCAATGTGCTTGAGAAACCATGAATAAAGGGTAGTTTCAGAGAATATCTTTGTGCAAGGACTGCAGGACTTGAAACACTTAGGACTTTGTCTTCCTAGCAACTGCATATTTCCCATTTCAGTCACATGCTTTTGATCAGATCCTGTTGTCTTCTTCACACACAACACCTCTGGAATTGGACAGGTTACCTCAGCCTTGTCCCTCTGTACCTGCCAAAAACCAATATTGCAACCTGCTTTACCAGTGTTCTGGCAATGCATTAGCTGATGTTTCAAAAGTGCTGCTGTGTAGCTAGCACTTGGTGAGCACACACATGCATTGTGTAAGCACTGCCCTCTACTGTGGATCAGGAGTGCTGAGGAATGAGCAGAAAGTTTTGAAAAGCTGATGACTGCCACATTTTTTACTTAATTGAGGAGGCAGAGGCTTTTACTTTGGAATGAGAAAACATGATCACTGTCCTTACTGCTTTTGTCAAATGTCAAGAGGCAGATTCCAATAGGCACTGCTGTGAATCAGGAAGTTTTTGTGTTATAATACAAAAGACACACTGAAGAGAAAAGCACAAGTCAGATATAGGAAATAAACCTGGATTGATATGAACTATTGCTGTGTATGCTGGAATGCACTAAATGTGCTGCTCTATTACTGCATTAAGTTCTGCCAGCCCACTAAAGGTGTAAGGGAGCTCTAACAGTACCAGGGAGAAGAGTTATTTGTGCCTGTCAGACCAGAGCCCAGCCCCTGAATGCTACAGAGGAAATCCCCATCACCAGCGTGGGAGGCTTTTTTTCCATTGACCCTTAAAACACCTGCAGAATCTAAAATATCACATAGAGCATAACCTTCTTTCAGTAGCTGACTGGGGAAGAAATCAACAGAGGCAAAAAGCTGGTGGCTAGGGGTGAAGTAGAATTATACAAAATAAAATTTAAAGGTTTTTAAGAAAAAAAGAACAGGAGATGATTATATTAGAAACCCATATGATCCAATAAAAGAAGATTCTCTACAGTTTTCATAATTCTTGAGTCCAAAATGCACTTCTAAATGAGAAAGACAATATTTCACAGTAATTGTTAATAACAAGAAACAATTCATTACTTGTTTTCACTTTTTAATAACATGGCACCTCTCAAAAGTGATGAGAGAATTTATCAGTCTGAGCCTTCCTGGAAGTCACTGTAGCTCTGCTGGAAAATTTCCTCTGAAAACACAATGTTTTTCCAGTATTTGGACTGTCCTCCTCTTCCTTGGTACACATGTGGGTTGGAGCAGCAGTTAGACACAGGAGATCAGATTGTGGTGTTTGTGGCCAGATTTTCGCAGGAGCTTAGCGATCAACGTGCACCCAGAATGTGAGCTCTTTCAGAATTCTGGTTTTCTTCTGTGGTTGCTGAGCTATTTTTGAAAGCCTGGCTAGCTGCACAAAACATACTTATTTAACACTTGCTTAGCTACCTAATATATGGGTAGTTATGTGACATATGAAGTTAAATGCAGGATTTATCTTTCACAAATAAATGAATATTGTAAGGAAATCATTAGCAATCAAACCACTAAGAAAAAAAACAAAAATAACCAAGGAAAACAGACATAATCAATTCACAGTTTAAAGTCTTGTAAGAGAAATCCCAGAGGTCTCATTTCTGCAAAATATGTGAACATATTTTTATTAGATTCTCAATCCTATCCCTGTTTAGGAAATCTTATTAAGCAGATACCTATAACTCACTGATTCCAATGGAATTTACACTTCATGGGTTTGAAAAATCAAGAATGCAAATATAAGAGAGTTTACAGTTGGCAGACAAGTAGAGAAGGTAAGGAAAAAATGAAGAAAAAGAAAGTATTCATAAAAAAATTGGTACACTTCAAAATGTCACAAAAGCCACTTGAGCCAAGTGGCTTATAGTGGGCAACTATAACCCAGTATACCTAAAAAAAAATCACACAAGCAACACACATTGAAAATACAAAAAAGTATCAATGCATTCAACTTGGAACCTCGTTCATTAGTGGGATAAAAAGATAAGTTTCAAGGCTACACCACGTGTTCTGACAATGTAGTCCTCTCAATGAAGCACTGAGCTGTACAATGGCATTAAAAGTTTTTGTATAAAAAATTCTATGAGGTCTCTTGGTGAAAGGGGAATGCATCAGAGAGAGATTTTCAGGATGCTCTTCCACAACAGCTTCCTAATTTTTAGACTGTCATTTAAAAAAAAAGCAAACTTATTTCTGTGTTACCCTCAGCAAAGAAATGGTAGAAGATTTCAGCTTTTAGGCATACACAGCAACACATCTGGGGATGAAAAAGAGCAACAAGTTAATTCTAAAGCAAATTCAGGAGTGCATATAAAAACCATGGATATTAAGAATGATGCTACATTCCAGGGCTGGAGCAGACCTCCAGAGACTATGCTATTCATTACTTTCCCCAAAGACAGGTTTTTATGAAAGCCTGAAGCAGAATGACAAGAACTGAATTCTGACCCAGGATTTTTGGTCAAGTGCGAAGATGAAGAGTCTGACCCAAACAGCACATCCATAGATCTTTTTGAGCACTCTTTGGGCAATTTTCACTGATTATTCTAGACTGCCAGATTACACACACAGTTATTAATAAGTTCCTATTCATAAATTTAGCACTTCTAGATGAATCACAACATTTATGACATGGCTTTTTACATGTGCTGAAAGCTCCTACAGTTATTCCATATGTGAATCACTGAGAAAAGATGGATAACACATGATTAAGATTCCTAAATTTTCATTTTTATTTCAGCCTAATTTTTAAGAGCTATGATCATCACTTTGTCCTAATTAATAATATATGAAACCAAGTTTGAGCACAGCACTATTTTAAAAGCCTAAAGATAAGAGTTCAGTTAAAAAAATAGCACATGCTTGGGCTCAGGATATGTGAAGTTTCATTCCTAACTGTGCTACAATTTATCACGTTGCACCTGGATTTACATTTGCAAAACCTCTAAGTTGCATGGTAAGGCCTTCAGAATATTATCTAGAGTGCTGGATATATGCACAGCAGCTCTTCACAACACTGATCTCATATTAGGTGCTTTTAGGCTCACCTACAGCACAAGTCAAGACTTTTATCTCTTTTCTAATTCCTTAAGAAAAAAGAAGAAAAACAGAAGATGGTTTCCTGTTCTGCCAAAAGGAAGAGAGGGTGGGTGCAAGGCTAACATAAAAACATGCCCAGGTTCACCACTCTTCCTGTTTGTCTCTGCAGCTACATGACAGATGACTCTCAGTTACTTTCAGCTTTGCTAATGATTTGAATGGCAACCACTTTCTTGCATGGTTTGGGGAAGAACAGTGTCTCACTCTGGAGTAATGCCCAGGCACTGATGCTGTTGCCCAAGTGCTGCAAGCAGGAAGTGCTGCTGCTGCTCTATGAGAGTGAAAGTGACTATTTACTAAGAGAGCTTTACACTTTACACTTACAAATCGTATTTAAGCTGCTCAATCCAAAGTATATATCTGACTTTTCAAGGATTTTGGTTGAGCTTAACAACCTTTACACATCTTTCCAAAACTACTGGCAAACACATGGAGTGAGAAAAACAAATTATAGGCAAAGTTTTATGCCTTCTGACTTTCTTCTGCTCAAAATCATAGCAACCTTGATGTCTTACAGCCATGGACAGATAACAGGTGTGAAAAAACTTAATAAAATTTTCCAGATGGAATTGAGTTTTTCACAACTGAGTTTTTTTGAACTTTGAGATGTCAGATCTTTTAAATCCTAGAGATGTTGGTCTCCTGGTTGTCAGAAATCAATGAAATACATAGCCTCACTCAGTAAAAACCAGAAAAATGAGATGCAGCATTCCAGAGAAGGCAATACAGAATCAGTTGCTCAAATTTACAAATCCTCCATGAAATCATGTGATGCAGACAGTCCCAGATAAGATGTCTGCCTGCAACAGAGTACACACATCTGCTTCTCCTCTTCAAAGCTCCACCATAACAGCAGCACAACCTAGCAGAAGTAAGGGTTAACAACTCTATAACTTCACTGCAACTCAGGCTTCTCTGTTCAGCACTATGTTTATTCTGTATGTGCTGTATTTTGGAAGAACATTCATTTCTCAATAACAATTTTATACTATTTTTGTTATAATTCAAGCAGAAAAGTTAGATGCAGGCTCTGAGAAACCAGATAACTTGTGCAGAAGGTGAGATAAGATAATCAGAATGGTGCATTATGTCATAAAAGCTGGGATTAATAGGCTTGTTTGCAGTAATATGGATCAAATGTGATGACCTTATGATGATTAGCACCTCACTTTACCTGTGAACTGCTGCTGTGTGAAGAATGATGTGCTGTTCCCTACACAGGTAACTGCATGTGATGCACTGCAGAAGGATATACATTCACCCTAAAACAGATGTAAGAAATATAAATGAACAGATCTAAGTTGTAGCTCAGAAATTCCAGCTACTCAGAAGGTAGCCCCCAACAACCAGGAGTGTTTAGCACATACTCTGACATGAGTAACACCCACCATCGAGTCTTTTTCAGAACAGAGAGGACAATATTTCTACAGCTTCTGATCCTCTGCTTTATCCAGTGAAATATCTTTTCTGTACTTTCCTCACAAATGTGGACTGAGGAAGACCATTCCAAGGACACACAGAAAAGGCTGATGAAAAGAGAAATTCTGCTCAAGTAAAAAGAACAGTCTAGCTCCTCTTTTTATTATTTTAATTCTTATCATTAAGTTGTTACTTCTACCATTTTCCTTTCTCAAAAGTTTGCAAATAAGCACTTCATATCAGCTCAAGCTACTAAAGAAAGGTTTTGGAACGGCTTAAAGTGAAAACCTTCATAGTTAATGATCTAGCTAAAAGTAGAGTTTTCCAATAGCCTTCAGGGAGCTTTTGCACACTCAAAGGCCATCTAGTGACTAAAGTTAACAATCACACACTTTTGACATGGCAATATTCAAATCATACTACTCATCAAACATGCAACAGAACATTAATACTAAAGAACATGAAACATTTGAAGTATGAAAGTATGGTATAGTTTGAAAATAAACTTGATTCTGTTCTTTTCATCCAAGATCAGATTTTTAACAGTTTTTTCCCTTTTCCCAAGTAACAAGAGCTCAACAGGCAGTATCAAAATCATGCTAAGAAGTGAAAAATAGTGTGCAGTGCTTGTGTAGTAAGGCTTTGAAGTTTACACATGGTTGAGTAAGACTAAGTCTACACTAGCACTGTCTTCAAAAGTTACTGCACCAACACAGCAGATAGAAAGTAAATCAAAGATATGTACATTATTCATAAGACATCTGGTGGAGGCAGCTGAACCATACACTGCATGCTCCAAAATTCTAGTTATTTATTAAAATGGTCCACAAGAAAACAACCACAGGGATGAATGGCCCTGTGTGCTTGACATATCCCAAGATGAAAACAATCATCTGCTGAACTTG
The DNA here is from genome assembly GCA_026413545.1 of Cichladusa arquata. Taxonomy (NCBI): domain Eukaryota; kingdom Metazoa; phylum Chordata; class Aves; order Passeriformes; family Muscicapidae; genus Cichladusa; species Cichladusa arquata. The sequence goes on along the minus strand of JAOTQP010001286.1, from coordinate 81,348,131 downwards.
CAGCACCTAACAAATGACAGCTCTAATTCATATGTGCAGAGAGGCTTGGGAGAAAATGGAAGCAAGATAGAAATGTGTCATGTCTCATCCTTTTGGCTATTCTTATGATCAGACTGGGATACTCTTACAAAGTGGACATAACAGATTCGGATTTCTAGTTTACAGGAAAAAAGTTGGAGATACCCACAAGCAAAGAAGACTCAGTATACACTCTCTTTGGGAACCAGAAAATGCCTTAAGATTAAATAACACAGTCCAGCTACAATTCATTTTTCAGAAAATGAGAGGGACTGCTTGGGCTTAATCAAAAATGACAAAAGTTGAAACAACCCAGAGACATGTTCTTACATATACAAAGGGATAGGACAGGTTTGAGATCTTTGGCTTACACTTTTAAAGATAAAATGGATCAATCACTTTTTTTTTTTTTTTTTACCAGACAGAACATTCTGATAGAATATTTATGAGGTCCCAAAGGACAGGTGGTGACAAGTCAAAGTTTTGCACTTGGAATAATGCAGTGCTGATTTGAATTTGGTAAAAGACCATGGCAAATGATTAGTTTGGCATATATGCTAAATGAACCAGCTCAGCAGGCAGAATCTTATCTTTTGGCCTCTTCTAATACTAGGACTTCAGTAAATTTCATAGTACAATATAAGAAAGTTTTCTTTAAAAATTAACTACTTCCCTTTTAGCAACACTTATTTCATTGAGTTCTTGAGAACACAGGAAAATTCAACATCAGATCTGAATTTCTCTCTTGGTCTGTCCCTGTAAGCAACTCTCACTGTCCACAACTATATTCCTTTGAAACAGAATCATTCAAGAAACCATAGCAACATTATCTATCTATCTATCTATCTATCTATCTATCTATCTATCTATCTATCTATCTAACTATCTATCTTGCTTTTCTTCCACTCTGCTGAGGTAATTGTCTCTCCCACTGTATGCCTGACTCTGCCCAGTAACTCACCTGTCCACAGAGTTTGCCTTGCAAACCTTCTGGCTTGTAGTTTGGAAAGGAGACCTGTTCTTGTTTTTCTATCACACTTTGGCCAGCTTTTGTTTCTTTGTCTCAACATAGCTATTATTTGACCCCTTTTTTGACTTCCGTGACCATTTACTGGATTCATCTAAAATGCTTCACTCTGAGATAGATTTGAATAGGTGAAATACAGAGTAAGTAAAAGACACCAATACAGAAGTGATTGTTTTGGACAGACAGCAAAAAACCCCTTGAGTTTGTGCGTGGGTATGATTACCATGGTGTTTTCATAAATGTCATGTCTTAATGCAAACATCAGATGTATGAAATCATGACAATCATTCCCTTTACAGGTTTCTTCTGTTCTGCATTTTATATTTAACTCTCTCACAGGAGAAGCATGCAGAACATACTTTTGATATAGGTATTAACTGAATATATTAACTTCTCTAATTATAGAGGAGCTGCTGAATTTAGTCTTCTGAGATAACTAACTGTCCACAGACTTTGCAAAAGGGCTGTTCAGACAACTCCAATATTTACAAAACCTGAAATTTATAAATCACCAGATCTCTGTGGAGAGGTAAAAGATTTGTTTGAAATCTGTCCCAGAATCCTCCAACAACCTAAAATCATAATTATATGCCTCTTGTATGCAACATTAGCTAATTAATCTGACTTAATAGTTTCTTCAGGCAGCAATTAAGGTAAAACATCATTCCTATCAACCAATTTCTCATCAATATCTTTGCACTCTGCTTTGATATTCTGCATTCATGTCTTCCGTATCAATTTACAGGGAGGGTCAGGGAAAAAATATGAAATGTGAAATAATATGAGGCAGTTACTGGCATGTGGTGGTGACCTCTAATGCACACTTGAGACTGTTTTTACTTGAAAACATTTTTGTGGGTTTATGTGTATGACCTACACAAAATTTAGACTTCCTTTCATTAGCAAACCTAAAAACAGTTAGGAAGAAATTGATCACTGAATTGGCTTATTTTAGGTTTGGGATTATTTCTTCTTTTTGTGACGCACTGGGAAACAGGATCAGCCAACATCTCCTCTGTTGATTTTGGAGGCTGTATTTTGGAAGAAAACATATTATCTCAAGGAACTCCTTTGTATGCTCCAGATCAACATTGTTTTAAAAAAGTAGAGAAAAAGTTCCCATATAATCACTAAGGAATGACATTGGTATCTAGATAATACGGATGATGTGATGTTTAACTTTTAATGGGAAATTAAAAGCCTGGGGTTATATGCTTCCTGCTGGGGAACAAGTAGTTACTGCACAGTTTCACAGGATTATCTTCTTTAAAATGGTCTCGCTCACTAAGTGAAAGAGGTAACTTCTCCTCCAATAAGCTTACAGTGGTGAAGGGATTTATTTTGTCTGAATTTGAATAATCAGCTAAGTGAAAGGAGACATAAATATGGACTGGACACCAGGCCCCTGACAGGCACTGAAGACAGATGCACAGCATACCCTTTGGGAAGCTACAGTTCCTCTTCACTGTCTGCAGGGGAAGTGAAATGAAAGGCACAGACTGGATACAAGCTTCTAGATAACTAAAGCTCATAAGATGAATCCTATGCTAAATGCCATTAAACAGCAGAAATTCTCATTGTTAGAAAAATTTTTGTAATCTTATATGTTCTGCTACCTAAATATGCTTAGTAGTAAAAAGAAGATGAAAAAATGAAGCAAAACAAAAGCAAAAACTGTTTTAAAAATAAATGGCAGCTCACTGTTAGTATTTGAGTTGTAGACACTGTGCATTGTTTTTAAACCCTTATATTTTAAAATTAGGAGTATTTGCTTTAGTGGGCCCAGCAACGGTTAATGCCAAATAGAAAATTTTCAAATAGACTTTACTAACTATCCACAGTCTTGGATGAAATGCTGGACTACGTGGGCTTTTGGAGAATTATAAAAATTTAGTAGCAGCATGAGTAAACTACCTTTTTCTTTAAAAAATGGTTGCTACCAAGTCTATAAGTAAACTTTATAGTATTTCCTATTTCCCATTTCCCAGCTTTGGGGAAAACTGTGTCCTCAGATGTGTTAGCTTCCAGCAGGGGCAAGAAATCATCTCTGCTCTTTATCAGAATTGTCAGATAACCTGGTTCATTCTGCAATCCCCATAACCTCTGGGTTAAGGCCAACAAATGGGGCAGGGGGACTTCATCACTCATTCCCCAGTAAAAATACACCTTTATCGTCAAATTCTGAGGTCATCCTCTTCCTAACCACTCTAAAGAAAACTTGAGACCACAGAGAAAAGGTTAGAAAATTGTGCTGTCATATGAGAGAAGGGGACTCTACAGGGAAACATGTCAAGACCTAGTCTTCTAGCACGGAGCACCTTCCCTATAAGGACTGAGAATACACAGAGAAACGCTCCTCAGGTGTCGTCCTTTCTCTGATTCTTCAGTCTTAGAATGACCTTCATCATCAGCTTCTCACATTTGCTTTGCTTACAGAGCTTCACAGTGTTTGCTTTGCCCAGCAGATGCAAAAAACTGCAAGAGAAGTTCAAAATTGTGGACTGCCAAGGCCATAGTGCTACATCTTCTCACAATAGAGAAGCTCCTGTCTGCTGCAGATGTTTTATATACCACAGCTCATCTGTCTCAAAGGTTGCTTCTCTCTCTTTTTTTTTGACATTCATCCCAGACACAGTGGAGAAAGTGACTGTAGAATTTGCTTGCAAAATGCCTGACTGATCTCTCTTTCTGCACAACTTCCCCAAGTGACTTAGCTGTGGAATGTCTTGGGACTGGTATCTAGAGAGGTTAATAACTTGCATCACATGTCTGGAGGCTGGTAGTTAGGCTCTGAATCATACAGCTAAAATCTGGAATTTATTTATGCAGTCTTTAAAATATTATCTAAATTTTGTCTATTTTATTTATCAATATTTAAGCATTTGTAGTTAATACCTCAGCATAACAGGAAAACTTGTAAATGCATACAAGGTTTGAAAGAATACTTATACCACTTCCTTAAGGAATTTATGCTGCACTATATCTATTTCAAGGTTTGTCCCTGAGTTCAGTTTGAGTTTTCCTGACAACTTCAGCAGATTCAGCATTTTAGTCTAATAGTGAACTTTCCTGAACAAAACACCATCAGAAAGCCACCAGCCAGTTTTTATCTGCTTCCTGAACTGCTGTCCATTTCAGAGCACTTTCTTGACTGTAACCCAGATTACTGACTTGATGGCATTCAGTTTCAGATTTTGTCTGTGTTCATTTCTGTCTCTGTGTGCCAGAGTATGTCTCTCTCTGCCTGCTTTTCTTTGCTTTGGAAAAATTAATGGGCAGATAAAATGTCTTATCTCAAATCTTCTTCCCCCTTCATTTTTCCAGAGGCTTGCAGAGAAAAACAGCTGAACATTTCTGACTGATGTCTGAGATCTAATTTTCATATGTAAATAAAGAAAACAGTAAATGAGAAATAAGAGTGAAAATTACATGGTATGGGCAAGAAAAGAAAAAAAAAGGAAAATTATGTAATTTATTTTTTATCTTTTGTGGTTTCTTGGGCTCCTTATAGTTCTTTTATACGGCTGCAGTAAGCAAGAAGTGATTTAAAATGCAAAGTTTGAAGACAGAGACCAGGAACCAAAACCACTGCTAGAATTTATGGCACGTAGAGACTTTTTGGTGACAATAACATGTATAAAGTATTGCTAACTGTGCAGTGACTGTACTGTTTAACTGTGCAGTAACTTCACTACTTCATAGCAAAATGGAAGTAGGAGTTTATTTACATTTCTCTATCATGTTCTAAGAAATGCCTCCCCTTGTCTATGAGCATGTAGTGTGAGATACCATAACATTTTGTTCTAGCTGTAATGAGCATTTCTCTATGAAAGTTACTGAAATTAACTTCAAACACATTGCTTATTGTTAATTATTTCTATCCTTATAAGCCCTGGGCAGGTATTTCTGCTTTCCACAATTTTTACCAGAAAATTCTGAAACCATCAAGCCAATTTTACTTTAATTTATAAGGAGTGAATTTCCATTTTGGTGCTACAATCACAATGAAATTATTAGACTCAAAATTATGCATAAAACACTGACATAAAATAGGAGGGTAATGCGGTACTTTGACCAATATGTAATAGCAGTCTTCAAGAGCTTTTGTTCTCTGATCAACCAGACACTGGAACAGGTCTCTAAATGTGCTGAACTGCAACTTGTCAGGAAATACTAAAATACACAGATATGTCCAGGGGATTTCTGACTTTGGAGTGATTTGGGTTTCTTGTTTTGCATTAAAGGAGGTGTTCATTAGAACGATGGTAAATAACTTCACATTTTACATAAATAGATTTTTTAAAAATCCATTGATTACCTTCAAAGTTGTTTTGGGTTTTTTTAGCATTAGAATTCTCATTGGAATTTGCTGACTCGTGCCTCTTTGCTACAGCAGGAACAACGAATCACACAAACACTCTACTGCAGTTGTTATATTCAGTTCAAATATCCAGAACAAATGTATTTTATAAGATTGTTCCTTTAGGACCCTGGGGAATGGAGATCAGAAATTCATTCTATTTATTTGTTAAACACCACCAATTTCTTTAGTGATTAAAAACATAGTTTACTTTACCTCTGACTCATACCCTGGACTTCCACCTTCTGTTCTGGCTGGTTCCCTCCAGGAGGTCTCCCGTGGTCAGGCTGGTCTCTCTCACCTGTGATAGGGATGCTGGTGAAGTTCCCTATTGCTGTAGTCTGCCAGGGATTCAATAGCTCTTCCAACACTGGGCTGCTGCTCAGCACCTGCTGCTGGACTTACAAAACCTGAGCAGGGATCTATTGAAGGCACAACATCCTGGTGTGGAAATAAAGGATTATCTGCCCCTACTGGAGGAGTGAATGGATAGAATTTAAAAAAATAATTACTCTTTTCTCTTCAAAGCCGGCAAAACCCTGATTGCTCTCAGGACCCCTCATAACAGGCATACACATCTTCTGCAAAAGACTTGGATACCATTGGTGATCATCTTGTAGACTGGTTCCACTGACAAGGCAGCTGAAGACTTTTCAAAGGCACTTGCCTGCCTTTCAGGTCCTTCAGATAACAGTCATTCTCTTCCACTGTCCTTGTGAGGCACTAAACTTAAAAGATGCAACTTATTCCTGTTTCTCCAAGATTCTGAAGTCCCAGTCAATAAATCACAGTAAAAGTAGAGGTTGTTCTCCAGAAAAAAACAGTGCATAGAGGAACATGGCAGTGTTGTTTAAGCACTGAATTCTTTCCCGAAAAGAGATTTATCAAGTATGATACAGAGAGAACAGGGTCATTGCATGCTCAGATTTTTCCTGTTGCTTGGTAGTGATGGAAAACACCTCTTAATGAAATTTCTCCTGGTGTGAAACTTAGTTCATGCCTACTACTGTAATGTAGTCCTTCAAGGAGACACATAACAAACTGTAGTGACAGCTGAGAATGTTTTATATGCAGTGTGGGCACTGTAAGGCTAAGCCAACACACTGAAAACACAGAACTCTGTCTGATACATCCTGTGTCCACTTTCCATCATAACTCTACATTTATCTGAGTGAAAACAAACTTTCAAAATTTGTCTTCTACCACTAACAAGCCTTTAAAATGCCATACTGGTGTCTATATTTACTGACTCTCAGTAATTTCCATCTCAAATATAATCAGTTTCACACCAGAAATTACATTCAGTGGTGCAGATTGACTTTTTCCTCCCTACCTTCTTACCTCCTCCTGGAAAGCTTTAGAAAGAATGACAGGACAGGTAAAGACATGGGACTCAGGTAAGGCACAGGGTGGAAGACATCACAAGGATGACTCTTGTTTTGTTGCATTCATCTTGTAGAATGAAATGCAATTTCACCTGTCTTGGATTTTATTGACAAGGATTCTATTCTGTTTATCTTGGTAAGTGAATTTGCCAAGGAAGGCTGACTTATTTCTACTGTCAACATTCTGAAGTGACCCATGCCTAAAGAAGCACATGGATGGATTGGTTTTGTGTCCATGCTAGTCCTCTCTGCCTTTTACTTTGCTTCAGGATTCCTGTAGATCACGCTTAACTCTTTTACATAAACAATTGCTTTCATTCTCTGGCAAAGTAACAATATACCAAATCTTCCAATAAAATGATATTTTTCTGTCTGACTTTATTTTCTCCCCAGTGAATTCCTCGTGTCTCACCCCTCTTCTCCTTCCCTCCATCTTTCACCAAATCCCTTCTCTATTGCAGCACTAATTCCAAATACTCGAATGCCGCAGGAGCATGCAAATGCCCTCGGATTCCAGACACTTCAATTGTCTTTTTGTAGCGTGCAATGAAGACGGAGCAGCAGAGCTATGGACACCCACGACAGTGTCTGGTTCAGCACTTTAGCTCTTTGGCTCTGCAGCCAGAACTTCCTGGGTCTCTATTTTTTTGGAGGAAGAGCTGCAGGCAGCACGGGGTCGGTTCCCTGCGCTGCAAGCCCGGCTGTTTCAGAGGAGCATCCTGGAGCGGGGATGGCTTGGGATTAGTTCACTAAACACAGCGGCGGGACGATTTCGGATGGCGGCAGCAGCAGCAGATGTTTCCCCGGGGTTTGAGGATGTGAAAGCCTCTGCTCTCGTCCCCTCCCCGCCCTGCTTTCGCCAGAGGTGCAGGCGCAGAGCTGGGCGCTGCGGCCGGGAAAGCCCCAGGGCAGCTCCCGGCAGGGAAGGACAGTGTGCGCGGAGGCGCCTGGCAGGGAGCGGGACCACCTCCCGGCCCATCATCCTCATCCTCATCCTCATCCCCATCCCCATCCTCATCCTCATCCTCATCCTCATCCTCATCCTCATCCTCGTCCTCGTCCTCATCCTCATCCCCATCCCCATCCCCATCCCCATCCTGCTCCATAATACAGGAGCTTTCCCTGTGGGCTTTGTGTTACACCTGCCAGTGCTTTACCCATCTATGCTCACCCAGTGGGATTGAACTTCCTTTCCATGTATGATTGTGCTGATGGATGCAGAAAAGATAAAGGATTATCTAATTTGGTTTTTTTTCCTCCACAAAAATGAGCAGAGGGTGCTGGAGAGGGGCATGTTTCACCTTCCCATGTGCCAAGGAAGTTGCATGCCAGGATGGGGGTTATAGTCTCTGCTTCCTAGTGAGGTTTTGAAATTTGAACATAGTAAATTGCTTAAGCTTTCTGGTAGTATTAAACTAGGTAATTTAATTAGTGTACAGATACACACTGGATCTTCTTATTCTATGGTCGTGATCAAAGATGAAATTCAAAGTTCTACTCTCTGACAAAAAAGGGAAACCCATAATGCAGTATTTTAGTACATAGACACTAAAACATCAGAGTACTTCTCCTGTCTTTGGTTTAAGCAGACATAATAGACATTGTCTGCTCCAAAAAAGATACTTCCATTTTATTGCACTGGAGTGTTAGTAATACAATCTGAGTTTCAGACTGATGAAAAGAACATGAAATTTTTAATTTTTTTTTTTTGGTTGGTTGGTCAATTTTTTGTTTTCTTGGGTTTTTGGTTTATTTTAACTTACTAATGTTGACAGTTTTGGCACTATATTTTTCCCTGACTGATTAATTAAACTTTTTGAGAACAATGTGGAGCTTGTTTCTTGAATGTCTTAATTACATTTGAGTTTTCTGAGCCACCTGAAGGAAGTTTCTATCTTACTGAAAAGATATCTCATTTTTAACTTTGGCATGCTACATGATAAAAAAGTTTCTTTTTGAACTTAGGAAACACATGAGTGGTGTAGTTGTCAGAAAGAAAATATAAAGATACATTTGCAAAACATAATATAGTTTATATATTGCAAGGTTTTTGTCTAAAGGGTTACATTTAAAAGAGAGATTAGAAACTGAAATTGTTTCTCCTATATGACTTTAAAACAGGTAATAGAAATGGTAATATTTCTGGACAGCACTTACCATGAATAGGCAGCTTAAAATGCCAGTTATCATTAAAATACTTGGATCTAGAAAACCACTTGATTATTAGCATGATTCAGAAAAATAATTTAAGTAAGTAGAATTGCTATATATCTATACATAATCTTTTGGTACAGAAATCTCTTTACAAAAACTATCTCAAAATATAATTACTTTGAATAACCTTTCAGCAGCTGCCATGACTTAAATCTTTTCCTACCACTTTATTGAATTTTCATTGCTAAATAAATGAATCGAAAGTATGCCAATTGAACATTATAATAATACAGCCCTTAATTAATAAATTGAGTGTTTAATTATTTAAGGCTCATTCTAAACTGTTTCCTGCCAGTGCAAGATTCAGACTAAATTTAATTTTCTGATAAATTATTGTGAAGATACTGGATTTTGCAACTCTTATGCTGATTTTAAGGCTAAAAGTTTCAGAAAAAAACATTTTACGAAATAGTAGGAAGTACTTGATGTGAAACTTCAAGGGGGTGAATGGCATATCCTTTCAACTCAATGGGCATAGGAATAATGTTAGTTTTGTCTCATATATCCTGGTTCCTCCTTTGGACAAGAAGTGGGAAGAGACCGCTCTGTACCTGAGGCTGTTGTAACTTCCTCCTCAGGGTGGAACAGGAAGGTTTGTTTTCCTGTGTGGGAGCAATCCTACTATTTCTCATCTTGAGACTCTTCTCCAATAGGCAGAACCCCTTAGACACACAAGAGCTCAATTTCTCCATGTTTAAGTGGTATCTGTACTGTTGCCCAAGTAGATTTTAAATGCATTGAACAGGATGTTAGCATTTTACACTTGAATTTAACTCACTCTTTTGGCCTGTTTCCGTATCATAAATTAGTAACAAAGCTGTTGAATTAACTCAGTCTGATTTTAAATTTGAGTTAATTCAGAAATTCGGTTTTTTTTTGTTTTTTTTTTCTCAGAAAGTACTGAAACAAAGGATTTTTTCCGCTGTTTGTTAAGGATGGGTTCAGACAGAAGAGACAGAATAATATATTTAATGACTTTAAAATGTGGTTAAAGCAGTTCCCTGGTACTTCATTTTCTGTGGCTCTTTCTGTGGGACTTATTGACTTCTTGATACATTTTTTTCCCTGTGGAATGGATATCTTTAATCTGATCACACTCACTCTTTAAACAGAGCCAAGGAATGTGTAAATCATTTATACCTGACACTGCTGCAGCAAATATAATTTCAATTCCAAAGGAATTCTAGTAAGAAATCTAAAAAAAGTTTTGAAAAAATGTGAAAGACTGTCTCAAATATGAGGAAAGGAGTGTTTGAGAGCTGGAATTCATCTGTGGACAGAAGATTTGTGGAGTGAAATGGCTCAATGCAAGTGAAATGCATATGCACATGAAACAGCATTTAAACTGACTTTCTCAGGATATAGCATGCAATGTCACTGAAGATACTAAGCAAGTAAATCCAGAAGTTCTACAGTGTCTTCCTTTGGTAATTATATTGCTTTCACTTTTTCTAGTTCTTTCAAAATAAACAGTTCAAGAGCTCCATCTTCGGGTTTAAGGTGTTATTGTAAAAAAAAATATTTCTTTTTGCATTAAGTAATACCTAAACCTCCTACAAGTTATGTAATGCACATCTTCCTGTCAGTTTGCACTGCTTAACATTTCTAGATAAGTTTATTCCATTGCATTTTGATAAACTTTGAATAGTCTCTTTTTAATATCGTTGCTTTCAGATTTTCTTTTGTTAACTTGGTTTTGGTGTTTTGCCCTTTCAATTACGATACATAAATTAGTTTGACAGTTCATAAAATATTTATGGACCATGACAGAAAATAATGGCAGATGGAATTTTAAAACAGGCTGGTTTTCAGGTAGGCTTTGTTATTTGTTAGAAATTAGTATGCTTTTATTAAAATGAGAACATATGCTCATTTTTGTCAATGGGGAATCTGTTCATGTTCTTCTGGGAGCAGAATTTTAATGAAACATTAATTTTGTTTCTGCCAGTGCAACAGAGTTCTAAAAGACCTAAATATTACAGTGACAAAAACTTTAATCAATTTTATTTCTCAATAAAAAGCCTCTAATTATTCCAGGAAGTCTTTGGGGAAGATACAGTTATTTGAAAAATTTTGCTCCTCAAAGTTGTGAAAGTGGTACATAAAAAAAAATATTGTGGAGTAAATTAAACTGTTAATCACAGAAATTCACCACCTATGAGATAGTCTTATCACTCTTTCCAGTATCTTCTGTCTCTTGTTTTTTTCTTTCCTTCTCAAGTTAAGTTTTATTTCTTCCTACTTTCTAAATATCTCCGGTGGCATACTCTGCTGACATTCTGACACGACAAGTACAGACAGTCCTTTTAACTTACCCTGATTGCCTTCTCCTTAGAGACAGAGATTTTGCCTTGCTTCTGTTTTCCATAACACTGTAGAGAAGTACAATTGCAATTTTTGTAATAGGTAACTTGATGATTACCCATTATTGCTTAAATTATTGTTTAAGTCAAGATAAATCAAACCCAAGTTGTGATTTCTTCTTATTCCAAGCAAATATCTCTATCTATAACCAGTTCATGCCACTGTTGTTGCTTTTAGTTTTTGACTACTGAATCTAAGTTAGCAACAAGCTCACTTCTGGTGTCACAAAATTATTTAGCCTGCCTTCATAAAATAATTGCTACTGATGATATGTCCAGTATTTTGGTTTTGCCTTTTGTATTTGAGAGTTTCTCCTTCATTATTTACTTTCTTTCACAGATTTCTCCAAATGTATTAGAAATCACAATGCCTTAACTCCCTGTAACTCACATTCTTTCCAAGCAGAAGGTGGAGACAAAGAACATAAAATGCTCAGAGGCTGAAAGCTGTCCTTATGTTCCTGCTGTCTTCAGTTCTGTACCTCAGAAAACTCTGTCAGATAACCTCAGATCTGACTTTATTAGAATGCCACTTGAACAAAACTTCCGTTTTCTTTTGGAAGCCTTGAATATCTCACAAATCTCTGCAATCTTTATGAATGTTTTTAATTTCTATTTAAAATAAACTCAAATTACAGCAGAAATGAAATACCTTGTATTTCATCTCATGAAGAAATTAAGAAGGTCACAGCCATGACAGAAACCAAGGTCATTGCTTCATTGATGGTTGATGTATGTATGAATTGACATGCTGACTGAAGTCATTGTAACAAGGCAGCTGAATTTTACCCACATTTTGGACAGTGCTTATTCCCCTTCTCCTCATTATGGGCAGCCTTAGTTTAAAATGCAACAGGTCTTTTTAAAAACATGAATATATTCAAAACTAAATTTAAACTTAAGTGCTATTTAGAATAAGGATTTTTTTTTTATTTTAGGCCTTTGGCACTGTTGTTTGTTGCTGTAATGATTCAAGGTTGCTAAGATATTAAGCAGATATTAACTGAATGCCCATTGAAGAAAACAACTATTAAAGAGTGTAGATTAACCTAAAGTATGTTAAATGATTTTTCTTATAAATTAAGTAGTTGTATTAATGTCATTGTCCTGTTGTCCATGTTCAACATTTAAAGAGTTTTTAAGTGTGGCACCAAGACAAAACAGCTTAAAAATAGTGGGGTATGTTTTTCTTTAAATATAAAGTAACAAATTCAGTAGAAATATTTTTAAAAGAAAAGGCTTTTCTTTATCAAAATCCTTGTTACTGAATGGTTTTAAATTACTTTAAGTGTTTTGATTAATTACAATTCTTGACCGACCAATGTATGCTTGTTAGGTCATCCCACAGAATTTAATTTTTTTTAATGTTTCTTTGGATTCTTGCTCATAATTTTCATGAAACCAAGATAAATACTTTCTGTGATTGTTGCAACAATAACAGTGTTCTCTGTACTCTTCCAATTGTTTTTAGGACTGTTTACCTCAAAATATTGCTTTCTTCTACTGTAGGTATTTCAACTTCATCTAAGTTGTTATGTTCACAGAACCTGAAGCTTGAGGCTTATCTTATATTCTAACAAAAAAAATAGGAAGAGTTAAGAAGATATTGCTTTCTAAGTTGCATGTATCTAACTTCAGAATACAAAGTTACCACTTTATTTTCTCATTAAAAAAGCAATTACTGGAAAATCTGAGAGTTAATTTTTTTTCTAAAGGTGAAACAATTCTGGGAACTAAAGATTTCTTTTATTAGTTTGTAATATTATTTCATGTTCAAGAATGGCTATGAGTGGTATAAGGGTTCATTTTACTAGTGTATTTTTTCTCTCTTCTGACTCTAATACCTGTAAACATGACTACTACTTGAATGGTTGAGCGAAATTTGAAAGTTAAAATGTAAGATTTAAATGTTTTATCCCAACTTTGTTTCTAAACAATTTAGTATTAAGAAAGAATATTTTCATTATATCTTGGACAGACCATGGTGAGAATACTAGGCTTGGCTTCAGTGTTCTTATGAGATGCAGGGTAACATCTTTATTTTAATGTGTGTTTTTCTTTTTTCCCCACAAAAATTTGGTTAAATACAATCCTTCACTTTTTAAATCCTGCAGTATTAAAATACCTGACATTAATGTTCGTTTTTTGGAACACTATCTAATTGAAGATAAATATTTTTATTATGGAGAAAATATGAAAAAATAAGAACAATAGCAAAAAAATTTAATTGAAGAGGAAGATTATTTTAAAAGGAGGAAGAAAAGGTTGCAGATTTTTTTCAGCCTTCATTTTCTATCAGATGCCCTTCTGTATCCTATGATACATGCTTACAAAACTGTCACAGAAATTTACAGTGTTATGATAGAATTTACCACCTTGGCAGGTTATAATGATAATGACACAATAATTTGGTTACTTATGGATACATAGGGTTTTTTTCTTATTGCTTAAAGAGTGAACAAAGTGACTTTGAGGAGGTAAAAAAAAATATGAAGAGGTGCAATATATAAAATTTCACCCCAATAAACTAGTAATAAACCTGCCGGTTAGTAAACTTTGAGGACAAGTATTAAAGATTTACAATGAAAATGACTAATCAGATCTGCAAATGCTTTAATGTGTAGAATTAATATTAATTTGCATGCTTCAAGGTTAAAACTGAAACCTGTAAAGGGCATCTATTTCCCTGATATGGTATTGTACATATGAAAATGTAAAGCGTGCTGATTTCTGCATTATATGTTATGGTAAAAAATCTAAGTATTAGCTAGGATGGCCAATTGATCTTAAGAGTACCAAAATTCTTTTCCAGAAAGATGTCTCTAATGATGTCATTGTCTGAATATTCTAGCATGGCACGAAAACCCCATATATTTGTTTCTCCATGGAGTATGTTGGGTTACTTAAATATAAGGATTGCTTAAATATAAAGATTGCTTAGAAATCATGACTGGCTCATCAACAATATCTTTTGAAGTCTGAGCAGGGAACCCAAGTTCTGCTTCTTTGTTTCCTCCTTTGTATGTCTCAATTACCCTTTGGTGTAATTTCATTTTTAAAAAGATTAAGAAGTGTTATGATTAAATTATAAGCCTGTTTAATCTCTTATTAATCTTACAATTTAGACTGAATCATGCATCCCTTCACAAGGTAAATCCTATCCTATTTGCCTTCCTCGTAGTCTATATTAGCATCTATCAGAATTCTGTCCTTGGTTGGATATTTTCCTATTACACAATCTGAAATACCATTTATATCATAGTGTGGTTCTTCATTCTTAATCCCTTCATGGTAGAGCACCTCTCATTTATGTGATTTTTATCTAATACTGCCCTGTGTTTTGCTCTCAATCTGATGATGGGCTTTGCCCTCTGAATTTTTAGCAATCTTTGCCTCCAAGTGGTTTTGTTTCTATTTGAGGCTGTGGGCAATGTCCTTGTAGTTTAAGCTGCTAATCTCCCTTTGGATGCATGTATTCTGGTTATCTGAGTGCCCTGCACTGTAACTGATATATTTTGATGCCCAGTCTGTGAAGCATGACAGACAGAATACCTGTTGTCATGTATCTAATTGCTGAGCCTAATCTGATTTGACAGAAGAAAACCTCTGATTTACAATTAACAAGAATTGCCTGTTTCACTTCTCTGGCTTCTGTTTACTCAAACTGCAGTTTCATCTGTGTAGAACAGAAAACCATGGAGACCTCAGACTTCTTCCAGTTGACAGGGTTAAATCCCTTAGGGCAGATTACTTGAGTAGTATCCCAAGTTGCTATGCCAACCTTGGTTCTGTAGCAGAGAAACCTATGGTGGCAGGGATTCTCGGCTCTGTGGCAACTTCAGGTGCACTGCAATCAGCAGCAGGAGGGCAAAAACCATTTCAGTAGGAGAAGAAAACTTATGATTCCCTGATTTACCTTTGTATACAGATGAGTTAGGTTTTGGTAAAAAGAATTTTTAAAAAAATGTTAATCAAACTACTTCAGCCACTACAACTTCATAAATACCACAGAGACACTCCTTATTTTAGAGCTGTGATACTTCTTTTTCATTCAAAGAAAATATAAACAGACAATAAGTTATTTAAATTTTCTAGCTCATTAAATGTTTGCTGTGTAAAAAAAAGAATTTGATCATTTGGCCTTCTTTAACAGTGGGTGTAATCCTCCTTACACAGTAAAAAAAAATCTGAGTTTTTGTGTGACTGCTCAGTTTTCTAAAATCTGTCATAGCAAGTCTCCATTACAGTGGGAAATTAGGATTCATTTCATTTTCAGTGTGGTTCATAGGGAAGGAAAAATGGAAATGATGAACTCTGAATCAAGTTGTACGAAAGACTAATAACATACCTCTTCTTGGGATGCTTTAAAATAAATAAATGCAATTGTTTCAGCATAACCTCTGCAGGAAGAGAGTCTATCTTTCATTGCACTATCTGTCAGAGTTAGAAAAACCAGATTCCCTTTCAGACACGTTAGCTCTTGACACATACACTACCTAAGAAGGTGTTTCATGCCCCAAAAGTCTGTCTAGCTGCATGCATTTAGACATCATGACCACAGCAAAAGCCCACAAAGTGCAATTAGCACTTTCCTTTCTATATCATTAAAACCCAGTTTGTTTTTGAACAAGCAGCTTTGTTCATAGATTGTTCCAGCCCATATATAGAGTAATGAAAAATTAAATACTGCACAAAATTTAATTTAATATCACTACAACTTTAAAATTAGCAAGCCATTTTTCTTCAGCTGGGGCATAGTGGCTCTTTTGTAGTGAGATGTGGAAATTGTACTTTGAAGTTTTTGAGCAGCTGTTGGGCTGGCTGAGAATAAGAGGTTTTTAAAATATGCTTTGAATGGAGGAAAAAACTCTTCAAAATAATTGCTTCTTAAGTTCAGGATCTTAGAATTTTACTGCATTAATCAGAATTTTTGATGTTCTAAGCAGCCAAACAGAACAAAAAAAAAAAAAAAAAAGACAATGTTTCAATTTTTATTTCCAAATGCAAACATTGGAATAGGCCTGTTCCAATTGGGTGAAATGAACATAGGAATTAAGATTTACAGGAAAGTAACTGCTTTTCATACACATCACCAAATATATGCATAGAAAGAATATATGTGTGGCAAGATTGTGACTGTCCTTTCATACTGAAAACATTAGAATTTTGTAAAACAAAGCAGTTGAGCAACTGAGAAATTAAATACCTGCAATCAGCCTCTCAAGTACAAGCTAAACCCCAGACATTATAAAACCTTCTCTTAGTATATAGAACAGTTCTTCTGGTGGATAGAAAACAAAGGAGAATCAGAAGAAATATAAAACAGCTTTTAGCAGCTGTGCCTATCTGTACACTCATTTTATCCTTATAATTGGTACATGAGTTATTTCCTGATAAGACTGTCAGAGTCCTCCTACAGAACAGAGTATGTTTCATTCTTAAGAAGCTTTTCAGTTAACTCAAGTTTATTGTATATGTACATATGTACACATATATATATGTAAGGTTTATATGTACATATGTAACTATATATGTTACTTTTAGTTTTGTAATTAATCACTGAATTTCCTTATTTGAACATCTTTATATATTACTTATTTAAATTTGAGCATGCCCAGCAGTTTAATCTGAATTTCTGGTTTCAATTGATAGCTGTTTCTAAATGTCTGAAAATTCTGTATCTGAAAAACCCATCAGTATGATACCATTGTCATTTAATTTTGTTCTTATTGTATAATTTCAAAATACAGAAGTTGATCTACTGTAAAACTGGTCTGAATAAGAGGGCAAAAGGATAGGGAGTAACTTCATTTTTTACACTGAAAGAACTGGAAGAAGAATTAATCTGTTGTTTTTAAATTTAGTAAACAAACTAAAAATAGGAACATTAGCTTTAAATAAAATTATACAAAGCTAAGGGATTCATAAACCTTGCTTGATACATCATTCATACTTTTTCATTGGGATTTAGAATCTGTAACATAGTTTTCACAGAAATAGCTCTGCTTTGCATCCTTCTAACTCCAGAGGGTCCTGGAAAATGGTCTAGCTTCCTCTCTCATCATTAATTTAAAAAGAATTTCAGCTTTAAAATATGCCAATTTCCACTGACTCCAGGGAACCTCTGAATTTACTTTCGGTTCACAGTGCATGTGAAAAGTATCCTGTGTGATAGAGACATATTCACAGAATCACAGAATAATCTGAGTTGGAAGGGACCCTTAAGGATCACCAAGTCCAGCTCCTGGGTTTGCACACCATCCCCAAGGGTCACACCGTGTTCCTGAGAGCATTGTCCAAATGTTTCTTGAGCTTTGTCATGCCTGGTGCTGTGACCACTTCCCTGGGGAGCCTGTTCCAGTGCCTGATCATTCTCCAGGCAAAGAATCTTTTCCTGGCACCTATAGCAAATGAGAGGCTACATGTAATCCCAAAATCCACCAGACAGGTTTATCTAAGAGAACTGCCAGAGGTTCTGTTTTGTTTTTCTGTCTCTTAGGGAAAAAGATCCTGCTGAGAGTTTGCAAAAAAAGAAATGCTAAATAAAACATGGGAATATTCCGGATATTATTGAAAACATTAAAAGTGAATGGGATGACAAGAAGTGCAGGGATATGGACCAAAGCTTGCCCAAATGATGCTC
>JAOTQP010001286.1:81292300-81327569 GCA_026413545.1 Cichladusa arquata | reverse complement strand
GCTATGTACTAAACCTGGACCCTCACAAGAGCCCTTGCCTTTGTTTCCCCGAACCCTGGACGGTGCAGGCGTGGCTGAAATAAACATCACTGTAAAACCTGCAAAGGCCTTCACTCATCATTTACCCCATTCAACATTTAAAAACAACAGCAAGCAAAATTAAGTTTTAGAGAAAAGCTCATGCTTAGTGAAGTACTGTTGGATGCCATAGCATTATTCACCGATGGTTCAGGAAAGACACACAAATCAGCAATAACATGGCAGAACCCAAAAACAAAAACATGGGAATCAGACATTCAAATAGTGGAAGGTTGTCCTCAAATTGTGGAGTTGGCAGCAGTAGTCAGAGCATTTCAATTCATTCAGGAACCCCTCAATTTAATTACAGATTCAGCTTATGTAGTCAATGTAGTTAAAAGAATAAAAGGATCACTCTTAAAGAATGTTGATGATGATCTGTATCATTATCTTGCATGCATACAAAAAGTTTTACAACACAGAAAAAAATAAATACTTTATCTCTCACATCAGGGCACATTCTTCACTTCCAGGATTCTTGGTAGAAGGAAACGTGGAAGCAGACAAATTAACGATGCACATTGCAGACACTTTGCCAAACATTTTTGAGCTGGCAAAACTGAGTCACGTATTTTTTCATCAAATGCACAAGCGCTTATGCGAGCATTTTGTATTTCCAAATACCGCAGACACACGCAGATGATCCTGGAAGAATAGAAGTGAGCATGCAAACATAAACCGCAGTCTAGATGACAAACATCATACCTCTTTTGGAAGTTGATGACAAACATCTTTTGTCCCACATGCAGAAGCTGTGAACTTTGGGTTTTATGCCAATGCAAAAAGTGTGAGAATCGTTGGTATTGTAGAGCCTTGTTGGCAAGAACGTGGCGTGGAACATGTTATGATTCAAAATTTCATACAAGGTATAAGGCCATTGAAATTGAATTGTATCAGGTCACAAGAAACAAAATAGTTCTTGTCTCCATAGTTTTTTGAGACAATCAAAAAAAGTTCAAATTTGCAAAGTTGAATAAAAAAAGAAATAACTTAGTGCCTTACATTTGGCCTTGAATCAGAAAGGAAATCAAAATTCAGAATATGAAACCAAATCAAATATCATACTCGTGCCTTATTACTTCTTGTTTGCCTTAAGTAATGCCATCCTGCCCATGAGTCAACCAAAAAACAATGTTTGGGTGACCTTGGCACATGCATCAAGCTCGGATACCATTTGTTTGACTTAAGTCCAGAAAAACCATTCTCAACCTGTTTCGTTGGTTTTCGGGTAGACAATTGGCCAATACCAAAAAATGTCACTCCAGATCTTTCACGATTCATTACAAATCCCGCTGAGGGATGGGGTGTCTATACCAAATTTATCCGTCAGACATCCTATGAACCTCAAGAATTGGAAATCCTTGGCTCAGTGAAAATGGATTTTTGCATATGTCTTAGGCTGCAATACAGGATGTGATCAAAAGTATGTATTCTGCCACCATCTGTTAAACTAGGTGGGGCAGTGTTCTTTATCCTTTCCATAACCCATCCTTCCTCCAGGAAGATATCGGCTGTTAATGGGCCATTGAGTCTCACTGCACGACTGATAAAATTACATGATCCCATTGTGAGATGCTCCACTCAGGGGGAGGAGCCAAGCATTTCCTACCTAAATAAAAACTGAGATCTGGAACACCAAGGCAGCCTTTTTCCACTGGATTCCAGAGGAAAACCAGACCTTTCCACATAATCACTGGACATTTGGAGGAAAACTGCACCCTTCTACAGGACCACTGCTTCAACAGAACCACATCTCTTACTCCAGGAGGATTGCAGCCACCATTAAATTGGACTGCTACCAACACCCTGACTGACGAGGTGTCAGGTTGTATTCTGACTCTGTCAGTGTTTTGGGTTTGCTCTTTGTAATACTGTATTTCTATTTTAATTTTTCCTAGTAAAGAACTGTTATTCCTAATTCCCATATCTTTGCCTGAGAGCCCCATAATTTCAAAATTATAATAATAATTTGGAGGAAGGGAGTTTACATTCTCCATTTCAAAGAGAAGATTCTGCCTTTATTGGCAAACACCTGTCCTTCAAACCAGGACACTGTCTAAGCTTGTATTGTCTACATAAAAGGTCTGAATTATTTAGATTGTCAGAACTCTTGGGCTTTTTTTGGCCTGAAAATGGAAATAAAATATTTTTTCTCAAAATATTTTATCAAAGTGAGAATTTTACCTTGAAATCTATTACAGTTGACTCTAATATAGTCTAATACAGGCTTTTTTCAGCAGCAAGAAGGCTTGCATATCATTATTATTAAACCCTTTCCTGTTACTGTCTGAAGACGTTTGAAGAAAGTCAGCTATCATCAGGTGACCCACATGCAGAATGCATGGGGCCACTCTTTGACTCATGGTCAGTGCTCAACCCAAACCTTTAGCAGTGCTTCTCTTTCAGTTTAAAAACATAATTTAAGAGCCATGCTCATGATTTGTCCTTTGAAGCAGAGCTTACTTCCCCTCTGCCTTGAACTAAGGAGTTGTGTTAAGACTTTGGCCATGGTGACAATGCATAGCTTTCTCTCCAGAAGGATTGTTTTGCAATATTAAACACATTTCTTATTTTGGCATAGAAATATCATTTTTGAAGGTCCATTGTGTAGTACTTGCTTAGCATAAACTTCCTGTCTTGCTTACTTAGAGGTTTATTGCATGTTAAACACCACCAGCAGCTAGCTCATGAGGCAGTTCTGAAGACTGAAACGTTGTTAGTCTGTTTGCCTCTATAGAGATATAAAAACAGATTACTTACACACTTTGTTCTTTTTTCCCAGTAATGCTTTTGAGTGAAGTCTGCATGTTTCCCATTATTTATAAACTAACATCAGTGAAACCTGATAGAACCCTCATAATAAACTGCTTTGCTTATATTGAGTTATCAGTCCAAGTAAGTGGGGTAGTGTTGCCTTGAAGAAGTTCTGATTTTTAAAATATATCTTGCTAATTTTAAATGAATGGATTTGTTTAGAATTTAATATGCAGAGATAAGAACATTCTATTTCCCTGGGAAATAATTTTTAATATTAGTCACTACCAGGCAGGCAATTTACAGAGCCTTAAGTGAAGCTCAGTGACTGATTGAGAAACTTATGATACAGTTCTTGGCTAAAAAAGAAAAATAAAACAGAAAATGTAACACATTGAATAGGCAGTAGTAGTCCTTAATAACATTAAATGCTGTAATTTTAAACAGTTATTCTTTAGGAGATTAATTTTAGCACAGCCATATGAATTTATTTCACACATTTTAATGCTTTGATTATTATCTGATTGTGTTTTTAAAGAACATATAATTTAATGATGTAATACTTGTAGCCTATTTTTTTCCTGCTCTGATTACATTTTCTTCTGTCAGCAGATAAAAAGTCTTTGGTAAACTGAAAGACCATAAGGGCAATATTATTTATTAATTTTTAGCTCTTATTTTCTTCTTTTAAGGCTATTGTGTTCTTGGGGAGATGTAGGCAAGAGCTCCTATTGCCCTCAGCAGGAACTACATCTGTTCTTGAATTTACAATGCATATCAATGTTCATTTAGAAACACAGTACAGCCCAATAACTTTAGCTAAACTCTGAGGAAGTTAAAAATTTGGTCCTTCATTAGCCTTCATTCAGAATAATCATGACTTTTAGCACCTGGCTTGCTTGACAGAACAGGAAAGGAAAAAGTTTCTTTCAAACAGTTTTGACAGAAAAGTTACAGTTTACGTACATACAAAAAAAAAATTCTGAAATATGCAGCATCATATTTCAGATAGAGGTTCTAATGAGCTGCCTTAATTTGGTACTATATTTTTTGTGTTCTGTTTCTCCTTTTAGGTGATTTGGTTTCTATTCCTTCTTTCTTCCTTGCCACTCCTTCTCATTTTTGTGATTGCATCCACAACATGGTACCTCTGCTTCATTTCTTTATTCCTATTTTCTATTTAACATTGTGCTCTGTTGATCTTCAGCTTTGGATAAGTAGAGTGGTTATAACGAAATAACTAGAAACATGTACATGGTACATTGGATTATTTGCAAAAGATGCTCAGCTGTGCATTTAGCTTCATGGTAAATGGGAAATAGCATAGACATCCATAAAGGTAAATTTCTTTCCTATACAGAAACTCTTTCAGTTGGTTCTGCTCACAGAGAGGGAATTCCTGTTCATCTATTAGTTCATCTTCTTCATCTCCAGGGAAGAGGATTCAGTTTTTATGCCCTTGAAAATATTTTTGTGATAGCTGATCAAAATGTGTACTATAACTGGCCAAAAAATATTAGATGAAATATCGTGCCACATGCTAAAGTATATTTTGTACTACTTGTAGCTACTATATTTTGTACACTTCCTAACCTTAGAGTTCATATTCCTGATTCTCTTACTGTAATCTTCTGTTAATTTAAAAACAATAAAACAAAGTGACAATAATAAAGAATAAGACTTACTTATGGATGTAAATATGAATCTTGAAGTGTAAAAATCTCTTCAGTGTTTCCAGCTGGCCCAGCATACAGTATTTTATCATTTGAAATTCTGCATGGATGCAAAACAAGTTTTGTTTATACATTGAGGATTTAAACTGGAAATTTTATTTCCAAATATGCTAGTATTTTTTTTCTTTTGATTTTATATCTGTTCCTCATAATCTTCCAAATTTTTTCTTGAAGCTTATTCTGATTCTAAAGATTACCATGAGTTCATAGCCTGCTATCAAACAGCCCCTGCAATAATTTCCTTAACACTTCTGAGGAAGTATTGCTTCTGATACTAAGTAAAGTAGTTTCTGAACTTTTTGAGTGGCCATTAAAGTCAACTTGCCATCGTGTAAAATTGGAGAGAGGCGGTCTACAGAATTTTATACCTTCAGGTAGAAATCTGCCTTGCTTTAGAAGCATGATTAAAATTTTTATTTTAACAGTATTTACTGCTTACATGCAGAAAATATTGTAAAGATTTAATAATAAAGTTTCTCAATTGTAAAAGTGCTTCCAAGTACTGAATGTGAAATTCATGTCAATAGCAAAAGGATAGTTGATCTACTCAAAAGTGTATACTTGACATTATTTTAAATAGCTTTAGAATTTTTTATAGCTGTGGATAGATCAAGATGTTTTTAATTTTGTATCATAAACCATTATAATGTCCCTTGTTGCACAGTAACACAAGAAGGAAAGTGATAAAGTACATTATTTAACTGCCCTGATAACCTTCATCCAGCCACGTCCAGCAGGGATATAAATCACTCCATGGATGTGCCTTGGTCTTTATAAAGAGCTTCCAAATGACAGACTAAGGCTGGATGTCTGATTTTCAAGAACCAAAGTTGAATGAGATGAACCTAAATATTTTTCCTTCTTGAAGCGGCAACAGTCAAAGAGAGAGATTTTAAAATTTTACATTTTTTTAAAACAATAGGAGCCTAAAGGAGACTTGGATAAAACTGAGGTGCCAGAAATATTGAATTGGCTTGATTTACAGCAAGCAATTAGGTGCCTTGAGAAGCTGTCACCAAATTACAGGATTTTACAGGATTTACGTTTGATATCCAGGTATTTAGGTGTTTGAATATAAATGAGTTCATATGTAAATGAAAACCCTTTCATGTCTTGGTTACTCATTCTCCTTTGATAAAGTTGTTAAAAATATATTTTTGCTTCAACATGAATTTGTTTTTATAAAATATTTTCACTTCCAGATTTTCTCTGAAGGCATTAAGTGTGGAACTCAGAAATCTCAGTGCCATGTCAATTCACTAGAGATTTTTTCCCTGAGATTTGTTCTTAAACCCTTCATTCTGAACACTGAAGCCACATGAAAAAAGTTTCATTTATGCTGAGAGTTCTGAAGGAACCTATAAGAGTTCCAATATACAATCAGTTCATTGAAGTGCTTTGTTATTAAAAGAGATATCTAAACCCTAAAGAGGTGCTACTTAAAATTGTTGAGCTGAACATACATAAGAACATCTGCAGTATTTTCTTGGACTTACTGTTTCTAATTGTTTCGGTTCTAAAAAAGGCCATTGTTTCCCTATGTTGTATTAGATTGGTCACTATGTATCAAGACATACAGTTTAAAAATATCTCCTTCTGAACAAAGTAAACCAATTATCCTCATTTTTTTTTTTTCATTAAAGCAATGAAATCTTTCATCTGTTGTGTTTCTCTGGAAACTGTATTTGTAGTGGATGGCACTGATGTACCCGAAAAATCTGTTTCTTCTTGTATGTAGTTAGTTAAGGTTTTAATTCTAAGGTTATTGAAACTACATAAATGAGACTTGGACAATGTGCAGGCTTTATAGAACATTGGAATATTAGTAGGAGAAATTCTTCACTGTGAGATTTTGATGAATGTAAAGTTTGATATGAGCCAGTCGTAAACTACATGGTCTTAAGTATCTTCAAGTCTTAGAAAGTACATTTTGATTTCTACATAGCATTTGGTGTTTTAGAATAACTTCCACGACAGAGGTAGGTAAAGCTTGTAATATGAAGAGTTAAATTCAAATGCTAACAGTTTATTTCATTCTTAATATGGCAGCTTGCTCTAATGTCAGTCCTGGAGAGCAGTCCAGCAGCTTAGTTAATTCCCCAGGTTAATTAGTTCCCCAGGTCCTGACCACAACATGTTGGTACTGGTCAGCTGATGAGGAGTGTGGATCCAGGCAAATGCATTACTAAAATGCAATCATGGTTATTCTTCAGTCTGTACTTGAAATCTCCCTTTGTTCCTGTGTGTCAGAGACATTCCAGGAAGACTCTGAAGTGTTGAGTGCAGGAGACTCAAGAACTCATATGTTTGTGTACAGGGCTGGAGCAGTGAAAGTTTTTAAAAGCTTTAGATATTAACCTGATTGATTGTTCTTGAGGGAAAACTCGAGTCCATAACTGAAATAGCCAGGAGCTGGAACTGTTGTGGTTCCTGGATGACTGTTCTATAAATCTGAATCTTCATAAAACCGCAACAGCAGGGAAGTTGAGAGGGAGTACCTTATTTTTTTTAAGCAATTCTGATAATCTAAATTCACAAAGAGTCCAGAATTATACAGTTCTTTGCCATTAGAATTTGCAAATAAATGACAGTTCCCATGAAAAACTTAAGTATACTGAAAATTAGGTGTAGATATGTGATATTTATTAGAGGGATAAATTTCTTAAATACTTGCATCAAAGCTGACTAGAATCTTAAACAAGTAACTAAAAAAAAAAAAATTCATTGATTTTGTTCTTCTATAATCAGATTATGTTTTGTTACAGTTGCTTCCTTAGACAGAGAAAAAAATCAGCAGTGCTTGTGATGCATCTCAGAGACTAAGCAAGGTACTGTAGATGGAAGAATAAAACAGCCTAACATAATAAGCTATCTCACAATAAAGAATAGCAGCACTAAAAAAATGAAACTTACGTGGCTTTGTAAATTAATAAATCGATAAAAAAGTCCTAGTGGATACAGAATTTTATCAGTTACCACTGCTAATATTCTATTGCCATTATGGGTAAGGCAGATCACACTATCAATCCATATTAAGAGTATGAAAAGTGGCAAGCCAATAGGAAACTCTGAATGTGTGCTATCTTATAAATAACCAACATGCTGTTCTGCAATGGGAGTGCTGTTCCATCACTTCACAGTGATTTTATTAGTGATTGGGCAGAATTTTAGCTGCTTGAGGGCATTTGGATGCTGTACTCAAGAACCAGAAGCCAGAGTCCTGCTTACCAAATTAACTGTTAATTCAAAGATTCTTAGAGGGGAAAGCAAAAGGGGAAGGGAAGTATGGGTGAATACCAAGACAGAAGTATACTTTTGTATACCTGTTGTGCTTTGGGATTCCAACAGAGGGGTGAGGGAGTCTAATTTGACATTTTAGTCATTAAGCAGCTTCCACCTTGTCCACTGAAAAAAGTCTAAATTTGTAGGGAAAGCTCATGACTAAAGTGCATCTTGTCAATACAAAGGGATGAAGTTAAGAGAGCATGAATAAATTTGTTTTTGCCAATTTGTATGTGTACTGAACCTTGTAAGCATTATAAAGACTTTTTTTTTTCCTTTTTCCTCTTAGCTTTATCTCTGTATAACTAGACCCTTGATATAAAGTACTGTGGGATATGAAGCACTGACAACTTTTAATGTTATATCTTGTCAGATAGCTACTTTTTTTTGTTCTGTATTCCATGTGCTTTAGCTAGTTATAAGTCATATCTTCAAATTTAACTGCTATGACTTAAAACCTTTAATATTAAAATGGAAAATAGTGTATAAAAATAGTCCAAAATTCATGAGAAAATAAAGCATTTTTAAAAACAAACACTGTCTTTGGCTAGGGAGATGGAATAGATGTGATAGCTCCTTTGCATTCTAACATTCCTGTGATTCTGTGCTGCAGATTCTACTCTGATTGAAATTAATGTTTTTCCTATTAAGGACTGTAGTTGTACAAATATTTTTGAGTAAGGTTATTAGTCTTCCGTGATTATATTTGATTGATTAATCATCATCATCACCATCATCATCATCATCATCATTTAACTTGGCTTCAAGAGATTTTTGACATTTTCTCTTTATTGAACAGAAATAGCTAATAAAGATGGAAAATATTTCTGAAACATAAGTGGACATAAACCATAGTATTTATGCAGATGGGAAAGCTGCACGTCTACTGAGGGTAGATGTTTTCATTGTGGAACTGCCTGAAGTCAGAAGGGAAAGTCCTGATTTATTCCATGTAATGCACCACACTGAAGGTACTCTGCAAATGGTGAGTTGATTGCTAGTGTCCCAGGAATATCCAGGGGATATCCATGGAATTAATGCTCTAATACATCCATACTGTTGTCTTAAGTGACAAACTCATTTACCATATGAAGTATTAAATACTCCAATGCTTTTTGCTGATTGGACTCAGTACTTTGATATTTAACTTCATAAGATTATTATGCCAGAATATTTTGGGACAAGTCTGTCAGAGTAACAAGCACTAGATCAGGTTAGTACTTAGGTAGAACTTTAATAAGGCCTTGTTGAGTTAGATTTCAAGCCAGACCCTAAATTTCTATGGCCCGATTAAAATTAAAACCAATCAGATTGAGTTCAGACCTCTAAGTTCAATGGTGGTTTTTCTGCAATTAGGATATAAAATCTGTAATCTGACAAGGTATGTTTCAAGGGCTCTTTTACCGTGAGACAAACAAGATAATTATTTTTGTTCTTAAATTTATAAAGGGGGTCATGATAATGCAATGCTGTCATCTAATTACAAATTCAAATGCTCCATTCCAAATCTAAGTATAGTAAGGATAATAGGTACAATAATTACTCTGTATAAATTTGCAAAATTAATCTAAATTTGAAATCAAGTTGAGAAAAACAGGGGTTTTTTTTTAGGATCACTTACTTTGAATGGACTGCAGTTTCGTTTTGGGCTTCCCCTCAGAATATTTTACTTGAGACTAAACTGATTTGCATTTCTTTTTTCTTCAAAATACAACTTTCATATTAGCTCTGGTGTTTGTTTAACCATAAGTAGCAAAAAATAATGCTGTTTTCTTAGTTTCCATGCTCCATTGCCTCCTGCTCTAGACAGAAACATTACACAGCCCTACTCCAGCATCAACCCAAGGAGCTGATCCCTGCTCAGCAGGGATTGCAACAGACACAGCTTTGGCAGAGGCTTTGGCAGAGGCTTTGGCAAGCTTTCACATCTGAAGAACCCAAGAATCTGAAACTTGACTGCTACAAGTACCCATTGTTGAGGATCTCCCACAGATTACCAGCATGCTCAAAAATACACTAGTTTCCCTGGTTGGTCTCTTGGTAAAATCAGGAATTTCCTTTCCCAGAATCCAAATCATAATCCAAATCATATTGCTTATCATCCTCTGTATCTCAAGGCAAGATATGAGCTTCAGTTATACCTGAGAGATGTATCCTCCATAGGCTTTAAAAAACCCAGAAAGCTTCACAGACTCCCAAGGAAATAAAACTCAGTACTGCACATCCTGACCACTGGAAAGCAAACCTCTATCCTACATGTCATGTTTGATTTTAATATCCTTACACAGGGCTCACTAGATTAGAAGGTATTTCATATGAACTCTCACCAGTTCCTTTTACATCATTAGTTATTTTCTCTTGGTCCAAAGAACCTCTTTTGCAAAAGATGTCACAGCACACACTTCCCTTTTCCATTGTGACTGTTTGTGCTCATGGTCCTCTTTAATCAAACAAATATTTCACAGGACACTCTCATTCTTCTGTTTCTTCCTGCCTATTTACACATTCGTGGCTTCTCACACTTTTATTGTCAGCATTGTCCATTGGGCCTTTTTCTGATAATCTTGTTGGTGGAAATATTTAGTAAGTCTGGATAAATGCAAGCTCCTGAGTAACCTCTTTAGCAATTTCTCTCTAACTCTCATTTCCCTTTTAGGACCATTCAGTAATCTTTTAAAAATTTTATTCCAAACTATTTTTTTTTAGTTAATTACATTTGTATGTGGTGCCGTATCAGGCACCTTCAGATTACATGTTCATTTTAACTTAAAATACACATCACATTGTATTGCTTTACACCTACCTGCATGCTTTTCAGCATTTATTCATGAAGTCTTTACATATGATACAAGTCTGATCAGCCGGGCTGTGATTGCTTAGATTACTTTTCCCTTTTCTGAAAAGTTTATAGCACATTTCTTACCAGTCATAGGCTATTATCACAGACACATTGAAAATCCCATATTATAATCTGTGGGTCAGTTCTATTTTGGAACATGCAAACACATGTCACTCAGACTTTCTAAAGTACATTAAACTTTGAATAGTGCATCTGTTTCTAGTCTCCATGTCTTGATAAGGATATGACAGAATAAAAGAGGTTATGGAGTAGGCCCAAGAGCATGGAGAAATTAAAAAACCTATGTTTAGTCTCTGTAGGTTTCCTAACCAAAGGTGCTCTATTTTTACTTCTTAATACAGCAAAATAACTTGATGTTCAGTCACACCTGTTCTCTTTCCTCTATTATTTTTAGAATATCTCTTTCCACGTGGTGTTTCAGTAGTTCTGCTCCTGCATACTGCTGTGCAGTGCTCTGTTGTGCAATACATCATTTATTCCACACTGCCATCACAAAACCTGTGCACTAAGCATGAACCCCTTTCACTTACTGCATCATCTGCCAATCTAAATCTTTGTATCAGACCTTTAATTCACCCTCTTCTCCATGCATCAGTCTCATGCTCTTCAGTGTCAAACAATATCCTGATTTGTTTTTCCACCTCTGCTTTTCTACTAACATGGCAGGAAATATTGAGCTATTGTCTCAACTTCTACTCCTGTTTCCTAGTTTAAATCTCTTTCTGAATTAGTTAAATGTATTATCCTGATTAGTCATCGTGTGCTGTACCTATCTATTGAGAAATCTTTTTGAGAAAACACAGGTGGTAAAACATATCAAAGTTTTGTCCATCCAGTACTAGATAAGCCTCAGGCTTTATCGAGCAATTTTTTAGAGGCAATGTCTTAAAGACATAGACCTAATGATGATTAATATTTCCATTTAGTCTTCTGCCTCTGTAAAGCAGTCTTGAATTAACAGAATTGATAAGCAAAAACATCTGAGAAATTATTTAATATAATTTTGTATTAATTTTAATGCTTTTCTTCTTTTAAAATCCTGTTTTATGTTAAATAAAGAATGTTATTTCAGAAAAAGTTAATTAAATATTTTGGCAACGTGGTTGATCCACCATTACATTTTACTTAACATGAGCAATGGAGTCACTTTCATGGCATCAAAACTTTTAAATATAATTTGTATGCTTTATAAATATATATATATAAATCATATGCAGCTGTGAGATTAATATAGTACAAAATGTCATATGTTTCTTAAGCCTTCTCTGGAGAGACAATTTGATATGAGATGCTGTAGAAACTTAATGAAATATTTTTATTCTGCAGAGCTTGATTTCCGTGGTATTTTTAGTAGACTAGATATTGAATAGTCGGTTCTAATTTGGTTTTCTCTAGCTCTTTCTCATAGTATGGTGATTATTTATATTGCAGAAATATAGCAACTTGAAAGCTCAAAAGGAAAAGCATTATTCAAAGAATACTGAAACAGACATAAAAATAGGAAGAAAGTGCAAAAAAAACTATTAGTTTATAGGATACAAGAACAAATTAGGATGTGTCCATTTTGGTTTGTGAGGTGTGATGTGGCAAGTATGTCAAATACGCTGTAAAGAGTATCTGTTAAGATTTTTATGCTTTCAAAGTAAATATAGAGAAATAGGAGTTTTCCATTAGTGAAAAGATTGAAACAATTTAACAGTTAGAGAAAGTTTCCAGTAGCTGGCTACGTATGCTACTGTTCCTTACTTCAGATTCCTTTCTGTTTGTCATGCTTTCTGATAGATAGCAAGCAGATGACAGTTCTGAGAAATAAAGTTTTTATCCCATTGTAAGAAAAGTCCACCTTCCTACAATTAAATAAACTGAAAACTCTGAAGGATTTCCTAGAAATGTGTCAATAATCTTCAATAAAAAGAGAAGAATTATTCCTCTGGTGTACAAGATGATGGATTTTCCAGACAGAAAGGTTGGAAAATACCTTTAGTTACCTGTAAAGCTTTCTTTTTCCAATGAAGCCATCTTGGTCTGCCTGTACATTAAAAGGCAAGGTTCTGACATCACCTGCAGAGGACTCCTTCTCTCTTACATTTCATAACCTACAAAACCCCTTCCATCAATAGCTGTGGCAAAAAAAAGCTTGGTGAGTGAATAACAGCCACTGGGGATCCAGGGAATCCTGCCAGCCTCAACAAACAAAGATAAACCAAACCAAATACTGAAAATCCTGCTGGAGGTTCATGCAGCAGTGACTGTGATGTCAACATTGAGACAGGCAGAAACCAGTAACAAGGGAAACTGCAAAAGGGAAGAAGGCCTTAATTGTCTTTGCATACTGAATGCCAACGTTGTTAATTAAAGGTCTGTCCCAAAGAAAGGCTACAATTGCCAAACTGAGGTATGACTCAGGACAGTCATAAACAAGTAGCTCAAATCCTGCTTTTTTTCTGCCAAGAGCACAGTGCTGTGTTAGTCTTCTGCAGTGAAGTCATTCTGCAGGGGACTGTGCAGACTTTGTCAAATGGTATAACACGAGCCAACAGGAGGAAAAGATTTCATTTAGAACACTTGTTCTGCACCATACACTGATTTCTGCTTTGATGTATTATTTTTGCACTACTTCTTAATAATTGCCGGAGCATAAATTTTAGCTTTGTCTTCTAGTACTTACACAAGGAGCTATAGAAGTGTATTTAAAATATTACTGCATTTAGACCATGTTAAAATGGACATATCCCCCATATCTAAATGGAGTAAAAAGTGAAAAAAAGTATGATTTAAGAAATGGATGATGTTTAAAATATATACAATTTTTTCATCATCATCTCAGAATGCTGAAGAAACCTATTTCAAATAAAATGAGCTCTGAATATTCTGATTGTAAATATTATTTATTAATGTCACTGAAATTCCACTTACATTTTTTTCCCCCCATAGCTATATGAAGTAATGAAATTCACTGTCTTCAGTGTGATGGTGTAACAAAATTAACATCTTGAAATAGGTCTTATGTATGTTAATATAGTAATATGAATATTTTGAAAATGCGTACAGTTTGTTTTGTTCTCATAAATAGAATACATATGTTATTAAGAAATAATGATTTATCATCATATTGGTAAAATCTTTTAGTTAATACCACTTAGGACAACTTAATTTTCAAGGTCTTTAGAAGTTCTGCTAGGTTAATACTATTAGATAAGTATTTGAATCACAAAGCTATTTGAATACAAAAGTAGAGCTTGTATTTTGCATACTCAGTCCTTTGCTGATAGATCTCAGTTCTCTCCACATGGGCTGGTGTAAGGAGCCTGTACTGCAGTTTTCAGCTCCCTGCCCACTCAGTGCTTGGTTAGGAGGATTAGAGCAGCCCATAGCATATGTGAAAGGTCATGAATGCAGCCTCCTACACAAAAACATCCTTAAGTCTTTCTTTCAGGGTTAATGATACTATCACTACTGACCCATTGGTAACTTCTTCCCAAAGGATGTGTTACATCCACTTGGGACAGTCATCTGTCCATTTTTAAGAGACCATGTTGAGCACAACACTTTTGCTCTTACCTGAAAAAACCAAACAGCTACATGAAGTACCATGATACTTTTCTTGACATTCATCTTCTTTACTTTTGTAAGACTGCTCAGCATTACTAAGCAGTGGACTCAATGCATTCCTTGTCATCATTTTTCATCAAGCACCTTTTTTAAGTTGGTATTCACTAGTGGACTCCTGTTAAAAATTCTGTGTGTTTTGTATTTGCAAATTGCTTAGTTTTTAATAAATATTACAGAGATTATAATCTTCTTCCACTTCTTTTCCATCTAGTTTGTGTATAACAATCAGCTAGATGTGAAAGTCATTTGTGCTAGTTTTGGCTGGGGTATAATTAATGCTCTTCACAGTGGCTGTTATGGGCCTGTGTTTTAGATTTGTGCTGAAGGGCTGATAATAAAGAGATGTTTTTGTTATTGATGAGCAGGGCTTACACAGAGCCAAGGGCATCTCTGCCTCTCACACTGCCATGCTGGTGAGAAAGTTGGGGGTGCCTGGGAGGTTGCAAGGAGACACAGGTAGGACAGGTGACACCAACTGACCAAACAGATCAAAAATTCCAGATTATCAGACATCATGCTCATTATATAATGATGAGGGAAAGAAAAAAGAAGTGGTAACATCTGGATTGAGGGTGTTTGCCTTCCCAAGTAACCTTTATGTGTGATGGGGCCCTGTTCTCCTGAAGATGGCTGAACACCTGCCTGTCCATGGGAAGCAGTGAATGAATTCCTTGCTTTTGCTTGTGCATGTGGCTTTTGCTTTCCCTATTAAACTGTCTTTTATCACAACCCATGCTTTCCAGCTTTTCCAGCTTTTACACTTCTGATTCCCTCCCTGATCCTGCTGGTGGGGCAGTGAGCAAATGGCTGCACAGACCTTGGGTGCTGGCTGGGGTGAAACCATGACATCATTTTCACCTCTTTGTCATATCTGGAAAATAAGGTTTGCAGGTACTTGTTTTTTCAAGCACAAATACGGACCACAGAGATAAGTATGTGTCTTTGGAAACTCTACTCTGAAAACAAGGACTAAAACGAAATACTGTCCTACATCTAAGAAATAAGTTCTCAATATGATGTATTATCTTTAGATACCATACTGTAAGATTCCCACTAATATCTTGTTAATGTGACAGAGCCTGAAGGTCCAAATATATTATGATTTGAATGACATCAAATTGAAAACAGTACACTTGAAAGTAACTACTAAGACTGCGTTACTTGCCTTTCTGGTCTGAATTAAGTATATATGAAGTTTTTTCTATGAAATTAAGTATATATGAAGTGTTTTGTATGAAACTAAGGCTCTTGGAAGAAAATGGAAAGCAAGCATTTTTAGTATTCTACAGTTACACTGTTAACTGCTCAAATATCAGTATAAATGGCATAACTGGCACAATATATATAAAATAGCTCTTTTTATGAAATGCCATTTGAAAATAAATAGCTGGGAAAGAACCTTACAAAATGTTTGGCAGTTAAGGAATTGAACTTTTACTGTAACCCTTAAAGGCCACCTAGTCCTTATTCTCTTGTGGTAACCAAAATTGAACAAACCACTGGGTTGTTGCATTGGGCAGAAGCACTGCATGTCTGTGCTATCTCCATGATTTCTCACTCACAACAGCACTGAATTACTTAGCATTCATTGCAATTAGCACTGGCTAATGAGAGCATAGTATGGAGTATTTCTTTTGTGAAAATACACACTTTGGTTTTGTTAAACAAAACTGTAACAAGTAATACAGCACATGGACCTTACTCAGCTATGGATAGCAAACTAATTTGAGACTTACCCTCTGAAATGGATACAGATATTTAAGGAAAATAGACATTTAGGTTAAACAGCACTTTGACATTTTTATAATTTGCCTTCATTTATATCAGAAATGGGAAGCTCTAATTGGCAGATGATTTCATCAATTAAAGACATGTATAGATTTGCATCTGTACTTTGAGAGAGAACAACAAAGCTGATGCATTTTTCACTGGGATATTATACACACCAGAATATTGAATTTCTTCTCCGAGCATCCATTTATGGATTTTAGCAAAGTACAGGAATAGTGGGATTTGGTCCTCTTGATAGGTGAAATTCACTTTCTTTCACAAAGTTTTCACAGCCTTTACGACTTACTGGAAAAAGCAAAGTAAATGATTATAAAGGTTTGTCTTTAATTTTGCCTACTATGAACAAAGGCACTTTACACAGGATTTGTGAGTGTTCCCTCTCATTCACTGACTGCAGTCAAGCATAGAGGCTTTATTATTTCCACCTGCAGAAGAAATCCTGATCTCAGTTAACAGTGTTAACCTGGGCTTCTGAAATACTCGTTTTATGATTATTTAGCTGAGGAAATAAATTTTTCCTATTACTGATAATTTAATATTCCATATCATTATTTCCACTTCTCTGAAAACTATTGAGTGACACACTAGTTTGGAGTTTTTCTGTATTTCTTTTACAGGCATATTAAATAAATAAATAAATAAATAGATAAATAAAATACTATATTGTGTTTATTTTTTTGCCTGCTATGGAAGTTGTTTAATGTGAAATTTCAAGAGACTGCAAATTTTCATTTTCAGTGTGGTTGAGCCTAAATATAATTTCAAAGGAAAGAGGATTCTGGGAAGGACCGGCTGTCATCTCAAAACTGAACAAGTTATGTACTTTCTAAAAGGTATTTACTTTAAAATAAAGTAAATCAATCATCACCAAAACGTGATGAAAAATTTGATTCTTGGATATTCAGGAAAATAGTCTGTGATAGTCAGTTCAGTGCTGTCTCTCCAGTTTGAGTTTGGTTTTTAATGCAGCAGGAAGTTGCATTTTTGCAGAGAGAAAACCCATGTTAATACTGGCTATGAGGAAAACCCATTGCCTGATGAGAATAAATAGAGCATTTAATTGGATGTCATTGGATTCTTAAATAATGTGTGCCTTTAAAAGCCTCCTATGTATCACAGAGCTATGATAACTTAGTCATTAAAGTTACTGTCAAAAGTAACATCAAGTACTTTACAAGCCTGACACTACAGTTCCCCATACAGAAACAGAACATGTGTTTTCCAGAGTGAGGGAACTTTTCATCATATCTTTTTCTTTCTTGTATGTATTAAAGACTTTAATTCAATGTCATTAGAACCTGGTTTTTAACTTTACACCTCTGGAGATGATCCCATCAATATCTTGGTGAATGCAAGTTCAGCTACAGCAGGCTGCTCAGGGCTGTGCCCAGTTGGAATTTGGCCATCCACAGAGACTCCAAAACATCTCTGGACAGCATCTTCCAGTATTCATCCACCCTCACTGTATGATTTTTTCCATTGGCAACTAGAATTTCCTGTATTTCAATCTGTTCCCAAATACTTTTCTCATTTACACCCCTTATAATATTCTTTTAAAAACTATGTTTTTCTCTTTTGTTGAACATTCCCATTGTAATGCTTAGCTCATCTGTCTCTCATATTTCCTCTTTTTCCCCTTTTGCCTTTTAAATCCCACATAATATTTAATTGAATATCAGCTCTTCCATTTTTGTGGCTTAGATGACTAGTATAGAGAATCCTACTGCACACTAACTGTGCAATTTTATAATTACCTGAAATCATCTAGAATGTAATCTCTTCAGGCACCTGCTTACACAGGTTAGAAGACAAATTCATGTATAATGCACTTTTACAGAAATGGATTGTCTTGATTTCAACTGGGAAATAAGCAGAAGCAAGTGAAGCAGAAGCAGAAATCTCATATTCATACCAATGCAGCTACACGAGAGCATCTGAGAATATTCATTATCCAAGCAAGAGACCTGCAAATACAAAATTATTCATGAATTATCAGTGTGTCTAGAAATACAACTTTAATAGACACAACCCACCTGCAAAGCTGAAGAACTCCTCACATGAAGGATGCATAATTCTTTTGCACTGACACAAAAACCAGCTGAGTATCTAGGCTTCAGTAGGATAGACAGTATTCTCTGAAGTTTAGCTCACTGGAAATGATGCAGATGGCTTTTCTCTTCTTTTTTAATGTTACATATAACAGGTATATTACATAACCAAAGCATAACATTTAGATTAGTACATGTGACCACCACAGCAGTTCTGGGGTTGATTTTTACTGCTTTGAGATTAAATTAGCTTAAAGGCAAATGGTTCCCAAATGCATTCCATAATGGCTAACTTAAAATTTTACCTTCCCTGTTTTCATTATCAGCACCAATAAAAAGAAAATTTTAAGCCTGTCTGCATGAAGTAACGTCACACATCCAGCTGCAAATCTCAGCGCCCCAACCCTGCTGCCAAAGGCCCATGTGCTGCTTGGTGCAGTCACTGGCTGGAGTCTGGCTTTTGGGGTGTGCTTGCCTCTGTGCCTGTGCAGGGTTGCTGGTGGAATCACCACATGCTGGGATGGAGCTACTCTCTGTAACAGGCAGTAGGGTGCTGTGGTTTAGACTCATGGCCAAAGCAATGCTGAAACACACAAGTGTTTTGACTATTGCTGAACAGGGGTGCACAGTGCCAAGGTCTCTGCTTCTCTCTCATCCCCTGCAAGTAGAAGAGGGGTGTGTAAGAGTTTGGGAGGGGCTCACAAGCAGCAGGTGACCTAAACTGAGTAACCAAAGAGATGTTCCATGCCATACAGTGCTCTGCTCAGCAGTAAAATGAAGGGGAGTGAGGTTCAGGTAAAGTTGGCTATCTTTTGCTTGGGAACTGGCTGTCCACTGGCCTTCCAGTGGGAGGTGGAGTGTGATGGCCATTGCCACGCTTTTTTTGTTTCTTTTTTCCCTTCTCTCTTTATTGAACTGTTTTCACCTTGACCCATGAGTTCTCTTGCTTTTACTCTTCCTTTCTTTTCCCCCATTCCACTTGGGTGGGCAGTTGGGGAGTGAGTGGCTGTGTGGTGTTCAGCTTCCTACTGGGGTTATCCCACAGTACATCGTGTGCCAGCTGGGCAAGACTGGTGAGATCTGCCCAGAAAGAGTTGCTCAGCCCATTTCCCCATCTCAGAGATAACCAAAGAGCTCTCATGTGGTAATACTACAGGCCAAAGCTGGATGTGGCCAGTGATTAAGCACAAAGAAGGTCAAAAACTCAGTATAACTTTTACATCATTCCAGAAAAAGAAAAAAAAATCTAAAAATATCTGAAATTTGCTTCTCAAAAATAAATAAATAAATAAATAAATAAACAAATAAATATACATATAACTCAAAATATAATCTCTTTAAGAAACCACTCACAGCTCTGGATGTCAAGATGAACAAGCCTGCGAAGTTTCACATACAATTGAAGGGACCATCCTACTGCTACAGTAAAAATCACATTAATATGTTGGTACCAAGACTTAAAGACAGAAACATATCTTTGAAAAAATGTGAAATAGAAAATATTTATAAAAGCTATACTAGAAACTAACCCTTTGACTTCGTACTTGCTACTTCAGCAAAGAGAACTGCCTAAAAGAACAGAAATTTGCCCAGGAAATGGTATAAGGCTTAACAAGAACCTCCAGTGAAGAAGAAGCAAAGTGTAAGTAGTCTGAGGTGAGATTTCCAAAAACTTACTCACTGTGGCCATACATTGAAAGACACAACTAATGAACTTCTCACAGTTCACTGAAAACACTGGTGTCTCTTAGAGAAACCAAGCAGCCTACTTGGAAAGACAATCCCATGCTGAGTTGCAAGTCCACCTTCTCTGCTCAAGTTTCATGGCTGCTTCCTATATGGGTACTTCCACTTGCCTTGAGAAGTCATGCATGGAAGACCACTAGCACTCATGGCACTCGCTCAGAGCTGTGCAAACACTTGATTTCAGTAAGCAGAAGCTCACACAGCCATGAGGCATGGGTCTGACAGGCTTAGGAAATAGCTTTCTGTCATTTGACTATTGACTTATGAAATGGATTGGTATACCTTATCACAAGTTTTAGACAAAACACACATTCTTTACTCCAAATAACTCACTATGACAGAAATATGCTCAAAATAAGGGCATCAGGTGATAACTGGGATCCACTGAAATCACTGGCAAAAGTCCCTTAGTGTTCAGAAGCAGAAGGAAGTCATACTTTGTATGGATACAAAGCTAGTAACCATGTTACACCATAGGAGAAATTAGCAAGGAGTAAATGGGAATTTAAGCAATAATATTCTGGTTTCAGGTATTTATTCATCAAATCTTTTCCCTCCAGCAAAAGCTTAAAAGTAAATCCATACTTCTTGAGCCATTGCCTTAACAGGTATCCAAAGCAGATATATTGTTGAATTTGGTGACAAACTAAACTAAAACAAATTTAAGCAAAGGCTGTTGGTGGCTGAAGCAGGGAGATGCAATTTGCCTCCTAGGCAGTCAGGGTACAATTACATGCCAGAAATCCTCTGATGGATTCAAAGATGGAGTTTTAAACCTTTCACTTCAATACAGAGCACCCCAGATCCTGTACACACTGCCAAACAAAATGTTGAACCAGGTTCCAACAAGGTGGCAAGAGCAGGGTCTAGGGAATGGTGCAGGTACTAACCAGCTCCTCTCCCCACAGCTTAGCAATGTGGAGCCATGTCGGTGAAGGCTTGTTTGGCTGCTGCAGCCCTTCCAAGCTGCACTTCTCCATATCCATTATGCATCACATCAATGTGATTAACTCTGTGGTTACTTACCATCGCTTCCACTAGCTTGGTGATGCCATATTATGTGACAGAGATGTTTGTCCTGCTGATAAATTTTATGTCTGAAATGAATATTAAGAATTTAATTAATCCGAATAATTTTTTGTAGCAGCAGCTGTGAGAGACTAGTTTCAAATTACCCACTGCTCCAAGTTATCTTGGCTGTGGAGCAGGAGACAGGAGCACAAGTAAAACTAAGATATGGAGCTGACCCACCTCTACATTACAGCCAATTTATGTTCATAAATGAACACATGTTCTCTGAAAGCCTATTCTTCTCCTCCTTTATTTTCCAAAATTGAGAATGTCAGTTTTGTCATGTGCTATATCCTGCCTACCCCAACAAACCCAAAATAAGCAACAACAAAAAAACCCCAAACCCAAAACAAAACCAAAAAGCACAAAAGAAACCCCTCCTTTAGTGAAACTGGAACAGAAATGCAATGTTTTAGCACACATATGCAAGAAGAGAAGCAATGATACAGTACTTCAATCTGTATTGTCTATATAAAACATTTATTTTTAAGCTCTATAATGGTATTATAGAAATACATAGAATATTTTATAGTGTATTTTAGTGTACTCACTGTGAAAATAACACATTTAAGACAGGTATTCTTATGTCCAAACGTTTTAAATATATGCACTTCTTTGCCTTGCAGTATTATGTTACTTTGAAAAACAAAATATCAGTATTTTATTCCTTGCTCCTTGCCAGAATCTTCTCATTCAGATTTCCCTGGGTCATCTCGGGGTGCTGACTGCAGTGTGATATTTTATAAAAACCACGAAAAGTCCGTAGATTTGTAGATTTCCTAGATTTGCTTGCATTCATGTCTAGTGCACATGGCTTGCCGTTCAATCCTCCAAGTGCCTTCTTCGTAAGTACAGTGACATATAGTGCATTCATCGGTTTTCACCTCCCGGCCTGCTGGAATGACAAGGGTTTCTGCAAAGCAGTTTGGGCCTGAAAGAAGGAGAGAGTTCATTATGGGACACCAGCAGCACACTGCAATCCAGCCTGGCATGGTCCTAGACCTGGGCACTCACTGCAAAGTGAGTAATGCTGGGCACATTAAACAAACACAGGAATCATGCACAAGGCATAAAAGCAGCAAAGAATGCAAGGACCCTGCCCACCAAAGTGGCTGGATGTTTCTGGTACGGACTGTTCCTGCCCTCCATGCAGAAAGGTGCAATAAAACCTTTCTGTGCAACATGCAGCTGTGACAGGGACCTGGGCACACCCTGATGGTGCAGATGAACACAGACTGAAGCTAGAGAAAATGCCAGCTGTTGATAATTCAACAGTGTTACTGTAAGCCACTAGAGAGTCGCTTTTACATTTTACTACTTTTTTCCCACTGGAAGCAAGCAATTTAGTTTCTGTAGTAATCATAGTATCACATTAGTTTATCTTCCCTTTCATAAGAAAATAGTCTATTTCCAGCAGAGGGAAATAGCTTCAGCCTCTTCTGAATGAGGACACTTTTCATGTATAACATAAAATATTCCATTTTATGTAAGTCAGTAAGTCTACAAATACCTCTTTTCATATTACACTGACATAACTTCATTTCCAAGGATGAGGCATGAGAAACACTCACCAGCACAACGTTCAGAAGGCCAATCTGGTTCTTTCAAAAAGCAGAAGGCTGTGAGGTCTGTATTATCTATATTTCTGCCTTGAAAGAAGGAGTCTATTTCTGCCTTGAAAACCCACTTGCAGAGCAGCATTAAACCCTCCAACCATGTATCTATCCACTGTCATGCCCCCAGTGGAACTCAGCCCTTCCATTCAAGGAGCACACACAGCAGCTGCTCAGGCACAGCCTGGTCACCTCACAACACTTTGGCACCACTGTCACCAGGGCAGGATTTGCAGGAAGGGCCAGGATAC
This sequence comes from Cichladusa arquata, assembly GCA_026413545.1. NCBI lineage: Eukaryota > Metazoa > Chordata > Aves > Passeriformes > Muscicapidae > Cichladusa > Cichladusa arquata. Next base: position 81,304,730 of record JAOTQP010001286.1, on the reverse strand, counting down.
ACTGATCTGATACTGCTGAAATTCTTAAAGGCCATGGATGCACCAAACACTTGTTGACTGCCAGCCTGTTAGCCATACAAATAAATATATCCCAGATGGGCTCAGTCTTCCATTGCTGAGGGTTTACTCCAAGACCTGCACCAAAGAGCATGGCTTCTTCTTCTTCTCCTTCTACAGAAATGCAGCCCACCTCATGGGCTGCACATTTTAAAGCACAAACCAAATAGTTCACAAATCAGTTTTAACAGCTAATTCATTGAAAAAGGTTATGTCTTTGTGTGCACACAACAGCCTGATAATTAGGTGCCAAACTGGCCATAAAGAAGGCCTTTCTTACTGAAGAATAATCTCTAGAAGAGACCTGCAAAACCTGCAGAAATTTGCTTCCCCAAGTTGTAGTCCTTCTTAATACTCTGAATATTTAAGCCCATACTTTGTTTTCAAAGAATCACAGCCCACAGAATCATTAAGGTTGGAAAAGACCTCCGAGGACACAGAGTCCAACTGTTAACCCAGCACCTCTGTGTTCACCACTAAACCATGTCCCCAAGTGCCATATCCACATACCTTTTGAACACTTCCAGGGATAGTGATTTCACCACTTCCCTGGGCAGCTTATTCTAGTTTTGGAACCGACTGTTGATAATTATCTCCAACATGTGTCTTCGACAATTTTGGGTGACTTCCTGCCCATTTGGATGCAGCAAAATATAGCATATCTAATCTAAAATCACCTGCTTTACTGTCCTAATGTTACAGTGATATTTCTGTGTTTTCAGTCCCTCTATCTGCCCATGCAAAGTATTACTGAGCTGAAAACACTGGAAGGAGGACTTCTGGGGTGGAAGCAATGCTCCTGGGTCCCCACTGCACTTTGAGGTGCCCTGGGTTTCAGCCAAGGTAAAGCAGAGTTAACCATACTGTCCTCAGTGGGACTTTGTTTAAAATATTTGAATGCTGATCTGTATAATTCTGTTCCTGTGAAACAGTGTTCTTCTTGAACCTAATAAAGTTTCACTCCAAAATGAATTCACTTGCACGTTAAGTAAAGATACCTGAATGTTTTGAATACAGGACTGTAACAGCCCCATGATTTACAAAGCTATATGATATAAAGAGTTAAAATATTAAAAGCAGAATCTACTTTCCATGGAGAATTTGTATGAAATCGACAAGACCACTTGAAATTTAGACACTATTTAAAAGGCACCGTAGGAAAAATGTGATGTCAATGCCCTGTACAGGATTTATTTTATTCTGGAAAAGCAAATGTTATAGGCTTTACTAGGTTATAAAATCCACCTGGGGAATGAAGTAAAAAGGCTGCAACGCATAATATAATTCACTCGGATTCAGAATGTAAATGCCTCCAGTCACAATTAGCAACACTTTAATGTCATGTGTGATGAATCCTTTTTAAGGAAAAAAAAAAGTTATTTAATGTAAAGATTCAACAAGTTAGACCTCAATGGTTAAACTATTTTATATGGGAGAAAGTCATTGTTTTGGTAAATCTACAGAAGAGCAATAACCATCTACCTGAGAAAGGGACCTGAAAAAAAAAAAAGCAACAAATGTTGTTTTAGTACCATGGAACTTTTCCTTAGAAAACTGCCCATTTTCTGGTTCTTCATTTGCACCCATCATTACTGTAAGTGCAAATCTTATATCGTACTTAAGCTGACAAGTCAGCTGGCATCCTTGCCCTCAGCTTTTTCCCTGCAATATCGCACACAACAGTGTGGGTAATGTTACAGAAAAGGTCACTAATGAAAAGGCTGAACTGACTGGATTACTGCAACATCATGCACATAAATGTCAGTGCAATATAGTGTCCAAACAATAATTCCACAACTCTCTTGTTATTATTTCTCCAAACTCTCAGACTTCTAGGGAAAGTAACTCTGAGCTTCACCCCAAACTCTCATGCAATTTTGAAGCTGTATGAGCTTGTCCTGGCTCTTGGTGTCCTGTGGCTCCCTTCCCTCCAAGCAGGGAATGCTTGTCCCTTTTCTCTTCCTCTGAGGAGCAGACACAGAACACAGACTGACATGGCTGGACTGATGAGACCAGCCTGCAGTGATGGGGTATATGTGGGACAACACTGGCGGGACCCTTGGGGAAGGGCTGCTCTGGCTGCTCCTGTGCCTCCAGCAGCCCTTCCCTGGCCCCTGCTGTTACACAATCACTGAATATTTATTCTGAGTTGGAAGAGACCCACAGGATCATCAAGCCCAGCTGGAAGGATAGTGGTGGTGAAGCCACTAATGATTCTCTGCCTGTCTAAAAGGATGGTAGGGAAACTGAGGAATTGAAGATTTTGAAACGACTGTGGTAAAGCCAGGAGGCACAGCAGGCACACAAAGGCTAGTTTTAAAAGCTTAAGAGTGCCTTTTCATCAGTCTCCCTTTGAAAAGGGAGGTCCTCTACGTTCAGAGTGGACCAGCTGCCCCAATAGCAAGGCACTTGCTGAAACTACTGCTTTACTTAAAACTGGGCAGTTTATATTGATTTAGCAAGATTTTCAAAAGGTAAGCCATTTTTGAGTTTTTAAGTTTGCAAAATTACCTGACTTAGCACATGAAAAGCATTTCCAAGTAAACTGGGGGCTGTTCCAACCCCACAGCAGCAGTGGGCTTTCTCACTTTTTCACTGCAGGAACAGTGAACTTGTCCTCCTTTGTCTACAAAGGTTGCCTGCCTTCTGAGCTCTTTCTTGGCTACACCACTACTCTGCCCAACTTCAGCACCCGGTACTTGCTCAGTGCAGCACTGGCTGGTTTGCTCTGCAGTACAAAACCCATCCTCAACTGTGTACACTTAGACAGCACTAAGGCACAGTCAGTGGTGCTGCACTTCTTCACAGCAGATGAAGATCTTGCCATATCACTCTTAAATCTGGCACAGAATTCATTATGACATATTGCATCAATTCTGAGTGCAGCCCAAAATCTACCAGGATGCTGTTTGTTTTCCTGAAGTATACAACTGGTGCTGTCAGACTCCACTTGAGCCATACCATGCTGGTATCAGCACAGATTTTTTCCCAGGGCTAAGGCACAGTTGCTGCCATTGCAGCAACTTCAGTTGCTGCCAAAGCAGCAAGTTCAGTGCAAATCCTCAGTTCTCACACTGAGCACCAGACTGGCATGCAGCTCTTGGCTTCCCTGCATCTGAAACAGTGAATCCTAGCCTCCAAAAGCAACATTTTTACTGGTATCTAAAGAACTAAGAAGACAGGTCCAGGTGGTTGATTCATTGAGAGATTATAAAGAGATCGCCATCTCAAAAACACTTAAAAACTAAAATGTTTCAAAATATTATTGGGGTAAATGCATAATTTCACTGGTCCTGTGGAAAATTTCCAAGACTTATATGCTATCTTTAGTGTTGACAAAGGCAACAATCTAATTAAAATGCAAATGTTTTTATCTCAGAAGGAAACAGTTGATGCCAATTCTCAGCAGAGAATGCCCAAGCCACTCACCTACAGAAGCACCTGTAACCTTGACAACCTCAGAAGTGCCTCTCTGAAACTACTCCTCCCTCCTTCCACAAAACCACAGCTGTATGCTACGGAGCTGTTCCTGTTTCCTCTTCCTCCTGCCCTTGATTTGTATGGGCACATGTTCCAATCAGTTAAAAAATATGAGATACAGCAATTTGGTAAATCACTATTTAATCAACTGTTTTCATCATGTGTTAAACCGAATAGTGGACAAAGAAATCTGTTCAACTGCAAATTAATGTGCCTGCCTGGAGAATAAGTCACAGTGAATTTTGGCCAATTAAAACTGCAGTGACAACCTCTGTAATACAACACTTTGATGTAAGACTGTTTTGGGCTCTGGGTTGCACTAAACTTCCACACAGCTGGCTCTCTTATAGCTCCTTGCAGCAGTCAAGCAGGCCATTTCCAAGGCACCTGACAGCAATCCCATCTACCCTGACAGCTTTCTGGCATTCATCACTAGCATCATTCATTCTGGCATCATTCATGTGGTATTAGAGCCCTTTGTAAATTATATAACCTCAATATTTAGCTTACCCCCTTGGTTTTATTTACTCTTTTTTTTTTTCTTCATTTTTCCATGGAGACAGTTCCAATGGTTGCAAGGAGGTCCACAGCTATCGTGCACAGGGTAGAACAGTTTTCTTTTGTTGTCCACCCACTGCCTACCTTTTGGTATTTCAAAATCCTCATAGTGGAAGAGATGGTAACAACCATCCCCACCTCTGTTGTGCTGTTCCTGATGTTACTGACCTGTATCATGCTTCCCTACTGTTCCATTACCTCACTCCCAGGTTGAGGAGACCAGTTCTGCACCCTCACTGTTCCTGACTTCCCCAGACCTCCCCCAGGTCTGCTACCTCTTTTTGGGGCTGTAAGGATCAGACCAGTGTACCACACATAAACTGTAGAAACACCATGGACCTGTATAGTAGCACAGTGCTATTCCCTGTTTGGTTTTTTATTTTCTCCTAATTCCTGACCTTTGCCTTTCTGTTGTGACCACTGATAAAAAAGTTGAGCTGATGTCCTCATTACACTTACGAATTTTACATCAGATAGAAATCTTACAGAAACAAAAGTATCATTGCACTCAAGTAAAGTCTGCCACTGCCACTGTTATGCAAACATTTCGCTGCCCAGAAATGCTATTTGACAGTCTTCCATGTAAGGCAAGAGTGTATTCGTCCCTCAGTAATTTAAGGAACATGCTGGAGAAAGTGAAGCCTTCCCTCCCATCTCTCAGATCTTTCTTGTTTCTGACGTTTTGAGACTTTCTCCATTGCACATGCCAGGGAGACTAATGAAACACTGCTGGGACATGTAGCCAACCACCTGCGTGCATTTCAAGCTGTCTTCTGCTGCAGATGACCTGCGATGCCACGATACAAAGCCAAGGATGCTTTGGAAGTTACACTGGGGAGCTAGGACAACTGAGGACCAAACCACAGGCAGATGCTGGCTGTGCCTGCCTCCCAGTGCACAGGGACACCAAGTCCCTTCTCACCTGCTCAGATATTTGAGATGGGTTTTGAAACGTGCTAATGTGGCATGGTGAGACATGAAAATAAGGCTGCTGTGCCACGTAGCACCACAACCGAAAGATATCTGAGACTTGGGCACGATCTCCCTCCTCCCTCTCAAACCTAATCACTTTCTCCAGAGATGGTATCGGTGCCTACTTTGTGTCCTTCCCATCTCTAATCTCTTCCAAGGGTTCTGTAACTCCCTGACTTGATTTTGTTTCCCACTCACGAGGATGTGTGTGTATATATATAATACATCTATCTCCTGTGAAATGTCAGCTCACAAGATAAAGCACGAAAAGCAGCTGGCAAAAGGAGTCTGTGACTAGGATTACAGCAGATTCTCATTCTCTCATAAAAATAAGTTCATCACCCCTGCTACTGTCGTAATTCTGACTTCTCCCAATCCATTGAGATCTTTTACTTGCCTCAGTACCCCTGGACACAACCGAACCAAGCCCAAAAGAGAGTTTTCAATTAAAGAAGGATTCCGGTAAACCAAATTTTAAAAAGCAATTTGAGACCCTGAAAAATCATGTACTATTTCCATATTTTATCAATGCTTTAAGATACTGGCAGCCAGAGAACCATGGCAGATAGCCTAACAGACTTCCTGTAAATGTGTGTATTTACATGCATGACAAGGAAAAGCAAAATAAAAGTTTACCCATTTTCTGATATTTCCTAGCTGCTATGGGAAGTAACAAAAAAGCAGTGGGTGCAATATGCAACCTTCCAGGAAAGCATCATGTTTTTTCATGCTAGACAGAGCTTTGGTGATTTTACGAATAAAAATGTCCCACCTTCTGTTAGGGCCATATTTTGTTAGATGCACAGGGAAATGACAGAATGGAAGAAACAATTTAAAATAAAATTTTGTCAACCAATTTAGAAGGATATGTACAGCAGTGTCTGCTGTGAGTAGACAGATAGAGGAGAGCCCAAGGAAGCTCTTCTGTAACTAAACAGGATGACCATATCATCAATGGCACTGCTGTGACAAAGTGGGTATCAAAGCTCTGGCACTTGCTGTAGCCTATGTGTGCCTGTGTGTGTGTATGTGCTTTAATCCAGAATATAAACCAGCTATAATCGATTTAAGAGTTGGGTTTTAATGTTCTGCTGATGAGACTTGCAAGTGCTGTTTATGACCTTGTTTTACTTTTTCATTTATCATGTGTGACAGCACTATAATTATGAATGTTTTACTCTGGCTCCCATCCTAGAAATTGCAGTAGTGTCAAAAAAGACCCATAGAACACGAAACAATGCCATCACAGCCACTGGACTGATCCTTTTCACCACTGCTTCTGCCCAGCTCTGATTCTCCATCACCTTGCACTTGGTGGTGATGTTAGCATCCCTGGAATGACAAGGCCAAATACTACCAAAACCACTGACAGCGGTACCACTACCAAAAAGGGCTGCACAGATAGATAGTTTTGCACAGATAGAAATGGCTTGCAGGAAGGGAACAGCCTGTAACATGCCACTGCTGTTGTTTCCTTAGATTTTCAGGTGTACCCAGTGAGCAGCATTTCAGATATCTGCTTTTTGTGTACTGAATACAAAGAAGCAAAGGAGCATCGAACACCACAAAATCCAATACCACATGAGCCAAATAGAAAGCCTTGAAGCATAAAAGGGCCCAATTAAACATAAGGCTTGACTGCCACAAAAATAAACTGCATCAAACAACTTCCTTTATCAGAGAAAATACAGAAAGACTCAAATAGGCTACTTAAAATGATTTTCAAAGGTCCTATGACTTGTAAAAGGACATTGTATTCCACCCAGGAACAGCATCAATTAGACATGAGCTGAACATTGTGGGTATCTCACAGAAAATTACATAAACACTTAGAAGCCATCAAGCTGTGCATTGATTTTAGGCTCAGCTTTCTTGCAGGTCTGTCACAACCCAGATGATTAGGAAATTAAAGACATTGGACTTGAACGTATGAATAAAAAACATGTAAGATTCCCGAGATAAAAAGGGATCACAGAAATGTTTATGTTGGAAAAGATCTCTAAGATCATTGAGTCCATATGATGACCAAGCACTGCCAGCTCTACCACTAAACCATGTCCCCAAGTGCCATATCCACATGTCTACCGAATGTTTCCCTGGGCAGCCTGTTCCAATGCCTGACCACCCTTTTTATAAAGAATTTTGTTTTAATACCCAGTCTAAAACTCCCCTCACACAACCTGAGGCCACTTTCTCTCATTCTGTCACTTGTTACTTGTGAGAAGTGACCTGCACCTGGCTGCAACCTTCTTCCAGGTAGTTGCAGAGAGCAATAAGGTCTCCCCTTAGCCTCTTTTTCCCCAGGCTAAACAACCCCAGCTCCCTCAGCTGGTCTTCACAGGACATGCACTCCCTACATCAGCTCCAGCACATCAGTGTCCTTGCAGAGAGGGACTCAGAACCACACACAGAATTCAAGGCGTGGCCCCAGTGCTGAGCCCTGGGAACACCAGTAGTGACCAGCTGCCAGCTGGATGTAACCCTGTTCACCACCACTTGCTAGGTCCAGCTGTTTTTTTACCAAGTGAACAGTGAACCAGTCCAAACCATGAGCAGCCAATTTCTCTGTGGGAATGCTGTGGGAGAAACAGGAACTCTTGGGGGCTGGTGCTCCTTACCCTGCTTACCACTGTCCCTGGCTGCTGGAGCTGCCTGCCTGCACTCCCCTCAGCTCTCTCTGCCTCCCCCTGCACCATCCAGACTGCACTGTGAACCAGCCTGTGCTGAAGCCAGCCTGGAACAGAGGAGGGTGGTTTGGTCTGGGACATGAGCTGTGGTGCAGCATTCTGCAGAGGTGCTTGCAATGGAGTGGAGCCCAGGGAGTGTGTGGGAGTAGCCCTGGCTACTTGGAAATTACTTCTGAAGCCCAGAGAGGGCAGTCATGTCTAAGAAAACAAACTGAATAATTGCTAATTTTTCCCTCTGTTACAGAAACTGCAGAAGCATTCCCAGGCACTGCAGGGACTGGCAACAGTGATGGGGCAGTCTGTGGGCTGCAGTGGGGTAAAATGCCTGCCTGCCCCAGCACTTGTTTAATGGGAGCTTAAACACCCTGCTGCTGAGGTTAAGGGGGTTAATCCCTCCCTCTCTTAAGCTGTTTATATACCCCAGTGACCCTGCTGGGCTTGGCAGAATAACTGGGGGCCTGGTGAAAGACCTGCTCAGCACTAAGACATTTTCTTTGCAGTGGGAAACATCAGTTTACTCTTCAGATTAAGCAAGCCATGTGAAATGCCTTTGTTGAAAGATCCTCAACAAGCTATCCTAAAAACTGTTATGCAAGTTTAAAAATATTCTGCTCTTCCAAAAGCACATGATACAGGCCTCAGAGATTTGCTGCAAACACTGTAACTAAAAGCACATTATAATTAGCCAAAACACTGCAGCACTGGTGGGCTGTAGTGCCTATCAATTAGGTTAGTTAGGTCGCTGAGTAATCAGTAACTTAGGCAAAAATACACATACAGTCAGGATTTTGTATGTCCTGAAACACAGGCTAAATGCGGGATACTAATGAAGGATAAGATTTAGAGAATTACTTTGGAAAAATCCCTGAAGATTTCAACTAAATCAAAAGCTAATGTGGTACCAAAATACAGTATAATTCTGCTTTAGCAATTAAGCAGAATCTAAATCAGAATATTTTTCCAGTCACTATAAATCACTGTGTATTGAGAATACAATACGTGAGGATGGTCAGTGGCTACCTACTACTACAAGGAATTATTCAGTCAAACCAACAAAACATCATCAGCCAAGCATCAACCATTTTTTCACACATTTTAGAAAAAACACACTGAATACAGTTAAACCAGAGGTTACCTTTCTTACTGAGAATGATTTATACCAAAATCCTAAATGCAGTATAATTCAAGTCCTGACAGACTGTCACAGCACCCAGTGACAACTCTCCCAATTACACAGTCCCCTTGCAAGTTTAGGTATTTTACAAAGGTTTGGTTTGGCTTTTTGTTGTTATTTTGTATTTTGTGTCACCATTACTGATCCTGTGGGGCTTTTTTTTCTTTGTATTTTAGTTGTAATCTTAGAGGCTTGCATACACAGTCAGATTTCTAGCCACTCTTCACTAGAGTTGATTTGTTGTGGTTGTAGGTGTACAGATGTCTCTAACATGCCTCTCTCTAGGTAATCTGCTGCTGAAGTGGTACACACCAATGAGAAAAAAGTTCCATCACTGAAGGAGCTGCAATTTGGGATCTCAGACACCTGTGTAACCCTCTCAAAAGACAAGCTGTGAGTAAAGCTGACAGCTGCAGAAAGAGGAAACAGAGGTTAAGACTCTTAAAGGGAATAAAGTTTGTGCAGTAACAGAAATAAGTGGTCTGTCACATCTTAACTGCTCAGCTTTTTACTTGAAGACTTTGGCCCTATGGCATTTTCTTTGATGCTGTGCTTATTTTATCCATTTTCTTTGAGTTACAAAAGGTAAGTACCCAGCCAAAACCAGTACCAGCACAACTGGTATTTAAAAAACTAAAAAAACCCCAAACAGTTCCACAAAGAATATATACTGAATATATACTGAAGACTGACCACTTTCTTTCCCTCTTTTACCTTTCTCATTTAGAATGTTTCCAATAATCTTTCTCCTAAAACCAGAAAAATAGTACCCCTTCTTACAGGAATAGAAGTGTCAGGGATCTGTGCCAAAGAAAGAATTACGACTGTCAGCATGTCATGCATCGTTTTAAAATACAATGAATTCTAACAACGTCCTTTGCTGTGCATTGTTAGCTTCACTGACTGAAATAAAAAGCTGTCCTTGTGAAAAACAGGTGTAATGCATGGGAACCAGAACAGGAAAGTGAAGAACCTGTTTAGTCACCAGTCTTAACATATTAGTTCTACAGGTGTGAAAATTTACAAAATATGCAGTTGTAATTGCTAATTGATTTAATGTCATACTATTACTATATAAATATACCTGTAAAAAACTGAGTTGTTTAGTTTTCCTAAGGAAAAAATGCCTTATCAGCTAGCTTTAAGATGTACCTAGGTTACTCCACAACTGAGAAAAATCACAGTATTTTTATGAGCAAAAGAGAGGTTATGCTTTGCCCTCCATGCTACTCAATCAATAATTCCAGCTTTTTATCCCCTTTAACGATTTTCCCCTGGTGGTTATGAAACACAGCCCTGACACAGCTTGCTTTGGAAAGACTGCATTTTGTACCCATGGAGGAAGCTGAATTCAAAATCAGAGGAAAATGTCTCTGTGAGAGCATGCTCTTCCTGCCTCTGGTACCCCAAGCAGCCCTGCTCCCATGGCAGGTCAGGATACAGTCTGGAAAATGTTTGGCATCAACCCCTGTTCCAGCACACTGCTTCTGGACAGACACACTTCTCAGGATGGGCACCCAGCTTTGCCCCCTAAAAACGAGGGATCTGGTCCAAGCCAGCCACCTAGGGACTCTGTATATGGAGGGAAAGGAAGAGGCACCTGTGGGGACCAGTCCTTGAACATCGTGCAGGCAGCTGCTGCCACAGTTGCTCTCTAGTCTGCTCTGCAGGTTGAGCCCTTCACCAGCACACAGGCATCCTCCTCACATTTCAGCCCCATTTCTCACATGGGCTCCTTGCAGCACTCTCTCACCTCATCCAGGTCGTGCACAGAAAACTGAGGGAGATGCTAAAACAACACCATTTGGATGAAAGAAATAGGATAGGAAAGGGTGCATCAAATATTAATTATTTGGTTGATCAGAAACTGTCAACAAGTCAGAGCTGAAAATTTGAGACACTGTTCCTGACGAGACTTCACACACTGCACTTAGGATCACGTCTAAAGCCAGCTTTTAAGAATTACAACCAGTATTATGCAAATCTAAGTATATTAAGTTGCAACATGAAAATCCATCACTACCTGAAGTTAATTTCCTCTGATTTCCATTTGCCTCACCCTCACACAAATCATGAATCAAAAACTAGCTAACAGGGATGCTTTGGAGTAGGAAGAGTGGGAAACCAGAAAATGGAAGGGTTATTCATTGCAAAAGCAAAAGATTAGGAAGCCACTGGTGCTGGAAGAAACCAAATTAGTGTGATTTCAAGCAGGAAGGAAAAAGGAAGAAAGCAGGCAGGGTGACTGGCAAAATTATTTTAAGGAATCACCTTTTTGTTGAGATGGAGAGACAGATGGTTTGAAGTGAGAGACATGAATCATGAAAGATATGAGAACCAACTTTGTTAAATGTAAGGACTGCCTGTGAGTTATACAAATCCTTTCATCCAAGAGAAGTGCAGCAGCACAGAAATTGCATGTCATTCACAGGGGCACACATAAAAGGACACACACTACCCAAAAGAAGTCTTCCACATAACACCGCTCAACTTCTTCACTTTCAGAGTCTTAAGCAGCATCTATCTGTGTGCTGCAAAGCCAAGAGCACCATTTGATAGTGCAGTGCTCTTCTCCCATGATGTTGTTAGTGCAGGCTCTTTCCTTCCATTACAGAAATGTGAAAAATCAGGCAAAGCCCAGCAGAGAGCACAAGCCCCTTGGCACAGACAGATCTTTGGCTTCCTGGACATATGCCAGCTGAGCCAGGGGCTAGTGAAAGAAACACAGAGTGAGGGTGATCAGCTCAATGTTCCCTGCAACATTCCCATGACAACTTGTTAAGGAGTATCAACAGATCGAGAATGCATATTCAGCCACCAACACTAACATCACAGGGTGAGCTGTTTCGGCTAGAAAATTCAACAGTTCATCCCAGACACACAGCAGGATACAGACACCCTCAAAAAACACCAGGGCTCATGTCGAGCCCTCTGGTTTTAGTCAATGCAAACTCACAATTTAAGAAGCCAAAATGTGTGCAATGGAGATTGCAAAGATTTCTGCTCTTCTAATGAGAAACAAGATACTCCCAGTGAGGGGCTGAACTATTTAAATGCCTGACCAACAAGTCAAGGCACTCAGCCCAAGAGGAGGCAAGCACTACCAATATTACTGGAGTTTCAGTTCACAGAAGTAGCCATCAAGCTTCTGCAAAGATGCTCAGGGAAAAGTAAGGTATCAGATGAGGCCTTTCATTAAATTAATAGTCCAAAAAAGTCTGAAAAAAATCAAATTAGATTCCAGAAATGGCCCCCAAGATGGCCAAGTTGGCACTGGGAAGCTGGGCTGCTTCCTAGAACTTTCTTTTCCTTTTTTTCCCCTTTAAAATATAAGACCTCCGGAGCAGTTGCTGAAGCATGAAAACCAGTCTTTGTATTTACAGTAACAGAATGATTGTAAACCTATTCTTAAATATTTCCACATATTATATGCTGCTTCTTGTAAAATTATTTCCAAAGGCAATTATTATGGAAATAAAAGTTCTGGAGGAAAACAGCTGGT
>JAOTQP010001286.1:81261818-81292200 GCA_026413545.1 Cichladusa arquata | reverse complement strand
GAAATAAAAGTTCTGGAGGAAAACAGCTGGTGTTTTTATGTTTATCTGAAAGCTATATTTGTTTTTTTCCTAGGCAAAACCAAAGCTTTATGAAACTGTAAATGATTCCCAAGACATTTTGAACTGATTATTTTTTTAAACTCAGATTACGGCACTAGAAAAAGAGTGATAAAATAACATGAAAGTGATAAAACTAAAAATTAAATCTCACTTTTCTAATGAAGTTATTACTCCAGAATATCCTACAACCAACAATTAAACACTTGGTGTATGATTACAGTGATAGCTACTCAATCTATCTTGGGGGAATTCTTCTACTCTCTGGTGATAAAAATGATCACTGCTCACCTGCTGCATACACAGCACAAGCGTAAAGAAGACTTGAGAAGTTTGTGTCGAGCAGAAGTTACTATTTTCAAGAATCTCCCTAGAAGACAAAACTAAACTAAAATGAAAAGCTCTTAGTAACAGAATAGATGGGAATGTTGTAAAACATGTGAGATTCAGACATGTGGAAAGGAGATTTTTTTGCAGAAGAACTGGTGTCCTAGCAATGGGGGAATATCAGCCCAAGTGGAAGAAACCAGCAGATCTAATTCGCTCCCTTTGTAAGGTGAGGCTCATTTCTGTCTTGCTCTAGGGTTTAATTTGCAATTACTCCCCTTGCACTGATATCATAACCATTAATAGCACTACATGTACTTGCAAAGTCTAAAACCATTACAGGATTAGTAATTTATTTTCTGATTCTTTATTCCAAGTCTATATGTAATTTATGCATGTGCAATTGTAATCCATGTATTAACATGCATAAAAAATGAATTCTGTAAGGAATCTTTGTGGAACAAAAGCTGTGGATGGGTTTCAAGAGAGGAGAGAAAATTAGTCAGAACAGAAGGAAAATCAGGAAAAAACCTCCAAACCAAAAACCAAAACCTGAACTCCACAAGTTTTTAAGGGAAATCTTGACCACAACATTGTGAATAAGACAATGTAAATGCTTTAAAATAGACTAAAATACTCAGGAATGGAAACTTTTATATAGAATATGTATCACTCCAGGCACATTACATCCAGGAATAAAATACACCAAGGAGTCTCTTTCCTCAAGCATGACTGTCAACTGATTTCTACTGTATTAGGAACACTGCTCCAGGTAAAAACATCTAGTAGCAGGGCAAAATAATACAGCTGCAAACATGAGATTCCATGAGGGAATCGTATGCAAACAGATCTCTTTCAAACATCTCTTCAAAATGCCAGCAATAAAAACCACGGTTAAACGTATCTTCATCTTTGGCTAGTGCTGCAAACACTAGAACCTACAAAGAATACTGAAATTAACTCAAAACCCTAATCATGGCTAAATAATCGGATTGATAAATCTAGATTTCAGATTTTAAGCCTTCTTGGCACATGATGTCATTTTTTTCCTCTGGGCACAAAGTCTTATCAAATAAAACACCTCTATATCTCTAATTATGAGACTGGTATTTCAGCTAATTCTTACTGAATAAAATTGTGTTGTCAAGTAATGACTGAATACAGATACTGACAAGCCAGAAAGGGGAAAACTCTTAAAATAGGTTAAAAAGGCAGCTATAATGGAAGGAAGGAAGAAAAACTGCTTTTTGGCACTTTCCCTCCTTAACTTTCACTTCTTTTCAAAGCAGAACTCCTAAAAGCTACACTCAGACATTTATTTTTTCCCCAGTAACTAATCTATTGTGAGTTCTTCCTGCAGATGACATTGCTTTTAAAATATCATTTCTAACACAGATTTCTAGTTAAAAGACAGATTCCACTTCCAGGCTGTTAAAAAGTGAAAAGAAATGTCTAAAGGAGAGGCACAGCCATATCTGACCATATTACGGACTGAACACCTATGGCTTTGTTTCTTATTCATTTGCTTAGTGTTTAGAGAAACATTTTAAGAAAAGCTTCAACCCTCACCACATTTATTTTTCCCCCTCAAGATGTTGTCCTGCCCTGTGTTCAGTTTCCATATGTGAGCTGTGTGAAAGGATTGCAGGAAGACTGTAGAGGGCATTAAAGCATACAGACTTAGGAGGAGAGCGCACCTTGGCCATACTGCAGTAGAGAGTAATGGGGATGATTAAAAAATCGTGGAAAAACAAGAAAATAAGGAAATGAAAGAATCTGCAAGGTTCCCATGCAGAAATGTGAAAGTCTTCATGTTAAGGAAACCAGGCCCAAGGAGTAAAAAGATTTCAAAAAAGGTCATACAATATAAATAAAACTTAAAAGCACTTTCTCTTCCTCCAGCTATCATGGCATGGCCACGTCACATCTAAACAAGTTTTCTCAAATGTACCCCACTTCCAAGTCTTTATGTGCTGCTGCCCCCAGCATCACCCTTAGCACACTACTTTTCTTACTACCTAAGTCCCTCAGCTGACATGTACACACAGTACAATCTGTAAGCAATCTTCCTACCTTTTAATAAAGTTTAAAGTTGATAAAATAAAATTACGGTATGCAAAGATCTCCAAGTTCTCATTCAATTTATCTTTCTGTCTTCACCTTTAGTCTTTCCATCTCCTTCTGCTCAGATTTACCTTGCTTCCTTTCTTGCCCATAACTCCTGATTTCTGAGACAGCTGCAGGACCCCATCTGTGGTGCAGTAGCACCACTTCATGCTGCCAGTTCAAGCACAGACAGCAGACCTGGCCAGAAAGGTGCAGGGCATCACATTCTCACAGACAGGCACCACAAGTATTCCCAGCTGCACATTATTCAGGAATTCCACACCCTGGTGAGGGATTTGCTCTCTCCTCCTGAACACTACAGCCTTCGTTATAGTAGTGCATGTTGCATGAATTCCCCCACGTATCTCCTGAACTCCTGCAGAACATGGATAAAAAAGCTGGTCCTGACATCTTGACTGTCCCCAACGTTCTGAGGTATATTCAAGGCAGATCAAAAATACTGCAACCACTTTGGAGCTTCTGAACAGCTGCTGTAAGTTTGCATCTCTCAGAAGAGCATTTTTGGACTTTTTTCCCCAGAAGAAATCAAAGAGCCTTATTAAGATCCTAGCAGAAATCTAGAAAAATAATTGTCTCTTGTTTGTCTTTTTATGACAGGTTCCGGTTCAGGTTCTTGAAAATTTCCATGTTTCTAATACAGGCTAGTCACTGGCCTAAATTGATAGCTCTGGTGTAATACAGAGCTCCTTCATATAACTCCTTTTCAATCAGTAACATTTTCTTTTAAAGATTTACCCAATATGTAGCATATTGGACACCTTAATAAAGTTTATATTGTTTCTTTTTCTCCATCCAATGTGCTGCTTCCCTTCACAGTTCTGGGGGTCCCTTGCTGTATGACTTTTTGCCCTACAGTTTTTACTTAGATTGAGCTGCTAATTTAGGCACGGAATTCTGGTGACCATCCACACTTTTGTTCATTATTTTCCTCTGCATTTTGATACACTTTTCTAAACCATCCAAAACCTAAAGGTTCCCTAGAGGTTTTAAGAGAAAAGAAGTTGCACATGCAACTCCAACCCAAAACTCTGATGTCACATTGCTGGAAATCGCTGTCCTCATGTACCTGTGCATACACTCATATAAACTATTAACTCCAAAGTAGTTCAGTGAATTGAGGAGGACTCAAATCTCCTTTCCCAAAAAGAAAGAAACTGAGGAGACAAAGTGAATAATTATGGGCACTTGGGCACTTATAATCTATGCTTTTAGTATATTATAGAAATATCTGGATGTTCATGCTTTTAGAATAATGGTACTTGCAGAAATTACAGGCCAAGCAGACTGCAAAGCACCTTTCAGAGCATTAATAGCAGCCTGTGAACTTTCAAGGAGGAGACATATACCTGTCATCTTCTAAGGTTATTTCGGTATAGACTTAGTCACGTAAGAAATCAAAATATATGATCAGTCAGAGCCCCAAGACCTCGTGGCTAAAGCAGCCTGTGTTCCTGCAGACCCCTGGTGCAGGAGGGGCAGTGCTGATCATTCCAAAGGCCAAACCAGACGTCAGAATGAGAATGAATCTACACATTCAGCCAAGTAAGACCCAGGACAAACAGAGGGAAAGTATTTCTTTTAAAGATCTTGGGAAGAAGTGGGGAACAGAACAAACTGGCCTCCAAAACTCACGCCATGAAAATTTTTTTACTTCACGAAATTGTTATATATGGATAAAATAATTCAAAAACCTGATCAATTTCAAATAGGAACACACACTGGTGCTTATTATGAAAATTTCTATATGAATTGGAAACTTTCATTTGCAAAGGACATATCAAGTCAATAAAATTCTACCAAGGCTTTGTAGAGTAAGACTATATTGGAGTCACAATTAAAAGTGCCACTTTGAAGAAGGACTGCTCTCCTCCTTCCCAACACCTATTCAATAAATAGATTAGTCTTAGATAAGATACAGAACTTTTGTTGTTGATTCTGTGTTCAGGTGGCGCACACACAGACACACACACTCAAATTACTATGAAATTTAGTGTTACCTGTCTGTGCAATATGAAATGAAGCACCTGTGCACATATGCATAAACAGAGGACAAGCATGGAAGGCAACTGAAGAGCAAGAACAATTGCTTAAATGAAAATTATGTAGAATAATAATGCATAATGCTCCAGCAGAGATCCTAATCATGATACAATGTACTACTGTATAATAAAACTTGTTCTGCTATAATTCACATTCAAACAAGAAAAAACAGAGGAGGGAAGAAATATTTTAATTCTCATAATTTTATACATAAGAAAGTTCTAAAATCTTTTTTTTTCAAGGTCATAAGGAAATTCTGTGGCAAACCAAAGGTTTGTATGAATACGTTTGGTGGTGTTCACAGCATGTGAAAAATGAGCCAGTTCCATGGCTGTTACACACCTGATTACCTCCATGGGCTTTGAAGTATAAGCTTGAATGACTTGTATTAATAGGGCCTTGCTGACAGTACAGACCAGGGCTACTTTGCTGTAAAGTAGTTAACTATATGATCATGAGTGAGGGTGAGAATTTAAGCACTTCCTTTTGAAGGCTACACTAATGTTTCAGCATATAGCCAACACCTTTGCAAATGGAAGTGAAGCTTTCTGTGTCCAGCCTGAGGGAGATAAACCTACTAGGTGCAGTGATGCCTAACTGGTACAGGGAGTGCAGCACAGACACACAGCCTGGCACAGCAGGAAATGTCCAATGCAGAGAAACTTTTTTGTATTATAACTTGGGGAGAACAATTGGATGAGCCTTTGAAATGGAGCAGGGTAAGACACACGGTGGCCAGGTCTGTGATTAAAACATTTCTGGAACATCTTCTGAAACTGACTCAAACATGAGTGTGCACCAGATCCAGACTGCAAGCTCTTCAGAGACCCATGTGTGCTAAGAATGTCCTCCAGTTGTTCCCAGTGACCAGTGCTCCCAAAGGAAAGAGCCAGAGTGAGACTCATGGTAGGCAAACAACTGGAGGAATCTGAACTAAAGCATGGGAACACACAGAGAGCTCCCCCAGGGCAATGGGGGGGTTGATGACACAGAGATGACACAATAGACCAGCTTCTGCACCCTATCATCTTCCTGTACAGCCCAGAAGAACAGAGCAGGATAAGCACTGAGCCTTCAAAACCATCCCAGTGTTGGGGAAGCATTTGGACAATTTGGAGCACCCACAGAAACAAGCACAGCTTGCAGGCTGACTAACCTCAGCTTTGTCCTCAGCAGCTGAAGACAGGATTTCCATATACTTCAACTAGCATCTACAGCTGACAACTCTCATCTGAGATTTTTGTCTCACTAGTACAAATGTTTCAAAATAGTAAACCTCCAAGGTCCTGGTTTTAGTATTAGAATAATTTTCTGCAAATCCCCCAAACATGTACCATTTGATTTTTTAAGAAATTTCCCCAAAAATTACTCCTCTCTCCTTATCAGAGCTTTACACTGCCTGCAGAATTTGCATTAATTCTATAAAGACAGACAAGAGTTTAGTAGAAAAGCAGTCATCGTTCAGAACTCATCATTGGCCATGCTGGACATGGCATTTGTCTCTCAGTTCCTGCTCCCTTGATAGGTGATGCAAAAAGGCACAGATGTCAAATCATTTCAGCAGCTGAGTATCATTAAAAAAAAAAAAAAGGCTTTTGAAAATATGTTTGTTTGAAGGATTAAAAGAGAAAGATTATTTTAAGTATTAGAAGACAAATAGTAGGAAGTCTGAAACAGTGTCACATACCTTATGCTGCATGAGGCCAGGTACAGGCCAGGGACTTTCAAAACTTGTGGGAAATTTTACTCAGCTAGAGGTGTAATTAAACACAGCCGGAGAGCACACTTAAAAAGTGCCTCAAGGACTGCTCTTGGATGTCTGAGTTTTGTCCATCTTGCTCACAACATGGATCTTGTCCAAGCACTTCCAGGAAAACACAACCAGGGATCACTCTGCTCCTCAGGCCCAGCTGGCACTCTTTGGTCTCCACAATGTGCCAGCCTGTAACTCCTCAAATTGCTGCTCTGTGCTGATCATGCTCTCACAACAACAACAGACAGAATTAAGTTCCTTGCAATGGAAAAAAATTGTACTGAGAGCCAGTGTCCTTCAGCCTCACGCTCTTCTACTGATAGCTAGGGACTTGGCTAAAAAATAAAGATTTTGTGCCATAAAGTAAAAGGAAAAAAAAAAAGCTGCTTTAAGTGTGCCACATATTATTCCAGACTTCATTCTTAAAACAGTTTTCCAAACATGTGGGACACTACAAGTCACACTATAGAAGTCCCAAGTTTCAGCTCATCACAGGGTATAACTTCATGGAATACTCTTAAGTGAGTTGCACAGATCTGTATCAAAGTGCAATTTCAGCTCCTGACAATACTTTGAATTAAGGTGAGATACTAGTGAATAAGAATGTTGTTACCACTTTGGGAATTTACACAGATATACCACAGGTTTTTGGCTGTCAAAGAACTTGCTGAAGACTGCTGTGGGACGTGTTGTACTGAACAATCCCAGAGCACAGATGCACGTTGGCCCTATATTTAATATCTGAAAATATCTGAGATATTGATTTTCATTACTGTTATTATTTCTTCTTATTATTTTACTTTACTTCAGTTATTAAACTCTTTTAATCTCAACCTCTAGGTATTACCTTTTTTCTTATTCACCTCCCCATCCCAATGGGGGCAGGGAGGGAAGGAAGTCAGTGAGCAGCTGCAGGGTACTTACTACTAGCTGGGGTTAAACCACAACAGAGGCAAACAGCTGCAGTTTACAGTAATAGAGGTCAAAAAGTATAATCTCATCAAAATTTAAAGACTCGTGAACCCAGGGGTCAAGGACAATTAGCTCAACTTATCTAACAACACAAAGGAGCTGCAAAACATGTTTCTCCACGTCTTAGATGAGTTTTCCTTCCAGCTAACCAAAGACAAAAAAATTCTTCTCAAAAACCCTGTATACCACAAATTACTTTGATTGTGCTTCATCTGACACCTAGCAGACCCAGTTTAGCCCCTGTATTTGTGCATACAATGCTTGGGCTCTTTGGTGATCTAAAATGTCCAGGATACCAGAAATTTGGAACATGCAACACAAATTAACCAAGAATTAATCATGTTGTTAATATAAGGGCTCAAAATTGTCACAGCACTAACAGATCAAAATGCCTTTTTGGTGTGGTAAACAATTAGTCCACTTGCAGGCAAAGAAAAACAGGAAATTACACGGTTGGACAAATATTTATTGGGGAATATACTCCTTTCTGTACGTGTGAAAAGTTCCTATTCATGAACAGCGCTTCCACAGTTCTCTTGAAGAAACCAATTCATGTGCCATCTCCACATCCCTAAGAGCACAATGACTGTTACCAATCAACACTGCTACAAACTCCTCTGCCAAAGAAAATCTCCTATCTACTGGCCCAGCAGATAGGAGAATAAAGCAGCAGCTGGAGACAGCTCCTGCAAGGCAAAATCCTCCTGGCAGGACCAACAAAGTATATGGATGGAGCTCTGGGCTTTTGAAATTAATTTCCATCCTTTCTTACCAAATCAGTCTCAGGAATCATTTAGCTCTCCTGTGGTATTTCAATGTTATTCACAGATACTTATATTAAACTTTTTCCTTTTTCTTATAATTAGTTTAAGTAAGGTTGTCTCTAGCGAGCATATATATATATATATATGCTCTCTCTATACATACATATAGATGTAAGCCATCAATAAGAATGTATTTATCACTCCTAGGCTACCACTGAGAGATGGTCATCAGGGCCAAATCAGAATCTACAGACAGGCACAATCCAAAAGAAAACCACAAAAATGTATCACCTCAAGCTGTAACAAACTGAAATTTCTCAGTGCAGCTCAATGACTAAAACAGATTCTGGGAAACACTCTGTTAGAAGCATGGACTGAATTCTGTTTTCCATGTATTATGGCAGCCTTTCAGTGGCATTTTCTGCTCAGGGGAGCTAAGAGAGAGACCAATTAAAGCAATTACAGAATATGTACCAGGGGACATTTACTAATGGGACTAAGCTGTGATCCTGCCATTAACTTATTGTAAGTAGATGATTTTATACACAACTTACACTCTGTCCTGGTCAATGAAATGCTGTAATTACAACTAAACCCACCACCCCTGCAGGAGTAGGGTATTTCAAAATAAAGACTATGACTGTGCACACATACACCTGTATACACACACACACACACACACACACACACACACACACACCCCCCCCTAACTTTATGCTGTGTGCCTTACACAGTATATTATTGCAGAATCTATTGTACATACAATTATTATATACTACACCATCTGTATGCATTGCATAAAAGGAAAGACAGTAGTCTATATAGCATTATAAATCAGAGAAAAAAACCCACATGTATTTGGTTAAAAATTAAAATATAGCAGTAAACACGAGCCTGTCAGTGACAATATTTTCCTCCTTTGTAAGATCTGGATTTCCTGTACCATGCTGCTTTAGAAACAACTGATTTTTTTTTCTAACACTAAAGCAGCATACACGTGGCAGGGATAAACTCATGTTCCTCCAGGAGAGGAATACCAGACTCTGTGGGAAGTGTGTTGAGGCCACTGGCTCAGCATGATTCATTTGAAGCTGATACTGAAGAGAGCTCAGCTCTGCCAGTGTTCACCTGCCCACAGTGCAAGATGAATACTTGATCTTGGGAGTAAACAGCTTTGGTTCATCTGGCATGAAAACTCAGAGCAAAGGGAAGCACAAAAAGACTGACAAAGTCTTTGTTCTGCAAGATGAAATTTGAAACTATAGGCTTAACTGTGAATCACTGTTAGTTTGTTTTTTTAAAACCAAGACTATGCTATCTATCCAAAAACCACTAAAACAGAGCTCAGCCACCCTCACCAAACAAAATAAATGAGTGCACAAGCACAGATTTCTTTCTCCACACAGCTAGCACACTCCTCTCTCATCCACATCCTGGTAAGTGCCTCTGTTTTGACAGTGATGTGCTGGAACAAAAAAACAACTGCACACAAGGAAACAGGAGCACAATTCAGATGAACTCCTTCTTAGTTCTTCAGCCACTTCTCTTGAATCTTTGCCTCAAGGAGAAACTGCCGCTGTTTTAAGAAACTAGTTGAAGAGAGTAACTTAAAGGTCTGGGAAAAGCTCAGGACTTGCGCTGTTGTACCAGGAAGCCAAAAGCAGGAGTGGAGTCTGATCCCTGCAATGAATAGAGCTGGATTCTCCAAAAAGCTCAAAAACAGGGATAAACTACTTCAGAGTATTTCTCCTGTTATGTAACTTTGGGCAATTATTACCAAGATGATATCTGTAATGTCACCTGTCCAGAATCACTGTCATCCCCAAAACATAATTAGAAGAGTCTGTGTTCATCATCCAATAATTATATTATATCCATTTTAATTCCTTCCTCCACTTTTAAGGAGGTACTTAAAACCTCCATTAATAAAATTAAGGAAAACAAAGAATCGTGTAAGTGTGACAGCATACTGTATAGAAAGCACCAGTTTGTGGATCCCCACCTCTGACAGAATCAAACTATTCACTGCTGTTGAAAGCACCTCAACCACAACCTCCATGTGGGATTTGAACATAATAATGCCATTCAAGAAAAGAGCAAGTAAAGAAATAATTACAGGCATCCAAGTTTGATTTATGTTTTGTAATGTAGGAACAGGGTATGATTTAAGGGTGCCTGGCCAATAGAATTTCATATGGTGTGCCTATTTCTTACAATAGCTTTTACCAAGTTGTAAAACTGGAATCATTAATTTAAACCCTTAAAATATTGACATGATGTATTTACCACCAAGTCTTAAAAATAATTGGATCATGATCATTAAAAGCTCCTTAACTGACTGCAACTTGAAACTGCTTGCAATGGTGGAGACACGATGTATAATACGAGCATGTTTTAAATCTTGTTTTTAATCTCATTTTTAATGCTATGTGATCTAAACAACCGAGACATCAAAGACTAGCATTTTCTAAGAGGTTTTGGGTTTTTGTTTTCAGTTAAATGACATCCAGTTTTCCTTTGCCATTTTCCTCTTTGTCTCATGCCTTTCAATTTTCCCATTTATTTAAAATCACATTAAACCTACAGCAAAGAACAAATGTGCAATCCTAAATGCCTGAGTGCGTGATTCTCAGCATGGCAACCCCCATTTGAGAGCAGCCAGCACCACCTCTCTCAGAGGTCACTTTATTTCCTTTTCAAATACTCATCAGCTTCACAGAACAGGCAAATGAGTCAACATATCCCCTAATTATCAGTAAGCCAAAGATGACTTGAAGAGATAATGAATGACAACTCTGATGTACCAACTCTCTGCTGCTGCTTTTGTCTGATTTCCACTGCTTAACAGAGTTGTCCTTGACCATGTGAGGGCACGCCAGACTCTGACACTGCCACGTACTAATGCATATCCTTTAAACCACAAGGTGGTTTAGAGATGGTTTGCTTCTACCCTGCTCTGTGTGAATGCAGCTTCTGTGTGCCACAGAGGCTCCTTGGTGAGCACTGCTGGGCTTCCCGAGGCACTGCAGCACTCCTTCCTTCAGCTCCAGCCAGATGTGCACACTCACTCTGCAGTCACATTAGATAATCTTGTGGTTTCTCCACTGCCAGTTGTTTGCCACATGAGCTGCTGACATTAAGGTTTAACCTTGTTTGCTTGCTGGGACACCTGGAAGCCAGAAGAGGAGGTGGTACCAATCCACACGTGAAGAGCTGTGGGGGAAGGGGTTCCTGCCCCTTTGGGGGAAGTTCCTTTCAAGCCAGAACTTGAAAAGCACAGAAAACTGCAGGCCAAAGATAGGAAAACCAGAGATGTCTTGGAGAAGACTACGTAGAACTGCAGGTAATGTGGAACCTTGATTGAAGGAAGAGTGGAGAGATCTCTCCTCAGTCAAACCTTTCCAAGCCATCCATGTCACAGCTTGGGAGACACAGGAATGCTGTGGACAATCTCCTACGGTGGGACAAAGTCCAAGTAGACATAGAGGTCAACAGCTCAGTAGAGAGTTCAACTCACAGGCTGCAAAGGGGAAAAAGAGATCTGAATAGTTCAACACCTGTAACATTTTCAGCACTGAGGAGCACTGGGTTACAGAGCATCTTCACACACCATGATGCTGTGTACACAAACTCACCTTCTTCTTTCTCCCGTTCTCCTTATGCTTGCATTATTTATTTAAGATGTGAGTTGTTCAGAGGAAGGACCATCTGCTTTCTAACCTCAAAGCTGCTCTTCTGTTATCAAAAAACTTCAAATAACCAAACTCTTGTCTCTACTGCAAAGGACAAGTAATATAGATATGTCAGTCACTTAATGGTGTTTTTTTTCTGTGGTGAAATTCAACTGTTGGTGTTTATTACAGGTAGCAACAAAAGACCTTGTCCTAGATCAGGATCCTGCTGAAGTTCTGTTGTCTCATTATTTTCTTCTTTGGCTTTTTTGTTTTCTTTATTTGTTTGTTTCCTTTTTCTCCAGAGATAAGGTTAGAGCATGGTGTATCCTAGTTTCCGTCTGTTAGGACTGCATGACCACAATTGTGCAACACAGCCAAATCAGACTGGGCAACCCAAAGAGCTCAGCTGCTGTATCTAGATGTCTATATCCAGGACAAGGCACTCATTCCTTGCAGTTTTGCTAAATAAAATCTGTAAAATTGCTGCAATGGCAATTTGAATTTTCCTGTTCTGCACAACTGCAAACAGCAGAAGCCCACAGGAAACATTTATAAGTGTGCACACAAATCAACACCTGCACTGTCTGTTCTGAAAACACTATAAATAGGCAATGACCCAAATGTAACTGGGCTATGGTCCAAACCAGTCAGTCTGAAAGTTGGCAACTAAAATTATGCCAACCCAAGAAAACTACCTGAGAAACACTACACCTTCATTCAGATGAAAGTCCTTATCTAAGAATGACTCATACTTTTTTCTCCCAAAGGAACCAGGTAACATGGCAGTATTGATGGCACTAATAAATGCCTGGGTACACATATTCTTAATAAATGGTTTGAACGTGGAAGTGGAAAGTTCCCCATTTACTTAGACATGTACACCTTCTTTGTGGTTTAATAAGGGCAATTAAAGAAACTGAAGTCAGGGTTAAACAAACAAGCTTATTAAACTGGAACAAGCATGTTCATGAATAATAATTACTTTTAAAGGTGTCCAGAAGGTTTCTTGCTGCCTTCACTGGCCAGGCTTCAAGATCACTGATTGACACAATTCTCTATTTTTTTAATGCTTTCAAACTTCACGTTGGCACAGGATTTTCATGTATAATATATATACTGTATAATATATACAGTATAATGTACTGAATTGTTCTGGTTGATCACGAGTAATAATAACAATCGGATTATTTTCCCTCCGTACTTGATACACATCCTTTAGTGCTATCCAAACCCCCTGTGTTTTGTGGCTATAAAAAATGACACCTCAGGGTGAGAAAATCACCCTGCATATAGGATAGGTAATTGATAGTTTAAGTTATGATAGTGTGGGGACTATGACATTAAGGACCATATTAATGAAAATAATCACATACTCCTTGTTAGAAATGAGCATTTAGACTGTATACTGCTTAAAGCAGGGATTTACTTTTTATTCTCCATAAAAATGCTCATGGATTTAGAAACTGTAGTGCCAATATAAGCCAATTGCAAACGTAGTGAAAGTTTCCCCAAGACTAGAAACATCTCCAAGCAAGAGACATTTCTGATCATGTGGTGTGAGGAAGGAGGCACTGAGATGCTGAGATACATTATTTGATCTGGTCAAGAAATCTGTGCTAGAAATCCTTTCTAAGTTATGCAAGTAAACATAAAACCACCCAAAAGCAGCTGAGGGAGTCATTTTATCCAAGCAACGAATTCATAACCATTGCCAAAAAAGTCAGATGAGCTACAGGTGCCACCAGATATCAGAAATGTTCATTTCAGAACTTCCTGTTTGAAACAGATGGCATGTCCTTAAAATAAAAGGGGAAGGAAAAGCAAATCATCCCCCATCCAGATCGTTTTTTTCCAGCCAATGCCAGTTTTGATGGCTACAAGCAGAGTTGGGCTTCATGGGCTTCCCTCAAACAACACAGCACAGCAATATCAAGGACTCATATTGGGAGAGGTGTGCCTGGGTCCCCATTCTGAGTTTCACATGCTCAGGATGCTTGCCCTAGACACTGAAAATCTGTGAGTCCCTAAACTACCTAACACAGAATTTGCATATGATACTGACCTTAGAACAAAGGGAGACCTTCTCCTCTCTCCTGCACTCTCTTAAAAAACCCAAAACAATTTACTTGTGATTTCTGTACTTGCAAAAGACGAGGCGGTATCTTACAACCTGCAGCATGGAATACTTTTGCCAACAAGAAAAAGCATCATGTCTGCTCACTCAGAAAAAAAAAAATCCAAAAGTGAAACAATTTAATCTTTCCTTAAGTTCCTCTGTTGTTCACAATTAGCTTTAAGGTCATGAAAAATCTATTATGACTAAAGGCAGTAACTAATTTTAAAAAATCAAATCACCCACAAAAAAATTCAATCAATTCTCTTGAATACTCTGGTGCCTCCACTGGCTACAGATCTCTACCACCACATTCCCTTTTTTAAAAAATAAGCATTTAGCTGTGCAAAAGTCCTTGTACGCTTCATACATTAAGAAATAAAAATCTCCTGTCAAAGCAACAGAACTGTGGTTTGATGAAAGCCACACTGTCAGACACATACAAAATCTCAATAATCTCATCAGTATAATGGCTGCTTAGCTCCTATGATGCTGGGAGGAAGTTTTTAAGATGGTGATGGATGACTTCGTCGAAGATGATTAAAGCAATGAAATAAATCTGGTGCTGGTGCAGGACAGATTCAGGGAAGACAGAAACACATGCACCACACAGTTTGTGTCCACCTGCCTTGCAGGGTTATGGCCAGCCAAGCAGGTGCAGGCTGGGTTTGTGTAGAATATATGGTACCACAGCTCTGCCTTCCATGCCTCCCACACCCTAATTCTTCACTGGACAAACATTTGGGCTTGACCCTATGGCTGGGTATATTCTTCTGCAAACACATATAACAAGATACATCAGACTGCAATAAAAGCACTTCTTGCCTACCTCACTATGGGGACACAACTTTTTTAAGTGCGTGTCTAATTCATCCTCTCCCATCTTCTTTGACTACTTCTCCGCTCCTTCTTCCTCTTCATTCTTCTCTCTCATTTTTCCCTCATTCCCATACCTTCCATTTCCTTTCCTTAAATCACTTAAGTGATATTTGAACTGAAATGTTGGCAGAATTAAAGAACAGCTTAGATGACCAAGAAATATCCACAGCAGACAGAATAAATTTATCAGGAAAGGAAAAAATACTACTTTGTTCCCAGACTTTTTCTGAGCTATATTCCAAACAAATAAATGAAATGTTTTTTATTTAAATATTTCACATTTCAATGATGATATCAGAAAAGGTGCGCACATTTTCACTGCAACACCAGAAGAGAGGAGTTTACTCTCTTTACAAGTCTGCATGTGTACAAGGACGTAACAAGGGCTAGGACACTGCTGTTTGAAATGGTTCTAGAGGTGGGAAAAAGAAAAAAAAATGCAAGCTTTCCCTCCCTTATTACAGATTTTCAAACCTCTTCATATCAGCTGTTCCTGGTATACAATAATGTTTTGTGTCCTTTTATCATTCCCGTGCACATAATCTTTATCACAGTTTGGCACAGCTTTGCTCTGTGCCTCTGCAAATAGGTATAGCTCATACCAGTGGGAAAACGGCCAGGGATAGAACTGAAGCTGCAAACCTCATAGCTACAGACCTATCTCAATCCCACCAGCAGTCTCAAAGCTGACAGAGAAAATACACAGATTGCACACCTATTTCTAGTTAAACAAAGAAAATTGGATTTTTATCTGTTTCACTGCCACCTTCTAAATAGCACTGGTTTGTCAAGAGCCACTAATGAAAGAGATTAGCAGCAGATAAAGAACATAATGTTGTGACTGAATTCATAGATTTATCTAAACCATTTTCCAGACAGAATTATATTACATTTTTTTCAGAGCTGAAATAGGATTACAAAGCATGAAAATGAATTTCTGAAAATATATGTCTATATTATTACCTATGATTGAGAAGCTTCATTAATAAAGATGTCTCTAAAGCTTTCAGGTTTGTGCATAGTCTTGGTGAAGGTTTAAATATAGTGACAGTACATGTCAGTAATCTATATTCCTTTCAGCTGGCATTTTGAATGGATGCCCTAGGAAAGAACAGAGGGCTTTAGCAGCTCATAGGCTAAGACATAACCCAAGAAGTAACACATAATTTCCTTTTCTGTCCATGTCTCCTGTGCACATGACCAATGACGTGGTACTTGGCCCACCAAGATTCTTCTCCAACACCAGTTCTGTGTGTTACAGAGGCACTGTGTGGCTGAACTGCACTGGAGATGTTTGGGTTGACTACACACTGTGATTTTGGATGTCTGTATAAACACTTGAAATAGATAATGCTAGCTGTAGACCTGAGGTCTTTCTGAAACACCCACCTAATCGCTCAGTGGTGCAAGAAGAATGGAAGAAACTTCAAAAAAACTGAAGAGAAGTTCTGAACCAACACACAGCTTTTAACTGAGACCAATAAAAGAATGTGTTAAAAAAATTAAATCATGGGATGCAAATACAAATCCCAACAGCAGAACAGTAGAGCAAGCTCTCCCTGTAAAGCTGGAGAGGCAAACTCTTTTCCACAGTCACATGTAAGGCTACCCTGACAAGGCAGCTGCCAGCAGACACCTTCCTGTGCAGCCAAGGAGTCAGAGCTGACTAAATAACATGGTAACCACATCATTTCTTTGTGCACACAAACTGCAGGAAACCTGTGTGCCTCAAGCATACTCACCAGATGGGATAATTAGGCTCAGACAGATCACCGACCTTCCTATTAAAAATAACCCAGAAATAGAGGTTGACTGAAGAAATCTGTGTCATGTTACCAAACTCCTCAACAGTCCATGGAAAGCCATCTATACTGACTCATGCAGCAGCCTGGTGTTCCTACAGGTGTGTTTTGTGAGGGCAAAAATCACTTGATTTGGGGCATTCTTAAGTATTTATTGAATTTTCTTTATGGAAAACAGGCACTGGGATTTCACTGCTGGGAACTACTCAGTTGTCCTTCTATGAAAACTATGAAAGCACATATATATGCATTTATGCTAAGCTATTCTCTCTATAATTATCACTGAGGCTGGTTTCTCACTAAAACAATTTTGGAGAAGTCAAGTCTTTCCAACATCACAAAATGCAAATGCCATTTAACCCTCCATAAATGGAAGGCTGCCACCCATTTAAATAACATCATTTTATCTGTAATTAGAAACGTAAATATAATCAAATAATCTGATGCTTGAAAATAAATTCATTATTTTAGAGTTTCAAAGGCCATATGAAACACCATGCTCTCCCTGAAATCAGGGAGGTTTCCATCCTTTCTCCATCAATTCTATTTCTCCTTCCTTGATGTGTACTACAATGTTTAAACTCATGTTGATGAATAACCACATTCACACAAGGCTACTCTTTTATTTTCTAGGCATTGTCATGTCATATAATTCTCTCCCATGTCCTAAACCAGAAAGGATTAGACACAGTGCCAGTTATTGCTAAGCACAATCTGCTATGAACAAAGCACCCACCACAAGCAATTTTGCAAGTTCACAGGCAAAAGATAACTGCAACTCCTCAAGAGACTCATCACTCCCATGGAGATTAGGCCTGGCTCAGTGGGCTGCAGCAATTGGCAGCATCTTTGCTTGTACACCCATGGCCTGGCATTCTCAGGCAGCCAAAAATTTAATGTACCCAGAAGCTTTCTGTGAACAGAGCCTACAAACACATTACATACCCCAGCACAGTCAGGCAGCTCCACTTGGCCATCAACTGGACACCCTGGCACATCCATCTTGCTACTTGAGATTTAGATCTATATACATTATTTCCATAAGGAAAAACTAGGCTAGTTAGTCCTCATTTTATTAAAACACATATATTCCAAAAATCAGACTAACTAAATATTCTAATTCAACTCAGAGCAATATCTACCTTTTACAAACAGAACTTCTTTAGCTGGAGTATTCAGAGGAGATTGAAGGGACCTACACCAAAGTTAGAGGCAGGGCTTGGGTGAAAAAGTTCTAGGTCTCTGATTCTACACAAGATACATTCATACACATGGACACCACTTCCTATATATCCAGCTACTGTCCTGCGAAAAACAGTGAATCACAACCAAATCGTCACAGTATCTGTAAATTTAACTTCTGATCCTAATCCCTGACTGAAAATTATGTTAACAGCTATTCAATTCGAACTCTGCCAAAAAACTGACCCACGAATTTGAAAAGGAACACAGATTTTTAATTATAAAGTAGGGAAGTAAGCAGGGAGGGGAAAAGAGAAGATAGTATGTTAATCATCTTGTTACTTGCCTTGAAAGCAGCAGTCACACCATCAAAACAAGAGATAACAAGAATGTATGAAATTACTCAACCCAACTATTTAACCTCCATATTTTACTCATTTTATGCAAGTCCCACCTGTGTCACAACCATCCACAGCTCCAATCTACAGACAACTCACTACATTGTAAGAAGAGACTTGATCTTAAAATTACTTTAATGCTGACCTCTAGTGACAACTGATGGGAATTTACCTTTTTATGGGCCTGCCCATTTGGGAATACATTTTTGTATTTTTGGCCTTCTCTATAATTATAGAGCTTGCTCCAATTCACAGCTACCCCCACTGCAAGGAGTGTGCAGCCAAGGAGGGACCTTGAACTCACATTTATTACAGTCACAGGTCAATTAAGGGTGATTCACCACACTCTGTAGAAATGTTATGATTAAATCCAAACCTCTGTTTTCACTTATTAAAAAGAGGAAAAGGCAACAAAATACAAGCATTAGATTTTGAGCCTCGTGACTGTAACCAATGCATTACAGTATCAGCTGTGCACAACTAATGGCAGACAACTGCCCACATCTTCAGGCAACCAAAATGTCATCTTTCATCTCCGGGACCACAATAACAAGGTAACCTCTAGTGCTCCACAGCAAAAGCAGTCCTGCAGCTTGAGCAACATCCCTGTAGCTTTCTCTACAAAACAAGGGTGTGATGGGCCCTTGGGGGCAGGCACTTCCCCACACATCCATTGCAACATAGTCCAGATGGAAGGATACTCAGGTCACTGCAAGTCACCAACCACCTCGTCTCATGAAAGCAGAGAGGAAATGACATTCTGGCTGCTCCAGAATGCAGCCTTAAACACTTCCATTGATGGAGCATCAACAACATCTGCATCATAAAAAATTTCCTCCTTATATTGAGTCTAAACCTACCTTCTTTTAGTTTAACACCATTACCCCTTGTCCTACCCCAATTAAAAAGTTTGCCCCAGTGTCTGGGAGGCAAAGTAAAAGGGTGATGGCCATGGACCACTATAGGCAACTGTTTTGAGAGGGTTTCCAAAGTGGGAAATGTTTTCATCAAGTATGGTGATTGATGACCCTTGTAGCATGTGTTTGTGTATATATATATATATATATCTGTGTATACACACACACACATTCAAAAAACATGCTTAGCCAGGAGGCTGGAAATCTGCCAGCTGGATCTCAGAGGGTGAGAACCTCCTTTGGAGCTGATCCCATCTTAGGGTAAATAGAAATGTGTTATCTGAATCTATAACGTTCCCTTTTGCATTGTCCAGATGTTGTAACCCCTGTACATCATTTACATGGACATGACTGAGGTCAGGGGGGATTTTGACATTCTGGCAGCTGTCCACCCCAAATCTTTGTCTCTGGTAGAGTCCTCAAAACCAGAGTCGAGAAAACTTCTGCCCTCCTGGAAGCTTTCTTAAAGTACTGAAAAGTTTCCAGACTGTTCCTCCACTTAGCTGATAACACAGGGATTTTTACAGAAGCATCCTCTGGTGCACAGCCATGGCCAGGTGACAGCACAGACAGCAGCACAGTCAGGGAGAGAGCCCCAGGGCCCTGAGGAAGCATGCACCACAACACAACATGGAGCCAAAGACTGATCAGTCATACCTAGGCACAAACACAAACCCATGTATTTCAAGATAATTGACTTGACTCTTCAGTCATTTTGACTGGAAAGAATCAGCTGTCACAACAAACGTAATTTCAGAAGACTGAAGATTAAACACCCAGCTGATTTGAAATTAAAAGGTCCTCTCACACTGACAAACACATCACCTTCTCATAATGTAGATTGCACAATGGTTAAAACATCTCTGCTGAATAAGCTGCTGGCAAGAATACCCAAGGAAGTGTTTATTTTTCAGCACCACAGGCCTATAAACGGTACATTTGATGAACACCTGCTTGCCAGCAAGCCAAGCAGCCTTTGGCAGCAAACCTGGATCTTCCTTCCCTCAACATTTGGACTTGATGATTCTTCCAATGTCTTAGCAGCTTATCTAATCACAGCAAAACACAACAGTCACGTGAGAAGGAAAGCATACCTTATTTAAACACACTGAAATCAAGCCCCAACTTGCAGATTTAATGTCTAGGCTACAAACCAGGTAAATGAAGCTTCCTCATGTGTGCCAGCCGCATGTAGGAGTGCTTAAAGATGTACATATATAATTAGACAATTATCTAAGAGGGTTGGCAGGGAAGAGTGGAGGGGAGAGAGAAAGAGGAGGCAGAGGCTTAATAATGGATACAGAATAGCCGCTAAGTTGTCATAATCATCACCTAGCTTCAATATCAGCACGAAGTGGTCTCAGAAACAATCATTTGCTCATGTTAGTGGCTGTCAAAGCTCCATCTAATTCATTCATTAACAAAATATCAGGTTCGCAAGCTGCTGTGGCCAGAAGATAATTAGTTTTCATTGTGGGGTGGCACATTCTGTATCACATTGACATAATAACTCCATAAACTGCTATAATTTATTTGCTTCTGAGCCTTTTTTTTCCCCCCATTAGTTTTTCAGCAGATTGTATTAAACATGCATGAACTATAAATAGAGAGTCCTTTGACCCATCTCAGAAGTCTTAGACAGCCTGGATAGCTATTACACGAGCAGCTCATGGGTGACTTGCCTTTAGGTCATTTAAAGAAAGGCTGATAGAATGGCTGAGTGCAGACCATGCCAAAAAGGCATCCTCATTAGGTCTCATCTACAAGTACTGAATAAGGTGCTATTGTGGCCCAGCACACACCACCAGGATTGTGCAATGGCTGTGCAGGAAAAAGACTGCTGTTTTTATCACATCTCTTCATTAGGTCTGTCTCCTTGCCTTCACAAGAAAGTAGCCATCCAGCATGGTTTGGCTGGGCTGAAGTCAAGACAGCCCAGTCCTTTTTGTGCAAAATACTTCAAAAAGAAGCAGTTCAAAAGGAAGTCATAAGATGTGGACAGTAGGAAACAAGGTTGTATTTCAGTTCATGTGAAAATAAGCAGGTTTCTGGGAGGCTCTGCAGCTTCCCATCCCAGCCAGTTTTATGGCAGCTACGCTAAGGTATTTTATTCCTTCTATCAAAGACATGATCCTCATTCTAATCCTAGGAAACTGTGTATCAGCACTATCTTCTGCAGTGAGTTGGTGGGTTTATTACTATATCTCTTATTATTTAAAGACCTCATGTATGACGTCGTTTGATTTTCTTGCTCCTCCCTTGACTTGTGAGCACAGGGAAGATTTTCACTGGTACTATCCCTCTCCCCTTGTACCACACTTCATCACATGATTTTTAATTCATGTGCTATCTGGAAGCCTCCTTTGTTCTCTCAGGGGAATATTCAGGGGAATTTGTTGCTGCTCTTCTCTGTACTTCTGCAACCTCTTCTTGCTGACTGCTCAGCAAACATGGAAGATTATATAAACCAGGTGGGAGGAACCAGTTTTCAAATACTAGTGTACTTCTAAGAAATGCAAGCCTTTCTTAATGAAGCCTGACAGATGTTTACATACAATATTTCACATTGATATGTAAATAAAACCACTTGGCAGAAATCTTAACAAAAGGTCATCAAAATACCCAAGCAATTTCTTTCAGTACTTAACATATGGTTTTGCTGAATTTCATTTACCATTGTGCTACCTTGCTGTTTGGCTTCATGAGATATTATTAATGGTCACTACTCCTTGCTCTTCTGTCTTTAACAGGACTCATTATTTGCATATCTCCCCCAAAATTGTCCAGCTTAATCAGTGATTTCTCTTTTGAATTCAAAATGTTGACATTATATTAGCAGAAAGGAATAAGAGCTATTTTGGAGCATAACAAGCTACTTTTTCTGAAAAATGCAACTAACATCACACTTCAGTGAAACTAACTCTGACAAAGGAGGTAACACTGCAAGTATTTGAAACACAGGAGGCCTAAAAGCAATTGCCTGGATATGGATCTTCTTTATTCAATGCTATTCACCAAAAAGTATTTTGAATCCTGTTACAATGCATTGCTTGTTCTTTTCTTCTTGCTACTGTTCCATCTGATCAATTCCACTTGAAAAGGAAAAAAAAAATTAAATAACATGTTGGGTGAGCACGCAGTGAAGATATAGTTATCTTTTCCATGGGTAATAAAGAGTGTGTGACTTGCTGCTTGCAAGTACTTAAAAAAAAAGGTGGTCAGTAACCAGCAAGAAGAAATGATGCAGGAGAAAAAACACTCATCATCTACAAGACTGTAAGGTAAGTAGAATTTATGTATGCAGTTTTTAATGGGCCCCTATCCAAGGGCTAGCAGCACAGAAATAACCAAACAGAGCTGAAGACTCAGCAAAAGAACAGGGAATTTAGAAGTGATGTTTACCAGTAGGAAGTCATTCCTCTAATGAAAATTTAACAAGCACTAGTGTAGTCAGAAAAAAAAAAAAGAAATTACAGTTTCCCTAAATGAAAATAGCAATCGAAGTTTTTGATTGCCTATCAGCTTTGAAATGCTAATCATTATGGTAACTGTGTTGGTGAAGGTAAGGAATTACTTAAAGAGTGTTATTTTCTTTTTTCAGGTTGTTTTTTTTTTTTTAATCACTGCTGCTCTACAGCTGCTCATGCTCAAGGAAACAAAACTGTATGGATAATTACCCCTATGGAAGCAATCCAAAGGTTCACAAAGTAAAAGCTCCTTCCACCTTAAAGATCAAGTTTTAAATTAGGAAAATACTTAAGTCTCCAGCTGATAAAGATGTTTGACCTGCTGGGCAAAGGTAATCGCCAGGGGCTTAATTCAGGACTCTCTCAGCACACAACACAGAGGGGATCCCCAGTGCAGTAGTTTCAAACAGTAAGATGCTACTTAGAGCAACAAGAAAAACAAGCACTGCAATTTAAAAAATATTAATAAAAAATAAGAGAAGCTTTTAGCCTTTTCCCTAAGAACTCATCATTTCTTCTCCTTCAGAACCCTTTTCCAAACACTGGCAGAGGTGTCCCAGTCAGCTCCTGGTCGAGCTCATGTCAGGAAAGGAAACAGGTTTTCCTGTTGTTGATCAGATTTTGACCTCATTTACAAATACAGTTCCAGTAGAACCAGAAGAAAACTTCTGCAACTGCTGTCATGCTCATGGTAAGACTTTCAACAAACTCAAAAGAAAGAGGAGTTGTGTTAAGACAAACTTGGCATTAGCAATCCTGCGTGGAAAGGCCATCATGATTGCAAAGCTCAACCACAGCAAAGCAAAGCAAACGGAATGAAATCTAAAGAAATCAGCTAATTCGGTGCTTCAATTAACCAGTTAGTCACTAGGATCAATTCACATCTTCCTTAATGCCTAAATCACAACTTCCTATGAAAAAATAAGCAGAGAAAATTACACTGCACTTAGAAATATAGGAGATTTTGATTGTACCATTAATCGTCAGAAGGCAAGTGTTCTTGTATGAGACAGATACGCCAACATACCACAGCACTTTAATATAAACCTCCATTTCCCCTCAAAGCCAAGCAAACTCTTGGATGCCTCATTGAACATAATGAAATAGCAATAAAAAATGCAAAAGAACATAAAGCAAAATGCACAAGGTGTGCATCTTTCTTAATTGCTCCTTTTGATCACACCACAAAATACTAATCAGCCATGTAGACCTACTACTGTAGCACCTAGCTAGTAAACAGCTTCTATTTAGAAACAGGATTATCTGCAAAGAACACAACTAAGAGCTCACATGGACAGTACAGTAGCTCAGCTGACACTGGATAATGAATTAAACTATGGTAACTCAATCTGGACCAAGACAGGGTTTCATAATCAGAGAGCTCACAATTTAATCAAATAGTGTAGTGTTCTATTCATAGGGAATATTGCTCCAAGGATGTAGCATACAGCAAGATGCACACAAGTATTTCAGACCTTGAAAGCCTACAAACCCCCCAGATGTTTGCCACAATTTCAGCTAGTGACACATACAAAATTAAAGTAAGATGTCCAATAGCAGAATGGGGGACCAAAATTAGCACTGGGATTATTTTCTCTAATGAAAAGCCTATAAAGAAGTACTGGATGTAGGAGACAAGGCAACTCTCTTAATGTTTGTTTTCTCTGAACAGCAAACAACTAATGCTGGGGGCAGTGAATGGAGCAGGGGGAGCTCACAATGTGAGATCTGTTTTTCTCTTTTTACATCTTACCTATCTCCACGTGTGTGGAATTTAAAATGCAATACAAACTCAGAAAATTCTCATATGAAGAACTTAAAAATAAAAAAAAAACCAAGGAAACAAAACCCCAAAGCAACTGATGACTTCATTTTGGGGAGCATGGGCTAACATTCTGCTAGAAACCAAGCAAATGCCCAAATCTAGCTCTATGTAACAGAGAAATTGTCAGGAAAGACAAATCAAGCCATAGCACATTGTTTACTCCAATACTCTGATGGGTACTGGCAGGAAGGCACTTTCCTGTCTAAACCCTAACCAGAACTACAGAGAACTGTAGAACTATACAGGATGGCAGATATGTCAAACTGCCATGACAAGCACTATAAGGCACATCAGATACATGGAAGTTGCTAGAAAATTTTCTCCTCCCATCCCAGGATTTCTGTGTCTGTTCCTTTTCTATCAGCATGGTAAGCATGTTCATTTTTCTGCTCCTGAGGCCAAAGCACACTTTAAGAAGCCAGGTAGCCATGACACATGGAAGTTCTGACCACCACGAGGAACTGGCAGCTTGTTTCTCTCACTCACCTGGAACCATCACCACTAAACAGTTTGGGGCACATCATCATTGGCTTTTGCTTCAACTTACAGTAAAATGACAATCCCTGCAAGCAGCTGCCACGAAAGTGGACTGATTCAGGAGAATTTAGCTTTGATACACAATTTAAGCCTGTAGTATCAAGTAAGCAAAAAACTGAATGCTCTTCAGGCTCACCATAACAGCCCGTAAAGAAAAAATACTGCAAAGCGAGTTCTGAAAACTTTATAGGATACACCACATTTACAGTTTAATAGGCTCTTCTACATCCTTCTACTTATGTACAAAGTACCACATTAAACACCAAGGTTAGTATAATTTCTGATTGTCCTTATCTCTTAGCAAAATGATGGGACATTATCTACTCAGGGG
Source organism: Cichladusa arquata (assembly GCA_026413545.1). NCBI lineage: Eukaryota > Metazoa > Chordata > Aves > Passeriformes > Muscicapidae > Cichladusa > Cichladusa arquata. Next base: position 81,267,035 of record JAOTQP010001286.1, on the reverse strand, counting down.
CAGATACCGCTGCCTCTTGACAGCAGAACTCCCAACTGGGAGCATGTTGGCCTCTGGAAGGAAAAAAAAAATGCACATGATATTTATTTGCAATAAACACATGCAGACTATATAAACTGACTTATCTTTGTAACTGATCTAGGCTGAGTATAACTGGATACTTTTGCCTTATCTTCAGACAGATCCTTTTCATGCTCTGATGGGTTTCTACACTTAGGAAAATATATAGACTCAAAGTCAAAATAACTTGCATGCTAAACAAACACCCTTAGAGGGAATAACTGCACCTACCACTACTTAGCCAGCCAAACATGAGTGATGCCAACAGTGGATCGTATGCATGCACGTGGAAGTCAGCTGGAAACAAGCCCTCTATGATTTTGGCATAAGGCTTTGCTCAGCCCACTGTGCAGTGCTGATCCATGCACATTTAAACAGCTTTGGATCTAAAAAATGGCACAAGATAAAAATTCTCTGATTTCTGCACAGGAAGCACATGTGGCCTATGCAGGCACCAACTCTCCCACAGCAGAGAGAAAGTGAGCAGAGAGAAGAAACAAGTTTAAGGGAATTCCTTGAATTAAGACAATACAGATCAAACTAGTGGAAATGCAGTCTAATAAAGTGGAGAGTCCATACAGAAGTTTTTGCTAAGTGACTCATGCGCACAGAAGCAGGGAATAAATGTTACCCTGCATACCTAAGCATTCAAATGCCTCAAGTAAACACATTAGAAGGGAACAAATCACATTGGTGCATATTTGTGGGTGGAACCAGGATTAGTTTGAAATTATTGCATGTTCATTAGCTTATTACTTTTTAATGTACACTCCATTTTTTTAAATAAATGAAATACTGTTTCAACCTTATCAACTAGAATTTACAATCATTTTATGGTCCCTATATTTTGCATCTAGAAGAGACCACCATGACCACCTGACTTGATCCCCTCCTTATAATGTAGACTGAAGAAACCACTCTCAGGCTTTAAAACTTCTGGATCTTATTTGCTATATATAAATTATCTGCCAAAGCGTGACTGAAAAAGGTATTTAGAGTTACAACAGAAAGAGGAAGAGAGGACAATTAAAGGCACTGATTACTTAAATTTTACAGCAGTTACATTCCTGCTGTTTGCAATAGTCCTGCAGCTCTACTTGGACACCAGCATGACTTTCTTCATTGCTGAGATTAAGGCATTTATGGTCAAGGTTATATCATATTTTATTTAAACACACTGCAGAAGGACATTAACTTTTACAGGTCAGATTCACCGTGGTACTTGAGCAAAGCTGGGGCTGCAGGGCAGAACTCACTGAGAGCTGGCCAAGATGCAACTTCCCTTCCCTTCATAGGCCAAGAATAAACATCTCATCTTTCTTATGGCCAGCCAGGTCTCACAGCCCAAAGCAGCCTCTCTCCATCTGGATTTTAGGGGGATGACAGGGGCAACAGTACCACATCAACCAGCACCATTAAGTCCTGAGGTGAAACAAAGTCCTGTTTTATGAATAGTAGCAAAAGGGGGCAGCTCTACCAGCCTTTACCAGGGCTTTTCTCCCTTGAGAGCTCCTTCTCTCAGATAGAGGTCCCCACTTGCCATTCAGAAACACTTTTAAGTCACCTTGGGCCTAAACACTGTAATTGCACAGAAAGGTACTAAAGCAAGTTTCAATGAATCAATATCACAGCACAAGGATACAAAACCATCACCATACGCCCTTCCTGGCCACAGCACATTACACCTGCACCTCACTAGCAGCAATCATTTCCACCAAATGATGCATGTATTTCAACCATAACTATGAACACAAATATTCAGTAAGGTCCTGACCCATTCCACCTAAGGCTCCTGAAATGACTGCACTCAGTAAAGTCTCCATATTGCACAGCCAGCAAGAACAGACATTTCCTGCAAATGTTACAGCCCTGAGAACACACTTGATCCTCCAGGAATCAGTGTTTTAATTTTTGACTGTACAGCTATGAGCCTTTGCTGAAAGGTGAAGCTCAGCTCTCCCTGCTGTAAAGAGAAGCAACACTTACACACAGATGAACACAAGGAAGGCAACAGGTTTCGCTTCATTTTATCTGGGGCAATCTTTCAGCCATATAATGAAATAAAGATCTCTTGGGGACCTTAGATCAGAATGTTTTTTGGTCTAGCAACCACAACTCCCCCTCAGGCTCCACGTGGGTTATGGGTTTAATCTCATCTTCCTGCAGGCACAGCGGCAGGAGTGGGGCCACCCTTGACTCCATCGGCTGCTCCATGGCTGCGGGCTCAGGAGAAGCAGAATTCAGCTGTGCATGCCTATCAGGGCTCTAATGCTGGGAACAGAAGTGGAACACACAACCAAGGAAATTTAATCTAGAGGAAGGTAATGCACTACCAGCGTTACCCCCTGCCCCCTTCCACAGTGCCAAATGCATCAGTGGCCAGTACCCAGACTTTTCCCAGTGAAAGAGTGACTGTATGCCCATTATCTTCACCCTTAACTCTGCACAAACTGTAGAAATGTCTGTACCTGAATCTTAGGTGCTGTAAACAGGGATGTCTTCCACAAAAGTAAGCACAATGCTAATACTGTATAGCAGGATGGAGATCTGAAGCTTAACATGTCAATCCACATGAGAAGCAAGCCTGTCTTCCATCCCCCTCTGGCCTCCCCTGTTTCCTTTCAGGGCATTTATATAAGATAAACACAAAACAGCTTCCTCTGTTGCAGTAACTTGAGACATAAAAAGCAGGCAAATTCCCCTTATCCCAAGATCTTCTCAGTGTGGGGTTATTTTGTCTCCTCTATATACTACTTTTCAGAGCAAATGTTCTTTTACAGCTCTCACTGTCCCTGCCCACAAAGGAGAAAACAGTATCTTCAGCTATGGAAGTATGCAGACTTCTTTTTGAAAATCAGGATGTGATATAGAAGATTATTAAATACTACACATACAACTGTTCTTTAATTCGACAAGTCTTCCATTCACCACTGCTTACATCCAAAGCAAGTCTGTACCTACACATGTGCACAGTTGTAAGCCCAATGTGCTGTTACACATCTGTCCCTCCTCATAAGCAAATTTGTAAAAATAGAGAAGTCAACTACACTGTGCCTTCCTACAAGAGAGAAGACACAGGGTCTCACACCTGTCAAGACACTGAATTCATTAATTTCTAATAATCACAGGTTCTCACTAGATCTTCTCCATACTTCTTAATTAGGCATTTGTATACATTCTTACTAGTGACAGAGGTAGTCACTCAGCTCTCACTGTTGGGTCACTGCCACCAATCTTCCACCAGGCAAGTTGGGAAGGTGTTGTATATTAAGAAGTGTCAGGAAAGGGAGGGAAAACAATTTGATTGTGTGTATTTTCAACACACAAATGCTTGTAAATGTAGCACCTCCCACCCCTTCTTGCTCTACTGCAGATCATGATGGCAATTACCTCACTTGGATGCTTTCTATGGTTCCACCTTTCCCACTATTCAGGTTAAATGGCTGAGCTCCCTGTACATTACCCAAAGCTCTTCTGTGTCACTAACATGATGTCATCGCTGTAACAATCAACCCTGAAGCACAACGCAATGATTATTTCTCCAACTCACATTCACAGCACATTTGTTCCAGCAGGCTTGAAAATGAGAGGATGAGGCAGGTTAGGTTTTCCTGCTCAGTAGGTTTTTGCTCCAATCTAATTAAAAACATTCAGCAATTCATTGAAGTTCCTAGAAAACTGCACTTTAAAATAAGCTCTAAAAGCAAACAGTCTCTTTTTTTTAAAATGCATTCTCCAGATGGAGAGGTTTCCTCAGAAGTTTCTTCGTGATCTTATACTGAAACTGCTGAACCAGAAAAGTTGAGCTGCTCCTGTGCTATCTTGGTCTTGTTGTTATTGCTAATGGTTTTCTTCATCTAAAAGCTAACAAGGAAAGCCACTGCTGGTTCTCTGACATGCAGAGAAGTGACAGTACAGCTCACTAGAAACAAGCAGCTGTGGTCATCTTGGTCTGAAACTGGGTCAGAGATGCCAGCTCTTGGTTATATGGGCGAAATATGCAGGTAATATTGGGGATTCAGAGGCTGAGGAAAAGATCATCCTTTTCTTGCTGGTGGAACTCAGGTAATACAGCTTTAACAGCTCTGAAAAGGGCAGCTTCCTCACAACAAAAGGTGTGTTTCATGTACAATTTTTGGTAACTCTTCTTCATTTCTGGGAAAAGTGTCAGGGAATCAGTGTAAACAGCCAAGCCACCTTAATGCTACAGGTGCTACACCACCTTAATCCAAAAGAGAGCCACCAACAGGAGATTGCCACTACTGTGCATTATGTTGCTGCTTGTGGGAGAACGTGTGCTGCTGGAAGGTCAACCCAGCTCCAAATGCTGTTAAGATCACTGGACAAATTCAGTGGGAAAGACGACAGAGCCTTACCTATCCTGCTTGTAACTCCATCCCTGATACTGAAAACAGACCTTTTGCCAGCTAAAGTCACTTTGACCTGGGGAGCTGCAGCAGAGCATGTCACACACAGGGTCAGCGATGTTCTTGCCATCAGACAAGTGCTACAGAATCCTTCAGACTAGCTCAACTGTGACATCACCAGCTTCCAAATCCAGACTTTCTCAGCAACCGTCCCTAAATGCCTCAAAAAATGCCTGTCCTCATCTCCAGAAACAAGAGTGCCCTTAAGCTGTACAGCCAAGAATAAATTCCTTCAGGGTTCTAACAACCAATTAAGGGATGTGAAGCAATTACTTTTATATCCATACAAATGAAACTCCTCCAATGCAATTAACAATCCCTTATCATCTACTGTTGAATTTGCAGAAACCATATGCTGTACACTCTCTCCTCCCCCAACTTTCCCACAATTTTAAGCAGGTTGTTTTAGCTAATGTAATGAAACCTATTCAAGAGAAATAAGAGATGTGTGCACATTATCTGAGTATTCTTAAACGTCTTTTTTAATTTTAAATACAATTTCATTTGAAATTTTGTAGCTTTCATTTCTATTAATAAATTATCATTTCTCCTTTATAAGTGATGAGCTAGTATGTCATGTAATTTCTTTCCTCTAAATAGACTAAGACTTTGATCTAATGCAAGCCCTTGCTGGAAGTACAGAGACTTTCTGTCTCATTTAGTTACAAAAAATATTCAATTAAACTTCGGAGTTTAATTCATTTAGTTATGAAAATTAGATGAGCTCAAT
>JAOTQP010001286.1:81213032-81233928 GCA_026413545.1 Cichladusa arquata | reverse complement strand
CTGAGCTGGGGCAGCCTCACCTCCAGTGCTGGGGGCTGGTTTGGGTGCCACAATATAAAAAAGACATTAAACTATTAGAGAGCATCCAAAGGAGGGCAACAAAGATGATGAAGGGCCTGGAGGGGAAGCTGTGTGAGGGGCAGCTGAGGTCATTTGGTCTATTCAGCCTGGAGAACACTGAGGGGAGACCTCACCACAGTTACAGCTTCCTGTGAGGGGAAGAAAAGGGGCAGGCACTGCCCTCTGCTCTGTGCTGACCAGTGATAGGATCTGAGAGAATGACCTGAAGTTGTGTCAGGGGAGCTTTAGGTTGGATGTTAGAAAAGATTTTTCACCCAGAGGGTGGCCGGGCACTGGAACAGGCTCACCAAGGGAAGTGATCACAGCACCAAGGCTGAGAGAGTTCAAGAAGTATTTGGACAACACTCTCAGGCACATTGTGTGATTATTAAGGTGTCCTGTATAGAGCAAGGAGTTGGACTTCAATGATTTTTGTGGGTCCTTTCAGCTCAGCTTATTCTGTCATTCTGTGATTCTGTGAACTGAGAATGAGGATAGACTTAGGGGAACAATTTTTCAGCATTTGTTGTGCTATAGAAAGTAGGGGTACCCAATGAAAAGTTAAGTTCAAAACAAATCTAACCCACTATTTTTAAATATTATACATACTTGAATACTGGTTAAAAATCAGAGTATTGTCTTTAAAGAACAGTTAAAAATTATGAAAGTAATGTCAGAGACTATTAAATAGGATGGTTGGTCCTGATGCAGCCTCTGGTTCAGGGTGTCTCTAAACTACAGATTGCCAAGAGCAAGAGTCAACACCATGAAAACTTCATTCCATTTTTGGCCTGTTTCTACATTTTTCCCCTAGCAATCCTTTATGTGCTACTGTAAGAGAAAGAAAAACAAAACTAGAAATTGAATTCTGGCAGTTCTCTTAGGTAAACCTGTCTTGTGGATTTTGGGATTACATGTAGCCTCTTATTTGCTGCACATGTTTGTTTTTAAATTTTATTTATTAACACATTTTCTTCAGTTTTCATAGATTCAATGAAGCTAGATGCCAGTTTAATTTAAAATTTAAAAAACAACAGAAGTCCCTTCTGCTTCCTTTTCCTAACTTCGAACTTCTGGATTTTAGTCATGTTTTTATTACAAAATGATAGCTCTAGACCATCATTGTCTACAGGGACACTGGCTACGTGTATTAAATAGTTTTAATTCCCTCTAACTATTCCCCATAGCCCAAAACATTTTCTGAGATCCTAGGAAACACCATTTCTTTCCTCATTGATTTTTTCTTTACTATAAAACAAAGCATTGATTTTCTTCCTTCTGTCTTGTGTTTCTAATGGTACGTAAATTAACAGGGTTCATTTGTATGCCACCTTACCAGGACTCCTTGTCAGAGCAGCATCACCAATAATAGAATGTAGGACCCTCCACTTAATCAGCAACCTGATAAATGCTGCACCAGTTGACAAGAACAATGGTCGGATTTGGTCTTCCTCTATGCCCTTGAGCATGGCACTTTATCTAGCCTACCTTTTAATTCTATGTGTACAGCATAGAGGAGCTGTTTATTTATGCCATACATGTTTGAAGATGATTCAGACCCATTAGTGAATGTTACATGGGCCCAAACACCTCTCACAGAGGCTGAACGCACAATCCCATTATTTGGATTCAGAAGAATGAACATATCACAGTTTCACTGGCACAGCCTCTCTCATTGCTGCAGTAATCAATACTTTCTTGAAGCTGTACTATTCATCCTCTCTTGCTGAAAAGTCTTCTACTTTTACAGGTGCTATTCAGCATCACTAAATAAAATTTGATTTTACAGAATAAGCAGGATTCTTAAACTCACAAAGAATTTGTTACCACTTGCTTTGATTCTTATGAATTTCTTGCAGCTTCCTTGCTGTGTAACAGCTGCTAAATAGATCAATATTGCCATTATGCCTTTCTAGATGTACTCATGGTTTATTATATACTCATGGCCTCTTTGCTTAACATTTCTGTGACTCTCCAATACAAAGTAATGCTTAACTAGGATTTATTCATTTGCTCCATTATCTTTACCTAGAGCATGTTGAGGTTTTTTGAAGAGCTTTTTGTTTGTTTTGGTTTGGCTTTTGTTCCCTCCCCTTCCTTAATTTACAGTGATGCTGATGTATCCAGATGCAAAGCAAGCCAAAAGAACACAAATGTGAGGGGTTTTGAAACGGTTGTAAAGACTACCCATGGCTCAGGCATTTGGCAACAAAATAAGGACGTTTTATATCTCAGGACAGCATTCCTCAAACAAACAAGTCAGAACTGAGAGGTGGAAGAAACACTTGCAATAAAAAAAAGTTCTGTTCCTGTCAATACTCGCCCTGCCAAAAGAAAACATCTGCAGAGCTGGATTTACCCCCAGCCAGCGCTTGGACTCTGAATGAAGACCTAGTGTTGTAGTACTCATTCATTCATTCATTCAGCACAGCTCAAAGCCACATGGGAAGTGCATGAAGAAATAAAATCTGTTGACCGTGGCATTGGAGATCTCCCCTTTTAAATGCCTAGTTTCTTTGCTGAGGGAAGACAGGTGTCGAACTGCACGGTCTAGTTATAACAGCACTTGGAAATACATTGGCAAACAAGATTTTGTCAAGCACCACTGGCCTGAAAATGTTCCTAAGCAAAATGCCAGGATCAGATTTTACAGACAAATGTCCAGTAAATAACTTACTTAAAATTATCTGTTCTGAAAGTTAAATGCTTCTAGAGCTGCATTTTCCTTATGCTTATGTTGTGCAATACTGCTATGGCTGATGTTCCTAAGTGGAGGGGTGAGAAGGAAATCCCACCCCTATGGATGATATGTGAAGATAATTAGATGCTCTATGTGATAGAAGAAAGCTTGTTATTATTTTCTGTCATTAAATTATGTATCAATTCAAAACGTAAAATGTTTAAGTGAGTAGAACAAAGTGAACCACATAGAATAAATTAATGTTAGAAGTAAACTGATCCATTCAGGCAAATTTGCAACACAATGAATTTTGTACATCCAGGTACTAGCTTGTTTCAAAGACAACTTTTCCAGTAAAATTGAGCATCAGGAGAAATGAGTACCACACAGTAGAAAAATACAGTGTAAGTGAATCATTTATACTTGCCAGAATTTGCTGATTCTTGGAATGTCTTCTGAGCCTGAAATGTGTTCTTAAAGAAATGAAAAGAAGTCTTCAAAGCTGCACTCTGATTGACAGACAGCACATTATCTTTTTTTTCTAAGCAAGAAACAAAACTCTTAGAGCTCATTAGCCACAAATAGTTATTAAACAGCTAATGAAAAAAGGCAGGCCTAAAAGTGAAAGAACTTCACTTAAACACAAGTGTGATTTTTAGCAGTACCTGCCAAAGGAGGTGAGCAGCATGGGGTGAAATTCTTCTCAGGATGAGAACCATTCCATTGGAAAACTATTTATTTATTTAATTGCTTATTACTAAACTATTAATTAAAATTAAATAAACCACCATTCACATAAACCATCACTGATATTAACTGGCATCCCTAATTATATTGCTAGTAAAGCTGGTAGGAACACAAATGGCACTAAAAGCTGAACAGTGTTCACATTTTATATACCTCAGCTTCATCCAGCCAGTAGAACAGCGGGGGAACCATGTAGGTATGTTCATCTGTTATGCAGTTTAAAAGGATTTCTCCATATTAGGCTGAAATGCTGTACCAAGACTAAATTCCTGGCAATATTTAATTAAAGGGAAGCCATATATGACAGCTTTGTTAATGGGCCATGAAGCACCTCTTACAAGTGACTCTGACAGCTGTGGGTAAGCCTTAGGTTTCCAAATGTTTATAGCTACATAGAAAGCAGCTGTGTTGATGAAAATCTCTCAGCTACGAATAGTGAAACTGAAAATATACCACCTTGTGCCCACAATGAACAAAGAAACAGATCTTTACCTGTTCACAGCAGCAAATCAAACACATCTCAGCATAGCAGTGGACAACCTAGATAGATAGTTGGGGGTGTAATATTAAAATGGCAGGGAAAAAAAGCAGATGAGTAAAGAAAGATGTATTCCACAGGTCAGCAAGCTTACCTAAGGAAGTCTCAGTCTTGGGAGTGGAGACAGTTCAGGCTAAATAATCTCTTCTGATCTCTCCACAGCAAGAAGAGTTTCCCCCCATTCATGCTATGGGAAACAACAAACAATCACAACTTCAGTCTGTTTAAAATTGAAAGCAGCCAATTCATTCGAAATGAATGAAGTCCACTTGCAACAAAGTTCCTGGGCTAAAGTGAGAGAATGATGTTAACAGAGGGAAATGATCAGATTAATATGGTAGAACTTTGTAATAAAAGCAAGGAAGCCAGTAGCTGGTAAGCCAGGCTGTGAAGAAGGGAAAGATCAACACTTTCTCATCTGAAGGGGGAAAAAAAAAAAAAAAGGTTATATAACAAACTGCAGCAGCTTTGATTTTTTCCTCTTCCTGGCCAGAAAATTCCTATGGGGAGAAAAAAATCACAGTGAGCTTCATCCTACTGTCCACAGGTAGGCAGAACAACAGGGCTCTGAAACTGAGATCAGGTCATTAAAATAGGGCACACATACTTGTGCCTTCCTCTCTGCCTTGGAGGCTGCACAACTCAGAGAGCACTGAGAATGTTTAAACTCCAGTCATCTCCCTGGGGTTATCCCATGTAAAACAGATTCATTCTAAAACTCTGTAATCTTTGATACCTGTCTCTCAGGTTCTACAATTATCGTTTCCAAATTTAAGTTTGCATGAAATACTCAAAGAAAAGCCCCATGACTGCTGTCTGCTGGGCACGGTCAGAGCTGTTCCCTTGTTGCTATTTGCAGGGTCATTTGAACATCTTCATACCTTTTTTTCACTTTGATTTTGTGTAAAGGGGTCAAAGCAAAGCTGCAGATTAGCATGGGATCTCTAACAGAATGGTGTCTCCTTGAATTAGGTAGAGTGCATGTATTTGCATTAATGTTCAGTATAAAAGGCACATGTCTTGCTATGTGAATGTGTTCGCAAAATCAAATAACTTCCATCTGACTGACAAACTCTATCCCAAAGAAAGTGCTCTGAATAATCCATTACATAAAAGGAAACAAAAGTGCAGCATACAAAAAGTGATGTATTTAAAGCCTGTTCATTTAAGAGACATTGGAACAAGAGCAGACATCTAATACTCTAGCTTTATACCCAGTCAAAGGCATTTGTGCTTTACTGGCAGTAAACAATTTCAGGATGCTTTTGAAATGTCATTGATCTTGGTTTGTACTCCTCAGAACTGCAGCTGTCTTTTACTGCTTAGCTGGTGCTGGGTGCTTGACTTCATTCACTTACATTTTCATTTCAGGTGCCCACCTTGTGAGTTCACTGGGTAGAAATTGTGAAGATACCATGCATGGAACAGCAAGTTACAGCCATTCACCAGCAAGTCTTGAAGCAGACTAAGAAAATACTATTTTCCTCCAATATTCAGACTAAAAATTTGCATAATAGTGAGATGTTATCCTTTACTGAGCTTTAGGTTAACGACAATGGATTTTACAATATAGGGTGTCCTGCTTCTGATAGCTTTAGAAGTCTCTGGGGAAATGCTTATTTCCCTGATGTTTGTGATGGGTGCTCAGTCAGGAAGTTCAGAAGAAAAGAAAAAATTAAATAATTACCAAAGTTAGCCCAACTAGACAATAATTTTTTTATTTGCAGGCTTCTGCTCTCCTAATAAAGCATGCAACAAGCAAGGCTAGGGATTTCTAATTGATGGCCTGACCTGTGCCTATCACAGCAAACAGCAGAGCTGCCCTTCATTCACTTTTTCAGTGCATAGAGACACTAAATAATACCCTTTTCCTTACTTGGTAAAATTTCCAGCTATCAAGTAGAAAATCGCTTGAGTTTCAATAATTCCTCTACTTCTTGCATTCTCAAGTCCAAAAATATCACAATTTCAGCCACTGGTTGGCAAAAGGAAGAGAAAGTATTTCCTTTTCATTAAAAAAAAAAAAAAAAAAGCCTCATTTTGAGCAGCATCACCAACAAATCACAGCTTGAAGCCCAACCCTCATAAAGGTAAACATTTTCATTCCTGCAGAAGACCAATTTTTGACTTGAGAATTAGGACTTTGTGAGAATTGCTCGCTAATGGTGCACAAGAGATCAATACAGCCCCTTCTGCAACATATTTTGAAAGCATATGGCTTCCAAAAAGATGATGACTGTTTAGTACCCAAATCCAAATGGCTTTCTTCCCCAAGGAAATATTCAACTTCTTCAGCTTTCTTTGAAGGTACCCTTCCTGTGCTAGACACATATGTGAGACTTGCCTGTGTTTTGTGCTGCTCCTCTCTCTCATTACAGCTGACACAGCCCAAGACTCAGAGGTGGATGTTCCAAAGCCATATGCTCATTTCCTGAAAACTCAGCGAAATGCGAGGACTTGGGGATTGTGTGTGTGAACCAAAACATTGTTGTTCTTCTCCCCAAAAAACCCCAAACAGCCCAGTACTTCAGGCCATATGCAGCATATGAGTTGGCAACCAAAGTTGAGTTTGGCAAGATTTCTATGGATGCTGCTTAAAATAGAACCAGAATAAAAGAACAACCTCAGCAGGCAAAGTTTTACACACAGCCTGGTTGCACAATCTGCCATAGAGGAACATATACCCTGAAGAAATTTTTATATATTTATTCACTTTCAAATCATCTTCCTTTCTGAAATAGATATTAGCCCTGTGTAATCTTGTTTTCTACAGAGAAGTGAATCTTGATTTCTTTCACATCAAAGCCCCCCAGATTTGCCACACAAATCCTGCAGAAAGAGGGCAAAGAAGGCCTTGCTTTGTGGAAAAAATTGCTCTCCTGATGTCTAGCCAAAGGTTTGTTAAATAGAAGCACAGACAAATTATTTCCCTTGTCACCAGGGCTTGGAAGTCACTAAGAGAGAAGTGGTTTTTACCTTTTCTTTCCTTGCTGGGCAGAGGACAGGCAGGAAGCTGTGCTCCCTTCATCAGCACTGCTCCGTGGTGTAGGTCACAGAGCTTTTGGTGCAGGCTGCATCTCCCTCTCCTGCACTTGCAGGACAGCCTGCCTGCAATGTGTGGCAGAAGCATAAATCTCTCCTCTGCTGCCATCACAGCAAGGTTATCAGATTTGCTCTTCCAGGAATCCCAGTTTGCCTTTATATTTTTAGTCTATCTGTGGTAGGCTACAAAACCAAGCAGACTGGCCAGCATCTCCTCGATATGAGGAGTGGGAGGGTGCCAAGGATATCCTTGTGTGGCTTGGGGACTAGGGATAGAGAAACAGGAAAAAGCACTGCTTAGCTCCTGGCTCCCAGCACAGCAAAGAGTGTGCAAGAGGAAATCAGAAGACATCCATTTCTGTACATGAAAGAATCCCTGTGTTCAGTAAACAAAAAGCACTGTGAAAAGCAGAGTCTTGACTTTTTGATATAATGAAAGGAAAAAATAATAATTAATCTTTAAAATTGTATATGTATATATATGTTTCTAGTGCATGTATTCATAATATTTATGTATGTAGAAATCTCTACTATATGTGCAGATTTGTATAGAAATATTAAAAATCTGCACATATAATAGAGATTTCTACATACATAAATATTATGAATACATGCATTAGAGACATATATATATACACACACACATTTTTAAAGATTAATTATTAAGATATTTCTTTAGACATATTAAACATTCTTTCTCTAACAAGTACTTTTGTGCAGGAGAAAGTTTTAAATAATGCAAATGAATAAATATGTCCCAATTCCAAACAAACACAAGACTTGGAAATTATTCCATTCAAAACTAGCCACGTTGTGGCTGCATTTATGTATGTAGATTGACATCTATGTAATCTTTTTAAGAAAAAAATTTGTACCTATAATCCATCATCTATTACAAGAACAATGAGATAGATGACATTTTAAGTGGTGAAAGAAAGCACAGTACAGTTATGTTTATCCCCTGATAAAATATATGTTAGCAAATGTCTTTCAGGACTTCCCAGTCATGATTTCACTAAAATCCAGAAGTTTGCTTAAATTTCCTAGAGACAACTGAGCTCCTGTGGTTCTTCAGTATGTGCTCTCAGACTTTGCAAGAAATTAGGATAAAGGATTTCTGTCTCAGCAGCTGCAAGCTCAGAGCACATGTGTATTTCCTGACTCTGTTCAGCAGTGTTCAGTGCATGAATCATTGAATCACAGAATCATTAAGGTTGGAAAAAACCTCTAAGATCATTGAGTCCAGCTACTGACCCACCACCACTGTGTTTACCACTGAAGCCTGTCCCCAAGTGTCACATCCACAAGTGTTTGGACACTATTCCAGTGGATAACCACCCTTTTGGGGGACAAATTTTTCCTACTATCTAATCTAAACCTCCCCTGGTATAACTCGAGAGCATGTCCTATACCTTGAGCACATTGCTCCTTCAGCTGTCCCTGCTTTACCTCTCCCCTTCCCCAGATCCTCATAGTGATCCCCAGGCAATAAGGAATCTGAGCTCTGCATCCAAGGGAGAAAGTTTTCCTTCATGGGGCTTTCTACCTAGGAAACAATGCTACCTGATATTTCTAGTAATGGCTTCACATCAGACATCCCACAGCATAGAATGTCTTGCTGCAAAGGTGTGTACCATGGGACTAAGGGAGGTCCAAGCTGTGACTTTAAAATTCTGATTGTTTAGCTGGTCCTGCCTGGTGACATCAGGGCAGCAATTTTGCATGTGTTCAAAAAATGAGGAAGAAAAGGACATTTATGGATGTTTGGTCCATACCTGTCTCTGGGGCAATCTGGCGAGGAACAGAGCTATCAGTTATATTTATCTTGTTGCTTCATTTTGTGATTGAAATTTTATGAACAAATAGTTGATTGAGTAGCAATTGTGTATAACAAAAAAGGATACTCTGCTAGATCACCTGCAAGAACCTGCTTAGAGCTCATCATACTGCCATACCTACAGCAGTAATCAGTAGTCATTAGGTAGTCTCTAATGACTATTGACGGAATACAAAGAGGAGACAAATTCAAACACAATAAGCTATTAATTTTCAAGGGCTGTGGTATTATCAAGACCTTTAAGTGAATGACAAAAAATAGGTCTATCTGGTAACTCCAAATATATCACACTTTATTTATTTAGAGGTTGAGGTGCTTTATATATGCACACTCAAAGGGAAACAACACTACAGAGCAATGCCAAGGTGATGAGTTGCTGCAGGATGCAGTGCCTAAGACTAACAGGGCTGGGTAGCTCTGAAATTTATGCACAAGCCTCAGCTCTCGGGCTGTGCAGCTTGGATGCTCTGAGCTGCAAGAGCTCTTGCTTTACCATACCAGGGCTGCATGTTCTTCTTCAAATAATTCCTCCTTGTCCCTTCTCTTTTCACTCCTCCTGAGCTGGAAGTGAGCTGCACCACACTGCACGAATACCATAGCAGAGAACAAATCCTTCACTTGGGCCTAGCCTGCAAGGAATGAGGAAAGGAAGGAGATTTTATCCTGATGATGCTGTGAACCAGGGAAGCAAGCCAAGGTTTAAAGCAACAGCTGTCACGGCTGACCTGCCAGGCCAGAGCATCCATCTGTGACTGACCAGCTGCCACGTACCCTGAGAACATGAACACAAAAACATGCTTCCCTACTTCTGCTATGCTGGATCTTTCTCTGCTGTGTCTGTTTTGTCAAATGTGAGAAAATTATCTGTGTTCTCACAGCACTCAACTTGTAAAGTCAATAACACAGCCTTTTTTGGCAGCTTTACTTTACAGCCTAGGAGACTGCCTGGCAGCCTCTTTGGGCCAAAGGGGCTTGCATAAGCTTCAGTAGCTGGTCTTGCATTACTACTCAGCTCCAGTTTCAGAATGAATTGTGACTTGATTTTGGTTTTGCCTTTCTTGTGTGTTGTACTTTAAATAGTTCCAAAAGGAAATGTGTGTTTTATATCATCTTCTGGTAGAAAAAGTAAATTGAAGAATTTATACTCAAAGGCTGAACCTTGTTGATTAATATTTTAGGAGGAAAACAGGATTTTACAATTTGCGCTCTCTACGTCTTGCTTTTTCCTTGGAATTAATTCGTAATTAGTTTCTACAGTATCAAGGAACTATCTGTTACGGAAGATGAAGTTTCAACTTGCAGAAACATGGGAACTAGTTATATGAAAAATAAACACCACTTACCAGAAGCACTTTAGCAGCCATTAACTCCTCCTTCCCCCTTTGCAGTTTGGATTTTAGTAGGTAAACATCTACTTGCCATATCATTTCCCTTTTGCCTTGTCTGATGATGTCTGCTATCATGTCTCCACCAGGAGGTAATTCCTGCACAGCTACTCAGCAAAGGAGACTTGCTCTCCAGAGCTCATTGCATTAGAATAAAGCAGATGCAAAGACATGGTATGTTCTCTGTGTGGGTGGGAAAAGTATGAAATCAAGCACATAAAGAGAGGTCCATAGAGAGTTACTGATGAAAGGCAGAGTAGAGAGCTTTGCTTTTTTGCCTTTAAGCAACTCATCAGTGCATTCAGCTGGCCTCTACATGTTCTCCAGAACCACAATAGTCTGCCCTCCAGATCTCAGGTGCCTTCAGGCCAAACTCTCTCCAGTCCCTAGGCTAGTCCAGAACTCATCATTTGTTCATTCTTTAGTAGCCAATTAGGGAAGACTGGCCTTGAATATTGTGGCAAAAAGACAATGGTGTTGCATGGTATTGCATGTTACTGCACAGAGCCATCAGTGTCATGTGATTTCTCATTCAGGGATAGAAGAATGAGGCTGGAGTGCAGGAGGTACTGCTGGGAGTGTATTTCCTGCAAAAAAGGGGATCCTTGTTTTGCACATCTTGTATGTAACCAACTGTCATGGAAGGAATTGTGGGTAGAGACCTCAAGCAAGTGAAAGTTTTTAATTTTTTAAGCTCAGTATTTCTCTTTCCAGTATCAGAGAATGCCATGATTACCTTCTCTTTGGAGACCCAGTTTTTCTGGAGTTTTAGGTGAATATTTTAAGTGCTTAAAGCAGCTGTGTTGTTGCTCTTTCCTTGTTGGCTAACATCACAGAGCAGCTAGCCCCACACAGAGGGATTTGCTGAAGCTTAACAGCACATCATTTTATTTAATGACTTTTCTTTCTTTCCTTTTTTTTTCTTTTTTAATAAGCCAAGATAGCTTACAAAATGTGTGAAGGGCCAATATTAATGCAAGCTATGGGGATTAATACAACTACAGTTCATGAAAACGCCTTTAAACTTTTTTTGTTAATGCTCACAAGGCAGTGCCATGGCACACAGAGAGGGTGGCAGCCTGCAGATGCTGGGTGACATGAGCATCTTTCCCCACCCTCAGAGGTGCTGCCCTGTACAGTCTCATCCTCACTGGACCTCCACTGAGCTCCTTTACCATCAAACAATGCTAGATGTTTAGGAAGTTAAAGGCCTGCAGTACTATTAATATGGCATGTTCAAAAGAGTTCTTCTTGCCTGAGGAAATGTTTTATGGCTAGCAGAGACCAGAAATGTAGCCCTCTTGGAGTAATGCTGCTGAGGCCTTTATGCTTTGCAGTCACGGTTAAATGGAAATAGAGGTCCAGACACTCAGGATCCATATCTGAAACTTTTATTTTGTTCTAACTACAGACTTCCCCTCCCCTAGTATTTTCATACTGCCAGTAGCAAACCAATAAAACACCTAAAAAATGACAACATATGCTGTGGTATGTTTGTCAGATAGGAGACCAAACTCATCCTAATCTGGTTTTAAGATCTGGTTTTAAGAACTGGTTTTTAGATCTTGTGAACTAGAGTTGCCCAAGAAGAGCATTTCCCATACTGACATCTACAACAGCTCTACTAAGAGGAATTCATCTGTCAGTTATGTCACACCAATTTTGGTCCAAGCAGATTTGGTTGATCCTGACTATATTTTATTATACAAGGACTCATTAGATATCTGATAATAATTTGTACAACTAGGAAAAAAGATACAGTGTATTAATTCCATTATTAATGAAGTTATTGACACAAGCTTTAGGTGAATTTGTTAGTCATTATTATGTTGCACATCTTTTCGTCCTCATTGCAAACAAGGTATTTCTAGAGGAGTGTGGTGACTCAGAAAGATCCTGTTTCTGGTTTATCTTAATTTTCATTCTTTCATAATCCTGTGTGTTCTTTCTGATAAACCTTCAACAAGACAGTTTGCACTTTGCAGCACAGAGTCACCAGAGAGTCTAGTCAGGCTATTTTTCAAACTCCAATGTTTCTGCATTTGAAAAGAGAGTGAATTAAAATAAGAAATAAAAATAAAAATAATTATTTTGATAAAGCCTTAATAGAAAGCTAAGAAAATGCAAAACAAATGAGAGCTGTTAGAAATGAATTATTAAACCTCTCAAGCTGAAAAGTTGGTCCGCTAGGATGCAGGAAACATGGTTTCAAATAGCTGCTTATTGCATTTTCCCTGTGACTGTTCATATTAAAGCAGTAATAGAAATGGCACAAGGGGTTGATTAATAAGACATCTGAGAGGGTGAAAGCTCACATTCAAGTCACTATTTTTAAAGTATGAATTGCTTTTTCTTTTTGTTCCACACCTTGAATTAAAACAAAAACATAACCTATAAATTGGAATTATTATTCCAAATTAACAGAAAATATTGAAATAAGTAGCCTGTATCTCTGTCTTTCTTAAAATGTGTGTGTGAGCATTTGCATAGTTTATTGTACATGCTTTTAACATTTATCACAATATTTAGGTCCAATATCAGTGATGGCTCCACCAATGTAGGATGGCCATAATCAATTTGTTTGCTCTTGCAGTTTTGATACAAACTCAGTAATCTTAAAGTTCTGGGAAAACTGAGGATAAGAGACATTACATTATATTTACAGTAATTGCCTTGCAAATGTTTGCTGAAAATCTGAGAATTCAGCGTATCATCAAGGTAGAATACATAAGGAAAAATATGACCATAATCATTTAGATAATAAAACAAATGTGTTCTGACAAGAGGAATGGCCCATGTGTTTGTTAGAAATACCATCGAAAGGATGACCCTACTAAAGCCATTTGCATACCCTCTGAATATAAGTGGTCCAATTGTTGTAAAGTGGTAATAGAAATGTGCCTGGAAGTGTGCTTAGCACTTTTTATAGGATTTGATCAAGGTATAAACATTTAACAGAGGAGGTTTCTTCATAAATACTGCATAATATTCTCATACAAATATTATGATGTTTTCTCAGATATCATGTTCTACATATATTATCTTCATAGCCTTCGGTAGCTACTGTTATTCCAAAACATACTGTTCTCCTCTGTGGGAATGCACTAATAGGATTTTCTTCTTCTTGCCTGAGAGTTATGATTGTAGCATTGGTAATTTCCGGAAACTGTGAATACACTTTATGCACTAAAATTAGATGTGTATTTTTGTAAGTGCTTGGCATGTACAAATAACCAAGACATACTATTTTATCACTGGATAAAATCAGTCTTCACTCAATATCACTGTCTGAAGACTCTGCCAAACTGAATATATATGCATTTCTATAATTTTCTTTTGATAGAAATTTAGACCTGTACTCTTTTGGCAACAATTTCTAAAAGCATATAACTTTTAGAAGTAGTTCATAACTGTAGAAGAGTATGAGAACCCTAAGGAAGATCTGGATATGTATTAAGATAAGATGAACAAGTTCTAGCACATATACTATTTATTAGTATAGTAGGCATCCGTATTAGTATTATAGGCAGCTGTATAGCAAAGGCTTTAATTGATCTGTTCAGAAAAACATTTATAGAATGCGAGAGTGGGCTGGGACACTTGTCTCTCTGGCTCAGGTACAAGGCTTCATTTAAATTTTATTTAATGCAGAGGCATTCTCTTGTAGCTTCATAAATATCCTGTATTAAACATATTCTTTCCCTCTTTTGTTAATTATTAGAGTTTTGAGGCTGCCTTCTGTGCCTGAAGTTTTTTCCTTTAGAGTTCAGTGCTCCCACATTCCCTTGTGCTGGGATTATGCTGTTTCACTGTGCAGCCGTGATGAGCAGAACTATTAATAGCTCGCTCCCTCGTGCTGCACTTGCTGGGAACTTGTGAACAGCCAGAAGAAATGCAGCGGCACAGCGCTGCGTGTCCTTCTGCTACGGCCTTTTATCTTCCCTCTGCACTCAACTTACTTGATTACACAGGGAAAAGCACCTTTATTCTGCTCTTCCACGCACCTGGTGGGCCCTCACAAGAAGAGGCATGCCACTCAGGAGAGCACCTGTGGGAATTCAAAGCTCTGGTCCCACGTTTTGTTGCTATGCCTAGTGGTATCAAACCACTTCGTTTACAAAAGCATTATTTACTTCATCTTGCCTGCAACCAGGGCTGCTTGCAAGTACATTTAGAACTGGCAGCAAGTTCTCAGGAGCTGCTAAACATGCAGGACCTTCTTCTCCACAGTGCTCATGCACCCTACAAAGCCAGAGATGCTGCTGCTTTGCTTCGGTAAGGCGTAGAAGCAGGATGAGGGATAAGGTGGCAGCCTCACTCCAGTGCTTCCCAGCAGCAAACACAACCAGTCCCCTACCCTCATGCTGTCAGGAGACACAGACGGGTTGTCTGCTCTGGAGTTACCCCAAACCTGATTGTGCTGAGCAGTCTTGGTCTGCTTGGCCACAGGAACCACCCAAGCTTGGACATCCCACCCAGCCCACCCTCTTCCTGCTCAGGTGATGGTTGAATCTAGCTGGAACCCCATATTGTCTACCCGCCTAAAAACACCTGAGCTGGATCTGCTGCTGACCCAGGTCCCTCTGGGTCTTCCCTCTTTGTCGTGCCAGCTCTGATTTTGCAGGCCAATGTACACACATAGAGAAACTTGCTGAAATCCACCTTTTTCTTAGGTGTCTTGTTCAAGGAATTAGAATGTAGTTAAGCTGTTGCTAATTAACTTACTGGGAGTATCACAATTCAGTTAACTATCCATTTCTCTCAAGATCATTTTGCTGCAGAGCTGAAATTCAACTACAGGTCACCTGATAGTAGAACAGGTGATTTTTGAAGATGGGCACTGAGGCATAGGTGCCCTTTAGCTCGCTCTCGGTAGGAGAGATACCACCCTTCTGCAGTCTTCTTGCAACACGTGTAGTTGGATAACAGGGAAATGGATTAACCAATTTGGCTCTTAAAGTGGGGAAATTACATGGAAAAAGGTGCTAAAGGCTGTATAATCCTGGAGGTGAGACAGCAGAATCAGAATATGGAGAGTGCCCTCCCTTAACGGGGTATAACAGGCTTTAACTGGAGAGTAGAAAAATCTCAGGTTTTCTCAATATGGTGAGCTGATGCATTGAAGGATTACAAGGAATAACTTTGCAAGACTATTTTCACAAGAATCTGAAGAACAAAGCCCCTTTTAAAATAGAAGAAAAAAATAAATCCATGATGGCATAAAGACTGAAGAGCACGGATGTCGAGAGAAGAGTTTCTCTTCAGCCATTTTAACTCCTTCCCATGCTATCTGTCAGCTCTGATTCCCTTGTTTTTCCTATGTCCTTACCACCCATTTTACTAATTATTTATTTATTTGGTTGGTTTATGGCCAGAGAGGAAGGGAACATTCTGAAACTCAGGAAACACTTAGCTGAGGAATCCCAGGGAACAACACACCAGACCCTCTGTTTTCTAGGAAAGTGTGCCATGCTTTGAAGAATCCAGGTGTGCATAGCAGCCTCATTCAGCAGCCTCATTGACATGCTTCTCTTTTTTTTTTTCTTCTTTTTTTTTTTTCACAGACAAGCCAGGCAGGTTCCCCTTTCAATAGCTGACTTTGAAGCTGTGGCTTTTTGTGCTTCATTCTCTAAGAGGTGCAGCAAGAGCACCTGAGCAGTGACTTCTGACGAGAAAGTAGGAAATGTGAGTTTTGCAGTAGCCATCATGGTCAGGGTAAGAATTTGGCAGACAAAGTCTTTCATCTGTCTCCAGCCAAAGCATCATTTCCCACAAACATTGAGAGCTGAAATACAGCTGGTCCATTCTCAAGTGCGTACCTGAGTAGGCAGTCTGCTGCTGCTTTAGCAGGAATAATAGTGCCAGAAAAGAGAGTTTACAGATCTTTTGATGAATTCAAAGTCCTATACCATCCACCAAGACACAGGCAGAAATTGTTAATACCAAGTCTCAATGCAGGCAGTAAATGATTCCTGGTTTTTGACTCACAAATGTGAGAAATGAGGTCCTAGTGAATCTAACCAAACCAGATACCTTTTATAACTTATTTTGAATTAATATCTTTCTATTCTTCCCCTCCTCCTCAAGTAAGGTTCTTACTGCAGTTCATTTACAATTTTCAGTGTATGATAAATGTGATTAGCTTCAGAAAAATAGCTGATGCTGCTCAATGAAAGAAGAATATTTTTCAATTTGGGGAGAGAAAGGGAGTTTGTGTGTGGTGCTGTGGTGAAATATCCAGGAGTGGTTTCAAGATTGTTAATAATTTTTTCCTCTTCTTATTCAAAGCCTTTCTTTTCACAGGTGTAATATTCAATTAGGAAACTCCTATGGAGCAGAGGGGGAAACCAGCAGGCAAGGAGTCAAAATCTCTGCAATCAGCACTGATAAAGGGCTGTTATTTTGACAAATGGGATAAAAATAAAAAGCATAAAAGGCTGCAGCAGGAGGCCTGAAATGGACACTGAGCACTCTCCTTACTCAGCGAGGATGTGTTTGCCATGATAAGTCATGCATGATTGTTGGAGGTGATATTCTTTGATTGGTTGCTGCCTTTTATCTTATTAGCAGTTACTGTAGTTTGAAATGTGTTAAGCAGAGCAATGCTCTGTGTGTGTAATGCTTTCAAGAGTTTGACTGCAGCATTCTGAAAAATTCACAGGCCTTCTGTGTTGAAAGAGTAACAAATGGCTCAGTGGTTTGTGTTTCAAGGTCTGCTCAGGTCTAAAAGAGCATAAAAATCAGGTACAGAAGATGTAGGCTCAGTTCAGCAGGTATTGACCAATGTTTCATGGGTCACATCTTTATTTGTTCAATGCATCAGGGAATCATATCTGACATTTGTCTCTTTACCACATTTCAGAGCCTCTAGGATGGCCAACAGGTTGCCCAAAGCAGTTTCCTGTGGCTCATTGAAGCACAGAGACTAGGGAAACACTCCTCTGGAATGTTACAAATCTGGCACAACCACTTTGCAGCACTGGCCCTGCAACCTAGCACTGTTTGCCACAGAAGAGGAATTGTACATGGCCTAGGAGCTTTTATAAGGCAGCCCAAACTAATACTGCATACATACAGAGAGCAGTGGAGAAAAGCCAGGAGGGTAGATGTAGTAAGCTACATCTGAGACACTTGCAGCTATTAGCATGCTGAAATAAACTGGATTAATTTTGCAGCCAAAAGTTCTCAAAAGTTGAATCTGGAAAATTAGATAAAATGCAGATGCATCCTTATCCAGATTTCTAGGAAAACTATATACTTCTAATGGTTAGGACATCAGAGTGTCCTATAGCTTCATTTCTTGCTTCACTTGTCCTGTGCTGCAATGTCTGATAAACCTGCTCAGCTCTCATTGTTGAGGCTTTTTATCTGTAAAGCAGGATTAAAATACTTGCTAGCATCCCCTGAAGCACATGATGGATGCATGCACCTCAGGATGGAGACAATGATGAATTGTCTTTGTGAGCCAATTTAGAACTGAAACAGCTTTCCGTGGACTTACTATGTCCAGTAACATCACACACAATCAAAGACTGTCCTAATCTACAGAATCCAATTGTTTGGAAAACACTGGATTTTTCCACTCAATGTGAATGCCTTTTAAAACTTCTCACATACATTTTAATCCTAAAGAAATGGTAGTATGTTGATACTAGTCTACTTAGCAGACTGATATAATATTCATTACAAAGTGATCAAAACCAATCACACAGATATAATCTACTGGGGAGACAAAAGCCTTGAAAAACAGTAAGACATTAGTATCTCTGCTATATATGGAGTATGATGATGACAAAAGCCAGCTAATTATTGCAGTTATGCCTTAATAATTTATAAAGTCAGCCATTTCCCCAAAAGATCTATAGGTCTCTTTTGACTCCTCAAGGGAAGAATAAATGTATCACAAATAAGAGTCTAGGTTTTCCACAAAGGGGTCCAAGTGCATGGTTAATGCTGATCTCCTGTCCTTTGAGAGAATACAATTTACTGAAAATCTACTTGGCTGTTTGAATGAACATCCTGAATTTTGGACTATGCCTCTGGTCTCTGAAAAGGCTCCATGGAAAACAGAATCTTTTGTGTCCCAGAATAGTTTTCTCCATCCTCCTCACAAGCCATAGACAAAAATGATAAAACCCCAATATTATACTCATACAAATATGGCCTGAATTTTTCAGAACTGTTTAGTGTTTAAATATCCAGGTATCAAAGTTTAATCTTTCAGAAGGTCCTAACCCTTTGCTCCTGAAAAATTTCTGTCTTTATCTGATATCTCCAGTTCTTCATATAAAATTATAAAATTATTACTTTTTTTTTTTTTTTTTTTTTTTTTTTTTGCTAAGGCAAATCACAACCTAATTTGAAGGATAATATAAAGATAAGCCAGTCTATGAAGTCTCAAGGTTTAATAAGGGTGCACAATTTCATTTCATACTAATCAGTCATCTTTGTTATCTTGGAAAGTAGGTAAGAGAGTTCACTGAGCAGTTACCCACTTCAGCTTTTAGGAGAATATTGAAACAATTAAAATCATATACCAGTGAAATGTGTGTGCAGACATTCAGGTGAATGCTGTTTGGGAAATTAAAGTGTTATGAAACCTCAAGAGACAAAGGCATTAGTTTTCAACAGCGCTTATAACAGAGTTGCATCCAGGCTCCACCTCGTGCCAGGTTAGGCTTTTTGTGTCTCATGCCACTTGTATGCAGTAGGCTGGTATCTGCATGTACATATGATGCTCCAAAGAGGCATCAGAAATGCACAGAATGAGAATTTAGATAATTTTCTGTAGCACTGTGTGGTTTGTCGTGATGCTTCCCTCCTCTTCTCCATCACTGCACTTCAGTGTGATAAGGAAAGGACTCTCTGGCCAGTTTACAGTTCTCTTCACCCTAGAGGGATCACAGGTGTATGTTGGAAAAGACCTTCAAGATCTCTGAGTCCAACTGTTAATCCAGCATTTCCAAGTCCACCACTAAACCACATACCCCACTGCTACATCTGCATGTCTGACACTACCACTTCCCTGGGCAGCCTGTTCCAATATTTTAGACAGCCCTTTCAGAAAAGAAATTTTTCCTAATGTCCAATCTAAACCTCATCATTACAGCCTATTCCCCACTGGAAGGGGATTTATTAGGTCTGGATAAAGACACTTGCTTCAAAGCCCAGGCTGAAGTTTTCACTGGATTTATTGAAAAAACCCCACCACTTTGGAGCCAAATAATTGTGGAACACTATCAGTTTCAAATTGCCCTTTTCCAGCTAAAATTTCCCTTAGGAAATGGTGTAGTGATTTAGGAATTGTACTTCCTAATTTAGCATTCCCACTGAAACTGCTGCTAACCACATGCCACTTCCTCACTCCCTGCCTCCTCCTGCCCCAACCCTGCAGTGAGCTAGGGAGGAGAACTGGGGGCACAAAAGGTGAAGATCATGGGTTGATATAAGTACAATTTACTGGTAACAGCAGTGAGATAAGAAAAGGAACAGTGACAGCGCAATATGAATTGTCACAGCTAAGAAGTTACAAGAAATTATACCTTTTAATCCTCTATTCTAAGAATACTGTACTTACATGAGAGAAAATAAGACTTAGAATTGTAGGTCTAGTTTCATACAATGTCTAAGAGTATGTACATTATTGTTAGCCCAAAGAATTCAAGCTACAAAAAAAACAAACAAAAAAAAGCCATGATAGATGTGAGGTAGAACATGAACCAATAAAATATGTGTGATAGGTGGCAAGATATAGACATGAAGGCAGACAGCCTGAAAATTCAAAATTCTTAGCAAATGCAGCAATACATCCTATTAGTAACAGAACTTGCTAGGAGAAGGACTTCAGGTTATGGAAAGCACCCTCAGGTGAAATGAGCATCCAGAGATTTCCCTTTTTCCAGCTCTGCTGCAGCTCTGCTTTGATAATTTATTCCCACCCAGTCTCCAGCACATTGTGCCCAGTCATCCATACAAACATAAAGCAAACAAAAACCTGTAATAAATTAATCACGCCATTTCTCCTGTCTCCAAGGAAGAAGAAAGGGGACTTGCTGCTATCTCTATTTCAAAACACTTGGGTGACAGCCACATAAGTGTTTTAAGGTAAATAAGTGAAGAGCAGCTTCATTAAAGGAATGAAACTCTATTGAAATGCACGGGCGCAGTCAGAACCTTGCAGTTTTATTCAAAGTTTGCTATCAGGAACTTTTGCTGCAGCTATCAGAGTTATGCTTACACATTACTCCTCTTCTGTCACATTTAGCTATCTCCTTCCTACCAAGCACCAGTAATTGCAGTGATGTACCACCAGTAAAACAAAGAGGGTAAGTTACTGGTCCCTAAGGATGTCACACCATCTCATAACCTGAAAATCAGCCTGAAGAAGCAGAAAATGCAATCAGCACAAGCACAAAATAAACTAATTAATGTTTTTGGCTTTATTATGCTGCAAAAAAAAACCCCAAAAAAAAACCCAAAAACCAAAAAACAAACAAACAAACAAAAAAAACAAACCAAAAACCAAAACACAAACCAACAAAAAACCCAAAACCCAAAAAGAAAAAAAAAAAAAAAAAAAAAAGAAAAAAAGCCCAACAACCAAAAAA
>JAOTQP010001286.1:81192738-81212932 GCA_026413545.1 Cichladusa arquata | reverse complement strand
CCAAAAACAAAAAAAAAAAAAAAAAAAAAAAGAAAAAAAGCCCATCAACCTAAAAAGAGCCCCAAAAAACTCCATTGAGAATGGGAGATATAAAGGACTCCAAATAATATTTCCCCAAACTTCCAACTGAGCAAATTTTTCCTTGTGGCACTAATGAGAGGATAAGTATGGTCAGGGTTGTGTCTTCACCTGGTTCTCAGGCATGCAAAAGCTGTCTGTTTTATGACTGCAGCCTGCTTAGCCCCTGCAGAGGGAGCAGGAACACCTCATTATCAGAGATGGGAGATTTGCAAGCAGGAATCTTGGATGAGATGCACCTAATTAGAGAAGACTCTTTCCCTCTGTCATCATCAAGGATTTTTATCATTGGCAATGTGTTCTGAATGAAAAGGGCCCATTGTGTATTTTATTGTAGTATATTCTGTAGGAAATGCATATGAAATCCATTGCTGGCAGCCAGTCCTGCCTGTGCAGACATTGCATAATCAAGGCCAGAAGCCCTAGGGGTCTGACAGTCAGTGGCTTTAAAAAAATCCTGCTATTTCACTGCACTTTGGAGAAGATTTTTGTAACTTTTGCTTTGATTACTTTCCTAAGGAAAATCCCCTATCATTTTTCCATTGTTCCTGATCTTGCTGGTTTTTTTTCTCCACTGAACAAGGTTTAGAAAGTAGACATCATTTTAAATAATTCAATTACTCCTACTGCTGCACAGTTTGCCTTAAACTCCATTTCTATGCCCAGAGCTATGCTCAGGGCAAGAGAAGCCTTCTAATTATTTGGACAGTTTTGCTCTTTAATTATAGAAGATCTTTGGCTAGAATGACATTTTCAAGAAATGAGGAGAGGCTTGTTAAAGAAAGATAACAAAAGAACCCACAAAACCCAAAAGACTGAAATCTTTATGTATTCCTTGTTTTGATAGAGTGCTACTCATTATGATAGTGTTGAAGCAGGTTTAAAGCCTGGGGTGTTGGAGGGAGAATAGATAACACGGTGTGTTGGAGAGTATGAGAAGTGCTGCTACTGTCAACACTGATTTTTCTATTCTCTGAGCTCAGTGTTAGGACATCCTAAGAACTGTTCTCAGTTTGTTTAATGTCCTTGCAGGTTTGGCTAAATCCTTAAAAACACAGAATGATAGAGATCTGTGGAAATGGGATGGTGACTAATATATTTTATGTGTCAGCCCTGCTCTCTTATTTCTCATGCAAGGGGCTTTCATTTCACAGGAAGATTCCCTGTCTACTTACACCCTCCATCTGTCTAAGTAGCATTTGGGAATCCTTCCCTTCTTCCTCTTCACTCTCTTCAGTTTAACTGAAGAGTGGTCTTCCTTTGTCCATACTGCTCCACCTTCCCATTGTCGTGTCTGCCATAACTTCCTTCATATTGTGTCCATTCCAGGTCCTTTGCTCTTCCTCAGTTTGTTTCACAGGATGACATCACCGTGCCCAAAAATATGGTTCATTCATTTTTGAATACAGATGCAGGAAGTGCTTCCAACCTAAGCTCAGCACTTGCAGCATCACATCATCTTCCTACCTCTTGAACTGAAGATACACTGGAGAGGGAATCTCATCCTATGAAACAATGAATTATCTCATCAACTTCAGAATGAGTCAGCTCTACTGGAAATACTCACTCCAGATTGCAGCTTGCAGCAGTAACTCCCCACAAGTTAACTGTGTGCTGCTGGGAATGCAGCAGCAGCTCCTGGTCCTTGGAAAGGTTTTCAGACAGAAGCAGCATCATGCAGACACACACAGGTGCTATGTGGAAGCTTCCAAGCCACAGCAGATTTGGCACTGACCCTGATGCTACTTTTCATGACACTGTGGGCACAAGTTGTCAGATAAGGACCAAGGTTCATGGAGCACATGTCTCTGAAAAGATAATACATGATGATACCTGACATGAAAGAATTATCAAACTCAGTCACCACAAAAATGAGCATATTCTGCCACAAAACATGTTCACATAAGGAAAAAGATATTCCACTCACTGAATTAAGTAGACTGCAATTGAATATTGCCAGATTCTATCAGCTGTAAAGTGTTTAACATTCTCTAAGTGCTTACACACGCTGAACGGAAGCCTGCCTCACAACACATAGTGCCATCTCTAAAGATAATATTAAAACAGCTGCACAGCTCTGGACTTACTACCTCCAAGAGCTCAACAATTTCTTACTGTGTAGCATTTTGTGCAGGTTTGTGAGAAGCAGGTCTGTTAGTGAGTCCAGCAGCTCACTGCATTCAGTCCAGCTGCTGTGAGCATCGTGCTGCTGCACCCACTTCTGAGATGGTCCTGGGAGGGATGTGTCTACCTGCAGGCTCTAGAGAGGATGATGCTAACTACATCTGCTGCCTAGGACATGCAATCACCCCATGCTGTCTGTCCTTTGGGATTTTCCTTGCAATCTCTTTTTGGGTGATATTTCTCGAGTTATAATCTCCACCCCCAAGTCAAAGACTTTCATCCATTCAGAGTCTCTTAACTTCCCTCCCCCCACAGATATATCCTTTTCTCATCTAGAAATGATTCCTCTGGGATCTTGCACACTTACCTTCCTAATCACTTGTTGACTTTGTTGTTTATACCCAGGGACTATGCTGATCCCCAAATACATCACTTTGCTGACATTAAGCATGGCTGGAATTTTCCCCAAACACATGTCATGAATCCTTTACTGCTATTTTTGCCACAGCATATGCTACCAGCTGATTATATTAAGCATAGGCAACCACCAAACAAGTGCAGTAGAGGCAGCAGTTCTCCAGAGGCTGCCTTCTGAGCCTTCAGCTGAGTGCTGAATTCCAAGAGTAAATAATAATTAACTGAAAGCAATTAATGTAATAAAACTGCTGCAAATGGTACAATTTCATATCTGCATAAGCATCCTGCAATTGATCTGGCACTCCCCTCCTGGTACAGGGATGGATACATAGTCCCGAGATCAAAGCATCTATATTTTCTTCTGGTTTAAATTCAATTTTAAAAGAAAAGTTTAAAAAAGTTTCTTCTGCAATTAAAAAAAAAAAAAATTAACGCAAATAATTACCTTTATCTAGAACCAAGAGAAGTTGGCATCATACATAAAACTATAAATGTAGCCAAACAGGCTGTCTTCTCACACCAAACTTAGCTCAGGAATTTAGTTCTTAACTTACTACAAGGTCACATCTTTCCACAGGTTTTTCTGCTGAGATTCTGAAGCTTTTAAATCTAATATAATCTTCTAAGCAGACACTAAGAAAAATAATAAGGAATGGGATGCAGTGAGGTATTTATGCCATGATTCAGGATTAAAGAGGCTTTATTACTATTCCTCTCCTACATCCCCCTCTCATCATCAGATGGAGGAAGGATAGTAAAAGATGTGTGCAAGGGAAGAAGAGAAGGAGGAGGATAGTTTCTTCGCTCCTCCAGCCAAATCAGTATTTGCTACTACAGCTCCTTGGGGATTACAACTGGATCAACTTCTCTGTTGCTTATTTTAGAGTCAGCTTTTGCCAAACTGCTGTGCTGTTTTCCCACTTTGCTGTTCTCCATAAAATCCTCACATTTTCCTTTCTCAGAGAACTGCTTTTGAAAAATCATGACTCAGCCAAAATGCTTTAGAAAATTAAAAATTAAGGACTTTGGAGTATTTTGACTAAGCCAAATGGGTCTTTATGGAGCACCCTGCCCCAGCATGCCAGGCCCCCTGCTCCCTCTCTTCTCTCCGCCCCTCATTTTAGTGTCATTCACAGACTTGCAAAATTACATGGGTTATTTATTAATAAAGACATTAAACAATGCTGGCCTCAATGCTTGTCCCTGAGGGATGTTGCTTGTTACAGGGCACCAGCTGAATTGAGCCTGATGGTTCAGCCAATTTTCCATCTACCTTATTGTCCACTTATCCAGACAAGACTTCATCACTTGAGCTGTAGGGACCCTATGGAAGACCATGGCTTTCCTAAAGTCAAAGTATGCAATATCTAGGCAACTTTTTATACTACTCCTGGGTAGGGAGCCCCATCTTTCCACCTTCTATGTACTTTCATTTTGCCTAAAAGTTCAGCAAGGTGTTCCCTATTTCAAACCATATAGCTTCTTGTTGAGAAAGGATGAGTTAACCCTTATTGAAGATATTAGTCTCATAAAGCATGGCAGAAGCACTCATACATTTTTCATGGGGTTAAAGGTACTGCAGTACCATTTACAGGACAGAAAGGAAGCCAATGCCTCTTGGACTACTGGAAGAATAAATGGTCTGTGAGACTTGAATTTCAATACTTGGCATGGATGTTTTGTTGAAGAAAGACTATATACTGATTTTGTGTATCATATGAGTTTATGTATCATATCTAGGAATGGATGTCAAGCTACTTTTGGGGAGTATGGGTTCATTTTAAAATATCCTTTCAGCTTTCTCTGCTTTGCTTCAGGCTTCTGAAATCAGCCTCACTTGGTTGGTGCACGACAGATCTGCTAACCAGACCTTCACCCATCTTATGGAAACCCATAGCAAGAAGGGGCAGATACAGTGCCCCAGAAGCCTCACAGTGCGGGAGCACAAGGCAACAGGTGGAAGAGTAAGTCTCCCACTTAAAACTCAAGACAGAGCATGTTTTTACTTTGGAGTTCGAGACTACTGCTGCAACACTGGATGTGGACTTTTATCTCGTACATACTCCTAGCAGAGAGAAAACCTCAAGAACAGGAGCCACTGCTATAGCAGTAGACCAGGTATTTGGAGAGAGTTGATATACAAATGGAAGGGATGGTGAAAGGTTTAAAAAACAACCTGAGAATGGGCCGTGAGAGATGGAAGCCAAGATCTATCTGTTTATTAAGAAAACTCATGTAAGATCTGCAATTATTTCTCTTGAAGAGTTCAGTAGACCACAGAACACCAAAACAAGAGCACTTTGTTGGCAGCTTCAGATGTGACAAAATGTAGGAGAAAGCTTTCAGTTGGAAAGTAATGAACATGGACTATTGAACACCCACAGGAATGAAAGGTGGAAGAGACCAACTCACTTCTTATAGCTTTTATGTAATATTCCTTGTTGACAAGCATGAAGTGTCTGAACCTGCAACTGCATGTTAATGTAAGTCACAAGAATGTGAAGTTTTTCTACTGTCTTTTACAAGCAGACAATGTAAGGAGGTGGAGCTTCCTTATTGATAAATCACTCATTTTTACAGAATAAAAGGAAGGCTCACGAGATCCTGAGAAATCCGTGAGTTTACAGAGTTAATGAGGTTAAATCCCTGTTGCTGTTCAGATCCACTTTTGATTTTCTTCTGACTTTCCCAGTGCTCTCTGGTTCTACAAAGGTCAGCCTCTCTTTGAGAGATATAAAACTATAAACAAGGTCAAGTGCAGAGAAGTGCAATATATTTATTTTGTTATGTCCTAAAATACAGATGGGATTGATTTCTGTTTCACCTCAAATATTTTAGCAGTGCTAATGTAAAACACAAAGTCGTATCCAAAGAGACTTAAGAAAGATCATGACTTGCAGTAAGGAGATAATCCACTGTAATCATAACTGTAGCGTCAGAATTACACCTGTCAATTTGTGACTCCACATTTACCATTTTCAAGAAGTAAAATTTCTTATTAAAAACTGTTCGTTTAATTACAGGATACAGTGGTCTTTACATATTTTTCTGGTCAATTTTACACACTATTATGATTCCTTCACAGGTGTGATGGGATAGCCCTGAAATAGAGTATTGCCAGTACTTGTGGCAAGTTTGCAAGAACTCAGAACTGAGGCTTTTTATGTTTGTCTTGCTGGAAGGTTTCTTAACCTGCCTGTAGCTTTGTTTTACTTGTTTTACTCTGGCAACAATTTTTTCTCATAGACCAGGTGTTTCAGGCTAATTTGGTTAAGTTTTGTTTTTCTTTCTCAGTTACAGCCATCGTTATATATAGGTAGCAGTAACAAGCAGTTACTCTAGGCAGAACGAGATATTTATGATTCTGCAGTGGAATTCCCTTGCTCAGTTTACATCCATTCCAGGTAATTATTTCATAATGCATGGATCCTTGGGATTCTTGGTTAACAGCAACATCTGCTATAGAGGTGTTTAAAAAGCCTTGCTTTTCTGAACATAAAATCTCTCTCTCAAGCGTGTAGAGGGGGAAGGAAGTTTTTTATTTTTGAAAAAGAAAATTTTAATTATACTCATATATTCTGTCTGTAATCCTGAAGCAAAGGACCCAATTCAGATTCCTGAATGTTTGTACAGAGGCTCTATTAAATTCCTGAGAGAACATTTGCATGAGAGCATGGTTTTCCATTAAATTAATATTGATCATGTTCACAGTCTGGAATTAAGTGGATAATTCTGTCCCACGCTTGTACCACTTCCGTCTATACAGAACAATTTGATAACTGTATTCAAAGAATAAAAGCAAATAATACATGTAATCAGTATGAGATCAAATCAAGGTTCAGCTATGGGCACTTCATTCCATTTCCCAATAGGTAGTGTTGCAAATGAGGAGGGTGTGTGGAACTGGATTCTGCTCTGAGCTCTTCTCTTAATAGCATCATCAATGAAATATCAATGGCCATCTTGCAATCACTGCACTTCTAAAGGTCCAGTTTATATGGTTGATATCAGAACTCTCTTTTTAGCTTCATTCATGCTCTAAGGACTACAGAAAGTGAAATACCTATGTACATATGTATGTAAAGAAAATCTGGAACATTAAAAATGGTTTAATGTTCAGTAGATAAAGAATTAAAATTATGAAAATACACTTAAAATGTTACCTCTGTAGTTTTGCAGAAATGATAATGAAAATAATGAAAAGACTCTATTGTCTTAGAGGCATTTTCCAGCCTAAATGATTCTGTGACTCTGTGACAGGCTGTCCCACAGCTAACAAAAGGAGTGCACAGAATGCTGGAAAAAGAAATTGGCAGACTCTGTAATGCAAGTAAGAGTGAGCTGGGAGACCATGACATAGAGGAAAACTGTGCACTTTTCACTGTCTATGACCATACACAAAATTTAGCTTAAAAAATTCATGCTGACAGCACCTTCACTGTAAGCACATACAGAAGTATGTTCTTCCTGGAAGATTTTAAGAAAATAAATCTCTGGTTACAAAACTGGCCACAGAAACCTTGTTGTGTTGCTATCAGTTACTGTCATAAGGTAATGGGTCTTGCTACACATAAGATTAAATACTGACCACAACATGTAGCACATGCAATCTATAATGAGGCTTTCTTATGTTGTTTGGGGTTTGGAAATAGCCTATTAAATCTTGTGTGTGTATGTGCATCACAGACCATAAATCACTCAAACACAGCATTACAACTGGAAAAATTTAACTCACCAGGGATTTTCACGTGTAGTGAACAGACAGGTTTTTTTGTTCTTACGTAGTACCAAAGTAGAAGAGAATGCAAGTACATTTTAATGTATGGAATGAATACATGGAGTTTTATACTATTGTAGGGTGCTTCAAATATGTTTTTCTAAAGTGATGGGACCAAAACAACTCAAAAACTGGGGAGAGGAATGGGATTATGTTTAGAAAAGCAATATATATTCAAAACCCCCAAATGCTTTTCAAAGGAAGAATGCTTGTAATTTATAAAGAATTTATAAAATCGAGTTATACACATTTTGAGAAGAATAAACCTAGTGGGCAGAGACAGTGTTATCTCAAAATAGATTTCCAAATACATAAGAACATACAATCTTCATTTTTGTCATGAATATTCACAGTAATGTTAGCTGTACTTCTGCAGACCCTCCCTTCATTGGGAGTGTTAAATTTTATGTTTTGTTTATCATGAGACAAAACTGACATGGTCAGAAATCATTAAAATTAATGAAATTACATAAAGCAGTGCCTGCTAGGTCACAAGTAAAATCAGCCTAAGGGCTTGGGAAATACAGTGTGTTACATCAAGATTTCCATTTTATTTTAAGAAGAGAAATTTCTTCTTGGCTAAGTGCTGTTTTTTGTTTTTTTTTTTCCCTCATGTTTACATGGATCAGTACAAAGAAGCTTAGTCACATCTGTGAGGCAGCGGAACCAGTGCATAATACAGCACAGACCATGGAAACAGTGGGTTAAATGCTGCCTTTTGGAGGTTTTTTAGGTTTAAGTCTGGCAGAGACTAATGCCTAAAGGAGCAGTCACAGCCACTGTGTCTCCTGCAGTCTTCTCCGTGTTCCCATATGCCAGGGCTGGCATTCATGTAGCTGCACCTCTTCAGGAATAACAATCTTCTTCTGCAATCTTCTTCAGGAACCACATTCAGCCTGAATGACTTCCTGCTGCTCAGCTTTCACCTTACACCATTTTCATCAGTTTTTACTCTGAAGCCACGACCATTAGTTCCAGCATAAAGGCAAGAGTAGAAATGACCTTTTCAGAAGCAGAACAAACATATGCCAGGTTAGACTGACTGTGGAATTTAAGTCAATTCTTCTGACATTTTCCAATTATTTGTAATGGCTTAATAAATATATAATTCTCAATCAAAAAAGACTGTAACTGGGCCCATCCTAGGATAGTAAGTATAACTCTGCCAAATAAAATTACAAGTTATATGTGTCTTGAAAATCAAGATTCATATTAATTTCAAAAGGAAAGTTGTATTGGATTTGATAAAAAACCCACATCCTAGTTATAGAGTCTATTACCAGAAGATTTATAAAGTAGCCTTTTTCTACACATTTAGCATATGGGAAAAATACAGGGCATATGTGTACTGTTACTGTCCATGTTGCTGACTTTCTCTTTCTACATGCTTCTGGCTGCTCATATTGTACATATTCCAGGGTATTTGTAAATTTACAAAACCAAACACAATGTTATATAAGGACAATAAATAAGAACCTGCCAGATCAAGACAAACCTTGGCAATTAGATTCAAGTCAATCTGGCAAATCCGACTAAACTGAAAGAAAAAAATACTAAGGAGATGGACTCAATGGAAGGAAAGAATAATATCAAACACATCTCATTTAATTCTACCATTACTTTTCTATGGCACCAATGCAGCTCAAAATTAAATATTCAGCCATCAGACCAGAAACATTTCCTCAGCTTGCTGAGAGCCACTTCTTTAGAACAGTTTATGTCCTTATTCTGAATGTGTACAAAGTCCCACAATGGCCTGTGGGCAGTGAAATACAGCCCCTCCATAGGCAGGATCATGAGCTAACATGGAATTTCCTTTAACTGAAAGTAAATTATGCACATAATAAAATAAAGAGCAAACAACCAACTGCCCTGAGAAAAACAGCAGGAGAAAATCCACAGGTCAGGAGTCCCTGCTACCTCCAGGCAGCAGAGGCAAAGCAAGGCTTGGGAAAATGGTCTTCTCAAACTGACCACGAGCACATGGGAGTACCAAAGGCCTCAAACCACCTGAGTGAAAAATTAATTCTTTTCAAAAACATACAAGCAACTACGTCAAGACAAAAGTAGTTAACATCATTTAAGGAGGCAAGAACCAAGAAAAAGCAACCTTCAACTGAAGCCCAAACATTTAGTGCTTTTGGAGAAATGGCAATCTCCACCGCTAAATTGCAGTAATACATAACAGCTCCCTGGGGCTGCAGGCAGTTGGCTCGTCCAGGCTTAAAGACCCAGCAAATATAACTAAAAGGAGAGGTGGGAAAGAAAGAGCCAGTGGTAATCCATCAAAGGAAAGTGAGTCCTTTACTGCAAGCACTGTAATACCTGCTTGTGAAGACAGTTGGTATACTATTATATCAAATAAAAAACCACCAAACATTTGCTTTAACTTGGGTTGTGCTTATCCACTGTCTTGTAGAAGACATAGTTTGAGTTTCATCAAATTCATTAAAGCAGCTTTGAAAATCTATTTCAGATTTATATTAATATAATTACTATATTTTATATGATAAAATCTTAATATTATTTTAAATAATACTGCACATATACTTACATAGTTTGAACCAGATTCTGCACCCCTTTAGTTCATGTAAATATACAGATATTAACTTTAGATTTGGTTAGCTGTGCTTTTACAGAAAACAGAGATGTGTGTTGACAATTCACCTGAGATTCCATTCAGGTTTTGCAAAAGGATTTTATAAATGTTCCGAGGTCCTAGAATTCCATCACTGAACTGCTGACATCATGTGTGCTATCCTGAGAAAAAGATGATCTATCTCTGTCCACTTTACAGGTTTACCTCTGTTGGCCTGTTTTTGCTAGAATGCTCGAGGGAAGTGTGTGACCAGGACCTTGCTTTTAGGTGCACTTATGGAAAAGTGTATTTGTTGCAAAGTGCATTAAGGAAATGTTGTTGTTGTTGTTGTTGTTGTTGTTTTTTTTTCCTGCAGGCATTTATAGTTACTATTCTCAGTAATCTAATTCAATTGAGCTCAATCGGTACATTCACATTTTTAAAGGCTGTATCTTTGAAGGTCTTATATAATAAAAAAAAACCCTCTCTTAAAATAGATTATCAAAATAAAGTAGGTAGACAGGTTTAAAACTAGGTATTCATGGAGTATACTAAAAAAGTCCTTAAACTTTCAAGGAACTTTAGACTTTTATCTTTTAACAGTTTTACGGGGGCTTTAACAGAATTCAAGGCATTATTTCAGAACACTGCTCTAAAAACAATAAAAGAGCTCTTCTTCAAGTCTAGTTCTCAGTGTTGTATGAAAAGACAATGTAAACAACTGGTGGCAAGAGTGTATATGAACTATAGTGGCATGAATATTAGCATATACCCAAGCTATCCATTTCTTTTCTTTAGAACACTATACATCTCAGTAATTTACAGATAATGTCAATCTTTATTAGAAATGCTTGGGGGTTTTATTTCTCTTTTCTAAACTGGTAAACTCATAAGTTATCAAACATTTACATTTTAAAGAGGTAGCTCTACTAGGTGAAGGTTCTGTTTGAGCAGTTGCATTCACCTAATGAGTCTGTTCTAAGGTTTTTTCACTTGTTAGAAAAACCATTATGCACTTGCATAGTTTGTAGCTATGGCAAGTTACAAGGCTTATCAGGTTTTAAGGACTCTTTAGAGGTCAGCAGTGCTGCATCCTTTACATTACTTAGCCAATGCAACAATTTTTCCCCTATTTTTTCTTGGTTAAGAAGAGTGATGCTTTTTATTCAGCTGAGCTGACCATATTATTATCTGTTCCATAGCTTTGGAAAGCGTTCTTTTCTATTTGCATGTCACATTGTGTGTCTGTCTCATTATTTCAGTGGTGCACAAATGATCAAACATTGTAAATGCTACACTCTCTAAAACAGCACAATGACTGCAACCGCATTGAAAATCTTGCTTGGTTGCCACAGTACAGGATTCATTTTGATCACACCAGGGAGAAACATATTTTAAAATGGACTATTAGAAATCTTGTAAAAAAGGAAAAAACACCTATTTAGTGAAGCAAATTAAAACACTCCTATTGATTTAATTAGAAGAGAAGTGGACCCTCTTTTCTCATTATCAATTGTTAGTAGACCCTGTTGTTTTCTTTAAATACTACTGCAAACCACAGGTACTTTTATTGGGATCTCTGTAGGACTATTTTTGTTGTGCAATAACCTACTCCACATGAATAAAGGCATCAAAATTACCTTGATCATTTGATCAAAGGCAGTATATACTTAGGGACATTAACAGAAGTTCTGGAAAAAAGAAATTTTCATATTATTTTGAACCCAGTGACTGAAATTTAGGACTTCTTAGAACTTTGCAAACACTAATTACCAAAATGCCTTTTCATCCTCTCTCAAAAAAACTTTTTACTTCCATAAAGTGATTAAAAGTATGCCATTCTTAAAAAAACAAACAGAACTGTTGGGAGCTTGGTATTTCTCTTATAATTTGTGCAAGCGACAGAGAATAAGCACTTACAGGCTGGCTGCATTAGCCTGAAATATACAATCATGTCACTGTAACAGGGCTGTCTATGGTAACCCACTGTCCTTGTGGTCATTCTCTTTCTGTCACCAGAGGCCTCAGTGAAGATTTTACAACAGTGGTGTTCATCCTACAGTGCTGAAACCAGCAGTCCTGCATCTTAGTGGTGGTTGTATGGGCAACACTTTAGAGGAATAACCTTTCCTAGTTAAACTGATCATTGTCTTAGGGATGAGTTGCTGATTCAACATTTTACTAGAAATTTCTGAGAGCTGTGGAGCTAAATCTCTTATTTCTAGATATGCCATAGCATCCCTATCTCCCAGCTACTAATTGATAGCTCAGTGGATTTTGCATGTCCCTCTTAAATATTGTGATACAGTGGGGCAAGAAGCCTATGTTAAACTGATAAAAGTCTTCTTGTCATCTACCTTTAGAATTCTGCACCTTTTCTCCAGCTATAGATAACAGTATTCAGGTTTTTTTTGAAATCAGACTCAAACAGCGAAATGAAAATCTGAGAAAAATATAAAAATTTGAGGCTTTTTTGTAAAAAAGAAATTTCATAATCAAACCACATGGAACAGTTCTGGGCCAGAGAATAGGTTAGTACACAATGTGTTGTATTATCTTTGCTGGTGATAATAAACAAGATAATAAACAAGATCCAGAGAATGCAAGTGTAAAAATAAGTGTGTGCGTGTGCATGTGAATGTTTGTATATGTCTATGTATACATGTTTTATATCTATGTATCTCCTGCTATGTCATTAAAAATATTTTGAGTATTTGACTTTCTCATTTCATTCTTTGGTTTTTGATGACTCATATGTCTAAATCTCTGTATCCACTAATCAATTTTCTGGCTGAACCAATTGTTCTGATTTTTCTATTTTTTAATAGGCAATATTTTTAATGCAAATTCTTTGATCAGTTTCACTTTCCATGGGCAGGTTTCTAAAACGGTTGTTCCTGGAAATCAACCAGAGCTATAATTAATATATGAGAAATGCCCCAGGATACTTTCTTATTTTTCTGCACTGCAAACAAAGCGTTTGATGGTGTTTTTTAAAATATTCATGTATCTGGGATCAGAACAGAATGTGGGAATAAGAGGAGAGGCTGCAGTGATTAATTTTGGGTGAGAAAAATTTAATACAAAAGAAACCTAAACCTAAACGGGAAAGGAATTCTAAAGTTTGGAGTTTGAATATTCTGGAGGAAAATAAAAAAGTATTCTTTCGCTTTATTATTTGGTTAACAATTCTACGTCATTTACTGAGAAAATGTGCTGCTAGATGGCCATGAGATATTTCTCACACTATATAAAATTTACAATGATAATTTTTTAAATTACTATTTACAGATAGAAATCAAGCAAAATAGTAAAATGTTGATATAAAAAATTTCTGGAGGGATCCAATTATGTTTGCTCTTTCCCAAGTGTCGTGGGTTGACTCTGGCTGTACAGAAGCCACCCCTCTACCCCCCCGTGCTACCAAAGCTTGGCCACACAAACCCAGTACACCAAGAATAACTACAAGAGATCAGAGACAGCATTTTCACAATCCAGTGACAAATCTCTGATACTAAAGCTTAGCTGATATTTTAGGGGAAGATTCAGAAATCCTTCAGTAATCAGTTGCAGAGAAATATGCTTTAAGGGTACAATATTTCTATCTTTGAATGCATTTCTCAAAAATGTCTTCAAAATTAAAAGAATCAAATTCCAAATCTGGTTCTGAAAGACATATTCTTTTATCAATTTAAATGTCCAGCAATACTTTCACTTAGTATTCTATTAAGCTGCTGATGTCAGTTATCTTTTGAGAATGAGTTGAACAAGCAATGATATTTTCAAATATTTAGTGCACATCTATGACTATTCATACCTTTTTATAGTTACTGGAGCTTGAAAATGAATTCTTAAGAAATCCACAGCTTCTGATAAGGTCTTTGCTATCACATACAGGAAGAAACAGAGACTCAGTAAGTAGGAGTTCTTACATAAATTTCTTTTCATTTTACCTGCCCATGCATGGCACTGCTATTCACATGGGATTGCAGGATGAAGGTAAATACCTGTGTATGTATCTATATGACTGTAGCTGTGTCTTTATCTGCCTACTTAGAACGATATGTGTTGATATGTACATGCACACCCCTCTTTTTTACATGGAGGGTTGTCAAACACTGTAACAGATTACCTGAAACGATTGTGGAGTCTCTGTGGTGATATTTGTAATGTAACTGGACATGGCCCAGGAAAACCTGCTCTAGATGACCCTGCTTGAGTAGGTGACTTGATTGATTTCCAAAGATCCCTTCAATTAAACTCTTCCTTGATTGTCTGTGATACATGTTAATGGATAGCTTCTGTGAATCAACTTGCCAAATTACTCAATCTTGATGCCATAATTTTGCTTCACAGAACAGTTTACTGAATGCCTCATATCTTATAGTTCTTACTGCTTACTTCTGAACACTCTTTATTTCTTTATTCTTCTCCAGATTGACTCTGAGGACTGTGTTCCATTGATTTCCAATGGGACACTTGTGTGCTTTATATCCCATTTATTATCCATCTTACCAAGTTTGCTTTCCTTAATTGCTGCTGTGAAGTGCAGAGTGCTCTTCAGTTTGAGCTGTCTGCAACGATAATTACTATTTATTTTTTCCATGAATCTTTACATATAGATACCTTAAAGCAATTTACATGGAAATATGTCTTAAACATCAGCTTTTC
The DNA here is from genome assembly GCA_026413545.1 of Cichladusa arquata. NCBI lineage: Eukaryota > Metazoa > Chordata > Aves > Passeriformes > Muscicapidae > Cichladusa > Cichladusa arquata. The sequence continues at coordinate 81,198,287 of JAOTQP010001286.1, read as the reverse complement.
CAATTCAAAGGTTTCAAACTAAAAGGAAGAAGAGATGAACTGATTTCATCATGTTGGTAGCACATCTCTAGAGCATGTCAGCATCTTTTACTTTAAACTAAATATTTGATTTTGTTGCTTTCTGCCTCAATTAAAAAGCAGCAAAATCTTAGAAACATATGGTTAAAGTATTACACCTTTTACACTATATTTTATCCTTTTATACTGTATTTTATTCTCATGTTATTGTCCTCAAACCTGCTGAAATTCATGCATCTCAGTTAGTTTCAGAAAGTCTGGACTCTCTGGCAAGGACAGAAGAGATTCTGATTAAGAAAACTTTGATGCTAAGCAAAGCTACCATTACATAAATGAAAAATGCTTCTTGATACCTCAAAGGGAGCATTCTTAGCATCACCAAAAGTGCCAACAGAAATGTCACATACTAATTGAGGGCAATATGAACCTACAACATGAAAAATTCTTCACAATCAAATTATGCAGGAGGTTAGTACAGGATATTTTTTAGCTTTGAGCTCTTTTGCACTTTTTCCATTTGCACAAGGGTCACTTTGTGAATGTGGTAGAGGCCTTAGCCTTCTTAGCTGAAGTCATTACCCAGTGCCTGTATGGAAGACTAATCACCTCTGAAACTACACCAGGCAGGAGGAATATATTCAAACTGCTGCTAAAAAGGGTATAAGCAGCCATGTGTATACATTGGCTCTAATGATGAAATAATGGAATCTTGTAATATCCTTTATTCTGCAGAAGCCTTCTTGCCTAATGGACTGATTCTGCTCTGATGCTAAGTGCAACATAGGCCTTACCAACAGCTGTAGGAATGCCTCCTCCTCCTCCTCCTCCTCCTCCTCCTCCTCCTCCTCCTCCTCCTGACTCTATCCTACAAGATAGAATCTCACTGTAAATGTTATAGTCTTTTCTGTGCTACAAAAAACCACTATATTTCTTTTTCTAAACCCTTTTCTAACATCAGTAAATTGGTTTGAATGCCCCCTGCAAACTAATAAAACTTAATCACTTTTATGTGAATCCACTGAAGGGTTGAACAAAAATGTTCGGAGTCAGCCATCTTAGCCCCTAACCATCAGCTAATAAGGATGATATGGTTGCTAAAAGTTTGCAAGTTCAGAGTGATTGAACAATATCATAGAAAATTCCATGGAGGGTTATTAGATAGTTAAGGTGTCCAGCTGAAGAAATCCCTAAGCACAAATTTTTGAAGGCTGCAGAGTATTTTCAAGAAGTATCACTGCTTACTTGTCCTGTTCTTATACTTAACCTTACATATCTTCTATTGACCATGGTCTTGGCTGTTCAGCTCAATAGATGTTTAATGTGATCTATTCTTATATTAGAAAAAGACTATTGACAGTTTTCAAAAAAATTATTTGTATTGTCCTTCTTTCCTTCTTCAAAAAAGCCATAAAAGCATTTCAATTAAAGCATTTCAATTAGAGGAAATCTCATGATATGCCTATTTCAAGAAATGCCAGTGAGAACAGGACCTGAGTTAGTGAAGTTACTAGCACAGAGCTCTCCCTAGTTTAATTAGACTTCTCTTACTGTGAATTAAAACCAAAACATTGATACTGCTTATTAGGAATAACTAAATGTTGGTACACTGCTAGGGTTTGTTTTTTTTTTTTTTTTTTTTTTTTAATTAGAATTCTCAGTTTAGCCATCTGATCTAATTCATAGTAGGAATTTTACTCTTAAAAAAGTATTTAGAGGTTAATCTCAAAAGGAATTGTCATGAAGAAAAGGCCAAAGAGCACAGTGAAATGACCAGTTAAAACAAAAAAGAAGCAACTAACTGGACACAACAAAGACTTCACTGCACTCAAACTTTTTATTGTTTAATGCTGATCAATAGTTTTAAAAGAACTTAGAAAAGGACTGGCTCTACTTACTGAAGTTTGCAGATACTATGAAGTCATTTGAGTCAGGAAAGGTCACAAAGGTTGAAAGAAATTTTGGACATGCTTAATTCAAGTAGTTTATTCATCAACATAAAAAAATATTTGATTTGACATTTAAAAGGAAATTTCACGTTTTTCCAGCATCTGAGAGGGCTTTAAATTTGTGGAAGCAGCACCTAGAGCAGACCTGAAAATTGCTATAGATTCCTTGATAAAATTGTAGCTTGGAGCCTAACAACAGGTTATGTTACATGAAGAATAATAGGGTAATCAACATTGCCATATGATGAGTTTCTGTAATTAATGATATTACCTCATTTGGAGTGCATAGTGCTTATCACTTATCCCAAAAGGGACATGGCAGAACTTTGGTTAGCTCCTAGGTTTCTGAGAAGTATGAAAAGTGGACTGAAAGTATTTGCATATAGAAAGAAACAGCAATTAGGACTGATCACTGAAGAAACAGAAAACAGAGACATGACAAAATTATATAAGAAAATAATAAAAAAATAGAAATTCTGTTACTTGCCTCATAGTGTAAATACAAAGAAACATGATGACATGAAAAAGTTTTTGATTAAAAACAGATCCAAGGAAATTACCATTCATTAGCTATAAACTACGGTGCTTATTTTCACATGAAATTGCCAAAATCAAAAGTACAGGAAGAATTAAAAAAAAGAATTAATAAAATAAATTCATGTAATGGTTGTCAACAACAAATTTGATAAACTATCACCATGGTTGCTAGATATAGGAGAATGATGGATTCACTGAACTTGGAAGTCTCTTTTGCCTTATTTTTTTAACTCATTTTTACCAACATCCTGGAGTACCAGACCCTAATATTTACAGCACATATCATCTTCATATACATAGCAGGTGTAGCATTACCTTTAACCAGCTGAGGGGGACATGCCCCACTTTATGAAAGGAATGAACTAGGTTACTCCAGAAATGGAGTCTGGTTCCAAATTGTGCCCAACTCATCTCAGAAAACACTGAGAAAAGTGTTTCTTCTACACTGGAAAGCATAATTTTGCAAACATTGTCTACTAATTTACTTTCCTATTATTTTTCAACCTTCTAACATATAAGTTACAATCTCATTTTATAAGGTAGTGATGTAAAGTTTTGCTCACTGGAAAAAGGACAATTGAGTGCACAAAATAAAGATAGGTACTGCATGAGTTGGGACTAACTGGCCACCTCAAGGCTTTCAACCAAATTCAACTGCAAGAAAACGTAGGTTTTGCTATAATATGCCTTGAGACAGCGTTTTCGTAAAGAAAAGTCACTGAGGATGGGAACTCCTTTTCTATGTTTACAGCAGCAAATATGACACACCCCAAACCATTCCTTGCCCTTGAGGTTAATTGGCACAGTGCAGCTAACTCACCCAATGGTCTATTTAACTCCTTATTTCCTGGAGTAACTCACCTGTTGTAACTCTGCTAATTGTCACTGGCCTTGGAACCTGCTTCCTACACATTTTAAGGGTATGTATATATTTCTTTCCTGTTTCTCCCATTCAAGACACATCTACCTGTGTGTAAGGTTTAGAAAGCTCCCCTTTGAGAACCCTGCTCATTGTCACTGCCAACACACCTCAGAACACCTCTGAATTCCTACTGTTCCCAGACATCCACTGGGGCTGGTCTATCGATAGCTCTGAACACCACGATCCACTAGTTCATGCTCATGCCAGCTTCAAAAGCACATCTTCCAAAACATGGAGTCAATTGTCTTCAAACAAACAGCTAAGGAAATATTAAACTTTGACAGAACTGCATTGTAAACTTCACAAGGGAAAACCTACTTTCAATAAATTCATTACAAAATAAACAACAAGCTGACTTAATGCTATCATAACAACTTTTCATTTCAAATATTTACTATGCTCATTTTAAGTAATTCAGAAGGAGGTTACATAATGAAAAGTGTTAGAAGTGTTAGAAGTTATTGGAATTTTTTCAGTAGTAAGACTAACTGCCTTATTTATTCTGTAGCTGGATATTAATCCTAACAGTGGAAAAACTTCATCAGTTATAACATGATTTTTGAAAGCTTAGCTGAGCTGCATATTATCTACAGATTGCCATTGGCAACTCAACTCACTAAATAAGCAGAACTGGAGTGAATGATTTTTTTTTAATATCATAAGACAAAAAATAAACAAAGAAATAAACTAAAAAGGGATTTATATTGCACTTGAGAGATTTGACCAATGAATAAGAAGGAAGAACTGAAGTATTTGTACTAATCAGGGAGGAATTGGACTTAACTAACTCACACAGAGCATTTGCTATTTTCACTGAGTGACTTTCAAGTCTGTAGTACGCTTGACTGCATCTTGCTTGATTTTGTGCTTAAAATGTTTTACTAACAGTCCACCGAGTTGTGAAAGTACAATAAGTTCTTACTGTGGGAGGAAAGTTGCATTTCTTAAGAGTACAGCAGAACTAAAAATAGATTGCTATTTCTCCCACATGAAATATGCTACTCCATACAACAGGACTGAATTTATTTCTAGGTACCAAGGTCCTGTCAATGTTCCTTCATATCAGCTGTGTCAAGCCTTTATCACAAATGTAGTTGTAATAAAAGAAACCAAAAATATTGTTACCTCTCACTGTCAGATACGCTTTAAGGAATAATTATGTGTAAGATTTAATATGCAATCTAAAATAAATAAGAAAGTAATCAACAACTATAGCTTTCATCTATTTATTTTTTTCCAATTTCCATCCCACTTTAGGACTAATCATCTTCTGAGGTATGGCTTCATAATTATGATTATAAATTCTTTCCTTCTATTTGTTTCTATACAATTGCTTTTCAGGCTCCATTCAATTTTAGGCTACTAGTACAGTGCCTAAGGAGCACCCATAAGAAATAATTTGCCTTTGTTTAGGCCAATGAAAGATTTCATGGATTGTTGACAAATACATGATGCTAGATTGCACATCATTTCAGCATTTTCTATTTTCAGTGAGGAAAGTAATATAGAAATTCATATCAAATTATGAAAACTGGCAAAATCTGAAGCTTTTTATTTTATGTCCCATATTTCAAATGTTATTGTGAACAGGAGATATTTGGATCTGTTTAAGCAATAGAAATAAGTGAGCTTATATTTGTTTTTTAATCATGAGACACCATGCATGGAATAGATGGCTTTTTTTCCATCTATTCTCACCAGCAGCAGGTCATCTGGTTCAATGAACTGATTTTCAAAAGCAAAGTACATTTTGCTCAATAAATAATATTTCTGTGACTTCAGATAAGTAACACATTTGAAACTAACATAAATTTTTGTTGTCCCAATTAGGGCTCATAGAACTTGTAGAAGCCTAGATGAAGATCAAAGCTGTCTGAGTGGCTTTAGCTAATTTTCTGAAACTAATAGTAACAGATATATTAAGAAGCCATCATCAATCTTCTTTCAATTGCTTGTGACATCATCACAGTACACTCACTAAATTTTAAATTTACAAATATGGTCTTTATCTGTTGTTATCAAGCCCAACAAATAGGGCTTGATAAAACCTGCTGTTTTTCCTAAACTAAGCTGAGTTACTTAGTAGTGAGAAAATGGTTACATTAGGGGGTTCATTGCATTGAGAG
>JAOTQP010001286.1:81151379-81192638 GCA_026413545.1 Cichladusa arquata | reverse complement strand
AATTACTCAGTTTTGCAATACTGGATGATACTATGTGTGTTTCAACTCCTCTCTGACTTGCAGGTAGTATATGTACAACATCACGCTATTTAAATACTGAGGCTCCATTCATCTTAAATTTCCAGAACTAATATATAGTGGACCCATCAGTAAATAGTCCAAAGTATGAAACACAGAAAACCCTGTTATTGGTCAGGATCTGCAGGCAACCCTACAGAAACTATCCTAGTCTTGGTGAAAACAGAAACAAAGGAATATTCCCATTGGTGAAAACACAGAAGAATCTGAATAGCACTATGAATTTCCTGGCAAAAATGTCAGGATATGCACATAAACTCTAAAGATTGCAGCTCCCTGTGTTCCCTTGTAATGTCCAAAGCACTCACAACTTCAAGCAGCAGGTTTCATCCTCTTTCAGCTTTCTGCACCAACATCCATTGAAACAGGGAAACAGAGTTCATGAGTGTGATAGTTGTTTTTTACTATTTGAAGACCCTCTAGAAGCCTTTTTAATGCATCTTAGGACCTGCTGCAGAGCAAGCACTGTGCTCTTGTGTGCACATTCTGGATAGATGCACAGTGGCACAGGAGCACCCAGGTAGTTGTAGTGGGTTGATTATTGCTCCTGGTACCTGCATATTGAACAATTTCTGCATCCTGTCTGCAAAGCAGATGTATCATTAAGAGGAACATACAGAACATTAAATAGTCAGGAATCCATATCCACAGCTCTGATATTACCAGTGGTCCTGATCTACGTGAATGAGGAACAAAGTTGAAGGAACCCCTTTCAAAATGTGCATTCTGCTTTTCCAGACAGCCTACCTCAAAAGCAGTGTGATCACACTCCCAGAAAAAAATTCTGTACGCTGTCGATCAGAATATTAGAGGTGAGAGGAGACAATACAGCAATAGCAAGGACTGGATGAGCAGAGAATCAAATATTTTCTATTTCCAGGACTCAGTTTTCATTCTGTATTTTCTTTGTTGTGTCAACTGTCTAGTTTCAGTTCACTCCTTCAAGGTCCCTTGTCCTCACATGCAGCCACTGACCAGTTTCTGCCCTTTTTCTCTGGTTTCTGCTGAAAGTAAAAAAATCTCCAAACTATCAAGTATAAAGGTATTTGAGTTATAGTTGCAGAACACATTATTTTATGCTCTGTTTATGTCCTAAACACCTTTCTCAAAACACATGCAGTACCTTCCGTTTCAACTCCTATGAAAGAAAACAGTTCAAGTTTATGAACTCAAAGTGCCTGAAACCAGTGATATCATAACACAACTGGAGCTTGCTGGGAGTACATAATACAAATAACGGCAGAGTCACAATAATGAGATAGTAACATATTTCAAAAAATATTTATTTTAAAGATTAAAGAAGAGTACAAAGCAGTAAAGCAATATCTTGCATGGAAAGAACTCTTATAGAAAATTTTCTATGTCATCAACTCACTCAATTTCTAATTCATCTTTTTTTGTCTCTTGCAAAGGAGTTTCATTAATTTATGCTCATCAAGAATCAGTTCTGTGCATCTCTCCTTTCCCTTGGTTTCATCTCACAGCCACAAGTTTCAGATTACATGACTAATTCTTTCACTGAATTGATTCTTTCACTGAATTGAAAGTTCCCTTTTCACTTGTTGTGAGTAACATCCAGAAGATGGATTTCACATATTATTTTAGTTGACATTAAAGAAAATAGGCATTGATTTTTTTGAGTATTCATACTTTTCCCCTAGCTGATGCTTTGTAAGGTATTCATGCATATATGCCAGACTAAGTGAAAAACAAAAAAGGATCTCAAAGTTCTTTTGCTTATTTTGACCTTAATTGGAAGAGCACTGAGAAATTTTACGATTTTGCTTTAGCATAGGGTTTTTGTGATTTCGTTTTAGCAAACAGTGTGTAGTTTTCTCTTGTTTAGGTGATGCTCTGAGACCTATGGAAATGTACTGTTTTAGAATAAAAACTCCCACAGAACACAGGCATAAACAAAGCCTAAATCTGTCTCAATATTGCAAGATGAGAACAATCTAAGGTGAGGTAAATTAATAAATCATATTCAAAATTGCAAACTACCAACAATAACGAAAACAAAATTTATGCAACCGAGTCAGTTAATATATTCACATAAAGAAAGTGATCAAATACCTTCTCTACATGTTTGTGATGATGGTGATTTAGCTGAGCCACAGCCATTTCATAATTTGGTGGCCTTTAAGAGCTCTGCTTCAGACTAAATTGTAGGCAAAATTATGTATTTTTATTTCTGTTTATGCAAAAGTGCCACAGGTTATGCACAAAGAAGGTAAGCTATGCCAGCCACAAGCTATCATCTATGTTGGTATACTCAGTTGGACTATTTTTTACTGCTTTTGGTATTTAGATTAATGAGATCATATTTATTTCCTTATAATCAAAACTTCTATTATTAGAAGCACTTTTCTTGTTCTAACATTATTTTTTTTAACTTGGTAACTACTGAGAGGGAGAAATTATTGCCATTTTTAGTCATCACAGAGTCTGACAGACAGCACCCATTCAGGTCTATATTCAAGTATGCTGCTGCTGTTGAGAGCAGAACTTGACCTTTTCAAAGTATATGTCTGTGGTTTTCTTTTTCTGGTCTTAGTTTAAGAGTGAGAGAGGACAGGGGCATACTGAACACTTGTCAAGAAGCTGGTGTGATTTTATTTATGCAATGTAGGTATCAGATTTGAGAATAATAAAGTTACATTTGAAATAGGAAATAGCTTGACTAGATTACATGCCATAATTCTGTACCAAAGACTTAACATGAAGGTATGCTAGCATTAGGATAATTTCAGGGAAATGTTTCCACAAAACACAATGTTGCAGCCATGCCTGTTGCTAGCAGACAAATTAAAGATAAGTGTCAAATCTTAAGTTTATCACAAGACTGCTGCCAAAATTTGAGAACCCTCCAAACACAGACAAAAAGTCATGTTTGTGAAAGGGACATTGTTTATTCTGCACAGATACGAGGTGGAAGTTTTCCATAAATCAGGAACACTAGGGAATTAAAGGAAGAGAATTTGTAAATTGAAATTTACATAAACCCACCTACCTAATACATGGTTACCTCCTACCTAATGCATCGTCATTTAGCTTGTGCAACCTCATGCATTACCTTGTTTACTGTACCTATGTGGGCCTCTTCTCATAGGTGGTCTCAGGACATCAGATTGTACAGCAAATAAGATGTGATCTCCAGCTCCAAATGTGTCTTAAACAATTGCCAAGCAGGATATAAAATACAAAAGCTTTCCATAAGCATTAAGCAACACCTGCTGAACATACATGATAATATCTATTTGCATTCAAAAGAGGGGATAAAGGTCTGAATGACACCATCAGCTTCCATCTACAACAAAGGGCAATGGAAGGGACAAAGAATTCTGCTTATAGACATCAGGATGAATCCAGAAGATAGACAGATCAGAGGTGGATTCATGCAAAGAGGAGATATATTAAGCAGAAAAAACACAGCTGATTATCTATCTCACTGACTTACAAACAGGAGGACTGTTAAATAATAAAGTAGTAAACAGTCTACATCGGTTAATTTGTTTACTGTGTTTTTTTTTTTTGTTTTTTTTTTTTGTTTTTTTGTTTTTTTTTTTTTGTTTCTTTAGGAGTTTTGTTTGTTTCTTAGGGTTTTTTGTTGTTTTCACTTTAAATTACCATGGGACTTTCAACCACTTCATATTCTTCAGAATATGAAAACTTTCTTTAGGTTAATTGGTTTAGTAAGAGCAAGACGTTAAATGAGAAGTATATTATTTCCTTCTCCTAACTGAGAAAATCCCATTTAAATGCTTTATTTCCAGATTGAGAAGAACCCAGTTCACTCCTTCAGTTTCCCATTTTGATTTATATTTCCATTTTATTATCTGTACTGAGGAGGGGATTCAAATTTTTATGTATCAATACTATAAACTGATTATCTAATTAAAATTCTAATAACAGATAGTATTTTAAGTAATGTCTCTGTACACTTTTGGATGTATAGTTCTTTAAATACTATAAATGATAAGAAAATATTTTAGCAATCAGCAGTAGAATTTAGGTTTATTGAAAGATTGGAGGAACCTTAAAGACATATTTGTGCTTTGGATGTATCTGAAAGGAAAAATTCCAGCTCCGAATGGTCATCACAAAGTGCCTTTTATTAAGGCCCCAAAATTTCATTTTTTTTCTGCTCCTCTCTCTCACACAGAAGTCATTATTATTTCATATTATCAGCTTTACAGTTGGACTAGACTTCATATGTGCTGGACTGAGCCCACTTAATGACTTTAACAAAGTTGTTCAAGATTACTGATTGTATGAGTGACAGCAGACTCCACACCAGCCTGGGCTTCTGCTGCAGCAAACCTGTCGAAGAACTTGTGGTCCTTAGGTATAAAGTAGCTGTGTTATGCCTTCTGTCTCTGGAAGGCATTAATGAAAGTGGGACATATATAATCACTGTTCAATTTTTTACAAGCCTGCTTTGCTTGATAAGAAATTATCTAGAAGAGCACACCTGATAACCAAACCTCAAATGAAATCTTGAGCATGTGTAATCCCTTCTAAATTCCCATAGCTGCCCTTCTCCATTATTTTGCAATTGCTATAACCACACATCCCTATTTGTGGTCTGTTTCCTCTGCCTCCATGGAGCAGATGTCATAGTGGAACTATTTCACTTAAGTTGGGTTTAAAAATACATTAACATCTCAGGTCTTGAGATATATTTGATCCAGAATTTTCCAGTTAACCTGTGGGTTACACAAAAAGCCTGCAATTTGGGTCTCCTGAGAAATGTATTATTCAAGTTGCATATCGCTTCCAGAAATGCTGCAAGGCTTAATTAATTAGTGATTATTAACTGCTCAGTGTCTTCAGATGAAGAGTACTGTATAATTACTTGGATTTACCATTGTGTTTATTGATGATAACTATGTTTTCCTTCTCTCTCATGGGAGAGGAAACACAACTAATGGTTGCAAACTTGGATTTCTGACTATGAAGATGGAGACTTTCTTTGCTTCTTTTTCATTTTCTCCTAACTTCAAGTTTAAAAATATATTTTTCTTCACTAAGGACATATGAAAGATTTGATTTACAGGACAACCAGGGGATTGGGCCCAGCCAGCATGGGGTTAGGAAAGGCAGGTCCCACTTGACCAACCTTCTCTTCTTTTATGACCAAGTGATCTGCCCAGTGGGTGAGGGAAAGGCTGTGGATGTGGTCTTCCTGGATTTCAACAAAGCCTTTGATACTGTCTCCCACAGCATGCTCCTGGAGTACCTGTGAGTCCACAGGTTGAACAGGTGTGCTCTTTGCTTGGTTGAATACATGCTGGATGGCTGGGCCTGGAGAGTGGTGATGAATGGTAACACATCCAGTTGGCATCTGCTTACTAGTGGGGTTCCTCAAGCACTCAGTTTTGTTTAATATCTTTATGTACAATCAACATGAGGGATTGAGTACACCCTCGGTAAGTCCATAGAAGACTAAGTTGGGTAGAAGTGTTAAACTGCTGGAAGGTAGGAAGGCTTTGAAGAGAGAGACATCTGGACAGACTGGATCAATGGGGGTGAGGCCAGTTTTGTGAAGTTCAACAAGGGCAAGTGCCAGGTCCTGCATTTCAGTCACATTCACCCCATGCAGCACCACAGGCTGGGGAAAGGGTGGCAAGAAAGTGGCACAGGAGAAGGGTGTTGTGGTAAACAGCAGCTGAGCATGAGCCAGCATGTGCCCAGGTGGCAAAGAAGGCCATTGGCATCCTGGTTTGCATCGAGAATAGTGTGGCCAGCAGTATGAGGGCAGTGATTGTCCCCTTTTACTTGGCACTGGTGAGTCTGCAACTCCAATCCTATGTCCAATCCTATGTTCAGTTTGAGACTTTGAGACTCCTCAGTACAAGAAAGACATTGAGCAACAGGACAAGAAGAAATGGCTTTAATCTGTGCTGGGAGAGGTTCAAGTTGTACATCAGAAAAAATTTCTTCACTGGAAGGGTGGGTAAGCATTGGAACAAGCTGTCCAGGGGAGTGGTAGAAACACGCCCGGAATCACAATACTTAGCGGTACGGTTTAGTCAACATGGTGATGTTCGGTCTAAGGTTGGACTTGAAAAGACTCTTGCAGGTCTTTTCCAACCTTAATACTTCTATTATTACTGATAGCTCTGACACAGTAGCTTTCCTTTAATCATCTGAGCTGGCTATGTACAGTGGCAGTGAATACCCCAAAGTGGGCTGTCCAGAGTGCAGCTGTATCAAAACCTGGTAACATAGCAACCCTGGCAGCTGAAAATGTAGACACACATCTCCATCACAAGTCTGTAAATTATGACTGCACTCCAAATGAACTGAGATCAGGGGTGCACCACATAAGAAGCAAATGAATTGGAAGCTGGAGATCATATTTCACTTTTATAGAAAGAAAGTTAAATTTTGTTTTATCACTGAGATGGGTTGACCCTGACTGAATGCCAGGTGCTCCAAAGCTGCTCTCATTCCTCAATTTGGCAAGGGAGAAAAAATATAACAAAAGGCTCATGGGTTAACATAAGGGCAGGGAGAGATCACTCACCAGGCACCATCATGATAAAAAAAAAGACTTGACTTGGGAGATTAGTTTAATTTATTACTAATCAAATCAGAGAAAGATAATGAGAAATAAAGCTAAATCTTAGAAAGATCTTTCGCCTACCTCTACCTTCTTCCTGGGCTCAACTTTACTCTATTTGCTCTCCCTCCTTCCCTCAAATGGCGCAAGGGAATGTTGGATGAGGGCTGCAGTTGGTTCATCACAGGTTGTCTCTGATGCACCTTCCTCCTCAATGGGAGGACTTTTCACATCGCCCTCTGCTCCAGATGGGATGTCTTACAGGAAGGATGCAGTCCTTCAGGAACAGGCTGCTCCACCATGGACCTTCTTGGGCTGCAGGGGCACAGCTGCCTCACCACTTTGGGTGGTCTTCACTTTGGGCTGCAGAGGAATCTGGTCTGGTGCCTGGGGCACTTTCTTCCCCTTCTTCACTGACCTTGGTATCTGCAGAGTTGTTCCTCGCACATATTCTCACTCCTCTCTCTGGATGAGCAGCACAGTGGTTTTTTTCCCCTTCTTAAAGACATGACCCCAGAGGTGCTACCACCATTGCTGATGGGCTTGGCCAGGGCTAGTGGTGGGTTCACCTTGGAACAGTCTGGCATTTGCTCCATCAGCCATGGGGAAAGCTATGATCCTGTCAGAAGCCACCCTGTAGCCCCCCACTATTGAAACCTTGTCATACAAATACAATGCAATCACAAAAAGAACAAAAGAAGCAAAATGGCTTTAGATTGTCTTTTTTTTTGAAAATCCCAAACAACACTTTATGGAAAAAGAGTTTTGCAGTCAAAGCTACCAACATAATTAGAATGAATCTGATAACTTTTTAATAGTTACTGTCCTCTTAAAATTCAAACTGTATTCCTTGTCTTTAAATATTGCTCCAAATAAAAGAAAAAAAAATTGATACACAAAAAAGGATTCTTTAGATGGAAGTAAGTATCCTTGTTACCCAGTTTGAGCTGGACAATATATTTAATTTATGCTCTGTGATGTATACACAGTTTATCAGTTTTTTCCTACAGTCCAAACTGATTTGAGAAAACATAATGAAAGGGATCACATTTTGAAGTACCTTTACTGCCTATAAATGGACCTTAAACCTTTTCTATATGATTTTATATTTTATTTACATGAAGTAAAACTTCACATTAAAAGTCCATTTTATTCCTAAAGATTTAATGCATGGACTAGCTAACTAATCTGCTCATTGCAGGTTTTCTGTGGCTAGTAATATTTGCATGGTTTCCAACTGAATGCTCAAGTTCATGAAAAAATCCGCTGAGAACTATCAAATATAAAGATACCACATGTCTCAAATATGAGCTGCAAATTGCTGGAGGCTGGGAGAATATCAGTATGTAGTTTACTTAATTTTATACTCTTCCCTAAATGTCTGATGTTAGGTGCTGCCAGAGATTGTCAATTCTACTGGATTTTTCTTCCATAAAGCCAGTTTTTCTTCTAGCCTTATGGTTAATCCAGGCAGAGTCCATAAAGTTACTTCCCTTGCCACAGGAGAGAAAAGCTTAAGTCTAGTGCTCAGCATTGTTTAAGTGCTCAGCATTGTTTAGATCTGTTCCAACAGATTTTCAATAAAATTTTTAAGCTACTGGAACTGTCTGTCCCTAGCCTAAACACAGCTATTCCTAAAATGGCATCTCACCCCTGACTACTTTCTTTTCTTAAAGGGAAGATGAGGTCAGCTTAATCTGCTGAGCTCCACCTGGTGTAATGCCGTGCAAGCAGGTTTTGTGAAGTACTGTGCCACAGCTAGAAGTGGATGCAAAATAACAATATTTCAATGTTAGTTCCCAGGGAAGATACACTTAAGTCTGGAAGAAGGAAATTTGAAAATCAATGTGTCATTTAATTGCTTTTATTTCCTCAAATGATTGACCAATGAAAAAGCCATTTTGTTTTTAATGTGGGTTTTGGTGAACCATATCCTGAAACAGATAGAAAGAAAAAAACCACAGGCCTATAATTTTCTCTCCCTCTGGCTTTGCATTGCTCTGGGACTACTAAATTTTCTAGCATCCAAATTGTTGAACTGACTGTATGAAATACAACATTTGAAATCTCTTAACTAGACGTAAATCGAAGCTGTCCCATATTTTACAGTACATTGATTTAAGAAGATCATATGTATATAGTATCTTTCAACCCAAATGATATAACAGAATTTTACAAACTGGATTTGCTTCCATCAGCATCAAGATTCAGTCACCTCTGAGAGGTTAAGAAGCTGGCATAACAGCAGCTTCAGCTATCACAGTGGCAAACACACACTGGCTAGGACTGTTAAGGCAAATTCCCCCATCAGCACAACTGTCACATCATTTTCATCTGCTGAGAATGTTTTTTATTTTTTCGATATCTTGGCTCTTTTTCTTTCCCTATATTGTGAGATTATATTATACAATCTGTGTTATTTAGCTAAACCAGATAAAGTGATGATCTCCTTTCAAGCAAGTGAATTTGCCAAACTGTTTTGTGACCTAGTGGCAAAGGAGAATCTTGGACAAATTCATGCATCAGTCTCATGCACATCCTACTCCTTCCTGCCCCTGGATATTTGAGATTTCCTATTTGAGGATCTTTCTGTGCACGTGCAGAGGCTGGAATTCATCCCTGTCTCTTCTGTCCTCTTTGGGGTAAGCAGAGTCAAATGGGAGAACACACAGACCAAAACTGCCCCTTTTTATAACATCAATTAAATTATATAATTATAGTTACAGACCAAGTGATTGCAAAACTTGCAACAAAGAACAGGGATAGACATGTCAAGCAGTTCATTCATCTTATACTTTGATGTGAAAAAATTGTTTTAAAGAATAGTTGTAAATAATTAATTGTGGTTAAAAAGAAATGAAACTTGAGTTTACTAGATCTGAATAGTCACATAAGTGTTTCCACTTATTTAGAAACCCTCAGTCTGTGGCACGGATCTGTATAAGCTTTACAACAAAAGACATTATATTTGACATGAGAGTTTTCAATATTTTAAAAAAATTCTTTTAAAAGGTGTTGTAAGACAGCATACAGGGATTTTGCCTTGCTAAGCCCAGAATTTTTTCAAGGTTAATAGCACAAATAATTTTTCATCCATTAAATTTGATGTTGGAGAAGAGAATTGCATTGTCTGATACTTGCCATTCAATATTTGTTGTTCTCCTATTTAAGATATTTCAGTCTCTCTAATAGGTGCATAAACAAACTATAAGATTCAGAGTATCACACGGTGCATAGCAATTAGTGGAAATAAAGTATACAGAAAATTCATAGGCATAGCTTGTATAAAATGTCTAACAAATGCAGTAACAGAAATCTGTAAATTTTCTCCTTGTCTTAACAATTCAGGAATCGTTAAAGATGATAAAATATGACTCATATACAATGGACTGCTGGAAAAATTGGCCCAAAACCTGTGGTCAGTGGTAATTTCAAAGGTTGTCTATAATACATATGATTGTAGGAATGTTTCAGATAAAGTGTAAGCTAGTAAGAGAATTATACATTTAATTTAGTGCATGCGTATATACCTGCACACCTCTAAGCTAACATTTACTTTGGTGTCCTGATACTGCCAGGGGATTGTGCCAATTTAGGAAAGCTTATAGTATGCAGAACTGGAGAAAAGCTGCTTTATTAATCAGCCAGGTATGTATTAGGAGATATTTAACACTAAAGCTGAGTGATGACTTTCAAAAATTTTTCTTGGACTGAAGCAGCAGTGAATGGAGACTTTCCAACTAAACCTTGTTTTTATTGGTGTTTATCAATATAAGTTTGGTTGGCAATTCCTCAGTTGAGATTGAAGGACTAAGGATGTGATTTTCCTTGGAGATGTTTGAGCAGCAAATGCTTTCCTGTTCTACTGAATCCTCATGGTTTTCTCTGGGTTGGATCTTGTGACTTTTGCTCTTCCACATCATCCTGACAGCTCCAGTAACTCACTCTCCTGCATCCAACCTTTAGGAGCTGATATTGAGCAGGATGTGAGGTAATGTCAGCTTGCTTTCTCCAAAGTTGTTTGTAAGACTTCTATCTCAGCTCTACAGATTCTCAGGTTAAAGTAAAATTTTAACAGAGGAATTACTTTGTTGCTCCTCATCCTGCACAGTGGGTGATACCTGGATGACTTTTAAACTTTCAGACCACTGTCTGAAAACTAAGGCTGCTTATGCTTACAAAAATATGTTTACTATTTTATGTAACCTAACATTTATATGCCATATAACATCTCTCCTGTCATATTTTATAGGGTTCATTCTGTCTTTTAGAATAAATGTAAATAAAATGACTAAGTTCATAGACTTTCCCATTTCAAATGAGTACGGATTTATGCAATATTCTACTGGAAGGCAACCCTTCCAGTGGCAGGGGGGTTGGAATTAGGACCTTTGGGGTCCTTTTGAACCCAAACTATTCTGTGATTCGGCAATATTTTCTGCAGAAAATTTTCATTTTCTCTCAAAAGTGCAATGTTTTTTCTCAGCACTTACACACTCAGGTTATTTTTCTTATCATACTCTTAGCATGTTCTTCCTCCTTGAGATGGTTGAATTTTCTAACAACACACATTTCTTAAAAATATTAATCCAGAGATGAGCCTTTTGTGGTTAAGATTGCTGTATCACTTGTAGTTGTGTACTTGCTCAGGTTGCTTATGGGATTGCTGTGAGCCTTTCTCTGAGATCTCATCCATATTTTAATATTTTCATCTGTTATCACTTTATAGTTTGGTATGTCTTTTACCTGATTTTTTCTATTGATTTTTTGAATCAGAGCACTCTTGAGTTTGTAGTCTTTCTTTCTGTCTGATGTTTGTTTGAATAAATCCTGTACACTCAGTGAAGAATATTTCTTTCAATGTAGCAATGTTTTTGATACCTCTGAGGACATTTTCAAGTGTGGATCTTGTCATTAAACATGTGAGCTCAGGAGCCCAAATTTTTCAAACAGAGCATATTATGAATATTTCAGGTGAAGCATAACATATTTTCCAGTGCCTATGGTATTATAATTGAATGCATTTATAATTTAGAGGAAAAAATCTGTATGGAAAATACTCAGAAAGAGGTTTAAATTCATTAAGGAATTTAGTAAGTAAGTGCAGGTTACACTACACAATTTTCATTTTTCATGAGAGGGATTTTCAGGCTTTTCTCCTTGCAGAAACCTAAATATCTTTTTGAAAAGCACTTTTCGTTATTTTTATGTCAGAGATCTGATGATTTTGTACATTAGTTCACAACAACTTTATTTTCCTTCTATGGTGGCTAAACTTTTATTGCTAATTATTATTCTACTTATTTTGTAAGGGAATAGTCCTGAGCATGTTGACGTTTCTCAACCTATCTCCTCAGTTTTAGTTTCCCTGACGTCTTCCTCTATTTCTGCTGTGTTCAACGAGTGTTGATGCTCAGCAGGAGAGAGGCTGACTTTGTGATGTGGGGCAGAGGAGTGCTGATGCACTTGTAAAAACAAGGAAGCCCTGTGGGCTACCATTGTCACAAGGTTCGCTATTGCCCCTGATCAATGAGTCCATCTCCACAGTGGGAAGATTTGCATGGAAAGACTGCTTCATTTTATTTGGATTTTTTAAAGTGGAATTTTGTGTTCACAGATTATGTCAGGTGAAAAAGAAAGGGTCGGAAGTTCAGCCTCTTGCTGCAGTTGTAATCCTTTGTCTCTCTGTTAAAAATGTTGTCCAGGATGTTAGCTATGACAAGGGTATCTGTCTGCAAGGTACCACTGAGAAACCACCAAATGAGATTTGAGGCAGAGACCTTCAAAATGTCAGATTCTCTGCTCTACCAGGATGCCAACAGAGCTCTGTGCATCCAGTTGTGTGTGACTTATGTCAAAGAATATCACAGGTTAGCATCAATGTGGACAGATGTGGATATCAAAAACAGTTTACCATAATGTCCCTGAGAAAAAAAGAAAAAAGGCATTGAAAAGATAATAAAAATCCTATTCCATGTATCTCGGAGAACAGCGAAATACTTGCATGGTCCTTGAACTGGTGGTTAGGAAAATAATGAAATCTGTCCTTTTGACCAATATTGCATATGGAACAATATATTGGAGACAAAAGCACAGCAGTTTTCTTTGTTACTTAACATTTTTGTGCGTATTTATTTCTGGAATTAGCCTCTCAGTCTCCAACCTCCCTTTCAGACTTCAGGCTTGCTCCTAAGCATAGCATAGCATACTAACCAAGAGGTGAGCCTTGCTGCAAGGAGGCTGGACACAGTGCTGTGTTCCATGCCAGCCTTCAGCCTTGATAACCTGAGCAGGTCTATTGGCTCAACATGTCTGTAGGTTTTCCGGTTTTGTCAGAACTTGACAGTCCCTTCATCCCTGCAATGCCCTGATCCTCTAGCATTTTGTGATAAGCCTTAAGTCCTGCATAGTACATGAGCTCATTGACAAAATGAGATGAGAACGAGGAGGATTATTCATTGCTCCCATTAAATGTAAATCCTTTCAACAACAGCTTAGCAGAAAAGCAGTGTTACTTCACAGGAAAGTTTACTTTGGACAGTTGTCCTTAAAAAGGCTGCACTTTAACTATGTTGAAAAACCCCATTTCCTTCTTTTAACCTCTCTTTCCTGCTCATGCTTAAGGATCCTGTTTATCCTAAGAAAACCAGTAGCACGATGCTGGTTTTGCACTGTGGTAACTAAAATTACCCAAACTGCCAGGGCTTTGCATCAGGAGAGGCAATTGACAGGCTTGGAAAAATATGGGGATTGTGTGACACTGACACAGGTCTACAGCCATGGTGTGATGGGCTGCTCCCAGAAGGAATGTCCTCAGGAGGAAATCAACCCTTGCTGTTCTGCTCTGTAAGTATGACAAGTATTCTGACCATTCCATTTGAAGTTACACTCTGGGAAGCAATTTTAAATCCATTTCCTATTGGTTTTCAAGGCCCCCAAAATAAACCTGGTGGGAAAAGTACACCATACCTGAAGAAAAGAAGATTTCTCTCTGAAACGGGAAATATATTAGCTAGATTGCTCATATTAGCTAGAAAATGAGGGCAGAATTTTAAGATGGGGATCCTACAAATCTTTGAAATTACTTTCATTGTAGTTAGGAAAGAGTACCTATATACTACCATACATACTACTGTATGCTGCATATGACTTGCTGTGGTTACAGTTTCCTTCTCATTCTTCCTGACTATGAAGACAGCTGGGTTCTTGTTATTAGCCTTTCCCCTTGACATGAGCTGGACTGAGTGATCAAATAGTTTGTTTCCATTTACGACTGATTTCATAACTAACAATTTTTTTGGGTAGGAAACTAAGGAGAACATCAAAAGATACCTTCACAGAAAATCATTATATAATTTTATATTGTAATAGCCTAGTAGAAAATGTAACAATAGAATATTTTCAGAGTAAATTTCTACTAGCGTATTTCCAAAGGACAGCTTGCTGGTTGATTGCAATTTAAGGCAGACCCAAATACTGACTGAGATGTAATGCTCTGCTTTCATTAGCAGATGGGAGAGGAGGTTAATGGTAGTTGGTGCACTGAACTTGATTTCCTGACTCAGCTAAAGACTTCCTCTCTTGCTATTTTACATAACCTCTCATCCTTATTTCCTACATCCTTTTAAAAAATGGGCCAAAGGAATGCGTAATAAAAGCAGTAATTTCCTCTCTATTCAATGAGACTGACAGCTTTTGCAAAACTCTGTAATTATCAATATTTTGCTGTACCAAGCTTGCTACCAAAGTTAAAACATTCTCCACCAACACCATATATTTCCAGATCTGTTTCAAAACCCTGTGTGAATTTATGGTTAAAGAAATGGAAGTTGTACTAGTTCTTACCTAATGAAGTCTTCGCAAAATTTCCCACAATATTTCCCACAAGCTAGAAATATACCCAAGCTTGAACAATTTTGCAGGTTTGAGGTATAGGGTGGAACAATCACAACTGGCTTCTTCAGTTTATAAGTTTCAACACTTTCCCATGATTTAGGGCTTATTAAGGTGAACAACTGCAATTTTCTAGTCAGTTTGCATACAGAAATGTGTAAGAGACACACACTCAGACACCAGCAGTGAAATGTGGAGCCATGTAAAACTCATTGTATCACAGGTTTGAAACTCAAGCCCATAATTATATTCATGAAAACAACTGCTTTCCTTGTTTTTTTGTGTGACCTTTTTCAAGTGGGATGATTTTCTAACATGCATCAAATGTCACAGTGTTTTGAAAGACCAAAAATAATCGTCATTCACAAAGGCACTTAAGCACACATCTATAATGGGACTGCACACCTGCTTCAGGCTGTACATGTGCCTAAATACTGAACTGAATCCAAGCCCTGAGGAGGAAAATAAATCCCAACTGCTCAGACCCTAATTTCCTTCCTTTATTTTGAAAGTTGAGCAATTGAGAACTGATAAAGTAGCATTTAAAGAGAAAAGGCCTGGGTATGATTTATAAGGTTTTCTAGAAGATACATTAGAAAGCATTATGGGATGTGATTAATCAGTGCCTGGATTACTCAAGATACTAAATGCTTTTCTCTTTTCTACTTTCAGCAAGTAAGAGGATAGATCAGGTATAAGTATGGCACATTTTTCTAACTGATGGCATAATTTTCTAGCACCTTTCCTTGATTTATATTCCTGTGTTTATCCAATTTCCTTTATAACATCATCCAAAGCAGAAACATTAGGTACTTGTTATTTAACCTCTATGATACCTTCAGAAATTGGCAGAACAAAGTGGACTCATATTCTTATTGTTGCTTTGGATGACAATTTGGCAAAACTGAAGGACTGCAACATTCAATTTATTCACTGTTTTTATTATAGAAATACGGACAGTACAATTTTTGCCCTAGAACAAATATTTTCCTTACTATCAAGAGAGGTCGCCTGAAAAAGGCTTCCTGTTCCCAGTAACATAAATAGGAATTTTGACACTGATATGCAATGCGAAGAGCACTAGTTCCTAGTTCATGAATTTCCTGGTATTGGGCTGAACTGTGCAAGAGTCTGGGAACTGTTGGCCAATGTAGCTCATAATTTATTCAGCAAACTATGGAAATTTATACTGGAGAAAGAAAACTCCATTCCCTAGCTCAAGCATTCTTGATTATCTCACAGTCAGCTCAGAGACAGTGATTTCACTGTAGTCAGCCCCTCACAACTTCAGTTTGCAATAAAAACAAATAACCAACTGACAAAAAGCTCACTGTGAACACTAAAGGCCTGGGGTTTCTACAGGATCAGCCAAATGCTCATGCTTGTTTCACAAAGTAATTTTTCCCTTCTCTATCAGTGTAATATATTTGATGGCAATGCTGTATAACACTTAGTATGTCAGAAATACCTTGTAAAACTTGATCCATACCCCCAACATGTCCAGTTTCAAGTCTCGTCTTTGTTTTAAAGATGACTGGAGTTACAGGTTGGGGATGGGTCCTGGCTACCATGAATGCACCCTTGAAAATATATCTCTTTTACTTGTTGGCCTGTCCTGGGACACAAGCTGAATTTTGATCTCACCATAGTTTAAAAAGGCCACAGTAAATGTCAACGCAGACAAAAGTTATCAAACTCTATTAGACTCCTTATGCCTTCTCACAACTCCCATGTGTATCCAACAGGACAGAACATTTTTTGGACTGTCCTAGCACAAAGAAATTTGTAATGTAGTACATATTGTTGCAACAATAAAGATGATGAGCTGTGTCAGAAGGTCTTACATCTGTAAGTGAACTAGTGACACTGCTCTGTACCTTTCAGTTTGAGTACTGTCTCACTCAGACAAGTTACCTGAACACAAGCAGAAAAGACAGAGCCTCAGAGACATGTTTTGAGAAGGTAGAATATGTTGAACCTTGCTGTCAAATTTTACAGCAGTGGTGACTCTATGGCAACAGTACACAGGAAATAGAGATGTGTTAAATCTAGGCTGTACCTGACAGAGCCCCAAAGTAGGAATGATACAAAATTGTTGTCTCTCACTCCCAATACCCTTGTACACACATCTCCTGAGCCTAATCCAAACACCACAGAAGTCAAAGAGAGTTCCCTTGATGCAAGGGAGGTGTGCATTGAGTCCAAAAGAACAATTTCTGAGAATCCAATGTGATTGATATCTATTCATTTTGAATATATTATTCTGTCCTACTATACTCACAACGCAAATAAAAGTTACATGACCTTTAAAAAAATTAAAATTGCAATATGTCTCTTTGCCTTTGGTACTTTGGGTCTATCTAGACTTTTTCTTCTGACTATGAGGGCTAAATCCACTAATGTTTGTAAGACCCCCAATAAAACTGACAACACCTGAATAGAAAATCTCCAATGAGAGCTACTCAAAGAAAGCAAAAGAGATTTGGTGTACAGGTGGCAGTATTTCAGACTGTTCTATGGGAAATCCAGTTTTCTATTATTACTAAATGCAGTGGGGGCAATCTTCTGGCTCTCAGAGTTCAGTAGTGCCACTGCTAGGGAACCCATAAAGTGTCTTTTAAATGTGTTCCCAGAATCAAATTTGCAATGACAGCTAAATGTAATTTGCTCAAGAACATGAATAAACTTCAATATGAAAAAGATAATATATTACACTTTGTACCATTGGTGAGGAGGCTCACTAGGACAAGACATACAGGAAAGGAATAGTAAGAATCATGCACACTGGATAAAGTGTCATTCTCACCGTATGAATAGTTTTAGCAACTAGAAATTACTTGCTGACATGACATGGCTGCTCTTCACTGCAGAAGAACTTTCAAAAATATATCTTGGGTGTTTTTTTCCAACCCTCCATGAGCTGGTAATTGCAGCCTGAAAAATTTCCTAATCTCAGTCCCAAAAGGATATAGAATAATTTAAGGGATTTATGCAAGTTAAGCCTGGCACAGCAGTAACTAACCTTGCAGGCACAGGAGAAAAATAATAGTCTTGTCCCTTCAAAGTTCTTGCTTCCTCATGAGAAAATTAGAGTAGTGTATAAAACCTCCTGCCAGATCTTTCCAATCATACACAAAATTCTAAAAAAAAAAAAAATTTAGCAGTCCTGTCTGAAAGATATGAGCCTTACCAGAGAAATCCATAGCACACTTCTAGAAACAGGCCAACAGTTAGGTTCTGACAGACTTAGTTTCTCTGCTTCACTAGTCCAGGGATGAAATGAGAAAGGTTAATTCTCTATGTGCCTGGGCCTGCCCAAGCTCTAGAAGCAGCTGAGAGTAACAGCAGCATAAGATAATGTACATTTTTGTGATAGTCTGTCCTTTGTCATGTTCTACATAATGCAGAAGCAGAAAGGCACCCTGCCTGGTTTATCTGCATCTATGCCAGATTTGCTGGTAGAGCTTGTGCAGCCAGGGCATGCAATTTTGCTACATTCTTAGTCTTATAGTGAGGGCAGCAATATCTTGTAATATATTTAACTTCAGGGTGTGATTTTTAATTTCCTGTTTTAGTATTTGGCTCTTTTCTGGGGTTAGAATGAAAGATATCACTACTTCATTATTCTCTTTCTTTGCAGAAAGAGAATAATTCCCCTAGCAGGGATTACAAATACTCCTATAAAACATAGTCCAGTGTTGTGATCAGATTTTGTAAAGCATAGGCTACTGAAAATTCCAGGTTACTGTGGAACAATAAAAAATGATATTGCACGAACACTCAATAAATTATTGCATCTCTTATAGTACTTCTTTGATCATGATAAGCTATTTGTCTTACAATAACCTTCAAGCCATGTTCTTCTTACAGCACTCTGTTATCAGAAGCCCAGAGTTTGGATTGATGTAATTTGACGTGGTTCTGATGAGATTCTGGGAATCTAATGTGACAAACAGACATGAACAACACAACCCTTCCAGCTTACTAGGTTTGAAAAGAGCTAACTAAAGAAAATAAATATCTTGGAACATAAATGATATATTCCAAAAAGAAATAAATAGCCTAGCTCAAAACCATTTCTATTAAATAATACAGAAAAAAAGTTAAAATTCAAAAATACTAATGAGATTATATAAATCCTCTTAGCTGTGAATATATCTTAGATACCTATTAATGAATATCAATGTAAGAATTAACACCAACTTAAAATACAAAACTAACAACATACTAGCTATGTATGTATATAAATTCAGAATATTAACTCTGTTTTGGACAATAATATCAAACTTTGAAACTGCTATTTTATTTAAAATAAATAAACATGTTGTAAACTATTTAGTATACTAAATATCTACCCTTAGATGGAATCACTATTGCCAGCTTTGAAAATATTCACTAAAATGATCTCTTGAGGGAAAGGTGCTTAAACTACAGTTTTGCACATATACACAGCAACATTACCCTTATTTAAATTATCACTTGTAAACTTAGTGGCAGAGTGAATTTTTATGCCCCGAATCTCCAGCAAAAGAAATATTATGGTATTAAATGTGTCCTAGAGACTCTGCTTTCACTGAAGCAAAAATATTCTTGCTTCTTATGATGACATATATAACATTAAAAATAAGAACTGGGTATAAATGATCACAACATTTTCATGCAGAAATAAGCCCTTCATCTCAAGAAACGGTTAACTCTGCAGATATATTGGTGGTAGTTTAAATGTCTCTATTTTTAATTAAATGTAGAAGGATTTAAATATAGTGTTATTTTCTATCTACTGATATTTGTGTGCTTTCCAAATAAATTTTTGTATAGTCACATATGATGAACAACTCTATGGTTCTCAAAATCATTCTCTTAATATCTTTTGTATTGACATTATGCATTGCTAAGGAAAATCTGCAATACTTTGAAAATGTGACCCCAGAATAAGAAATAGAGTGAAATAAAATATAGCAAAGAACAGAGTTCTGCTTCTGATATCTCCTCCTATTTGAAGTCCTACAAGGGCTATGCATGTATACATTCACATCTACATCTATTCACACATGCATATACATATATATACACACGTAAGTATATATAGACACTTGCAAGCAATGCTGTGTTATGACCCCATTATAAGAGATGCTTCTGCCCAAATTAAGGTGCAAACAAGACCATATGCCAAAACCAACAGTACGGATTTTATTTAACAGTAAATGTGAGGTCGAGAGGTAGAAAGAAACAGGGAGGGAGTGACAAGGGGGAAGAGAAAGAGAACGAGAGAGAGAGAGAGATTAAGCTAAAGATATCACCACCACATGGATTCCTGGGGAGCCCTGCTGGTCCTTCTTCACCCTGGCCTTCTTTGAGGTGAGGATCCCCGAATCCTTCTTCAGGAGGTACCACTTTTATACACTCCAAGTCCTGGGTACCCACAGGCCATAGATGCTGTTCCTATGATTTGAGATGGTATATGCATAAACACTTGCCTCCTTCCCACTTCCCACTGCCTGCCATGGTGAGAATTTGTGTCCAGATGCTAACCAAACCTTTACCTCCATTAGGTCAAGAATTGGCTCCTTTCTGCTGTGACATCTGTGCTTATCTCAGGTTCCATTGTCGTGATTTATGGGAACAGTGTTTTGAGATGTGTAACCTCATTCTTTAAGACTTCACAGGTTATAACTCTAGAACTGAAAGAAAGCTAAAGAAACTGCCACAGAAGGTCCATTGCACTGCAGCATAGCCTGCCTAGGACAGGGTTTAGACCTCAGTTTAATTCAGTTAAAAGGGTAAGGAAGTGTGCAGCTCAATACACTTTCTGAAGAGCTCTTTAGCTTCCTTTTCACTGGTGACTCCACACACTCTTGAGCAGAGCTGGCACTGCATCAGCAATGTCTCTCAAACATTCTGCCCCTCTATCTGTAAGCTGGGGATAGGCAAGATCTAGAGAGGGGGCACCACTGGGCCAGCTGACCCAAACTGACCAAAGGAGTATTCCATACCATGTGACATCTGCTCAGATATAAAAGCTAAAGAAAGGAGGAGGAAGTGGGGGCCATTTGTTATTTATAATGTTTGTCTTCCAGAGCAACCACTATGCGTGCTGAAGCCTTGCTTCCTGGGAAGTGGCCGGACATTGCTTGATGGTGGGAAGTGGAAAATAAAATTATTGGCTTCTTCTCTTTGCTTGTGCACATGCAAACCCTCACTTTTGCTTTAGTAAACTGCCATAAGTCAACCTACAAGTAATTTTTCACCTTACTTTTTCTTCCTTGCCTAGTTAAGGAGGGGAGTGATAGAGAGTCTTTGTGGGTACCTGGCATCTAGCCAGGGGCAACTCAACACAGTGGGTCATGTCTATCTTATTTTAAATAAATGAAGTGCAGCCTTTTGTGGCTTCACAGAACCATTCAGCCTTTGAACAGCCAAAGAAATGAGCCAAAAAAAATATTTATTGCACATGTAATTAATATTCTCATTTGGAATATAACCGATTTTTTTCAGGATTAAAGTTGTATTGATAGGACAGGCAAAAATACAGAGTGGCATGGCTGGAAAAAGTAAATGGAAAACAATATTTATCCCCTCCCATAATCAGTCATTTATTTGATGGGATGAGGTACAAGAATGAGCAATAATGGAGGAAAATGAAACAAAAGACTACAAACGACAGAAAGTCCAAGTGAATGTTATTACAAGTGGCACTACCACTTCTCTATAAACTATAAAAGATTTACCACAAGATTACAAGATTCTAGGTTACATTCCCTTGAATGTCACTTTTTCATAACTGACCATTTTTATTAAATTTTGGAGTTTTATTCTCAAACAATTCTTCTTCATCAAAGACACCAAAAAGAACCAATGGCACATGTTCAATACTTACAGACTGAGGAAGATTAGAAAATTTCATATTTGAAAGAGTGCAAAATGCTTTCAATTCTCCTTTCCTACTTTCGTTAGTATCAACCACTGGCAAAAAGAAGAAAGGGTGTGGCTAACATTAAACTGTAGCTCAAATATTGGATATTTTTGAGGGCTCAGAGTCAAGAAATTTCAAGATGTTAAAGTCACAACTGTTTTTATATCAATAAATAACTGTTTAATATCAAGTTAATGAAGGACTGTAGGTAGATTTAGAAAGGGTTTTGTTTCTTTGTTTGTTCATTTGTTTTTGTGGTTATTTTTTTCTGAGTGGCAGAAAATGCTAGATTTAAGACAGACTTTTTCCCCCACCACTTTTCTTTAAATGCTTTTGCCACAGTACTTGATATAGATGGTTATGCTTATAAAGATAAAATGAAGGTGGTCATCAGAATTTATAGTGTTGACAGGCAGAGAGGCCTAACAGGAATACTCTGCTGTAGAAGTAAAAATTGTAATATTTCCAGTTGGTAAGCAATCATCTTATTCGAGACATTTTAAATGAGTCTGAAATGAATTATCTTCTCTCAAGAGCACCTTGCACACAGTAAACTTCCAAAACTTCCCTGAGTGTATCATCTACAGCAAAAAGATTTACTCAGTCATGAGAGAAAATGTATGTAACCTTTAGAAGAAGCATAGTAAGAACACTATGACTTTATAACATGCATTATTCAATAAAAAAATTTCCAGCTCTCCAAATGGCAAAAATCCCCTGTCCACTCTGCAGCTGAAACACATTTGATTTACATGGTTAGAGACATTGTTAAAGTATCTGATTCTCTTATCAAAATTATATACTGCTGGTTA
This sequence comes from Cichladusa arquata, assembly GCA_026413545.1. Lineage (NCBI taxonomy): Eukaryota > Metazoa > Chordata > Aves > Passeriformes > Muscicapidae > Cichladusa > Cichladusa arquata. The sequence continues at coordinate 81,170,377 of JAOTQP010001286.1, read as the reverse complement.
AAATATTTTCAGAAATTATTTTTAGAATACAGAATGTAAATTCTAAACTTGGGACTACTTCATACCTGTTGATAATAGAGCAATTGGGCAAGAAATCTAAGGTGATGATCAGGTTATTCTACTTTTTTTTTGCTTACCTTGCATGTATATAAGGGAATGGACAGGCAATGCAAGGCTTTAGGATTATGAGATTGAATATAATCTGCAAGATGGATACAATCCCACAAGTATCCTTCCTTTTTCCATTTTAATGATTCATACATTTCAATGCATGAACATGGAAGCAAATATTTCAAGGAAAAATGCTTAATTATAAGGTATTATGTGCACACAGAAACTTATCAGGCTGCTTGTCTTCATTTTTACATTCGGCCTGCCCTGGTACACTTTTGGTCGACTCTCTGACAGGGTGTATCGGGTTTATGCTGCTCTGTTGATGCAAATCCCAATATGAGCCTAGACTTAACCACCTATTCAGCTCCATCTTCCTGGAAGATTTTTCCTCAGGATGCAAAGTACTAGAATTCAAGGTTGGATTGGTGTGTGAGAAGAGTAGAATATTCCTTGTTCAGGTCATCTGTGGCCTGATATCTAGGATAAAGTGTTGGGTTAGTACAGCAGATGTGAAGGTTTTTAAATACAGATACATTTCTAAAGCTGCTGGTCAAATATAGTTCACCTCAGAAATAACATATTAATACCAGTGAGAATGATTTTGGAGTCAGTAAAAATCACACATCCAAAAAAGCTAATCAAAATCAGGCTCTTCAAAGCAGTGTTCCATCACAAATTACCTGTCTTACATATGAAAATTACTTTAGTGTTCAGTTCACAGCATAGTACTACAAAAAACTATGAAATCAGGAAATCTGAAAGGGAAACGCAAATCACACAGAAATGCATAAATATTCACCAGCAAAAACCAGATTGTCTAGAGTTGAGAAGTAAAGCAAAACTCAGAATAAGGGATTGCTGGGTAGCTGTTGGAGTGAAGAAACAGATCCTAGACAAAACTGATCAATAATGGTGTTAGTAAGATTGACTTTATGCTTTTCTAATGTTTCTCATAAAACTGTGTTGCCATCATTTATAATGTTGACAAAATTAGAGCCATAAACACTGACATTTCTCGTGATAGACATCTCCTTTTGATTAGAGTTGTGAGATATATAACATTATTATATAAAGTGTATGTCCTAATAAAATTATTATATAAGTACAACTTGAATAGAAAGTATTCAACTGCTCAAAGTAATTATACAACCTTAGGGAGAAAAAGAACCCAAACAACCAACCTACGTTATTTTTGTTTATGCCTATACATTTAATTTTAAAATCAAATTGATAAGAAACAATTTAGTTACAGCTGTTGAGGAAGTCTTTGTCAGTTGGGCAAATTAATCAAAGATGAATTCTCGATTAAGAAAGTCCCATTGCTTGCCTGTTGAAGACCTGGACTTTTCTTTTCTTGCAGACCACACATCTGGCAGTGGGCATAGCAGGTGCCTCTTTCAATTTATATTTTCCCCTGATGTCATGGAATACAATGTAGAAGTCCCTGAGATGAAATGCAAAAGCAACATTTATTAGAATTTTCAACATTGAAAACCCGTGCCTAGACATGAAGAACAAGAAGGCACTGATTAAGTAAGCTGGAGTAGAAGCCCGGTGGATGAACCCTCAGAATGAGGTGAAGGCTGAGTCTATCATGCAATTAAAGACAGTTTCTTATGGTATATGCATAAGGAGACAAATTTATACTGCCCTAAAAATCTTAATTATGTCACTGCCAAACTCAAAGATTTATCCTCTGCTTGAGTTTTTGGTCTTATTGTTAAATGAAGAGTCTGAATAAACTAAGCTGATATTTTTTGCATGACTGCAATTCTCTGCTGTCTGTACAGACAAAAACCTTTGGTTTAGGGCTGAAGATGCCAAGTTAGCCGCTGATAACTGAACTTGCAGGGGACTGTGGAAATTGTCAGTGATGCCAAAAAGCCCAGAGTAACAGCAAGCTGCTGAAATTTCTGACAAAATCTGCAATGAAATGACTGCACATCAATGAGTTTATAACAATGAAATGAGCCACAACAAGAAACATTTTTCAGAAAGGAAAACTACCTTTCATTTAGGAATATCTAAAGTGGCACTGTTTGAAACACATCCTGTGTTTTTAGTATGGAAATTTTATTGATAAACAGATTTCTTCCTGCTGACACCTTAATTTTCTTTAAAAGCTGGCAGTTCTTATTTTCTATGCCATGGAGTTTCAGAAAAACAAAGAATTCAGCTCAAGGCATTTTTTTTAAATTTGACAGGTCTTGCAGATTTTATTTCTTTGACAATTTCTAAACTAGTGACCCAATAATAAGAGGGACTATGAAACAAGGCAGTTCTGACAAAGTACACATGATGATTGAATCTTTTACAAAAGCCATTTTGAAATATTATATTGCTGCTACACTTCATTTCAAAGCATTTTATTAGTGTATCTACAAATTCAAACCTACTTCATCTGCCTTGAACAATCATATATGGTAGACTGCATAAATGAAGTTCCTCCTTTTACTTATCATTTCCCCACTCATGAGCTCGATACTGCTAAAAGAGATGTGAATGTAATTTATACTGAAACAAATTATTTTTTTCCTATTTTGAAATTGAAATAAATAAGATATAAGTTTTCATTTGAACATTTTTCTCTTTGTCTTTCTCTTAAAAAGGCATTTTAGCTATAATGAGGGTAATGAGGTGAACTTGAGCTTTTTGGGTTTTTTTTGAATATATGATTCTGCACCTGAGTTCTCATCTCCTGTGAAGAGGCACACGAAAGACTCAGTTAACAGGCTGCTCGTCTTGGGGTAATCACTTTTCCCACCATTTATTTCACCTTATGAATTGTGTGTCAATTGCTTTGATTGAAGTACGTGTTGCCAAAGTATGAACTAGCATTTTATCTATCCTCAAAGCATAGAAATTAATTCCAATCAGTCTTGGTATAGAGACCTTGGATGCAGTTAAGATGGTCTTCACTCTTTCTTGAAACCTACAGGTGCTGCCTAAGGGCAGGTAAAGAATAAACCCATTAACAGATGAAGTATGTGAGGTTAAAAACTGAGGAAAGGTGACAGGAAAATGGATGAAACTGCTTTACAAATGAGAAATCTTTGGCAAAATGACTATGGAAATTTATAACCCAGATTTTGCAAGGAAGCTCAAGCTAGCGCAATGCTGCTAAAGCATCATGAGACAGTTTTATTCTTCCTAAAATGACAAATTTTCATACGATTGTAGAAACATTGAATCATATTATTTGGAAAATCTTAAGATCATTGAGTCCTACTGCTAAACCAGCACTGCCAAATTCCCCAGTTAACCAAGTCCCGAGTGGCCATATACACACTGTTGGAATGGGTCTGGTTGGGATGGACAGGGGAGTGGCTTCACCTGCATATGCAGGGAGCATCAACCTCTGACCCTGGGAAGCACCTTGCTAGGAGAGAGAACATCCTTTAGCTTAGGGAGAGAGAATAGAAAGAGGAGTTGCCTCATGGAAGCTGATATATTAACCAGTCTGTTACAAATAAGGTTCTGTTCTTAGTTTCAATACATGGTTGGCTGACTGCCCTTTTCATATATGATTCTGTTTCTTATCCTTGTTATTGATTGGACCCTGCACCCTCTACCTCACCCTATATATTGTTATGGCTTCCTGGTTCCGGGTCCTTGAGAAACAACCCCTTGTATTGGGCATGGCTTTTTCATTTTTTATTTTAACCATTATTAAATTCCTTTTTTTCCCTGGATTATTTTTTGTTCTTCCCAAGTTTTTGCCACACACCTCCCTGGCTGGACCAATCTCGGTGTTGCTGCCCTGCCAGCAGTGACAACACACGTCTTCTACATGTGACTCCACCAGTTCCAAATGCCGATTCCAAAGCTTAGCAGTGAAGAAATTCTTCATGATGTACAACCTGAACCTCCCTCTGTGCAGCCTGAGGCCATTTACACTCGTCCTGTCACTGACTGCCTGGGAAAAGAGACTCACCTCCCCCTTGTTACAACCTTCTTTCAGATAGAGAGAAATGAAGTCTCCCCTGAGCCTCCTTTCTTCAGGCTAAACAATCCCAGCTCAGCTTCCTCACCAGATCTCACAAGACTTGTGCTCCAGACCCTTCACCAGCTTCATTGTCCTTCTCTGGTCTCACTCCTGCAGCTCAAATGTCTTTCTTGTAGTGAGGATCCCAAAACTGAACACCGGATTTGAGGTGCGGCCCCACCAGTGCTGAGTACAGCAGGACAATCACTGCCCTGGTCCTCCTGGCCACAGTATTTTTAATACAGACCAGGATATCATTTGAGTTCTTGGCCACCTGGGCACATGCTGCATCACGTTCAACCACTGTTGAGCAGCATTCCCAGGTTCTTTTCCACTGGGCCACTGTCCAGCCACTCTGCCCCCAGCCTGCAGTGCTGCACGGGGCGGCTGTGACCCAAGGGAAGGACCTTGCTGAAGCTTACACAGCCTCAACCCATGGATCCAGCCTGCCCAGATCCCTCTGCAGAGATTTCCTGCCCTTCAGTGGATCAACACTCCCACACAGTTTGGTGCTGCCTGTGAACTTTTGGAGACAACACTTGGTGCTCCTGTTCAGGTGAACAGTAAAGATTTTGAACACAACTGAGCCAAGCACTGATCCCTGGGGAACCACACTAGTGTCCAGACACCAAGTGGGTGCAGCACCATTCACCAACACTCTCCAGGCCCAGCCATCCAGACAATTCTTAACCCTGGGAAGAGTGCACCTGTCCAAGCCAAGAGCAGCCATTTTCTCCAGGAGAAATTTGTGAGAAATGGAGTCCAACCTTATCTAAATTTCAGGTAGAAAACAATCACAGCCTTTTCCTCATCCACTAGCTGGGGCACCTGGTCATAAAAAGAGATCAGGCTGGTGAAGCAGGTCTGCCTATCCTAAGCCAATGCTGGCTGGGCCCAATGCGTGAGGCATCATTTGATTCTTTAATGTCCTTCCTTTACAACAATTGAAAACAAGGCACTATGCCTAAAACATAACAGGACTACTGCTCTTCAACTAGGGATGCACTTTAGCCTCCTCAATGTCTTTTTATATCCCATCCAGTGAGGATAAACAAATCCAACCATGGTCTGTGCTGTATTTGCTTGTATTTCTAAAAATTATAAAAGCCTCATGCCCCAACAAATGAAAAAATATTATTTCGATTTTTTCAACAGTTGAAGGAATTCTGGAAATCTTTAGCACTGGAGTCCTTTCTCACTGAGATTCTCGATATTTTTATTTTGTACTCTGAGATAACCTTATGGCTATTGTTTGTTTTCAAGCTTCCAAACTCATGACCAAGTAATCTTCAAAGTTATCCAATTGACTGGAAAGCAAATGCTATATTTCTCTTAAATGCTGATTTGCCTTTTCATGAGAGACACAGGTATCCTCAGTCCTTTAGGTTACACTGGATATGTTAGTCTTGGACATGTAAAAAGATACAACAGAATGCCAATACCTTTTAAAATGTCATGGTTCATGTTATACCCTTTCCAAACAAACAGTATTTATTCTGTGCCACGATAAATTTTGACAACTTTGACATCTTTTTTAGAACATTTCTTGGTTTCTGTGAAGGTTTTTTTATCTGTCTGTTCATTTATGTACACCAGTGTGATCTTTTTCCTTCATTTGGTTTACTTGAACAAAAGGTGAAAGAATTTTAGAGACATGGAAGAAATAAAAGAGCAGGACTTTTATGTAGAGGGATCAAATATATCTGCTTTCCAACAGTGGGGTATCAGTGGTATTTAGTCTATCTATTTCAGTAGTTTTTGGTTTGTTTTTTCTTTTTTTTTTTTTAACATATCACACTTGTCATTGGACAGCTAGGAAAAAAACAGAAAAACAACAGGGATTCAAGAATACATCACTTGTACCTGAGAAGCAGTTCTGATGGAGCCTAAAATTGATTCCACATGAGGGATCAGTACACACTTAATAGCCACTTTTTGGATGGCTTTCACAGTGTTTTCCTGCAGAATTTTTATTAAAATGAATAGATGGGAGGCAACAAGAAAGCCTTCCATGGGAAGTGTAGGTTGGTATTAGCAAATTATCATTTGCAAAAGAACACTCTGCAACCTCTCTGCTGTCTCTCTGCAGTTCACATTTGGATGTTAAAGCTTTCTAAACACTAATATTTATTTCTTCCGTGACCCTTAACTGACAAGACTTTCTACAATTTTGCATTTGTTGTAGCTCATGTGCCAAATGAAGAGGAAAATTATGTACATCACTTACATTTTCAATAATTCTAATGAGCCACCATAATTTCATTTTAGAAGAACCAGCATGACAACAACATGGTAGCAATCTCTTTTGAGTAAGAAGCCTGATTTCATACACCTACAAGAGCATATAATGGAAAGCAACACCACCAGGAAAAAAGTGCAATAACCTAAAGTCAATAGATGTGAGACATCAATATTAAAAGATTTCTTCCTTTATTCCTGCAAAGAACTTGAAGTAATTAAATTATTAAAATGAACAATCTCAGTAAATCATCCCACACTTCAGAAGATCAAAAAAATTTCATTATGTTCCCCAATGTTAATTCTTATAACTATGAATTCGGAATTTTAATTCCATAACTTAATGATTTCTTCTTAGGCACAAGTTGTTTTACAAAACAGAATAAGAAACAAAAATATTTTCTAATATATCTGTAATAAATGACTACCGAAAAAGCAACAGGAGGCTGACTGAAACTGAGTTTGATTACTTTAAAATTACTCCTGAATATTTGCAGCAAACATCTTGCAGCACATACCCAGCTCTCGAGATGATAATAAAGTTTTCCCATTGCCACTCCTGTAGCAAATATTATTTTATATTAAACTAGTATGAAAAAACATAGTTTCTTTTTATTAATACTTTCAAATGAAGTTGAAGTGCTAATAGTTTCTTCTTATGTTTTGGTTGTTTTTTCTTTTTTTTTTTTTTTTTTTAAGCAAGACGAAAACTAAAGTAAATCTCAGATCTGAATGGACTTTCTTTTTGTCAGCTTCTCTTTAACTTCAGAAGTAGCTGGCTACAGACTTCAGATAGCTGGTTCAGCTAGCAAATAGAACTAGAAGAGAAACATATAAAAGGGAACAAATCTGATACCCACATTAAAAAAAAATACTATGAGGAGAAAAATCAACACTGAGATTGTTTCTGGAAAAAATGAACTGGTAAGCAATACTATATGGGTCTGTAAAATCGTGTTTGGCTTAGGAATTGTCTCTGATATCCTACATCACTATGACTATATGAGAAGTTGGAAGTACACTGGCCATCTTACCAGATTCAGGACATGTATTTAACAGCAAAAGGACATGTATTTTCATACAGTTTATACTATGTAACCCTGTGTTGCAGAACATTTTAGAGGTAAAACAAAAAAAAAAAAAAAATAAAGTATTCAAAGGCTGGAAAAATTCAATTAAATTTAAGGTTATTGATGTTTTTAAATGTTCTTTGATTCAGAGGTCCTTATATTGATGCATCAGAGAAGCTAGAAATATGTTGCATTGGGGAAGGCCTAAATATTAAACTCCTTGAGTATCTGCTTATATCTGGAAGGGCAAAACACGGTTAGACTTCAACACTGAAAAAGCAGCATGTTCTTTTCCTGGCATAGGAACGTGTTTTAGGGCTGTTAATTTTTATTTTTTTTTGACAGAACCTAAGAATTTTTAGCTTCCCTTGTGACAGCAGGGAGCCAAACAACTTGAACAGAAAAGATTGTGCTCTTTATTAGGCAATTTATATTCTTAATCCTTATCTTATCTTACCTAAAATTGTGACAGCAGCTGTACAAGGAATTTTGCTTCTTAAGCCTCCCAAGTCAATTATTAGTTCCTCAAGAAACCATTCATATAACCAATTCCTATACCAAGAACACAAAAACACTGCAAATTTATTCTTGCACCTCTTTTCATGTTGAAATCACTTGAGGAAAGACAGTGATGATACACAAGTTTTAAACTGCTTTTCATATCAGTTCAGTGTTTTGCTTTGCCTGATAGGATTTCATTATATTACAATAAAGCTTTAGTGCTGGTACAACTTGTTCCTGCTGTAATTTGCTTGTTTCAGTTTTGCTGCTTCTTTTAAGAGTGTCAAAAAAGCAATTTTAAAGGCTAGACAGCATAACCAACTACATGGTGAAGGAAAACACTTCTAGCCAAGAGGATGGGTGTGTGTGACTGTTGATTAGTGCTCCTGAGAGATGAGTTAAAGGGTGAAAATACAGTGTTCTTGTCTGGTGCAAGAGAGTTACCTCAGGAAAATCATGATGGGGCAAAAATTACATATTTCAAGCAACCTGCAATATTGATAAAATGTGTCTGATGTCATTGTATTATTACGAATATTTTCTTGTACGCAGGTAACAAAACGAGATTTGTACAGAAATGTCTCAGCATGGCATGGTTGCAGCTTTAATGGTTTGGAATACTTATCAGCTAGTGAGCTATAGAACTATTGGGATTTCAGCAGAATGCCTCTTACCAATTCCCTGATGGGTTTAAGGTTTGTATTTATACCTTATATCACTGGGTAAGTACTAAATTAAATATTCAAAGAAAAACACAAAGAACTATTTCACTTCATGTTATCATGAGTTTGTACCATGGCCTCAGAATCCCACAGTCATTTTCAAATTTGCTGAAAAACTGATTAGCACCTAATTTTGGAGGCACAACTGTCTCTCCACAACATATTGGTTTTTCAGATTCACAGGGCTGATTTGAGTAATTTTAATATTGTACATATTGCAAATTACCTTCTTAGAGTACACAACTGGGACAAAAACTGACAAAAATGGATCTTTTCAAGTTGTGGCTCCTGCCTTTAATATAGAGGCATAGTCTTTTTGCAAGATATCAGCTTATCAGTGATGGAATTGGAGTCAGGGGGGCTCAAGTCAGTGAAAATGCCAAAAGAAAGGTCTTAAAGCATTGAGTAAAAAGCTAATTCCATAAAGGCCATTAAGAAACCATCCTCCAGATTTTAAATTCCTTGATGTTATTAAAAAGATTACGTTGCTCAAAATAGAACTGAACTTTTATAAACCAAATATATTAATTTTCATGTTCCTATAGATAATTATGTCTTTCTTCATAAGCATACTTCCATTTGCTTCTTTATATAAATTAAAACTAAACTCAATAGCAGAACACCAGTATTTTCAAACACTTATGCTCCAAGGTGAGTGGCTGGTGAGGCTGTAAACCAAAACAGAATAATACTTACCAGCTCACCTCTCACATTAATCATATTAAAATAGACTAATAATCAAATAAATACATCTTTAATTTAAATAAACTAGAATGAACAGAAAGCTGAAAATGGTTATGAACATAATGCAAAAAAGAAAAAAACCAACCAAATCTGTAATGATATAATAAAAAAATTCACTGGAGAACTATGGGCTTTTTTTTGCCCCTAGCTGCCCAGGTTCATCATATCAACCATATCAGTCACAGTATTTATGAAGTGACTCTAGCATGAGTAATAACTAAGCTTGATCAGAGCTGGTCCTTATCACCAAGTCATTAAAATCACCTGAAAGAAAAGTTTTGTATATCTGTATAGACTGTATATCTGATATAGACTGTATATCTGTAAAGACTGTATATCTTTGGTGGAAGAAAGAGGAGAGTATTATCACAACAGCAAGCAATTTAGGAGAGAAAGAAAATTGTTGAAAGAAGGTGTTATTTATCTAATAAATAGTTAAACTTCTAGTTTGATTAACATCACTCAAATGAAAAAAAAGCATCTGTCTGCCATCAACTTACATTTTTGGATTAGTGTAGTGTGATGATTGGTAGAACTGACATGCAAAGAAAAAAAATAATAGTATTATTTTACCCAAAAGCTAAATTTATGAAGGATGGTTTTAGGTGTCATGTATTTGCTCCATGCCCAAACTGTGTAATTTGGATTTTAAAATTGCACAGCTACACTTAAATATCTTCTAAAGTTCTGTCCATTTTTAATCATGTTAGTTCATTCTGGCAAGAAATATTACTGGGGAAGCACAGAACATTTTCAATAAAGAACTGCAACATTAAAAGGTGCAACTGCTTTAAACTCCAAGTCCAAAAGTATCAACTGTTAAAATAGTCTCACTTACTAAGGACATAGAGACATTTCAGTTCTGCATGGAAGAGTAGAATAACCTTCATGGCTGCTGTGACCAATACAGGAAAAGCAGATTCTAAAGTACTATTACTAGGTTCTCCCTTTGTAGAAGAAAGATCAAGGACTCAGTCCTCAGCCACAGACGCCTTGATTCATCCTGCTTAACTTAAGGCCCTTCAAGAATGCCCTTGTCTGTGGTTTCATTTATAATCAATGGTGAGAATCCAAAACCTCCAGAGTAAAATGTTGTCCAATTAAAGATTTAAATCATCTTTTGAAGGCATCTGTTCCTTTTCATTGACTAAGGTGACTAAACTTCTGACTTAGATGCTTCAATTAAGTGCTTAAAATTGAGTAAATCTATTTGGTAAAAGATCCCAAAAAACCTTTTGCACTGTGTCTTGTACAGCAAGAAATACTTCTGTTCATTTTACTGATGTTCTTAGGGAGATAATAAGCTTTATCTTCCTGCAAAGACATTTGCAGGAACATCTGTCAAACTCTGTAGGGTGGGTTGATCTTGGCTAGCTGCTGCAAACCTACCCAGACTCCCACTTCACCTTCCTTAAACATGGGAAGGGGACAAAATAACATGGGTGAAGATAAAGATTGGAGGATTGATTGACCAGTTATTGTAATGTACAAAGCAGATTTGGTCTGTTCAGCCTGGAACATGAGGACAGAATGAGGACAGACCTCATTCCAGTTTGCAGATTCTTCATGAGGGGAAGAGGAGGGGCAGGCACTGATTTCTTCTCTATGGTGACCAGAGACAGGACCTGAGGGACTGGCCTGAAGTTGAGTCAGGGAAGGTTTAGATTGGGTATTAGAAAAACGTTCTTCCCCCAGAGGGTGGTTGGGGACTGGAACAGGAAACTAGTCATAGCACCAGCCTGAGAGAGTTCAAGAAGCATTTGGACAATGCTCTTGGGCACATGGTGTGATTCATGGGGGTGGCTCTGTGCAGGGCTGGGATTTGGAATCAACAATCCTTGTGCTTCCCTTCTAACTCAGCATATTCTGTGATTCTGTGACTTAATAAAAATTAATTAAATTTGTCAACAAAAAAATATGTAGATGTCAAAGAACAAAAAGACTCTTCATCCATCCCCTTTCTCCCAGGTTCGACATCATTCCTCCTTTCCTGATTCCTTGCCCTCTCCTCACCCTGCCCAGTATTGCAGAGGCAATAGGGAACTGGGGGTTGCAATCATGACAGTTCCTCTCTGCCACCCCTTCCTCCTCACCCTTTTCCTCTGCTCCAGCGTGGGCTTTCCATGGGCTGCCACTTCTCTCAGGACATGTGTACCTGCTGCAGCGTTGGGTCCTCCACGGGGCTGCAGTGTGGATATCTGCTCCAGCATGTAGTACTTGCTCCTTCTTTTCTGACCCTGGTGTTCCATCTGCTGTTTCTCACTATTTTTGTTCCTTCATCCTCTGTCTGTGCAAAATTTTCTCCCTTTTCTTAGAGATGTTTTCATTGTGGGACCTAGCCGTGGCTAGGGGCTCAGCTATGCCCTGCAGTGGAGTCTCAGAGACCTGACAGAAACTGGCTGTTTCTGACATGGGACAGTGCTGGCTGCTCCTCTTGGAGGCCACAGCTCTCCAATGTCCTTGCCTTGGCATGCAAATCCATTACATGCCCTAGGCAGACACAATTATAATTTAGGAGTCATTATGACTTTACAGATAAAAAATTTTTATTGCTCTGGAAAGGAAATTAATGAGTGAGGTGTAATATTTTTCCTATTAATTTTCTCATGGAACATTCAGTTTATTGTAAAGGTAAGAGTGTTCATTCCTGCAGGTGGGAATTTTTAGTTCTGGATAAAATAACTATCTAATTTTCCCAAAGGACAGCTCTCAGGATGTAACACTGAGATGAGGGTATTCCCTGTGCTGTTAAATAGGCAATTACTTTCATCCCCAGCTTCCAGAACTGATGAGCTTGTTTCTTTTAAAAAAATGTCCAGATACTCCAGGGATTCAGTCAGATGTGGATACTAAATGACAATTCCACCTAAACCTGCCATGTTCATGTATAAGTGTTTCCGACTACAGAACTACTAAGTTTAATCTGGACTGTGTCTGAAGTCTATCTAGGAAAGAAGAAGGTGCTGTATAAACTTTTGCATCTATAGATATGAAGTGCAAGTAAAATGACTGAAAAACATTTTAGGAAATGAACTGTCTCAGATAATTCATTGATATGAGGGAAAAACAGGATAGGTAAGTTCCTCTCCAAGAAAAAGAACACAGGTAAAGTATCACCAAGTATGTACCTGTTCCACAAATTACCAATGTTTTTGCTGTTGTTTGCTTTTCAATTTTTTTTTTAACTTTTGGATGGAGTGTTGAAAACAAGTCCCTTGCTCCTCCCTCCTATTAAAAGGAAAGAAATCAGTCCAGCCTTGTTGCTGCTTCTCCAGAGTGTCTGTTGGTCTCAAGACTTCTGGAAGGATCTAAAACTCGATGCCCTTCTTCCTGCTGATGTGGCCAAACTCTAGGTTCTTTTCCAATTGCCCTTCTCAGTTTTCATGGTCCTTCTGAAGTTTCACAAGGCTCATTTTATCATACTAGAAAACATCTCTGATAATGTCTGACCTACATACCCTGAAGTTCAGACCAACTGTAAAAAGTGGTTATGAAAAGCCTTATACTCTTAAACTATCACTCTGCTAGTACTGACAAGAGGACTTGAACTTTTCTTGCATTTGTGTGCTAACTCAGTCAGAAGAGTGAGATGAGATTAATGGAGCCTAATTTCAAAAATGCTGGTAGTTTAATTTATCCCTAGTTGTTACATAATATGTAATTAATGAAGCATAATCAAAGAAATACTTCTAGGAAAGAGCCAGTTCTGGTTTGTCATGCAAAGTTTTTTGTGATCCTTAGCTTATTACAAAGAAATTCCCCCTTCTAAAATGAATTAATGCAGATGCATATGCATGGATTTCACAGAGTAAGCAAACACTGTTCTCAAATGTTGTGCTACAGTGATGACTGAGCCTCTTTCACAAGAGCTAACTGCTGTCACGTGCCTCAGCTGAAATAGTTGGCTGTTTAGATCCTGCTTTTAGGTGTTGAATATGGTATGTTCTTAAGATTAGGAACTGTAGAAACAATGGGAAAATACAAATGTAAAAATGACTATATGAGGCTTTTTTTTCAAGTCTTCAAAAAACATGTAGATGTAATACTTAGGGACATGGTTTAGTGGTGGACCTGTCAGTGTTTGGTTAATAGATGATGATCTTAGAGGTATTTTCTAACCTCTATGATTTTCTATGATTCTCTAAGTAAACTGCAGTTCTGGTGCTCTGTCACCTTCAGAGTGGTCTTTGATTTTGCTAGTTTATAACAGATGCAATGGAATTTTCTGTTTCTGAAAACATTCAACTCTGACTTATTTAGAGATCATAGATGGGATGAGAAGAATAATTAAGACCTTCTCTCTATCTAATTTGCTGTTCATCTGATTATCACAGTATCACAGTCAGTTACATCAATGTTAAATTCTTGATAAAATTGATCTGATTTTACTCCCTGCTGAGTGTTTATGTTAAACATTGCGTTGTTTTTTTGTTTTTTTTTTTGCACTTTTTTGCTATGTCTCTTTTGTGAGGTATTTTTAGCATCTGGCAGAAGTCACTAGGTACCTAATAGTGATCCAAGGAAATTCTCTTCACGCATATTAATTCTAACTACCAGGTCTTTGAAGCATCAGAAACTGGGATAGAAAAAAAGAATTACTTGGCCTGAGTTTCAGAAACCTGTGTACTGATGATGACAGAAAAGTAATGATGGCAGAGCTCACTCCAAGGCTCATCCTCTGCCAGCTGGGCTTGCAAACAGGTTACAGACTTCTTGAATAAACAATGTTGAGAAAATCTGTGAACCAAATGTCCAAATAACCTGAGGCTCAGTTTGACCAATGAACAAAGATAAGTTCTGAAGTTCTGTTCTCAGTTGAAAGATGGAATGAAACAATTTTCCTGTGGCTTTAGCCACCTGTGAGCATAGAATAAGCTTCTATTAATTCCATTGACTGAAACAGAGTAATATCAGATTTATTAATGCTGTTCCTATGAAAACAGCTGAGGAAAACAATTGACAAGTGACTAAATCACCCAAGAGCTGTGACAAGTTTTTCTGAATTAATCAGTTACTAATCAGTTGTTGAAATAAGACTGTATAGAGTTTGTTTCTGCAGGTATGCTCAACCAGTGAAAATAATTTTATAAAGGCTCTTTAATTGCTTTAATTGCTTACTTATTTATCTTCTGAAATAAGATGCAATCTACCAACCATGATTTGATAACAACAAGAGTATTGCTGTATTATTTTTCAACTTCAGTTACCCAGAGGAAAAAATTTTTATATATATCTTTGTCACAGAAGGGGAAAAAACGGGGAAGAAAAATCCACCCCCCCCAATGGACTAGAGAGGAATTAAAGTACCAAATAAAAAAACAATGAGAAAAAGTACATATAATTCCTAGGCTTTGTAATTTAATGTACTCTGAGTTGCTTCTCATGTTGCCAGAAGCAAAAGAAAAGGAACTGTTTAGCAAGAGTGATTATTCTCTGATCTATGGTTCTTGGGTGGGAAAGAGCAGACAGACGGAATGTACATTCTACCTCAAAGCAAATGACTGATGCAAGTATTCAAAATTTCACTGGTCTCTGAAGAGGATTCACATAGGCAGATATTCTAATGAGAAACTGTATTTTTCCTTTAAAAAGCCATCACTTTGAAAAGCTAAGCCTCAACCTTGTTCTATTGTCTTGGGTTTAATTTTCAAATTAAAACACTAGTAAGAAAAAATTTATTTTCCTCTTGGATGCCTCAATGATATCTCCCACTGTCACACAAAATGCACTTTTCTGTAGCCTGAAGTCAGACCAAGGTAACTATTATATGCCATAGTGACTTATTATCTTGAAGGCAGGATGCCTGACAATAGTGCACCCAATGCTTGTTACAGTACCTTGTATTTTGTGCTTCAAGACATTGCTGAATGCTGTAACAATACCTCAAGTCTTTACCAAATGAAGAGTGCTTTCCTTCTTGGTTGCTTTTGACAGCGCAATGTTTCTATATTTGACATTGAATAATAAAAAAAAAAGAGCGTTTGTCCCTCAGTCTCCTTTATCCATGATGGTATTTAAGTGTTTTAATTACTACATGACTGTCCTAAGACAAAAACAAAACGAGAACAACAAACCAGCAACTTTTTATATCTCAAGTCTTATGGTTTTCATGTGTGCATGTGTTTGAATTTTGAGTTTTTTAAATGCAACTTCGAAGTTTTAGAAATCTTAGAATGCTTTTCTAAAAAGCTGGAGACTCAGGAACAGATAGAAGAAAACAAGACAAAACCAGCAATGTTAGAATAAGAAGTTAAGTAGGTTCCATACACTGTACCAGAGTAGATGGCACTTGACTTTTGCTTAGAGAAACAATCTTCACAAAGAATTGCTTCATCTTGGAAAAAATGCTACTGTTCTGAAATCCAAGTTTGTTCTAAATGAACTTGAATACTGGACAGATTCCTGGATGGGATATCCCTGATAAGGAGGGGAAAAAGAAAAAAAAAATCTTTAAGAGACTGGAAAATTCTCATTTTCACAGAAATATGAGAAGATCTTCAAAAGACAAATAATGATATCAAACCAAAGGAGAGGTTAGAGTGTCTACACGTGTCTAAGGTTCATTCTAGCCAACATATTAATGTAATTTTGTATTACTACACTGTTTAAATTTAGATCAAGATTACCATTGTTCTTGTCTGAAATGCAGTTATTATGCTGAAGAAGAAAATCATAACGTTTTTGAGGTAATAAATTGCAGTCATTCTTGGCAGAGAAAGATGCCCAAACTTAGGTTGGTAGGTGTTTTAATCAACTTGCATTCCTCTCAGAATTTTTTTTTCTTTCTCATTATCCAGATTTTGTGATGCCCCCAGAACAAGGTTTGCTCTTAGACTGATGCTGTTCAGATGCAATAATGCTTTTGCTTTTGAATGGAGAGAATGCTAGCCTTAGAGCGGAGATCAGTTTTGTTACTAAAGGAGAGCTCAACACAAAGAACCAACATGCCAGAATCTCTCATATCAATTCTCAAGGTCAAAAAAGGGGAGAAAGGGAGTTTTTCAAGTTATTGCTCAGCTTCTCAGGCATTATTCAAAAGTGCTGAATTGTAAATGACAGCTGATTTGGTGATGTTTGCATATGAGAAAAATTATTCTGGGAAATCAGATTATGAACATTATTGATCCCAAGGTCTCTAGAATATGTCAGTGTTAAAATCACAGCACAGTGAACTAAATTTGTCATACAATATTTTCCATTTTATCTTTTTCCCAGCAGAACAGTCCTTTCCCTGTTTACTAAAATATGTCACTATCTGCAACACACTTTCTTGCATGCGCTAGAAGCATCTCCTTATAATGTGACACTCAAGTTTCCCCTAAGAAAAAAATAATAATAACCTGTGCAATTTCAAGGAAAAGTGTAAATGTCAATCATGTAGGAAATTGGCAAATATCTTTATATTCTGGAAACTTTTAGGGATATAAGGGAAGAGGAATCACTGAGAGATCCTCTTAGCAGAGCCTTCTGAGTATATTGTGCATTGAAACAACTGCAGAAAGATGTTTTCTTCAGTCCCATCCAGAAGCAGCTGGGAAAAAAGGAATAATCTGAAGTTACACATATAATAAAAAATATCTCATGCTCTTTCCTGAAGCAATCACCAGTCACAGCTTATCCTGCACTCATTTACACTGCAAAATTGATTGGTCTAATGTTAAAACTCTTGCCAAATCACTATCAAAATATTTATATTTTCTCTCCACAAAACTGTCTGTGAAGTATATTTCAGCAGTTTAATGGAGATTGTCTGTTCAAAAAATGAGAACATGGAGCACTGACAGAAAAGATGAATTCAGCTCTAATTACTTTGTCTTGTTGCTGTTATTCAAGAATTATGCTGGTCTTATGACAAAATTAGAGTTGAGCATAGAACAAAAAACTGTTATTTCTATTTTCAAGCTGTGAACTGAATGCTTTCTCACTTGCATTTTTTAACATGTAGTCACAAATGCTACCTCTTTTCCTGAGGATGATGAAAGAACATCTTATTTCAATCAGGACATGCAAGAAAAAGTAAAGTTCTGAGGCAGTCAAAATTAAGTAATAAAAATAATTAGAGTGACAAATTCCAAGTAAACAGAATTTAGTTACCCATGGGATTTTCAATGTTGACTATAGCCAATGGATAATAGCCTCAGCTCCTAATATAATTATTTTGTAAATATTTTTCATATGGAAAGGATAGAGTAAGGTTATTCACAGCTGATGATCTTTCAGATCTTGGAAGAAAGCTAGATTTCAGTCTAATGTTTCAGGTAATACAAAGGTAGGTATGGGTGCAGTATTGCATAATCTAAATTCTCATATTAATCTAGCAAAATTAACTGCTATCTATGCATGTAGTGCCCAGCTATGAAGGAAAGAAAACCCTTCAGAAATACTTTAAACAGGTGTTAAAAGACTTTTCAAAGTGATGTATAAGCAACTGAGCCTAAACTTTAAGGAGTTATGGTTTCTGAAAGTGTTACCTTAAACCCTCTTTCATAAAATGTTTTTTCAATCAAATCAGACATGCAATTCTATGCATAGACATTAAATAATTTTGCATCAATAGCCCTGTAATAGCATTGCATTAATTTATTAAATATATTTTTGATTATTCAGATACCACTTGTAAAGAATATTAAAGTATTGAACAGCCACTATGCTAAAAAATTTAAACCCCCAAAACATTAAAGGAAAATGTAACACCTTGCTAAGCAAATTGCTCATCCTGAACATGTTAATGATTCTAATTTCTTTGCTCTCTGTATGTACTGCATTTAAGCATCTATAGATTGTCTCAAGGCTTCATTGCATAAAGGAAAATCCAAGGTATGTAGCTAAAGAGAAATCTCTACCGGTGACATGATTGACATTGAGATTATCTCAGGAGTGAGTGTGTGCACTTGGTCTTAAACCAGGCCTATTCCAACGGATCTCTGTCTGCACACACTGCAATCTGTGGCACAGCGGTTCAGTTGTCTGTAGCCCATGGCCCAGTTTTGTAAGGTCATTTTTTTTTGTGGCCTTGGCTCAACTTGACTGAAAAATTCTTGAGCAGTGAGAGGATATGGGGTAAAGCCAATAGTTTCCTCTTGAGAAAAAAGGAAACAAAGACAAAAGTGAAATTTTTGAAATGGTAGTATCAACTTGGGGAATCAGAGGAAAACAGTGACATGAAAAGGGCCGAAACGCTGAAAAGAACCAATGAGTCAAAAAACGAGAACTCGGAATGATCAAGAACAAGCCTGTTCCAAGGACCATGGAGGATCTGACACTTGTCCACATCAAAAATAATTATCTGGACAGTAGAGACTTATCATAGGCCTGTACTGGAGATGCTGAGCATACTCATTTTAGTCTAGTTCCTCCTAGCTACCTGCTCTTTGTATCTAGCCAGTGAATAATTGAGGGTTACATTTGCATGATAACTTGAATTCTCAATGAATATTGTGACTAGAAGAAGTACACCAGCTTCTGGAAGAAAACACCTGTTTTTTGCATTAACAAGTAGTGACAAAGTCAGAACATTAATGTTATATGCAATAAAAATTCTAATTTTACACTCTAAACCTTGGTCTCAAAGCACTTCATTTTAAGTCTGTATATTGATATACAATATCCATTAATTGTAAGAAT
>JAOTQP010001286.1:81133773-81148024 GCA_026413545.1 Cichladusa arquata | reverse complement strand
AGCCAATCCCAAACCAATGCAACTATGACTGTATATTGAGTTACATAAAAATAAATTCTTACAACTCAAATGGTTGAAACTTGCAAGTATCAACAAATTCCTTCCAGGGAGCCTCCATCAAGAATTCAGTAAGGCATAAATTGGTTTAAGTAAAGGTCATTTTAAAACAGAAGAATGCTATCTAACCATCAGGAACTCTAATGAAAGGCACATAAGTCCATCTGCCACCTATTCCAGTCTCTGAAGAAGTCTTTACAGGGTTTTGAAATTCATGTGGAAGGAAAAGGTTTTTATTTTTCCCTATTACCTTTCTATGTAAGGTTGCATATCATTCACTATTAAGCTCAGCAGCCTTTAAAAACACCATGAAAGCATTTAAAAACACCATGATTTTCCTCCCAGAAAGGATGTGATGCCTTGTTAGCAAATGTGGAAGAGGATTGCATTGTTGGGATTTTTGATATCGTGATCTGAGGTCTGAGAGCTGGAGGGAAAGTGATTAATTCTAATGAAACAAAAATCTTTGTTTTCTTTACCCATACTAATGTTTAAGAAAGACATAAAAGCAAAGAAAGAAACATATTAAGTGGCTTATACCTTGCCTGGTCAAAGAGCAACAATTTTACCATTATTTTTTTCAAATGTAGGAACAAAGCCTGATTTCTGAGACTTTGCTTCCCCCTGAATGAATATACCCTTTTTTTTTTTTTTTTTTTTTGGCATAGTTTTATGAACAGCTATAATCAATACACAGATATGATCAAGTTTCTTTCTTTGACATTTATCAGTCCACAATAACCAGATAGGGTCAGAATAAGCCAAGTTGTACAAGCCTGTACAACTACAAGGTTCCTGGACCACCCTTGGACTATGTGCTGTCTTCACCTTGGGGCCAGTAGGATACCATTATTTTGGTAACTTCATTTCCATGCTAGGATATTTCCTCATTTTAAGCACTGTCTGTTATTTTTTTTCAAGAAATTAAATCTTGCAACTAGACCTTCAGAACCATTGCCAATTTCCCTTTCTCCAAGATTCCTGGAGACAAAAAAACTAGTTCCCAAGTTTCAATTAAAAATTCCTGGTTCCTTGTTTCAAAGACAGGCGGTCTTTGAAGTTGAACAGGTAGCTAGACTTAGGAAAATTTGGGGAAAAAAAATCACTTTGTGATCTATAATGCATTTCTCTTCATTAGTCTCCTCACTGTTCCTAAGCACCCTGAGTTTTGGAAAGGTTGCCTGAGGTCAAAATTAATTCAGATCAGTTTCTTCCCTCTTTAAGAGAACAGAATGAAGTTTAATGACTCTCTAAATTTACTGATAAAGAGTCTTCCAAGACTTTTTTTTTTTACATCAGACAGAAAACCCAGTAAGAAAAGAGGACTTCTGAAGTTTCTTACAAGTCACTTAAAAGATACAGTCTAGCCTTTTAGAACTGTTCCAGTCCAGCCTATTTCATAACACTCTGTGTACTAGCAGCTGTTGATCTATTTATTGAACATTTAAAACTATAATTAGCATAAAGATTATGCCTATTTCAGGAGAGAAGGAAAAAAAAGCCGTATCTTTTATTATGAGCCTCTAGGGCTTTGCTGGAAATCTAAGGCTTCTTTGATACTGTCAGATCAAAACCTTTCATCTCGTGTACATCAATATTAATTTTTTTTTTAAATTTAAACGAAAGCCTGAGCTCTCCAGCATCACTGATCTAAAATTTATACCATGGATTATGTTATGTTCTGTTCAGATTTTTTTGTGACATATGAAGCAGACTGATCTGTCTAGGCTGAGAAATCATAAGCTGACTAAGTGAAAAAAATACAGCGATTTTTTTTTTCTTTTGTGAACAAATGGAAAAACAAAGGAAACCATACATGATCTTACTCAGAGAAGAAGTTCTAGTTAAATTCACACACACGGCACTCAGCATTCACATTTGCAATCATAACTTCATGGGGCATAATTAATCCTCAATCACCAGAGTGTGGAAATGCTTTCCAGATATCCAGAAAAGTGATACTTTTCACTCTAAGTGAGAAAAACAGACAGAATGAGAATATTATTTTGGTTTCTGTGTGCATAGTGGGGAACATGGAAACATAATAAGACTTATGAAAAAATATTTTTTCCTTGAGGCTAAAACAGAAAAAAAATTCATCATTATTAGGTTTTCCACATGTGGCTGTGTTTCTTGGTAAGCAAGATTTATTGCTTCATAAACTTTCTCTGAGATTGTGTCTTCTAAACAGTGATAACATATAGCCAGCCTTTTTTTTTACCCTGCGTGTTTTAATTGATACCCCTAATACCATAAAGTATTCTGTCAGTGCTGCTCAAAACCACTGAGTTTTAGGTCCTCAGGGAGGAACCATCTGTTACAAAAACAACACTAATGTGCCAAGACCCAAAGTTGCAAGACACAGTAACTTCAGTTAAATGATTATATTGAGATGTATTTTCCTATAAAGACCTCATTTAAAAAAAAAATGCTGAGTAGCTACAATTCCCTTCCAAAAGGCAATATAAATGGATAGCATTAACCACTCTTTGTGGGGGACTAATCCTTAACAGGAATGTGCTCTTGAATTGTGTCCATGTTATGGAACTGTTCATGCCACACCAGGAAGAGAGGGGTGCAAGGTAGTATGGGATACATCAAGATACAGTAAAACACACATATCACCGACAGCAGTCCTAACTAATTTATACTGACTGAGCTGTACCTGTACAAAAAAGGTCAGAACAGCTGAAACTTAAGAAGATGCATTCATGTAAGAACATAAAACAAACAATGTATTTCCTGAAGTTGTCCTCTTCAATCTTCCCGCATTTGCTAGCATCTGAATTAACATCTGACAAACAATTAGTCCAACACTGGAAGCTAAGGAACATGGCCATTAATTACTGCAGAGCACAGCTGGCCTTAAGAATTCAGACAACACTGCTCATGCTGACTTTAGGTCATTTGAGATGAGCAAATTTATACACCCTACTATGTTCCACAAGCTTACAATTATGTATTCAGAATCTAAATCAATTAGGTACTCAGATACTGGCAAATAGGAGATCATGAGACCTATTCACTTAATTTTCCTCATTGCCACTTAGTGAGGAAATGACTCAAATCCTGTTCACATTGAGAATACTGGGAAAACTCACTCATACAAGAACAAATCCTGGCCTCATTAAAGAACTTTTCATTTAAAAGCTTTACAGGAAGCAAGTTGCTGTTCTCATACTACTCCTTCTGGGTCATGTGGAAGAAGTTTGAATGCATCAATTTGGGACAAATTTGCCTTCTTCCCTTTTCCATTTCCATCCCAAACCTGGAAACCTCTTTTATTAAAAGAAAAAAAAAAAATAGATGAAAGATGCACTACATTCTCCTAATACTTCTTTCAGTGAAACATCAGCATAAATTACCTTTCTCTGCTCTTGCCCACCACAGTGTATTCAGTGTATGACACAATTCATCCCCTCGAATTTTCCTTGAATCATGAAGACTGAAAGATTAGCTGGTAAGTTACATATCTGCATCTGCTAAACTTTATGTGCAACTTGGGTGCTCTGTGATGACTTCTCTCTACATTTAGTGTTTCCCCAAATATAATTTTAAAGGCTCTTAATTTTATTATTTTTTGAAATAAGACACCATATCTGGTATCAACCCAGGCTGGGGGATGAACAGACCGAGAGCAGCCCTGCCCAGAAGGACCTGGGGGTGCTGCTGGGTGAGAGGCTGGACATGACCCAGCCATGGGCACTCACAGCCCAGAGAGCCAAACATGTCCTGGGCTGCACCCAAAGCACCGTGGGCAGCAGGGGTGGGAGGGGATTCTCCCCTCTGCTCTGCTCTGCTCTGCTCTGCTCTGCTCTGCTCTGCTCTGCTCTGCTCTGGTGAGACCCCAGCTGGAACCCTGCATCCAGCTCTGGGGGCCCCAGCACAGGGAGGACATGGAACTGCTGGAGCAAGTCCAGAGGAGGGACACCAAGAAGATTAGAGAGATGAAGCACCTCTCCTGTGAGGAAAAGCTGAGAGAATTGGGATTGCTTAGGTTAGAAAGGAGAAGGCTTTGTGGTGACATAATTGCAGCATTCCACTACATAAAGAAGCCTAGAAGAAAAATGGAGGGGGATTTTTTCCAAGAGCATGGAACAGGACAAGGGGGCATAATTTCCAACAGAGAGAAAGTAGGGTTAAGTTATCTATTAGGAAGAAATCCTTTACTGTGAGAGTGGTGAGCTACTGCATCAGGTTGCCCAGAGAAGTTGTGGATGCCTTATTCCTGGAACTGTTGGTGGAAGGTTGGATGGAGCTCTGATGAACCTGATCTAGTGGAAGGTGTCCTTGCCTAAAGCAGAGGGATTTGGACTAGATGATCTTTAAGTTCCCTTTCAACCCAAGCCATTCTATGATATGAAAACTGACTTGATACCCGTCATGACTCAGTGATAGGGGGTGCAATGTTTGCTATAAATTCTTGTCAGGCTGAACAAAGACACTGGACATGTGTCAGGCAACTCTTATGTTTTATTGCACAGCATTCTATGACTCCAGAAACCAGCCCAATGTTTAGACTCAAAAGGTATTGACTAACATTATTCCCTTAAATCCTTACAATACTCTTCTACAAGAATGGAGGATAACAAGACCTTGATTTTATACACTACACTTTACAAGTCCAGCTACAAACTCCTAAAAGGTGTCGATTCACAAGCCAAAACACTTCCACAAGCTCCTCCCTCCCACAGCAAATTTCAATAAAGATTATGGGATAGAATATGATAGCCAGGTTTTGGCTATTTTTCCAGGCAAAGCAAGGGAAGAAAACAAGGAATATCACCAATCCCTGGATCCCGTGTGGGTGCTGCCATGTGGATGGTCTAGAGCTGGGGTTGCAAGACAAAGAGAACAGAAAAGAAAAGAGGAGACGAGATGAGAAGAGAGGAGAAGATGGAGTGAGAGGTCCCGATCTCTGTCCATGAGAGATGGAGGGGGACAAATCCATTTCCTTTTATAATTAACCTGGTGTATGTTTCTCAAGTAAATTGAATTTTTGCACATTTTTTCCATGAATGCAGAGGCAGCCCTTCTCTGGGGAGTGAGCTGGGGAGGTTGAACACAAGTCTCAATGTGGAGCAGGAAGCTGGCTCAGCACAGTGCTTCCCCACTTCTGTGGGACTTTCTCTTCCATTCACACATTTCCTGTAGCAATACTCAGAATGTTTGAGACAAAACATGCTTAGGTCTTGTGCTCTACAATACCCTCTGCTGTATATATTCTTACAGATCTCTTAGTAAAAAACATCCAGCAGCAAAACTTAATTAACACTTTTTAAAAGAATATGAGAGAATTCAAGGTATATGGTTCACATAAGTCATAAAGGAAGCGCAGAGATAGATGAGGGTGTTTTAACCTTAATTAGCCTTTTAAGTCTCGCCATGATATTTAAAGCGTCCTAGTAGTTCAGCCAGGTTGCTTAAACTTAACTGATTTTGCACTTTTAGAGATTGTTAACAGTACCATTGAAATAATTATTTTTACAATTTTGAGTACAGTTTAAAATTCAAACAGTTAAATCAAAATATTTAATTTTGCATATCTTAATTTACTGATTTTTTTAGCAGCAAAATATAGTGCTGTATTTTTTGAGTAGATGAGACAGTGGCTGAACAATGGTATAGAAAGTATTCATGTGATGTGCCTTGAAAAATCATAAAACTTTTTCAAGGTCTCCCTCAGCCTATAATGTAGACAAATGTAGACTGCTTTCACGTGGACTGTGAAGAAATGCCTTATGAAGCAAATCACTAGTGGTTTATGAAGTGAAGTACTTTATGAAGGAGTTGAATGTGAAATTGTTACATTCATAATGATGCAATATTTCTCAGATGCAAGAGGATTCTAGAATTGCTTATTAATATGGGGTGTGGGGAACTATTTAATGATGCAAATTTAGATCTTGCTAACACTCAGGGGAAGGTAACAATGTGAAAATTAACGTGGATATTGTTCTGAGCATCTCTTTCAGCAACTCACAATAAACTAAGCCACTACTATATTAATTTACCTTTACAATGGAGATTGCTCCAAAAAATGTCAACAAATACTAAAAGATTTCTGAAGCAATGCTACAATTCATAATGTTAAACTGATCGAAGAGATACTTCAGCAATTATTAATAAAACAAAGCAATGCTATTAGAGGATTACAGAACAATCCCAAAAATGTATTACCTGTCTGTTGATTAAAAAATTAAAAAGAAGGAAAAAAACCCCCTAGAATTGTAACAATACATTGACACAATAAAACAATCTCCTTTTTTTCATGTCTCCAGCCTGTGGATTTTGGGGGAATGAATGTTACAGAACTGGGGGAATGAAGGCCGCAGGACTGCACAAACATGCAAAGCAGAATTAATGCTTTGTCACAGAAAAAATAGAAATAGTTTCCCAACAAAGTGCTGGTCATAAGACTGATCTTATCTAATTAAGCCAACAAGAAAGAAAGCACCTTCAAGGTTATTGTGGAGTCTTCATTTTGTTAAATATACCTGAATTTTGAGAATCCTGTTTGCACATATGTTCCTTCTCCTCCAGCTCTCCGTATTTGGACTGACATTGCAGCACTGACCCAGAGTGAGCAGATGCAGGATAGGATGGATATAATTAAAGCAAGTTCAGACATGTGACATTTTTCACTGAGAATGTAACATCCATTAAGCAAACGAGATGGATCAGCATTATTGAATATAGCAACCTTTATGCAAATGACATGGATCAGCATTATTTTCTTACTGGCCCTGCATTCAGAGTGATTCTCTTGAAGGACATAAGCTTGAGGGTCTCTTTTGCAGCGCCATGAGACAGCAAACAAATTGTTTATAATGTCCGGTTTGTATAAGGCCCTGCACGTGTATTGTGGAAATACACAATGTTTCCATCACTCCAATGATAAAAGGCACATCCACCACACTGAAACAGCAAAGTGTCCCAGTGAGGACTCCCTCAGGGCTGTTGCCCAATATTTGTGAGCAGTCCCATCAAGGGTATCTTGGAATTACACTATGGAATTAGCATATAGGCGCCACAGGATGCTGAACAAAGAGGAAACTGCAGCCCATCTAACCAAACCCCTTCTGCTTGAACTCTACAAATGCTTTACCAATACAAACTTGGTCATTGTTTGCATAGGATCTATATATTTTTCTTCCCCAAATAACATACTGGGTAACAACAGGCAAACTACATTGGCACAATAGAGAATTTATCAAAGTCACAGTTTTGTTGTGCTTTATTAGTGGCCTGTTCAGACAAAAAGGTAATGCTGCAGCAGTTATGTCAAAGCTGCAGTGAAGATAAATCAGAAATAGCATTAGTTTCAATTAAATTACTGCTCACCTATAATAAGGTGACTAAATTTAAGAGTCTCTGCTGCTAAAGATCTTTATTATTATATGATAATTTCCACAAATGAAATACACCTTTGGATGATCTATCTAGGATTTTTTTCTTTAACCAGTGAAAGTAAAAATAGTCTTTCTTCTCATCAAGGACAGTTATTTGTGCTTGTGGAAGAGACAGAGTAAAGGATCCAGGGCTGTCAAGCAATGACAGTTTGTATGAAACATTTGAAAGAAATAGAAATGTGGAAAAATGTCTCAGGGACACAGATAAGTAAGTTATTTAAGAAACAACTTCAAATTCATGCAAAAAATATAAGCTTTTCCTGCCAAATGAATGAAACTTGTCAAATCTACTAGATCTCTTAATTAACTGGGAACATGAAAGAAGCTCCCTTGGAGGTATTTGAGCTTGCAGGCATCATGGCTAGTTCTCCTTGCAGTGTATAAAATGAACAATGCATTTATTGAGCTCATAAAGCAACTTGGATGAGCTCAAAATATAGATGACTAATCAGGGGAGAAATTAAATTATTCATAATGTGGAAACACACTGGAAGGAAGGAAGGGTTAAAAATAGCTGGTAAATTCACATTTTGACTATACTGGAGGGTAAAGAAAGATTTGGATATGTGCTATCCAACAACCCCAAAATCCCTTTCTTTCAAAATTCACAAGCCTATACTATCTCTAACAGATCTTTGTAAACATTTCTCATAGAAATCAGAAACCTAGGAATCTCATTAATAATAAAATAAACGTAACAGTTCTGGGGTTGATTTGACTCTCTTATAGTAGCCCAATGTTTCACATACCACTGAATTGGAAAACAATGACAGAAGGAAATACACTTCTAGAAGCATTAGTTTGTAATCTGTTGCAATTTGAGAGGATTATGTTGGATAAACACATACAAACAAAAAAGCACAACTCCTTCACTAGGACATTTATTTCTTCCCTCTTAGGCACCTGACAGACACTGCTGGCCAAAAAATATATTGCTTTAAAGCAACAAACAACCCCCTCTCCCCGCCAAACAAATTAATTCCACTTGCCATAATTTTGGCAACACATTTTTGTCCTTGAAAAAAATCCCCAGGGTTCACATTTTCAGCACTTTCTGAAAAATGAGCTTCTTTTAAACCATTGATCTAAACACCTAAACTGTGAATCCGATCAAAATTACTGAGCTTGAAACATTCAATTCTCAGTGAGTGAAGGATTGAAAAGTAAGTCCTTCCTCAGATGAGATGCTTCTCCCAGTGGCAAGCACACAAGTAATCTTCAGTGTATTGCTGTTCCTTAGAGGAACAAATGACAATACCAATGTGAGCAAGGACTGTTAAGAACAGACTCAATCAAGAGCAGACTCAACAAGGACAGAGGGTGCATGTTAACAACAGAGGCAATCAACAGAGTCAATCAAGGACAGAAGGTGCATGATAACAAGGTTTGCTTTGCTCTTTGTTTATCTTTCCTTTTTTTTTTTTTTTTCCCCCAATTAATCTCAGTTCCCATACACACCAACACTTAAATATTAACTGAAATATATTTACAAAAGCGAATGTTGCTCTGGGTCTGCTGGTCACACCACCCTCCCCCCAAAAAACAAAAAAAATTCATTCAGGAAGTCTACACTGATCTTCTAGTTATATTTGTGTGCTTTAAAGATCTAAAACTGAAATCTACTTTTCTCTCATCCCTGAAGTACAGCATTTTAAGACACTACAGGCAACTTAATTCTAGGTGTTGAAAACTTTGTTCTTCTAATCCCTCTTTTGTTTTCAAATGAAAAGAAAGATCTTGGAGAGCATGTGAAGGCAAAATGAGAGCAAAATCTTTCAACAAAGTTAAATAAGAACATTTGAACAACATCCTGAGACACATGGTGTGATTTGGGGTTTTTCCTGTGCAGGGGCAGGAGTTGGACTGGAGAATCCCTGTGGATCCCTTATAACTCAGGATATTCCATGATTCTGTGGTTGATTATGAGCAGCAAGGAAGGGACCCGAGTCCAGCAGGCCACACTAAATGTACAAGTAACTCTTTGGCTTCGGTGTACATCTCAGTGGTCATGGACACTACATGCAAATAAACTGCATCAGTTTAGTATCAAATAAAAATCTGTGGAACAGCTAATGCTCCTGAAAATGGCCATAATCTGCTTCATGACTTTTATTGCTAGTGAAAAGTGAGACAGCAGTTGGATTACGAAGAAAACTAAAAATTTGAATATGACTATGTTAGCTTGGCTTTGTGTAAATTCTGCAACCATAATGGGTCTGATCCAGCCCAGCCAGACAGCCTGGTGGGATTAAATCAAACAGAGGTTGTTTTCCTCCACGAGGATGAGACTACTTTTTTAGGTTTATTAAATGCCACCTCTATACTGCAATAGAGAGTGGATGAGCAACACACGTACATGCCACACATCCCCGTGCTGGCTCACTGACTAACATCACTTCTAATTCACCTCTTTCTACATCAGGACAGCAGATGCCATCAAAGAGCAATTAAACACAGCAGCTCCTGATCCAAACTTGAAGCCTAAACTCCTGTAAGTATTAAGTCTAGTAGGACTTTCAATATAATGAAAATGAAATAATGTGAATTATTTATACTTGAGATATTTAGGCACACATACAAAAATTTCCCAGCATTTAGTAACTGGACACAGTCACTTGCAAATGAACAAATGAGAAGAATCTCACTTCCCAAACTACAGAAGACTCATTGAAGAAAATGTCCATAAACTTCATGAATAGATGCAGACTTTATAATAAGGAAAAACTGACTGATCTTCTAGTTATCGGTGATTTGGGAACTTCTATACATTTGTGTATTATACTGATGTGGAATTTGTAGTTTTTATATTACATTATCATTTATCAATATTTTCTCTGCTTTTCCTTGGGACGCTTTCTAAATACCTCTGCTAAAGACAGCTTGACCTGAGCAGAATGTCACAAGAATTTTCCAGCTTATTTTCTATAAAAAAAAAGTCTTACCTTTAAAAAAATCCCTTGGCTCCATAGAAAAGCAGCTCATGCAGGGTAAAGTCTGACAGATGTCACACTACAAACTGCATGTTTGCCTCTGCTGTCCCAGTGACTCCTCATGCATGCAGCAAACCCACAGGTGTCACAGAAAACTTGGTCTGAAAGCTGGACTTTCAGTGGCTCCGTCCTCCACACAGACTGAATCACCTGCAAGTCTTAATATCTTTGACTTCTGAGATTTTGAGACCTCCAGTATGGGCTAAAGTAACAAAGAATGGTTTCTGGTTTGACAGAAACTCTAAGTCCTTCATGTTTTGTTTTTTTTTTTTCCTTTTCTGCCTCCCTTCAAGAATACATGATTATATTCCACACATCTATTTAAGTGGAAAAGGAAATTTTTGAGGATATCTTTGTTGAAATAGAAACTAAATAAGCCCTGCTCAGTGTTTGAATATCTGAGACTTAGGAACAACGTAGGAATTGATATATCACAAGGCAAAAGCAGAGAGATTTGGAAGAAGATTCAAGAAGTGTTCAAAGATGTCTGTACCCCACAAGGAATCTAGGGACATAATGAAGGACAAAGAGAAACAAATAGGACTTGATTATACAGAAAACTTGAAGCATCATTAATTAAAGACTTTTAGACTTTTTCTCATTGCTCTCATACCTTAAAAATACTACACCCTTCCCCTCCAATTTCTCAATTTGCTTACATATTATATATGCATTTAAAATATAATAGGAAAATTTGTACTTGGTTAAGATTAAAGAAAACATGCTAGGACTAACAGCTTTTATTCAGTGACCAGGGTAGGAAATACCTCCCAACCAATTCAGACATTTGAGAAAGTGGAAATTTTGGTCATTTTCTTTAGATTTATGTCCCTTCAAAATGCTGTCTTTCCCAAATTGTGCTGTGATTTTAGGCCCCAGTTCCTATGGAAGTGGAATTCCTGTACCACTCAGGAAAAAAACAGAATGTTACAGAATCTTATTTCAGCAGCAGAAATTCTCATTAAAGACTGTTTCTTGCTGGAAGCAGCTTAGCTCAAAGAGGAATGGCTTTAAGCATGTGCCAACATCTTTTCTTGTAAGAGCTTCCCATTTCATACTCACAGAATTTAAACTTGAACAGGTGTCCAAAAGCTTCTAGGGGCTTATGCAAATTAAACCAAATCATTTGGTGCTTGTATATTATTAAAGCTCATCATTTAGAACTATTTTAATTACACATATTTAATTCAAATAAAAAAATATTCTGCAGACATTTAAAGATCTTTCAAATCCCAAGAAATAAAGGATCAACAGGATTAGCAAGTCTTTTGGTGTCTCAAAGTACAAGCATATCAGGTTTAGTAATAAGAAAGCATGTGGTAGAGGAAAAAAAGGATTCAAGTTTGATATCAAAATATATTATTACCCTGGATGGTAGGGATGGAAATTGTTGAATGAAAACAGAATAGCCCTTCTTGTATTCATTTCTGCAATTCATGTGTCAAGGGTATTCATGTTATTTAAAAAATCCAGCAAAACAGATAAAATCATTTTATGTGACAGGTGCAGGAGATTTTGCAGATCTGAAAGGATCTTTGCAGTTTAAAGTATGTGGAGAAAAACACAGAAAAAAAAAGAAAGCATCTAGTTTTCATTTATACACAGGGGAAGAAAAAGACAATGATGTTGCCTAAAATATACAGAAGTGATACATGAACTGGCAAGTGAGTTATTGAGAAATTGACTCATCTAAAATGGTGGAGAAATTATGCACTTTTAAGCAAGGAGATAAAGACTTCTCCCATGGTTTTAATAATGCAGGTCCATTAAAAACCTTCTTAGGTTCTTGGGCTGGTCTGATCAAGGTTGGAAAATCATAGGCTAATGCAGTAAATTGCTAGCACCCTTCATGGAACCAAATACGGGTTTATATAACTGCAAAACAGAAGGAATGGGCCAAATGGATTTAGGATAAGGGAGTCTGGTAGGGCTCATGAGGGCATTGTAATAACATCCATCCTTTGGGATTCCTATTTTCTCAATATGGGTCAAAAAAATAGGGCAGGTTCTAACACTAAAGACAAATCAGCAATGAGACAGATTCCGGCCATAAGGGAAAACAATTCATATGCAATAACCCTTCAACATGAAATGTCCCTGGGGATATAAAGACAAATGTAAGCAATACTAATACATACATCTAAAATTGTAAAGGCTAGAGTATAAACAATAAAACCAATCATGTTGATATTGTGCCGTTTCTGGAGGGCATGCTCCTAGCAAAAAATATCACAAGGGATGACAGAACCCTGAGATTTTTTTATTTCATGCAAGATTCATGACAACACCTGGAAAGTTAAGAGACTTATCTGTAGTCTACAGTCGGCAAATATTCTTGTAAGATGGGCACAAGTAATTTAATTTCAGTATTTGTGGATGTTAACAAATGGATGATGATATAAACTACTGTAATACACAGTATAATGTCGTTGATTTTCAACCAGAAATACTGTAACTTGCCATCAGTTTTGGGGGATATTAAATTTCCTTCATAGAGTGATTCTGATCTTACTGCAAAATTGTAAAATTGAGATCTGGTATAATATGAATCCTAAAATTCTTTTTTTGGCAAGATATAATGATAAACAGTTATAAGAAAAACTTTCATCCCTCTGTTCTGTTTGCCTTTTCATACTTTTCCAAGCTTCAAACCTACCATCTATCATTTTTCTCTTCATTATCTCCTTAAACTCCAAGTCAATAATACCTTACTCTTCTTTCAAAATCCAGCTCATGGAGGATGAACCAATAATACCCTCTTATCATGTAACTTCTGATAGAAATCAGGAGACAGACACTTAGGACATAGGAAGAATTTGAAACCATACATGGAAAACAGGATTTAAATTATGGGCAAGCAGTAATACATAATTTAAATCCTCCTCAATTCATTTAAGGACTACTAGCAGAATCTCTTTGGTTCTTCCATCTGCAGGTCACATTACTGTGGTATTTACTTTCTCTGGTATTTTACATATTTATTTATTTATTATTGTCATAGTAGTACCCTTTTTTTTCTAGCTCCTTGGACCACATGATTTCCATTAGAGGTATTTCAAGGAAACTTCCATACCAAACCAGGCTTAGCATCCTGCTACTAATAGCATGGGAGAAAAGCACAGATCACCATACCAAATCAACCAGTGGTTTTTATCCATTTCCACTTTCCCAGTCTGTCTACTGCTTTGGTTTGGTAGAACACAGTGAGCACACCTAGTGAACATCACTCTGGGAAAAATAACTTGAAAGAATTACCTTTAAATATATATTGCTTCTTTATTCATTCATTTCCCATGCATTTTATTAACTGTATTTATTAATATATAATTGTGCATGTATTTGGACCATCATCTTTTACACCAACCATATTACTCATTTGACTTAAGTGAAATCTTAGTTACACTTTTATTACAGTTTAACCTAATTTATCCTTCCCAAAAAATTGATTTTGAAAAATATGTTAGCATATGTTTTCTACTTGCTATCACATTCTCTCTTCTCATGCTAAATACAAGGTCACTACTAGGAAGTAGCTTTTATATATCAGCATATACAGATGGTACATACTTCAGTGAAGGGAAAATCCTCAGGGTCTGATTTTCCTTTCTTGTACTTTTTACAAAACTAAAATTTTCTTGATATGTAAGGGCAACTAAAAATAATTGCCAGCTTGAAGAGAGGGAGCTGTACCTTGCAGTGCTGATAAAACCAATTTTGAACAGATCATTTTATTACAGACTCCTGTATGCAGGGAATCAATACTGAGGAGCTCAGAAATGACTTGAATACCTC
>JAOTQP010001286.1:81095717-81118825 GCA_026413545.1 Cichladusa arquata | reverse complement strand
AAGACATGGAAAAGAAAGTGAGCTGTGAGGTGAAGAAGTTTGCTCACAGTGAGACATCCACTGTAGTAAAGGCAACAAACTTCTCTGATTTCAAGATTTTTTTTTCCTTTAATGAAATTGAGAATTTTTTTTTCAATTTCCTGATATTCTCTAGGTGTGAATTTAGTTGTCTTGTATAATTATGCACCTTTAAATTCAAGTATTACATATAGGAAAATATTAGGATGCTTTAGGTAAAGATGCATCTGAACTGTAACTGTCTCTATTTTCTGTTCCATATACCTACATCATATTGATTCTCTTAACAACACTCATTACTATTAGGCTTTGCCTGGAAAGCCTGAAATTATCTGCTGAAACAAGTCTTTGAAATTTATGTTCAAATATTTTCTCTTCCACTGAGCAGTTTTATTTCTAAGAAATCTCCCTCCACACTTTTTTGTGTTACACACACATCTGTTACTTAGATGAAGCATATATTAAATCTGTCATTTCTCAAAGGAGGTGGTAAAACTGTGATTCACACATATAAGAGGCAAGCAGAGATGGATTTTTTTTTTTTTAATGCAGCTTCTAGAAGTTTATTTGTCTGATGGCTCCCTAGATGGTTTTCATTATCTCCTTCATGAAACATTATCCCCCTTTTCCAAGATGAAACAGAAAGTGAGAAAAATTCTAGCACTTCAGAAAAATAAATCCACTGCAGGGACAACTACTTCCCTAGTGACCAAATGCCACTTGCCTTAAATGGGAGCTTTGTATTAGCATTTTATTGCACCTGCAACTTTATACTGTACCTCTCAAGGTAATAGTTGAGCCTCTAGCTAACGGGTTGCTGTGACCTATATGTTTTCAATCCTTCATGCCACAGCTTTTTTCACACTGACAAAGGAAACGTTTTTCAAGCACAGGGTGCCCTTGACAAGCACTTACACCCCTTTTAAGACAATTTTTGTATTCTGGTCATATGAAA
Organism: Cichladusa arquata; assembly: GCA_026413545.1. NCBI lineage: Eukaryota > Metazoa > Chordata > Aves > Passeriformes > Muscicapidae > Cichladusa > Cichladusa arquata. Next base: position 81,117,852 of record JAOTQP010001286.1, on the reverse strand, counting down.
GAACTAAGAACATGGCCAGTTACATTAATTTAAAGTGTTGGCCGTAGTAGTCCCAAGTTGCAGTTTCATAATCCTTACTTTAGAAGGATTTAGGTGAGAATTTAAACATACTTCTAGAAATTAGCATGTTCCACATTGCTGGAGTTCACTGTGAGGGCGAAACAAAATTAATTCCCTCCAACCTCCCCTCAGCATGAAACTTGTGCAACTGTGTGAGAATATGAATCAAACATTAGTGAAATGGAAATAGGGTGTGCATTTCCTTGTCTTTTGTCCTGGTGCTGCAAGATGAGATCAGATCATACCACTAGACTCAGTTAAGTTGGATTCTTGCTAATGTTGCTCTTCTGTGGACAAAATCCTACTTGGCAGGGCTCAATGGAATGGAAAGCACATCTAAATGTGCTGCCTGAATCTCAAAAGTAGGAGAAGTGCTGTTAGGTAAACATTGTGGGATTGTTTATCACTCTCCAGTAACTCTGAGAAGAGAGAAGCAGAATGTTCTTAACATAGAAATAATACCTTTTGCAGTTGCTTTATTATAAAAATAAAATTATTTATGTTGGAAGTCATCTTCAGAGTTCATGTTGTCCAACACCACCGCTCAGATCAGATCTGGTTGCTGAGACATTGAACACATCTAAGTAAAGAGCAGACAAAAAAATGAATATGTGAACTGTACTTTTCTGCAGGCTCCTTATTGTCTGACCTCCATTCCTTTTGTCTAGACTCCCACTCTCCTCCTCCCCCTTGGGTCTTTTTATGCCTTTTTGCTGCAATCATAAATCAAATATGACACCACTGATCCTAGTGTTCCTCTCACAGTCCCTCTCCCACATAACTTCCACCACCAAAATTTGTCTGTTTTTATTTTTCTATTTTCCTAATTCACAAACATTGAGGAGTTTTTCTGCTTCTTATGACAGAATAGACATGATTTACCTACGTGAATCTGATTTGTAGGTACTTGCTCTCTTGCAAGGTTTACCCATTTTTCATGTCCAAGCTATTATTCCTTGAGTCCTGTTGAAAAGTCTAGAGACAGAAGGATATTGCAAATCCGCCGGAACAATTATGGCTCAGGAAAACCTTCTGGAGTACAGACTGACACAGGTGGAGAAACTGCAGCTTTTATGAAGAGTGGAAGAACTCTTGAAAAAAAGCAAAATTTATCTCATTACATAATCTCTTATTTCCAGGAAAGTGCCACTTCCAACCCGTTCTGTCAGGTGTGCAACCATGCTGTCTTTGGTGAGTATCTAGGCCTGTTTATCTTTGCTTGTTTGTCCCCCACCTCCATATTGCCAATCTCCATCCAAGTCCCATAAGTGCTGTTGTAAATTGTGAAAGACCCATCCTTCCTTCCTGCCAAATCCGTCAGCATCACATAAGCCTGTTTCCACTTTTGTTCTCGATCCTATTGGGGGAATGAATGTAGTCTTTGTTCTGCAAGGAAAAAGGAATGAATATTCCCCAGATTTTTAATTTATGACTTGTTTATAATAGTTGAAGTTTCTGCATAAATAAATAAAGACATCAGTAATTTTTTATCTTTTTTTTCTTTTCCCCCTCTCCAAATACTGAAAAGGACATCCCAGATTTTCCCTACAACTTTGGCAAGTTGGTTTCTGCTGTAAGATAGAGGTAAGGTTGTAGCCTCCAGTATTGATCAGATGGAAAAAGTATGAAAAAAAGGGAAGACATAAAAACTAGGTCCGAGGAAAGGCAATTGTTCAGCAAATCCATTCTAGGTCAACATCATTTCTGGCAGGCTTCTGCGTAAAGTGGTCTTAGAGACCTTGAGTGACAGGAGCTCTGCAGTCTCCCAGAGAAGTAGTTACTTGATCTTCATTGTCCACATTTCAGAGGATCCTACCTAGCCAGTGCCTTACCTGCATGTCTTGGTGTGGCCAAAGTCCATTATTTCTTCTGTGTTCTGCATCTTATAAAAAGGAGGCTGATCTTCACCTATTTGCTGCAATTTTCTGTTGTTATTCCCTCCTTCAGTCATCTCCATTTTGTGCCAAAAATGCCCTGAATGAATAATGATAGGCACTAAGTGATGCCGGGTAGAAGTAAAATATGAGTTTGCTCTTCCTGAGACTCTATTCGCATGTCAACCCACCCCAAAACACTTCCTTCTCACCATTTTTCTTTTCTTGAACACATTCTTGCATAAATATTCGTAACTATACATTTTACAATAGTTTTATTTATTATAGTAATTTTCAAATATGTTTATCACATTAATCCTTGAAAGATGGTTTCAAGTTTGTTTCTTAATGAGAGGATTAAACTTGCATATTCTGCTTTACCATCATAAAAAAGGGGTTGTTTACAGCTGAGTAGCATCGTCAGGTGTAAAATGTTCTAAGATTCAGTCAAGCTCAGTATTTTTCCTCAGAAGTCCTATCTTGGTTTATTTGCCTAAGGTGAACTAAAAGAATCAGAGTATAAAGGGAAACTGAGTCAAGGACAGAATTTATATTACCTAGGGAAAAGACTGTTCCATATAACTCTAGCATTAAAGAAATTCCTTTCCACAAATCTTACAAAAAGAAAAAAAAATCTACTACCAGAAGAATGCTGAATTGCTCATTGGAAAGTTGAAGATTTCTTGGAATTGCTTATGAGGAACCTAAGTCCCAGAAACTTTAAAAAGAGTTTACAAATCCAGTGAAGTTGATACTTTTGATTTCACAGAATAAGGCTTCATTCTGAAAATACAAATCCATTTCGTTTCTGTATTTACTGTTGTTGCTCTTCTTCCTCTGAATAGAAGTAACATTCCAAAATCTACTGTGGGATTACAAATTTGACTTCTTGAAGCACAAAGATTAGCATGTATCATATCTGCATTGCATGGCAATGTTTGTAGAAAAAATTTGAGCTAAATACCTACTGATCCACTGCATGATGCTTTCAGGCAGCTGTGATTTAGCTAGTTCAACAAGGTAAATCTGTTTTTATACTTTTCTCTGGAGCCTGTATCCCATGAGATTCAAAGTGCTTTCAATATATTGAAAAGTCAACAAAAATTCAAACCATTTTTTAACCAGTGGGATGTGTTGAGAACATCACAGAGGAAAGTCCAAGGAGAAACAAACACAAATAAGGCCATAATTTGTAAAGAAGGAGGGAAATACAGTTTAATGAATATAGGCATCACAGTAGCTAATTATGTATCCCAATTTTCTCCTTCTCTGACAAGATTTTGCAACATGCCCAATTAGCATCAAGGAACCTGAACCTGTTATATTAGAAAATGGTTAATTATTACTGTATGACATGAGAGGGTATAAAAAATTTTAAGAAAAAAAAGAAAAAAAAAACAGAACAAATATACTCTAGGTACAGCTCAGGCTTCATAGAATCATACAATCATAGAATGGCCTGGGTTGGAAGGGAGTTTAAAGACAATCTAGTTCCAATCCCCCCAATGTGGGCAGGGACACCTTTCTTTAGAACAGGTTGCTCAGAGCTCTGTCCAACCTGGCCTTGAGACTTACTGGGAGTTGGATTTTCAGTGGTAAGAGATGTTCTACACACTTTGTGGGGTTTGTGATAGGTAAAACATAACCCAAAACCATCAACCCAATGCAATCTTTCTTTTGGCTTCTGAGTTCAGATTAACAGCTTTCCAAACCTCATAGAATTGGATTAGCACTAAACTCAATCCTCATTAACATTTCTGTGAGCAATTAATCCCCAACTATAATTTTTCACTAAGATAATCAGTGTTATTAGCTGTCACATATTAGAGAAAGATACCTTAATTTTAGAGTAAAAAAAAAACAAAATGGAATTTTGTCAAGAGACTTAACTACTCTGACTCTACCTGGCTTGATTTAACCAAAACAAGAAAAAGCTCGAACAAGAAGAAGGTTTCTCATCCTAGATAGGCCAATAACTTCCTACTGAGCTCATTTAAATACACAAGGTTGGGATTAGAGGTCTTGATGGTCTCAGACAGAGGTGAGACTTACATGGGACAATCTAAAACCTTGACTGATATTTTAGCACAATGCCATTACCTAGATCACTGTCCTCCTACCATGTGCTCCCTGTCCCCCTACTCCTGTCCACCACCTCTTTGGTGCTTGTCTGCCTTACTCCTCGGAGAACTGCTGAAGGTACCATCTATTCAATTAATGGGAAACATCTGACTTCTTGCCAGTGCACAGTACAGTAACTTGGAGCAGGAACTACATATTCTGAGCTACACAGGAGGAGCTTATCTTACACGGAATAAATCAGACAGAAGATGCAATCATGAGACAGTGGGGGAGTCAAGGCATCACATCCATTAAAGTCAGGCCTGCAAAGGGCTGAAACTTCTTTGAATTGTCATCAGTTTTGACACGTTCAGTGCAATCTCACCATTCCTGCTTTATCCATAACTCTACAAAGAAAGGACAATGAAATGGGAAAAACATGTAAAAAAAAGTTTTAAATAAAATCAAGAATTCTTCAGTTCACTCCAAGCTTTTAAGATTTTATTGGTTTCCCTACTATGTTTATGTCAACAAATAAACTATCTCCTCTCCTTTAAATATCCGTGTTTCCTTTTTGCTGTTGTGTTTGAAGCCAGTAGGAGAAACTTCTGATGGCAGTAAAAACAAGATCAATGACACACTTGTTTTCTTTATCCTCTATTGTTTTGCATTTATCTCTGCTTCATGAAAAGTATGCATTTCGGAGAACCCCTCAGTGCTGCAAATGAGCACTTTTACACAAGGGGTGCTGCAGACTGACAAGGCAGAAACTCTTGTGTTAATTCTTATTTCTTCAATAGCCAGGACAGTGCAGGTCTCTGGCCTTCAGCAATCTTTGCACAGCAGCTCTGCATTCACCACAGCTCTCATCCTTTTGCTGGTAAAGGGGGCAAGACAGGAATGTCCAGGCAATTTTGTCAGATAACCTTTGAAGGAGAAACCATGCCTCAGTAGTTACACACATCAGCCTGTAAACAGTAACACCTTACTACCATGATATACATATTAATGATACTGCTAATACATGACTTCTAATATGTATATTTACATATATACAAATATACACAGGCTGAAGAACAGTTATATTATTAATTAATTTTCCGTGCATTTAAAGACACAATAATAATGTACAATGGCCAGGACAGAAAAGTAGTGAGCTTGAAATGGGAGAAGGAACAAAAAAACATGGGAAGATAAGAGAATAGGGTGGGGATGGAAAAAGGTGATGAAGAAAAAGAACGTGAGGGAGAACGGTGAGGGGGGATGTAATAGCAATGAAGCAAAAAAAAAAAAAAAAAGGGATTAAATAGGATATCCAGACAACCACAATGTTGTCAAGATGGGAAAAAAAAACAAACCAGAAAACAAAAATCCAAGCCTTATCCACATGTGAAAGAGCACCAAAGCTGGATTCAAGGATAGCAACAGTCCACAAGAAATTTGTAAACAGCGCTGAAGATAGGCTGTGCTGCTTATTAAGAACTTAATATATAAATTACCTAATACTTAAATGTTAGCACATCTGGAACTTTAATAAAAAGAAACAGTGGATGTTAGTTTTTGAGAGAAATGTGTTTTGAAGAATATATTATTTTAATTAAGCTAACTTTGTTTAAAAATAAGAGCTTAGATGTTTAACTCCTAATTAGGCACTGAACATCAGGAAAATAGCATGTTTCTGCCTGAATAAAACCATTTGAAAATGATTTTTGTGTTCATGGAAAGCATTTCCAAATTTCCAAGGTTTTAACAAAAGAAGACATCTGCAAAGATATTTTTATGAAAAACAAAAACTAAAAATCTTGACTTCTTTTCAACAGCAGGAAGGAAGAGGGAAGTGGTTGATTTTTCCATCTGACTGACGTAATTTATATAAACAGGTTCAGGTTGTGAATTTCAGATTTAAGGTGCTTTCAAATGCAGTTCTAAAAACCTTGGAGCTGTGAGGTCATGTGCCTTGTTATAGGCTTAGATTGATTTTGCCATGCACAGGACTTCAGTCTGTTGCTTCAGGTCATGCTGCCTATTATTTAATATATTCTGCCTTACAGGACAGGCTACAAGCATCTCAAAAAACCCATACACTTGCTGGGTCTTGTTCTTCCTGACTGTGTGCCTGTCTACCCAATTTCTCCTAAAATACATCATTACACTTAGAGTTGAACACTCCTAGCATTTATTTTGGCATTCAGCATCTATATATCAATGCATATATATCAATGAATATCTATATATCAATATATGGATGTGCCCTTGTCCCCAGAAATTAACTGTTGATTTAGATATTGATATTGTTATATGGATAATAATTTAGATATATATATGTGAATTTCTTACAAAAGAAGCAGATTTTTCCCCTCTCTTCTAACAGAAGAACCAGATCCAGAACCTTGACAAAGGTGTTGAAAAAGAACTTAGTGGCTATTTCATGTGAGAGAAACAGCAGGACTTTGACATGCACACATAGTAAATCTGCTAGGGATTGGAACGACTGGCCACCTGGATTTTGAAACTGGGGCATGGTGACACATCCCAGCTGACAGGCCAAGCTGTGGTTCTGCTCGTTTCTGTGCAGATCGTGTTACAAAATGATACGAAATTTTCTCTTCAAAAACTGTGCTGATATCTTGCCTAATTTTGCAGGTTTACAGAAGCTCAGGACTTTTGAAATTATACTTCAGTTGAGAAAAGTTCTAAAAGTAGAGGGCAACAGCCAGAAGGTTCAGGTAACTGTTGATGATGGATCACTGTATTTTGACTCAATAAGCTGATCAACTTATCAACAACAATTTTGAAAAAGTATTTCAGGATGGCAAATTCCTATAATAGTCTGGCTAGTTTCTACAGTCCCTACTGGTTTTTTGCTTTGGTTAAGTTTGTTTTTTGTTTTTTTCCCATGGGACAGTCAGGATTTGTCGAAAACATGGCTGCGACTGGCATTGCAGGTAGGCTTTTAGCTCATGCAGTAAGAGTAGCTGTTCTGACTTAACCATCAGATTGTTACAAAACCATGATTTTATTTTTTTTTCCATTAGCAAGCTTGATTTTCCTCAAAGTCATAAGGTTTATATTAAAACTATTGTTTGTGGGGGGTAATGAAGGGATGAGAAAATTGAAATTAAAGCAGTAGTAAGTGGATGAGAAAGTGCAGTGAATATTTTTCTGCTGTGGAAGCAGTTGAGTTGATATATCCTATAAATTAGTAGAGTTAAGTCTGTTTAATGTGAGGTTTTATCCCATTGTTCCTATTAGCAGATCTGATTTGTATGGGCGCCTATGCCAAGAACCATCCAGGCTACAAAACCTTTAACATTTTACATTAGTACCTTAAAAAGGCATTGTAGTGGATTTGCACTGTGCTGCTGGAAATAGCAGAACATTGACATTTTAAACTAGGATAAGCATCTTAACCTTGTAAGAGCTGTAATACACTATTTACTGTTTTGTTATTACTAGCCCTGGGGCAGAGTCTATAAGAAAGCCTAAAAAGCAGAAACCTCAATTACCTTCCTGCAGGATGAAAGTAATTGTTTGACCTGATTAAAAACAAAAATATAGGTAGCTGTAAGTGGGTAGGAAGGACCTTTAAACCACCACCTTTATAGCATTCTATTGAGAAAACATCATTCTCCCAAGAGCAAATGAAAGAAAGGATGCACTTCAGGGAAGTAGAATGTTCAGTACGTGTCTAGCAAATGTGAAACACAAACTGTAGCAGACATGACTCTCAAATGGCAGAAGGGCAGAAGGGAGCACTTATCCCTCAGCTTCTACTCTGGAATAAACAATATTGTCTTTTCTACTTACTCTGGATTTGTGCTTGAAGAGAAGTAAATAGAGAGGGAAGAAGGCCAAAGACAAGAAAAGTTAGTTTTAGCTCCCAAATGCAGCAGTACGTAGCAGTAACAGCAGGCTGAGTTCTCTTCCCTTCTATGGACATACAAGGAATTGGTGAACTGCAAGGAAGGGAAAACTACCTGCAAGGGATTACTGACAGCAGAACTACTTTCTCCAGCTGATCTCATCAGGAAAAAAGGTCTGGTTTAGGTGCAAGGAACAGAGAGCCCACATCAGCACACACACTTGTTCTGATCTCAGCTGAAAGTTCCCATGTTGGACTGCATTTAAGGAGGTGAAAACATTTGCTGCTGAAATTAAACTCTGTAAAGAGGCTGAGGAGTCACCATGGATTATTCTCTGCAATGAGCATGTCCATGTCAGCAATAGCCAGCAGAAGATTACAAAATGTTGAACATTGTCAGGAAAAATGCAGTCCTGGTCTCCACATTCCAAGACAGATGTAACAGATTTGGAAGCAAAGAAGGGCAGCAAACACAATCAAAGGATGAAGTATCCCACACGTCTGAGGGGTTTGAACAGCCTGGGATCTTAAAGTTGGTGAGGAGAAGGTGTGTTGGCAGTTTGACTGAGGCTCACAAGATGATAAATACAGTGGATTGGGTGACTGCAGGAGAGTTTTCCACTCCACCACGCAGTATTAGGGGTACTTGTTAAAACTAGTGGGACATCACTTTAAAACTGATGAATAAAATACCTTTTACAGAGAAATTGATGAACTTTAGGAGCTGCTGCCACAGGATTTTGTAGAGGTAGAAGAATGAGTGGTTGCAAAGGATTCTGAACAAACTTCTGAAGAGATTTATGAGCAGATATTAAAGGGAATATGTACTGTCTGACGTGCTTAATACAATGGCTGTGGAAGTTGGGAAGGACAGGTGAATGGATTTGAAAAACAATCCAGACTCATATGTTTCCCCTTGCTGATGAACAGCTCTTTTTGTCATGGTGGAATGCCTGGCTAGATGGATCATTGTACTACCATGCAGTAGGGATTTTCTTGCTGATTTTAACAGATACAAAATTAATGATGGTTTTTAATTCAAGTCTTTTCTTCAGACATAAATCTGAAAGCTTAACTTATTTCAAAATCCTAATAATCTTTCCTTTGTTAGTATTTTCGTCTTTTAGCTAATTCACATAAAGGAAAGTGTGCCAGTAAAGGACACACCTTTTCTTTGTTTTTTTTTTTTTTTTTAACTATATACATGTCCTTTGAAACAGAGGCAGGACTTAACGAGTCCATGCCTACAGTATCTCATATATATGTTCATCTCCATAAGTACATTCATGAGCACACACTTTTTTAAAGAGTGACTTTGGAGGTGACAAGCTGGGCACTGAAAAGCAGGAGAGTCTGTGAATTGCATGTTTGCCACAATTCCCTCCCTCTCTTTAGTCCAGTGTTTAACACCCCAGTCATACTTGCATAGTTGCCTCTGTGCAACTCCAGAATGATGGAGCTGGATCTCCCTCATAGGAGCTACCAACTCTGCAGGGCTCCCCTGTGGCCTTGCCTCTTCAGAAAACTGGAGTGTCAAACACATGACACACAGAACAACACAATTTTTGCAGTCCTTTCATTTTAGTGCCCTGCTTAAAGAGAAGCCTGACTTCCACAATGTCACAGTCTTTATTTCTAGAAACCATGGTCATTAACAGATAAAATGAAAACACAATAGGACTAGTGATAGGATGTTAATAACATTTTGTTCGTATTATCTTTCCTGAAAGTTACAGCTTATGTGATGTTTCAAAACTCTTCTGTGAGATAAAGAGAAGGAATATTCATATTCTCATTTTACATTCAAATACACTACCATTAATTGTCTTGAGGCTGTATTATCTATCTAGATTGCAGAAGAGGTGATTGGGTGAACTGGAACCTCAATTTACCAATTCTCAATACTCTTTTCTATCTCCTGGTGGATGTTGTTTTCACTGGAAATTATGATAAAGTAAGAAATTTCTTATGCTGAAACAATACTCCTACTTGCTTTATGACTACAGTCTGGCTATCTTTTGACTGTCCTCCCTCGTTATCATGTGAATGTCTGTTTTAATTTCTTTTGCCGTGAGTATATCTGCCTGGAAATTTCCATCCAGCTTGCTATAAAAACAAAGAGGACATTGTTCCCAGAAAATATGTTCTCTATACTCTTAGAAAAAGTTTTCCCTTGGTGTTAATGTGTCTATATATTCCACTTCCCACTTATTTTTTAGCTTGATTGTATTCTATGCAGGTTCTTATGCTGCAGCCAAGACTGTGGTGTCTGAATACAGCTAGGCACCCATCAGGGTGAGCTATGGTGACCAGGTTTACACTCCATTCCCTCTCCTCACATAAAAGGATGTTGTATTGGCTCTGGGTGAACATATTCCACGGCTGCTAATTGTTTTTAAGCTTCTGCAAATGAAATTAAGGTCAAAGAAAGAAGCATTACAGTAATGCTTGATATTTTTGGTCATTCTTAATCCTAATTTCAATGTTTCAGGTTCAGATATGAAAACAGAGGTAAAACTATGCATCCTGAACCCAGGAGTATCACCCCTAAAATAGATCAAAAAGCACTGCTGTCCAGGTAGTAACTGAAAATTCATTAAAATGTGGCAGTACTTGATCTTATTGTATCAAATACTTATTTGCAAAGACTTGTCATAAATACTGATTATTATGATTTCATTCTGTGGCTGAGTAGGTAAATTGCTGCTATCAGAAGAATGTCTCAGCTTAGGCTTTCTCTCCACAGATGCACCACTGTGCACTGTTCTTTGGGTAGGATTTCTCCAAATAAGTTTGTGGGTGATGGCCTGCGAGCTCTTGCAGATTTTATTATTTGTGGCCATATAATGTAACTTTTTATAGGAGACTTCACAGTTGTGAAATGTAATTGGGGGAATTCAGCAACATACACTGCCAGACAAATGTCAGCCAGCAGGTCCTTGCCAGGTTTACTGCAAACTGCTGGAGAAATACTTTGCTGCACTCTGCTTACTGTGATGTTGAGAAAAGATACTGTCATTTATGATGCCTGAAGAGCTATGTCTTTACCTGTAGCTTCAGCTGCCAGTGCTGCTACACAAACAAAGTTGATGGAGCACATTATGGATTTTTCACTAGCCTGGAAGAGGAAAATCAATTTCCATCTAATAGAGCAGGAGGTCACTAAATACTACTAGCTGCTCTGTGACACTGTAGACTTAAGCAGTCCTCCTATGAGACAGAAAAGAGTAGGATCCTGGAGTGCATTAGTACACAGATAAATAGAGAGGAAAATTAGACACTGAAAGAAAATTATCTGAGAAAAGAGAGTAAGTGCCAATTTTTAAAAGAATATCAGGACATAAACTCTGCACACAGAAGCTGGAACAACTCCATTTGAGTCAGACTTGCTACATAATTGTCTTATGATGGAGAACTTGACCTTGCATGTGCACAGTAAATCTTCCACAGGTGAGACTGTAGGTCATTCAGTAAAAGAGTGCTGCATCTCCAAGTGACGTATAATGTTCTGCAATTGAAAGAAGATTTAAAATTATGTAGGCAGCTCACTGCTGTAAGATATTTAGGGGACATAGGTATGAGTAAATAAACAAAGAAGTGAAATGAATCCAGATAATATCCTAGAAGATAACTGAATAAAGCTGTGCCATCATCCTTGTGTTACATAGTCGTTTTACTACTATTGGAGGAATGACCAAGACAGTTGGTGGGTGACAAAATACCTGCATGTATCTGTGAATAAAAGCTGAATATACTTTCAAACTGTGATAAAATAATCAGTTGATATTTGTGTAAAAAGGGCTTTTTATTTTTTAGTATGAGAATACGGCTGAATATACTGTCCTTGTTTATAACTGCCAGGTGACAAATTCATTATATGGAAAAGCACACACCTGAGGTTGGGTGCTCAGACTGCTGTTCAAAGCTGGCAAGCCTTGCTGCTGATAGGTGGGTGTGTGTAGTATCCTTTGTAATGCTGCAAACAGGGAGGAAGTCAGGCTGAAGCAATCTGGTGAGCCGGATGACACAGGTTTTCCCTAATGGGGAATGACCATGCATGTTCAGTAGCTGAAAGAGGAGCAACCCAAACCCAAATTGACTCATTGAGGAAATATCAGTGCCTTAGGAAGTGTTCCTGTAGCATTTGTGCCATTTAGAAGAGAAACACTACATTGAGAATTGCAGAAAGATACAGGAACACAATAAGGAGAAGCAGAAGGACTTTTGTTTGAAGGTGCAGGAGAAGCAGTTAGGGCAGTGAGGAAACTAAGGCCGTACAGTTGAGAAGTAAAGGGACTGGGAAGGTCAAAAAAACAAACCCTAAGAAGTCATGACTCTCATCTCTCATTTATGTTCCAGGTATCCACAATGAAAAAAGTATGGATCGCTGTACTCCATGGAAGGGCATGTAGGAAAGAAAAATATACATAAACCTGAGGTACCTTCTCAATTCAAACTTTCCCTTATTGTGCAAATTGCCCAGTTGACTTTTGGGAGGATATCACTTTCAGTGAATGATGTCAGAGTACAGACTTAAACAGATCATCAGTGAATAAAGCAGAGTTATAGTGCTGTCATTCCAACTCAGGATCAATTAGAACATGTCACAGTTTTACTAGGAGTTTACTCATTTACCAGCACTTGCAGCAGTAGATTGCCATGGAAACAAATGCTTTCCAAAGCAGAGTCAGTAAATCAAAGAAAGATGTTCTTCAGGAAACAGGCTTGGTTTTTTTCTTTGTGAGTAGAAATATCACACAGTAACAAAAGAACTATTAAAAAAAAAAATGAAAAGGAGAAAAAATACTCCCTTAATTTAATTGCATTTGCTCAGTACTTTAGAGAATTTATGAGAGTGAGACATATATATCTACTAAACATCTATTCCATCTTGAGTTATATTCTCTTGGGTCAAATTTTTGGAGTTTCACTGCACAGGCAATGAAGCAAAGAATGGATCCAAATTGGTTTTAAATTAATCAAACTCACAGTTAAAAAGCAGAGCATCATCACTTAGGTTAAATGTCAGTTGTTCATCTTCACTTTCATGTATTTTTTTGAACTTACCATAATTGACCTTTTCAAGTGTAGCACCCAGTTAAAACCTGAAGAAAATGACAATATGATAAGAGAAGGACAATTTCAGTTATGACAAAGTCATTATATAGAAGATGAGATATGAAGATGTTAATTAATCTCTTCTCACCATTTTCCACAGCAGGGCAATTACACTTTCGGATTGATGCTAGTTGTAATGGATGTCATATCACAGCTGAATTAAAGGTGGGCAAAGAAGGTACAAAAATGACTTTAAAAGGAGTGGGAAAAGCGTCGTTCAAAGCTACATAAGTGAGTGGAAAGATTATGATGGATTTCTGTGAGTTTTATATTGGGTCTTTAGTACAAAATTGGAAATTTCTTCAGGTTTTGATAACTTGAATAAGATAGCTACCCTTTTTACTACTGAATTGCCTTTGAATTTCCCTCTTTGATCCTCTTTTTTTCCAGTCACAGACTGTTCCTTGTTAAAATAGCACAAACTTTCTTTGGGAAGAAGAATGAAAGCACCTTGTTTAGAGCTTCCCTGAATAACTATGCCAGCCAAGGAAATTTCTTATATGCCCCTCCTTGGCCATGTCACTGCAGTCTGACTCTTGCTACTCTACTGAATACAATTAGCATCTGGAAGCAGGAACATTTTTATCTCAGATTATGAGAAAATTCAGTTATTGAAGTAAGCTCTGAATGTTTAGGACACAATAATAGCTTTCCTTGCTTGAGTGCACCGGAGCATGTTGGAAAGTAAGCTGGGGGCTAGCTGTGAGCCAGGAAGTGCATGCATGGGCAAGGTTTGTGCCAAGAAGGAATTGCCTTCCTTAATATTTGGCAGATGAACAGTCTATTCACGGGTTTACACACTTTGGCAATTTGGGGGCAGTCTCCCCAGTTGCTGGGCTGCAGAAACAGAGCTTTAACCTGCTTCATTTAAGCCAAGTTACAGTAACCTCACTGGTTTTAGAGGGACAAAACACAAATGAAAGGTGCTAGATTGTCACAGTGAATGAAGTGTTGATCAGAAGTCTTATTTCCAACAATCTGTTGTTGGATTAGGAACATGCAAGTTATTCTGGGATGTTTCTTGTATTTCTGGCATAGACAAATCTCCCATTGGCTTCACACCCCATTTTGCTGAAAGTAGTGTTGATTGAATATGTTTGGTCTGCATCATTATCCCAGCTTTCCCCAGTGAGCTATGCTGTTTTTTAACTCGCATCACGTGTGTCAATCTTTTAGTCACATCTGCTACTTAAAAGGTCATCCTAGATCATTCATCATTTCTTCCTGAATCTTGAGTAGTTAATGAAATCTTTTGAACCAAGTAATGACATTAGCACTACAAATAAACTCAGTAATTTCATTACACTTCATATATTTTATTTTGGCTTTCATTGTTATGAGAATCAAGTGGCTCGGTATATGTTGGAAACAAAACCAGTTTTATCTGGAACATTATTTAATGTTTCATGAAACTAAAATGAATCTGTGCTTAATAATGTCTGGACTCAAAATGAAACTACTCAGTCATTCTTGGGGGTGAGAATACATGCCCTTTCAACAGAAAAGAACAGATTTAAGAATAAACCTCCTAATTTTAAAGACATCACACTGTTTGGAATCTCCTTTCTAATACAACATTTACAAATCAATGTATATAATCCAGAACCATACAAAGCCCACTAAGGGTGGTAGAAATCTGTCCATTGATTTCAGATGAGTGCTGACACAATACTTTTGAAGGCAATTATAATTTCATTGAGGACATGACATCCACAGAATTGGGTTTAATCCCCAGCCATCACTAGAAACATGACCTTCATCAACACAGTCCTTCACCTCGTGACCACAGTTCTTCATATGGAGGATAGGAGAGACTTGGGCATGTAACCGTTCTTAAACACGGCATGGGGCCCAGATAGTCTTCCAAAATTTTATAATGTGCCTTTATTTCATTTCACCTTTAATAAAGAGACTGCAGGGAGCTTTTGGTTGCAGATAGAGTTCCATGCATTTAGGCTACCAGACAGATCATTAAGCAAGAGGTTGTGTGTGGGAACTCTTGAGGAGCCAGAACTACAGGCCAGTGCCACCTCCACTGGGTGCTCCCAAATTCTCTTGGATTCCAAAGTTTAAGAGAAGTGCTATTGAGTTGGAAGCACAAGGGGCAGACTGTGGCAGAAAAGGAAAAACATATGGCAGTTTTTCCAGATCAGCTAATTTTCATTGGGATAAATAGAAACACAACTTTTTTTTTGCAACTGTCAAAATTTACTTCAGTTAAGGCAGAAGTAACTCAGCAATGAAGAAATAGCAAAGGATAAAGGAAAACAGCAAAACCACACACCAGGAAACAAGATGTATTTCCTGTTCTCTAGATAAATGAAAAAAGACAGGAAAAACATGGAAACACCACAAAAGAGTCAAAACAAGAAATATGCACAAATACAGGCTAGACTTCAGGGTCAGGAAGGATAAAAATGAAAGCAAAGCCCTTTCATCACCTGACTGGAACCCAGAGCAGGAGGCTGGGAACTTCTTGTGCTTCTGAAGGTTGTGCTGCAAGTAAGTGTGAAAGGAATTTGATAAGCCTGATGATGCTCCTAAAATGAGTGAGAAAGCAGAAAGTTCTCCCTTTTTAAAATGTCAATTCAGAAAGCAGAAGAATTAGATGACTATGACGAACCAGGAACTCTCCTGCTCATATATGCCTTGATCATTAGAAAAGACAGAGAAATAACTCATAAGAGTATATATTTATGACTTGCTGATCCTATTACTGAGCAGACATAGAGTTCAGGCAAATAAATTCCAGTGAAAAAGATCAGGAACCCTGCAGCAGTGAGTCCAGTTCAAAAGAAGAAAGCCATCAGAGGTTAACTGAGTAGACACAGCTAATTTTTCAGTACTATGGCATGCTGTACTATATTAAAAATGTACAGAGCTAAGTTTTTTTCCCCTTGCCTAACTTCACTTGGACATGAAAAGATCATGTTTATAATACTCAGAAGGATTTAAAATAATAAGTATTTTTAAGACTGATGTTCAATTTAATTTCCAGTGTTTACTTTTCTTTTTTAAAGTAGTTGCATTTTCAAAACCAAAACCAGTTTTTAAAGTTCACTTTCGAACTGTCAAAATGGAACACTAAGTGTTGGAGGTTTCATATTTCTTTAAAGTTCCTAAAATTTAGAATTTTCATATATAATTTTTTCTCAATCCATACTTGCAGTTTTCAAGGCACAATATATTTCACAAACAATTTTTGTGAAGAGAAAGATAATAGTTAATAACTGCAATGGAATTTGTGCAGGAAGGAAAATCACATCTGACTTGAGTTCTCCGTTTGGTCAGAAAGAAAATATAAAAGGTCTTGTAGTTACTG
The DNA here is from genome assembly GCA_026413545.1 of Cichladusa arquata. Lineage (NCBI taxonomy): Eukaryota > Metazoa > Chordata > Aves > Passeriformes > Muscicapidae > Cichladusa > Cichladusa arquata. The sequence continues at coordinate 81,101,555 of JAOTQP010001286.1, read as the reverse complement.
GTGCTGAGAGATTGATGGATGAAGGGAAGGCTAAGGACAACTGTAGAAAGTTTAGGATCCCAGTTACCAGAAAATATACTCTCCACTGGCATGGAGACCAGCTGCTGTGTGACACAAGTGATAATTTAAAGTAACATCACAATCACAGATGAAAGCAATTCAAATGTCAGTAGGTCAATTCATAGTGTATACTGAAATCCACAGACTAAAAAATTAGATCACCTTTAATTTGCAGCTGCTGGCTTGTAGAAATTCTACATAAAGTTGAACAGTAAAGCTCTATAGGTAATGGAGTTGATTATAGTCCAGTACTTATCTCTCTCACACAGAGATGTTTGAACTTCAATGTTTGCAAAGGGCTTTCAAAGAGCAGCAAAGAAAGTATTCTTTTTTTTGTGTGGATGTAATGGCTTTCTGGATGCTTGGGAAATATGAAGTGATCATTTCCTCACTTACTACAGCAAAGTTCACTTAAAGAAATAACAGGAGAGAGAGACTACTGCCCACACAATTCAAAATATTTAAGGAAACCTAGAAAATTGCTCTCACATACAGCATAGTGAAGTAAAAAGGCAGAATCAAGGTATAGAAATTGAATTGTAAATGCAAAAAAATAAAGAAGTAAAAAATAAAGCAAGAGTAAATAGGGTGGTAATATTTAGTATTAATCTACTATTTAGTATTAATCAAACCTCAACTACACTAATTGGCAGAACTTAGGAAGCATCTACATACGTTAGAGGTCTCTCATCATTAGTTTTATACTGAACATCTGATCCAGAAGATCAAAATACCAGAACTAAGATAATGTTCTTTTATCATACTTATTAAAAGGAAAGAAAAACACTTGAAGTCATTATATGTTATTAAAATGGACTAGTAAGAGACAAACTACATAGACAATAATTTCAGCAAGACACCACCAAGAGCATTAAGAAGTTTAAATCTGTCCTCCAAAATAAAATACCACCCCAAAAAAGTATGGATAGATAATATGCCTGTAATCCCTGACACAGAATTAGTATCTACAGAGTAAATACAGTTTATTATTTTCTTATTAGAAGAATGAAATAAATGTAAGGTCAACTATCAATTTAATTTTTAAGAACTAAAATGAAATTTCAATGAAAAATGTCTCATACTCAGATTTTATTTCAAAATTGGGAGAATAACAGTACCCCACTGCTAATAAACTTTGCTTTCCATTTACTCTTCTAGTCATCTCTTTCACCTTATACTCTACAGGTTTGATGTTACGGCTTCCTTGTGTCCAATCTTGTATGCTTTTTCCTCCTACCCTTCCAACGTGTAGCGGTTTCCATGTAAAGCATTGCTGTCCCATATATAGAAGTGTGAGTTACCACTCCAAGCCCAGCTTAAGCCAGCTTGCTTAACTGGAAGCAAAATGATTACATGTTATGGCATAATGCCCAGGAGCACTGCTAACACTATTATAACGGACTAGATCAAGCATTCATGTGTGGTCTTGCACCTTAAATTCATACCCCATCTCTTCTGAAGTACATGCAAAAACTGCATTGATCACGCGCATTTTCAGTAGAATTTCTCAACAGTATTTGGAATCTGAAAGCAAATAACTCTTTTTTTTAAACGTGGCATGCTAAACAAGAAAGATTGTAAAATAGCAAACTAAAACATGTAAATTTCCCTGTTAAGTGTAATAATCACCCCTATGACTTACATATAGAAAAACATAAGTCATGAAATATATGAGTTTCTCTGTTTTGTTTGCTTACCCTATAAACATTTCTTCCATATTTCCAGGCATCAAATCCATATTGATTATATTGTATATCTGTGATGGCTCTCACTATAACTCTGCAAAAACTTCCTCTAAGAATTAGTTTTCCTCATAATAAGAAACAATTTTTTTTCCTTTTATCATAGAAAGAATAGACTTCATGGTTTTAAGGATTTGTTAATTTTTAACTCTACTCCTCTCAAATCCATGAAAAAAGAAATCTACAGACTAACATAACTGAAGTGGCAGTGAGAGAATTGTGCCAGACTTTAAGGATGTCTTGATGGCCTATCAGCTGGTATTAGTTTTCTCTCTCTTGAGTGCTGTAGAGTATGTAATCTGTTCGGATAGGCAGATGGATGTGTGAGTTTGATCTGCTGACACAGTACTAATAACCTCATTAGACCCAAAGATTAATGATGTATCATGCTTTGTGCATGCCTGCCTTATCCATCATGTACCTGGTTATCAGGGGCAGAAAAAAAATGCAACCTTTTATGTAATCAGTCAATAGCTTTGTTAATCTAATTACCAGCAATGATAGTCTTACTGGTAGAAAAGCTTCCATTCACAAACACTCTACATTTTTTAATTATGTTCCTTCACCTTTTTACTAGCTAGTACCTACAGTAATACATATTTTAGCCTATTATTTCAAGAATTCACTTTTGCTTTGAAGAGCTATTTTGTTCTATAAAAGCTCCTTCAAAACTTCACAAGACAGCCGATGATATGAACAGGGTGTTAAGTCATGGGAAGTTTTAATCTCAGAGTCTTAGCTGGATCTCCAATGAAGTTACCAGAAAAACAGTAAACTTAACGGGTGTGCACAATTCTTAATAGTACCACAATTTCAAATGTTTTGAGATAAAATTTATTCCATAACAAACTATTTATACAAGGTCCAATGAACCACTCTAACTTCACAAATATCTTGACACATATCTTAGGAGAGTGAGAGGAAAATGGTGAACCTCAGGTAAAAGAAATGAGTTGCAATGGGCGTCATATACAGGCAATCAGCTTCTGTCATGGTTAGGAGGCATCACCAGCATCACTTTGTTATTTGGTAGATAAGCAGCCACCAAATATAGTTAGGCAAGATCAAGCTATTTGGGCTAAGAACAAAAACTGCAAACATTTATATGTTTGTGAAATAAAATCTTATTGCACAAAAAAGCATGGTGAAAATTGTGGTTGATTCCATCAGAGCAGCAATTCCATTTATAGGTGTTAGAGCTGCAGAGAGACATTATTATCACTTGGTTAAAAGCTCATGAAGACTTGGCATAAAATTCCTTTGAACAAATCTTGAGTCCTAATAGCAATGCACTTAGAAGACATCACATCTCAGAGGAAGACAGGCAACTCAGATTTAAAGGATAGAGTGCTGGGTGATCTGTCACATTCTTCAAAATCCGTTATGGTACTAGACTAGTGCGAAAAGTGTGCACACATTTTCACTTTAAGTTTTGTTCATTTTCATTTTATCCAACTTTCAGCTTATCTGCTGAACCAAAGTGCTGTCAAGAATGAGAGGCTTCTCTCCTCACATATATCTCTAAACTTTGCTAGGCTGAGCTCTCTTTGCTAGGTTGAACTTTTTATCTTAATGTGTTTTGTGGGTCTCCCACTGCTCCTTTCAGAATTATATTAGCTTACAGTGGCAGCTGATCGTTGGCAAGTCTTTATAGCATTGCCATTATTTATTTACAAAGAGCTGTCAATTGTTCCTCTTCAGTGACATGACAGAAGCAAATGTGGGTATCAGCTGGGGAGCAGTTGAGGGGGCACTGATGCTACCCTTGAGTAATTTTTCTTTGACCAAATCGATGAGCTCAGCAGGATTTTCAGGTGGTGTGTAAACTCTTGGTTTAATCAGACAGATGCCAAGCCATATAGAAGCATGTTTGGCCTCAGTGGCTTAGTCCCAGCAGATGCCAGGTACAGCACCTTGCCACCGGGTTTGCATAATGCTGCTCACTGCCTCAGTGCACACACAGGATGCTGTCAGGGATTGCAGCTCTCAGAAAACCCTACATCTCAGAAAGCATATACTGGAGTTTATTTCCTCTCCCTCCTCCCTGTAGGTAGGTGACAGATGATTCTGAAGAATTTTTTTTTTTTTAACTCAGAAGCCTGATTTTTTATTAATGTTTTAAAAAGAATAAATCCAAGAAGGAGGGAAGCAATTGTATTAAAAAAAAATACTGTGAGGAGGAATAGAGCTAGTTTCTTTGCTAGTTTTAGTAGAGTAATACTTCTACACTAATTGAGTGAACAAAAAAAAAAAAAAGAAAATTTTTCAGCGTTTAATTTAATGAATAGGTAGGCCTTGCGCAAGGTTTCATCTTATCTGCATTTCCTTGTGCACAGAGAGACATTATAGTTTTAATAAAATTGAATCAATAGAATTTCATGATTTCCACAGTTACATTACTTTTCAATTGAGCTAAATTATAGCTGTATCCTTTAGCTTAACTTTGACCAGCCACATGGCTGCTATTATATAAAGTCTGATTTAGTTATGTAGAAAATGAGAAGGAGAGTTAGCTTTTTTTAATTGCTAAAAACCAAAATAATTTCTCTTTTTACCTAAAGATAATCAGAAATATATTGAATTAATATACAGGAAACCTTACTGAGAAATGGTCTAAAACACTTTTCAATGTATTTTTATATTTTATTTCATGCCTTATTTTATATCTTGTTCTCTTGTTCTAACACAATCAAATTTGTTAATAAATAGATAAATGCACAAGTATTATTTGCTCTCTTGAGCACTTAGACTTAATCAAGACTCATTACTCTTTTTCTTTTTTTTTTGGTTACACCTAAAGAAGCAAAATTCCATCAAACCCCTCAAACATAATTTTACAAAACTGTGTGTTTATTTTCCCCTTTAAAGCCACTAGAAACCCCAATTAATGGGCAGTAGAATCAATCTCTGTATTAGCCATTCTCATGGTGCATGAAGTAAACTTCTTTGACAAGTCTGACTGTCTTGCTTAAATTTCTGCACAGCTGTAGCACCCTAGGAGAGTCAGTAAGGTAGTAATTAGCACTTATGTATTGCTTGTCCATAAACTCCATGCTTTCCATGCTTGCCAGCACCTCTGCTGAGGGTGGTGTTATATTAGGACTTCAGCACTCACAGGGTGGGTCTCTCTTAATCATGTAGGTGGCAGGAAACTGTCTCACCTTGCAGCTGTGCAGTGCCTGACTTCAGTGGAGCTGCCTCAATCTACCACACTCTAAGATGTGGTGATGTATCCAAACCCTGCTGCTCTCTCACTAACAGCTCCACTCAAGTCAGGCACTGCACGTCTGTGGAGAAAGACATCAGCTGTGTCTCCAAAACTGCCTGTGTTTTCATTTCGTTGTACTCAGCATTCTGGGTTTTGAATCAAATAATTTAATTCTTTCTTGTGTAACATAGCTTCATTTGGATTTTAGGGGGCAGAATATGCTGGATGCAGGGAAGGCTGTGGATGTTGTGTCCTTGGATTTCAGCAAGGCCTTTGGCACTGTCTCCCACAGCACACTCCTGGAAAAGCTGTCAGCCCGTGCTTGGACAGCAGCACTCTGTGCTGGGTTAGGAACTGGCTGGATGGCTGGGCCCAGAGAATGGTAAATGGAGCTGCATCCAGTGGGGATCAGTCACCAGTGGTGTCCCTCAGGGGTCTGTGCTAGGCCAATCCTGTTCTATATTTTTATTGATGACATGGATGAGGGTATTGAGTCTTTCATCAGTAAATTTGCAGACAGCACTAAGCTGGGAGCGTGTGTTGTTCTGTTGGAAGGTAGGAGGGCTCTACAGAGAGACCTGGACTGGCTGGATGGAAGAGCAGAGTCCGACAGGAGGAAGTTTAACAAGTCCAAGTTCTGTGTCCTGCATTTTGGCCACAATAACCCCCTGCATTGTTATAGGCTGGGGGTGGTGTGGCTGGACAGTGCCCAGGCAGAAAGGGACCTGGGGGTGCTGGTACAGCTGACTGGACATGAGCCAGCAGTGTGCCCTGGTGGCCAAGAAGGCCAATGGCCCCTGGCCTGGATCAGGAATAGTGTGGCCAGCA
>JAOTQP010001286.1:81079834-81095617 GCA_026413545.1 Cichladusa arquata | reverse complement strand
AAGATGGCTTTTCCTCAGGACAGCTGTCCTCCTGGGCTGGCAGGGAGCAGAATGGTCCCCCTGTTATCCAGGAGGAGGCAGTCAGAGAACTGCTGAGCCCCTTGGATGTTCATAAATCTATGGGCCCAGGTGGGATCCATCCCAGGGTGATGAGGAAGCTCATCCCAGGCAGATGAGCTTGCAAAGCCTCTCTCCATCATTTACCAACAGTCCTGGGACACTGGAGAGGTTCCAGATGACTGGAAGCTGCCCACTGTGACACCCATTCACAAAAAGGGTGGGAAGGAAGATCCTGGTGATTATAGGCCAGCTAGCCTAAGGTAATGGAACAGTTTATACTGAGTGTCATCACGCAGCACTCACAGGATGCCCAGGGTATCAGCCAGTGTGGGTTTAGGAGGGGTAGGTCATGTTTGACCAACCTGGTCTCCTTTCATGACCAGGTGACCCACCTGGAGGGTGCAGAGAAGGCTGTGGATGTTGTGTCCCTGGATTTCAGCAAGGCCTTTGGCACTGTCTCCCACAGCACACTCCTGGAAAAGCTGTCAGCCCGTGCTCGGACAGCAGCACTCTGTGCTGGGTTAGGAACTGGCTGGATGGCTGGGCCCAGAGAATGGTGAATGGAGCTGCATCCAGTGGGGATCAGTCACCAGTGGTGTCCCTCAGGGGTCTGTGCTGGGCCAGTCCTGTTCTATATTTTTATTGATAACATGGATGAGGGTATTGAGTCTTTCATCAGTAAATTTGCACTAAGCTGGGAGTGTGTGTTGATCTGTTGGAAGGCAGGAGGGCTCTGCAGAGAGACCTGGAATGGTTGAATGGATGGGCAAAGTCCAGTGGGATGAAATTGAATTTCTAGTTGAACTTCATGATCTCAAAGGTATTTTCCAACCTAGTTAACTCTGTGATTGTGCAAATACAAAACATTCAGTCCTCCAGGTGATTCCAGATGAAACATTTCACAGAACTTGTCAAAATGTTTGTATTTTCACTCAAAATCCTTCCAAAACTTCCAGCAACATCTAGCCTAACCTTTGCACGTAGGCAGGTTTGGATTTTTCACATGAAGGATATCACGGTGCAGACTCTAAAACCAAAATAAATACAGTGAGTCTCTTTCCTTGCAATAATTGCTGCAAATAGGAAGTGACTCATTCTCCTTCATTGCCCTTGCAGTATCCCAAGAACGTGATGCTATTTGTTACTACTTTTAATTCATTTAGTAAATCTCCTGTTTCCTGTTTTCTTTGGAGAGAGCAGCACTTTTACCCATGGTAAATGACATTTGAGCAGTTCCCATTGTGATCATTTACAAGGCTTTGAGAATCTCAAATAGGATTTGACTGGTTGAGAAGCGTGCCTTTGGTCTGACACAAAGATATCTCTAAGCTGTTTTCTGCAACTGCGTCCTTATACAAGCAGTCCGATTTCCTCGGAATCATGCATCCAGAGTTAAGTCTGTGTGAAAAATGCTTTGCTGGGTTGGAATAAAATGGTCATTAAGAATCTCAAAGAAGAAAAGCCAAAGAGGCAGTGTTGATGTTAGGCATCTTACTAGGAAAGTCAGAGATTTTTCCTGCCTCTTCCTACTATCTTTGAACAGGGGCGGATATGCCCATTGGGGAGGCCTGAGGAGAGCTGGCAGTGCAACTACAGAAAGCAGCAGTGCAAATCCCAATGATTCTTTAATGTGCTCGCTCACTAGGGGCAGAAAGCAACTTCATCATCCCAGAGCATGCCAGAAAAAGAGTTGTGACAGCTGGAATCACCATTATCTCTGCTTCCTGTTCCCACCAGTGGGTAGTCACATGCTGTGAAATTGGCAATATCCAAAGTTCAGTCAAAAGCAAAGTAAACGAATGGAAACAACAGAGATAAGTATTTACTTCCTAAACCCTTGGAGTGAGAGGAGATTTCAGTAATACCTGTAATGGATTGAAGAATTATTCAGGCTACTAAAACCCTTTCCCCCAAAGATACAAAAAAATCCTGCCCTCTTTAACTGTTCCTTAACCTAGGTCAGCTCCAAGGAGATCCAGGGACTTCTCTTGTGACAGCAATGTAGCTGCTAACTTTACACTGTTTTTTTGCTGCCTCCTAGTACTCCGTGCTGCAAATTGGTCCAAAGCTTGTGCTGTAAAGGAGAAGATGGGAGCAAACTGCCCCTTTGCCACAGGTTTATTTCAGTCCAACTGTCTCTGACAAGAGTACAAAAAAGAGATTGCATGAAGACAGAAAACTGAATGGGCTTTTTACTTGTTATTACATAATCATACTTCTGGGGCCCACAGTTTTACCCTGAAGGAAGAGATTTCCCACAATTTGTTTCAGGCTACCATTTTCCCAGAGAAGTGAGAGACTCAGTCTCCAGGTCTTTTTCACACTCTGCTTACAGCTGTAAACCAGGGCATTCAGGTTTGTGAATGGCCTTTACAGAACAATACATTTTTATTTTACATGTCGTTATTTTTGTACGTACACTTTTTAGATATAGAAACAGATAGGAAGAGAAAATTTTCATGTATCTCAGCCAAAGAAATGGGGTTAATTTATTTATGAGGCAATGAGAAGGGGATCTTTCTGATTCAGTTTTACCATGGCTTGCAAAAATCACCATGGCAGGACATTGCTTCTCCATACTGCCCGTGTCAAATGTTCATTTAAGCATCTGAAAGATTCAGGATACATGGTGCAGTATATATATATATATATATATATGTGTATATATATATATGTGCAGTAACACCTGGCAAGCTACTGAAACTAAAACTGCTGACTGCTTTTTAAAGTATCTTTTATTGATTTTGTGTAAACCATAAAGAACTGCTTTTGATTATCTGGCAAATCCACCTTCTAATACTTTAACTTTCCAGTATAAATTTGTGACTCTCACAGTTGAAATGAGCCTTGAATTTATTAGGCAGAAAAAATCTCTTGGAAAGAAAAAGATGAAATATCCCATTGCTGCTGGCTTTTCCCAGAATGATCATTTAATATTCTGGCTTCATACAAGGATGACTTTTCATCCAGAAGAATAAAGTTGGCCTTCTGAAATTTTTGAAAGAATTTATCCCACATATTCCAATATCATTCACAATGGATATCCACAGGTGATGTGTCTGCCTTTCAATAAACAAGCAGGTATTTGTTCACAATTTTGTTCTCGACAATATCCTTGACAAAGGACTGTCTCATTCTTAGACTGGCACCTTACAAAATGAACATCTTAAGTTAATGTGCATTTTTATCTCAAAAATATACAACAAATTTTGAATCACCCCTTTCCTGTGCAGTTCTTTACAATATTTTCCTTAAAATAATCACGTTGTTTTGTCCCCTGCAAAAAAATGTCATATCTGATAGAAAAATCAAGTGTTTTGCTGCTGAAAGTGGGGGGAAAGTGGTGTCCTGTTCAAAAAATGAAGACCAAGTTAGGACACAGGCAAAGCTGAAGTCACTTTCTGACCAGATGTAGCAAATACTTGTCCGACTACTTTTCTATTTGGATTTGATGTTATAGAATGTACAGGTTCTGGCTGTCTTAAAAACCAATCACTCTCTTTCACAAGGTTGCTGAAGAGATTGTATAAAAAGGAACATGTCATTTTTCTGAAATGTGTAATTCTCCTTAACTGAAAAATTTGAACTGAAAGGTCAGTAAAATAGGTTAGCTATAGTTCCACCTCTCCAATTAGGTTTCTTCTGTTCCTAGTTCTAAAGTTATGCAGTTTTTCCACCATGGTTAAATATCTTCTTATTTATATTTAATTCCCCCTCACCATTAGTGTATGTTAATAACAGCTCTCCTTCCCTCCAGTGTTCCCCTGGATCCTGAGATCAGGAAGGTATGGCAGAATCTCACTGATGTTCAAAGAGCAAGGTGATACTGCTATTGACCATGTAGGACTGCAGAGGTTTGCAAAAAAAGACAGAGCCTGTTTGGGTTTTTTTTTCTGAGCTTTGAAACAGCAAAGAAAGGCAGTGACTTTGTTGGACAAGGAGTTGAACACCAGTGAATTTTCATCTGCTGTCACCTGCTTGACAAGGTGACTCAGGCTAAAGAGCACACTTCGGGAAGATGAATTTGCTGTTTTGCTAAGAAATTTTGAACTGTCACCCTTGGGCACTGCATAAACTTACACGAATTCTTTCCAGACACTAACCTTAGAGCATGATATCCATCACACTAATAGGCTGTAATCCAGCTTTAACCCAGTCAGGTACCAAATCTTCTTAGCCACAAAATTTAACCATGGTTTTGAATTTGAGAAACAAAATATGTACAATAAAATTTTGTGTACTTTCTAAACTTATTTTATTGCTCTGAGGGGCATATTTATTTGGTTACAAAAGAAAAAAAGACTTCAGGTAACGGTATAAAGCTGGTCTAGTGAACAACTGCATTTCATGATGGTGTTACTGTTTCAATATATCAGATTTGAAAATTAGTCATTCACATGTGCACATTCCAAAAAAGCACATGTCTAAGAGGTAATGTGTGACTGAATTAAAAAGAAAAGCAGAGTCACTATTTGCCATAAAAGACATTCAGAAAATAAATACGCTATACAAACAATATATTTAGTAAGACTTGCCCTTGTTCTCCAGAAACACACAGAGCAGAAACTGGTAGTAAGACAAAAAGTGTGTGTTTTGTGTTCTGCATCAACTTGAAGAAGCCAATCCTTCCCCAATTTTTCCAGCCCGTTAAGTACCAGTTACAGCACAGAGCCACTGATGGCTGTGGTGATTCAGATTAGGTGACAGACAGAAGTGATCCTGCTGAATGGGTTTTACTGTGCCTTCAGGTAACATCTCTGTGTCTCAGAATAAAGGCAGCTGCATTAACTGACATCTAAAAGTGCTACATTCCTTGCTGGCTCTGCTCAGCTCTGTTGCCTCCCTTGCTGCTGGAGCAGTGAACGGATCATGGAATGCTCTCAAGCAAGGTGAGTACTGTGCTTGGCGAATTCTGAATCTTATTTTCAAAATTCCTCTTGCCTTTTAATCTGAACTCTATAGCTCAGCTATCAACCCTTCTTGTGCAGCTACCTGGAATCTGAATGGCTTCCTGTGGGCATTTCTGCTTCCATGGAAACATGGGAGATAGTAATCATACAACCAAGCAGGGAGAAAACTGAGGTGGAAAATCCAAGGCTATTTTTTCCACTGTTTTTAAGATTTGTATCTCTAGAGGTTGCACCTTTACTTCAGGATGCATTCACACACGCATCAGAAGGCAGATTGTTGCCCAAGATCTTTCTGAGCAGTCTTTTATATTCATGCTCTTTATAGATGTTGACATCATAGAATCATAGAATGGTTAGGGTTGGAAGAGACCATAAAAACCGTGTAGTTCCAACCCCACTGCCAATCTTCCACTTGACCAGGTTACTCAAAGCCCCACCCAACCTGGCTTTGACTGGGCATCCACAGCTTCTTCGAACAATCTGTTCCAGTGCCTCACCACCCTCACAGCAGAGAATTCCTTCCTAATATCTAAACTCACCCTAATTCAGTTTAAAGCCATTATTCCTCGTCTGTCACTACAGGTCCTTGTAAAAAGTCCCTCTCCAGCCTTCTTGTAAGTTTTCTTCATGTGTGTAAGGTCTCCAGGCAGTTTTACTCTTGTTGTTCTGTCTTAATATGGTAATGACTGCAACTACCCTTCTCTAACATGACTTAATGGAAAAGAGTAAGAATCAAAATTCCTTAGCTGTTCTAGACAAGGCGGAAAATAGAACAGATCCATTCCTAAATATGGTGGTGTAAACCTGACACTGCTCTTTCCTAGTTAGCAATTACTTTCGATTTATATACATGTAACAAGACTAGAATTCTTCTTCTGGCAGAGAACTCACTTCCCAATCAGAAAGAAGTCATCTTTGAAAACAATAAATCACTACGTACTTTTACTTTTATCAGTGTTTTCTTCAAAAAAGAAAAATCACCTGCTGGAATTTAATGCAATGCTTTTTTCCTGAAAGTTTCAACATGTTCCCTATCATACTTTCTCTATTATACTTTCTCTTCAGCACAGTTACTTTTTATCCTTGCATCTGTTAGAAATAAGTGGATGCAGCATATGTTCCTTAAATAGAGCCCCTGAATTATCCCTGCATAACCTGCATCAGAGCTCTCCAGATTGTGTAGCTTTTTTTCTGGAAACCTGCCAAGGTCAAGGAAAGACAGGAGTAATTTCAAGCCTGGCATAGTTCTTTGGAGATAAATATAATCTGGAGGATTTGAATTTTTGCTCATCAATGTGGAGTTTTCACTTATGATACTGTTTTTATGAAGTTTCTTCACCCTACTAGCTCATCCTTGGAAACAAAAAAGTTTTCCCACTGTGACATTTTTATTTTTGTTTTGTTTGTTTTTCTTTTTAAAGGAAGAGAGAAACATAAGTAAAAGGAAGTAAGAGAAAACTCACAGCTAAGGATCTGTAGGGCTTGGGAGTCTCTTCAAGAGTTGTCTCACAAATCTGTGCTTGACCCCTCTCAAGGTTTGAAGAGACTATGTAACAGAAAGGAACCCAAGTGACTCATTCACAGCCTCAATCTCAACACTGAAGTACTGCGAATCTGGCTCTTAGGAATATCAGCTTTCCTGAAGGTCAAGAGCATGCAAGGGTTTGAGCCAAATCCGAACCCAGAACTTCGGCAGTCGAGTTATTTGGTGCCTAGGAAAGCTTTACCTATTCCTAGAGCCTGAAGAAAGAAAACAAAACCAGCATAACTGGTTTTGGCTCCTCTTACAGCCCCATTTCTCACTATGATATTTGTGCCTATTAAATTGCACTTTTTCAAGGGTAAAGCAGCACAGAGAGACAGTTAATGCTAAATAAAAAAGTCCTGATCAATGTCTACTGAAAATAAACTGTAACCACACAGTGAAGCAATGCAATAACACAACAGCCATCCTATTTTTCAGTCCATGACACTTCTGAAGCATATATACCCACAAGGCAGAGCATCAGCTTTCCCAGTAATATTCCTGAGTCAAGAAGGCAGACATTCCAATTTAAACCTGTTACACTTGAAATCCCTTTTGCTTAACACCTGTTCACCCACCTTTTAGATATAGGACTATCAATTCCTGAAATAAGTCATGGGGAGATTCCTGCAGTTTGCACATAGCTTTTCCCTGACCTGAAGAAAAAACTCCTATAGATACCTGCAGCAGCACTGCAGGAGGATACAGTGTGCAGTTGACCACACCATATGTGATTGAATTCAGGTACCAGGGAACTATGGTTAAAGCCTCTAGAATAAGCTCTGAGGCCAATGATTTGTATCAGCAGGTTATCACACCTTCCTCTGATGGACTAATTAACTACAAGCAAGAATAACTGCTGCTGCCAGAACTAAGAATTGCATCTCTCCCATCATGTGCTTGTCCACTGAAGTAGCTGCTCTCAGGTTGGAAAAACATGGGGCTTTACTTTATCCCAGCTCCTATCCATTTTTAGGATTTTTTGCAGTTGAATTTGTCTATTCAAAGTTTAAATATAGCTGCAAGGCTTTGGACTCATCTACCTTTGCTAGGAACCAAGTCTAAATAATTGATGTGTGCATATATGTAGTGTTAGGGGAGTGGAGATGTGCACTTGTCAATCAACACTGCCACAATAAAAGCAGCATGGAAATCCTGCAGCCTGCCTTCTGTGTCCATGAGAATTAATTCAGTTTCACCAGACACGAAACAAGCATGCACATTCCTCTTAAATCGCTGAAAAAAATATGTAATTCCAAGAATATTTGTAGAATGAGGCTTTTTCTCACATGAACTTGAAAGGCATTGCAAATACTATATTTAACTCCATATATTACTTTCACCATTCACACTGTGTGATATGTACACCAAATATCTGTCTTCCTGTTTGGTGAAGAAACCTAACAACACTCCTGATAACTAAATCAACAACTTTCCAAAGAATTATTCTGATATTGTTTGTTATACCTGAAGAGCCAATCTGTGTGTACTTTCTGCTCCTTTTAGAGTAGTAGACTCAAACTTTAAAGAATCTTAATGAATGACCTCAAAGAACAGATTTATTTTTCAGACAACAGTGGTTCAATAAAATGAAGGGGATTATGTGGTTATATGCAGAGCATATTTGGTTGCAGAGAAGTTGTTTTGACCACTCTGTAGTTGAGCATTTTTTGTTTCAACTCAATATGGGCAGTTTCTCATCCTAATGCATGTGAAGACCATACAATTCAGATGGTTGACTTTTGGGGGGAAACTCTATGAGCAGATGCATAATGAAACAAATCCTACTGTATTCTTTGTAGGAGCACCTGATATTTTGACCCTATTGTTTTGGTTAATTAATTTCTCCAAGTAATGAACGAATTTTTCTAATCCTGTTTAAGATTCAACACCCTTTAGTTATAGATAGTCCTGTGAGGGGAAGGGATCTGGATTTGATGATTACAGGTTCATTCAAACTGGAGATATTCTATGATTTGGTGAAGACTTTGTATTTAGATTACTGCTATTTACCCCACAATGGTTACCAGGAAAGTTGATTTTTTTTTTTTAATGTATTAATTCCAACATTAGAAGTTAATTAAAAAGCCCTAGACCTCATGGTTATGAAAAACAGAAATGAAATAATTATGTGTGAATAAATTACACCTACATTCATACTTCCAAGAAATTCTCCTTTTGTTACTTGTAGATCTGAGGCTGGTCTTCAGTCTGGCTTTGGTTGTGATCCAAGGTATCTTCAGTTCTAGAAATTCTGGGATATAAAAATCAATGAAAACAAAATAGTCTGCAACCTGTGTCCTGTACTATCAATTCTGCAATGCAGAAAGGTTACACTTTTATATACAAGTGTTAAGTTATCCACTGCCACATCTTGCTTACTGTTCTCCTCTGTATTTTTCATCTACAGAGAGCATATTTTACCAGATTAACTCATATTATCTGCTGGAAAAAATATTTTAGTTGCCATTTTAAAATCAAGATAATTCAGTGAAGAAAGAATTCCATTAGATTTAATGTCTATGCTGAATTGGGTCAGCAGTTGTGATATGAATAAATTCAATGGGCGTTTTTTTCACCACCCTCATCACTTTGCATTATGTTAACCCGGTGTATATAATGGCATAGAACATTGGCTGGGACCACTCTTTTGCATAGCTGAACCAAAAATCATTCTGAATAGCATTTATCCTGGACTTTGCCAATCACAAGAAACAAAATTACTTCCATAACATTATTTCTTGTATCATTTACACCAATTTCCTGTCTTATCAGGCTGCTTTGTTTCTCTGTACTACTGATTTCAAGCCTAGCTGTGCAGATGTTGGATTGCAGGCTGGCCTTCAGAAGACCTATTCCTTGTTTTGCTGCTAACTCACTTCTGTGACCTTTGGTGGGTTCATAAATCTACCTTTGTTTCAGTTTACTTGTCTCTAAAATTGCTGTGATAAATAGATGTTGTGTTTTGTTGAGCTGAATTTCAAGAGATATTGACCCAATAATCAATAATTTACCAACCAATAATAAATCCTAATATTGAGTGAAGAAATCAGAGGAATTTCTCAGTGCACTCTTTTTATACTGAGAGGGACAACTTTGCTCAAACTCTATCTAAACTCCGGAGGCATCTGGAGAGATATTTTTGAGTGAGTGCTAAATCTCATATACATGGACTTCACAAAATCAAGGGTTAAAATACTAACAACTTCAAACAAACCTTTTATCCTTTCAAGTGCCAATCAGGATAAGTTCATTTGCAAATGCAGTCTAATTGTTTAACCTTATTCCAGACCTTTGGGACCCAATTATCCTGCTGCTTGTAGGAGTGAAACCTAATTACCATTTTTTTAAAAAATAAGATTAAACAATACTTGTAATCAATGTCAGGAATTTGATTTTTTTAACAGATCTTTAGCTGGGTCTGTTCTGCTGAACCAACAGCAGCAGGTTGATTCACACACACACACACACACACCCCATGAGATGTTTGCCAGTTATTTTTCCCTGGCAAGATCTTTTGATAGGAGATTGTTTTATTATCAATGATACAATTTTTTAAATAACAAGGCTTTTCAGATTCCACAGGCTGTGGTTTCAGTTCCATTGAATTCACTAAATTATGCTGGTACAACCTAATATCTGGTTACTGCATGCTGCTGCACCATGCACTTGAGCTAGCCCTACCCAAGCCATTTTGGGCACAGGAGACATGTAGCCACCAGCAGTCAAGGTTTTGTACCTTCTACACAAAGTAACAGGAGAGCCTGATCGAGTTAACCCCCACAATACACCATATTTCCTCAGCATGGCTCTTCTGTTCTGCTCTAAAATAAAACTCAGTAGTCAGTGAAGGCAGAGTGTTACAATGCACTTACAGTTAATGACCTTATTCTCCACCTCCTCCTCTTGAGATGAGCTGAACATTAAACTGTCAGAAACCTTGGACACAAATTGCCCTTGGGAAACTGCACAATCCTTGACATTGCTCCTGATGCAGTATTCCCAATACTGCATTAAGTCTGATCTCTGTCGATCTTTCTGTTTGCTTGTGAAGGTTCCTGAAACTCCAAATGCTAGTACAAAGTCAACCTCACATCCCCTCTACTCTAAGACAAAATCAGCTGTAACTGTGATATCCTTTTTAAATGTCTGTCTGAGGTCTGCCTCAAAATTTGGTAATCAAGGATCTTAACGCTTGCCAGTTGCTTCATTATTTTAGAAGAGATTTGCCCCTTCTTTGCATCAACCCTTTGGTATTATGGTGTTCCTGCTGTAATCCTCCACGTAATGGGCTTGAGCATCTCTTCTATGCCCAGGAGAAATATGCAAGCAGGATATACTTCATGGAATGGGCTTGAAAAAAGTGTTTATAGGTTGATATGGGCAGTTACCAAGTTAAGCATCGATATCCTTGCCATACCTAATGTATCTGTGTCAGCTAGGCAGTTATCTGCCAGGACAGAAGATATTAACATTTCTTCTTGAAACAGCCTGGATTTCTGTCTCCTAATTATCTACCTTTTTCCTAGGTTTATGTTATCAGGTTTCACTTTGAGTTCTTCAGTTACTAGTCACTACTATCTCAGCAACTTCACTTCTCTACAGTCACACTTCTTGTCTCCATAGTTTTAAGTGATTTACTTTCAAACATCCAACTAAAATAGAATCAAAGTTAGCCAAATATGTTATGCAAAGCTAGACTTTGTGTTTCATGAACTCAAATCACACTGCATCCCTCTCTCTTTTCTATCCCTTTTATTTCACTCTTTTCCCAGAGGACCCATTTTCTAACCTCTGGTCAGTTTACTTCCTGCCTTAACTGAAGCTGAGTAAAGGGGAAGGGTGACTTTCCAGGTATTCAGGACTAAATTCCTGCTTATTTAAAAAAATATCAGTCCTGTGTTTTTTTACAGCAAATACCTGATATTGTTACTTTGTGCTGAAATTTGGGAAATAAGCACATTTCTGAAAAGAGGGTTCTGAATATCTTTTACGTCCTGCAATGCATGCAGTTCCTTCTGTCTGAGCATATATTTTAGAAGTGTATATTGCTGAATTTCATTCTGTATTTCCAGACTGTGTCTCTGTTTTTGGCAAGATTCTTTCAAATTTTTGACCTGGTCTATAAAGTTTGTGTCACATGTAAATGAAACACACTTTCTCAGTATTATGCAATTCCTAATGAAAATATCAATAACTTCATACTCACAACAGATTTCCATGAGGCCCCACTTGATATATCCCATTCTGGTACATCACTGATCCCCACACTTCAGTATAATTATTTAGGTATATTTGCACCCTCAGAGAAGCACCCTAAAAGCCACGCCTTTTAAGTACGTGTTGGAAATTATTACTTGAGAAAAAACCTAAATGCAGTCAACTTGAATATGATTGAAACCTCTTTCTGCTCTATAGAATGCCCCTGCTAACATTTCAAAGGCAACAGATTGATTTGACATGACTTGGTACACACAGCTGTATTCTGACCACTGCAGTATTTCTCTACTATTTTCCAAATTCTTATGAACAGATCAACTGATTTGAGATTTTCCCAGAAGGTGAAGTTAAGCTGATTTGTCTACAATTCATTATGTTTTAGTTTCTTAAGAGTAAGCACTGTGTCTACCTTTTGCTAGTCTCCTGGTACCTTAAAAACCGAAGTCAAAAATTCTGATTTGTTCTGCCAGTTATCTAACAATCCTAGTGCTTTCAAAAAATGCAAAAACTCGCCCTACATAACACTGTATAAAAATCCTTTGCCCATGCCACCCACTTTCTCACTCTGGAATATATGCCCTGAATACATATACAATCTGTTTCAAACCAGGTATTATCAATCCCACTGAAGTTCCTAATTAAACCAGGGTTTGTTCATCCTGGGAAATAAAAATAAGGCAGTAAAAATGTGACTGTGACAGTTAATACACTTAATATAGCCAGTAAAAACTATGGATTCGTGTGATTTCCTATCCATTCATAAGGTCATTTCTTTAAATTCAGATCTTGATCCATAACTAATTAACACTACCGATGAACATCAATGAATTTGGAATCTGGATTCTTAAATAATGTTTTAACACCAGTTAAAGACCAGTAGCAGAGCAGACAAGACGAAACCTGTAGGAAGCCTGTTGTGACGTGAATTTTCAGACTCTCAGTGCTGGATAGCAGAAAACAATGGCAAAAAAAAATTTTTCAGATAGAAAAGCAGAATTGGACTTTGGGTAGAAGGAATTCAGATAAGTTTGTTTCTTTCTTCCCTAAAGTCCTTCTAAAAAGGTCACAGTGATAAAAATAGAGCTGCCTTCTTTTACAGGGATTTTGCTTGAGAGCTCAATTTATTCAGAAATCAAGACAGATTGATGTTGTTCCCTGGGAATGCAGATAGGCATATTTTAGACAATAAACCAGGAGCCCTTATCTGCTGAATTTTGTCTTTTCAATGTATCTACCCTATGCTAATTTTAGGTCTGCATTCTCTATATCCTGCCATGTTTTGTTTTTCCTCCCATTGAGCTCTGATTTCTCATTTCGACGTGTCCTTTTAGCATATATTTTGTACTTGTGATGCATCTGTTCTCATTTTGCCCCTGCAAGTGCCTAAACGATAGCTAAATACATCTGTAAGGACAAGTGCTGAACAGGTGCAAAACAAGACCATGAGTAATAAAAGAAGAGGAAGAAATCAGAGACTAATTTTTGCTCTGTCAGGATTTGCCTAATATATGTATAGTAATTACACAGCCAATACAAATGTCTCATTTTCACAGTTCTTTATCTTCCTTTAAAATGGATCTTTCTGGAGTTAATTTAGTGCAAGAAATTTTGATAGAAGAAAGTTCTTTTTCTCTATGTCTGCCTTGACAGAGGTTCCATAATACAGCTGAAGGAATTTTATAGGGTATCCAACTTTTCTTTGTTAGCAAACAAAACATGGACAATGCTTTCAGGAACATGATGTGATTCTCAGGGTGTCCTGGGCAGGCCAGGAATTGGACTCAATGATCCTGATGTGTGCCTTCCAGCTCAACATCTTCTATGATTCCAAGAAAAAAAAAAAAAAAAAAGAAAAAAAAAAAAGAAGCATGAATGTAGGTATATTATTTGAAAATAAATTAAAACCCACACACTACTTTTATGTTTATCTTACACTTTCCAAATAAGTTTTGTCTTTTACTCTTGAGAAGAGTTACTGCAGATATATTAATTTCACATATCTGTAAAGTAGTATTTTTACTCACTCTAATCTCAGTGATACAGACTGGGTAACTGAGCAGCACTCTGTACTTTTTGTATTGTTTCAGCAACATGAAATGTCAATTGACTTTATGGTATGTCAGTCTTTACTCAGTGTTATAGGTTTGAATTCACTCTGAGTTCAGCCTCCAGGAGAGCAGGACTTTCAGGACTGTGCCTATAACATCTTAGTAATTCCTTTTGAGAACAGGCCAAAGTCTCTGTTGTCCAGCAGCCAAATGATAGGCTGGAGGGAAGAATGGTCAGTTCAAATAAACAAAATTTTAATTTTTTTTTTTTTTTTCTTAAAAGAAGCATCCAGAAAAAAAAAATCCATTTTTGAGTAAAACAGAATAATGTAGACTGGAAAAGAGATCATCAAGTCCCATCCATGACTAAATACCATCTTGTCAACTAGACCATGGCTCTAGGGGCCACCAGGGATGGTGACTCCATCACCTTCCTGGCCAGCCCATTCCAATGCTCAATCACCCCTTTTTTGAAGAAATTCTTCCTAATGTCCAACCTAAACCTCCCCTGGCACTGCTTAAGACTTCAGAACAAACCTTTTCAGACCTTTCATGCACTTCTTACAGGAAGTACAAATAACTAAGACATTGAGTTGCAAATTGCAGAGACACCAACTATTTTCAGCCCCACAGCCCAGTGACCTGGGTATTACACCTACAAAAGACAGAGAGTTCTCTGAGACTGAGACAATTTCTCATGACCCATCTCACAGAAGCATGTCCAAATCATTGTATTATGGGCTGCCCAGTCTTCCCAGTCCTGGCTGCACGGCAGGTCTGTTTGATCTGCCTATGAATCGTGTGCAGCTCAAGATTGAAAGTTAGGCTACCCTGCATATACCCTGCATACCATTTGTAATTAGCCACATAAGTAGTAATTTTATAAAAAACTCATGTGGAAATAGTTTTTTTCTTTTCCTTATCTTCCCTAGATTTTTTTTTAAACAACAAAAAATCAACATTTGCACATACTTTGGGAGAAATTACAATGGATAAGAAACTCTTTGCCTCATACTATCACGAAAAACCACAACAGAACACTCAGGGTAAAGTGAGTGAAATTGTTCTGTGGCAGTTGAATAATAGAAGTTTTTCCTTAAATCATAAAATTCCCTTCTGAAGGTAAAAAATTCTAATGTCTGGTGAACTAGACTGAGCCTGGGGTTACTTTAAGCTGTATTAAAAATCACAGCCTGAAGTGCAGAGTTGCTCAGAGCTCTTCCCTACTTCTTGCTCTTTGTTCATGAAACTATTCCCAGGTAGGAATGACCCACCTTCTCCTTAATCATCACACCAATGTACACGAGAGCAGAGTCTGGCTGCCTATTTTAAACAGGAATTGCTTGGAAGGTTCCCCTGGTCTTCACGCTCTTCTGTCCTTTTTGTTGGCACAGGAGGGAAAAAAAAGTCATGAGGGAAAATAAAAGGTATAAGCAATAACGCTTCTGGAAAGGCAGAATTTTTATGAAGATCATACCCTGAGTAAAGTGGCTCCTTCTTTGACAGCAGCCATACTGCTGCTCTTTGAAGGGCAAGAAGCTGAACTTTCAGGAAACCAATTAGGAAATGTTTCAGAAAGAGTGGTAGTGATAGCAGCCATCTGAGAGATTAACTGCAGTAAAGGGTCCTCAAAGCAGTGGCCTCCAACTATTTTCAGAATAGCTATTACTTTTCTTTTGCATTACTTAAAAGCTGTTTTTACAAAAAGAAAAGCAGTAAAGTGACTTGAGGCTTTTTTTTGGGTCCCAGAGCTTTACAAGTGAATAGTTCCATAGCAAACATCACTTACCAATGGAGCTTTACTTCAGAGAAAAATATGTTTCCTTAAGACAGATAATAAATAGCCTTCATATCATTGTGGCTGATAAGTCAAAACAAGCCTGAAAGGTGCATCACGTTCTGCCTTTGCAGTCTTTTTGCTTTTCAGAGTCAGAAAGGATTGATATTTCTGTTGGGTCACTGCTGAATACCTAACTGTGCAGAAATACTAAATTTTGGCTTGCCACTGAAAACAGTAAGG
>JAOTQP010001286.1:81069681-81079734 GCA_026413545.1 Cichladusa arquata | reverse complement strand
TATTTCTGTTGGGTCACTGCTGAATACCTAACTGTGCAGAAATACTAAATTTTGGCTTGCCACTGAAAACAGTAAGGAAGTAACTAAATGGTAACAAGAAGAATGAACTATGTTTACATGAAACTTTCTTTGATTTTCTAGTGCAAAATAAAATATCAATGATAAGAGAATAATAAGCTTCCCTGATCACACACGTGATCTCACAAAATAATAACCAAAATTCATAAATGTAATTATTTGATGCCTATCTTATTATTAGACAAAGGTGCTCCTACTAGAAAAAATGGTGAAATTCTTGCTCTGTCTGAACTGGGCTGGAATCTTGCTGTTCTCACTAGAGCTCAGGTGAAAAATAATGTATAAAAAATAATAATATTTTGAGAAATCTAGTATAATAGCTTTCTTCCATAAATCTCAGCATAATTAAGAAGAATGGGACTCAAGGGCTCATGATTTCTCATGTTAGAAAAGAAATGTAGGCTGATATTTTTAACAAGACTGCTGTTCATGATTAATGATATCTGTTTGTTAATGCACTTTAGATACATTCACTGCATCCTCACACTGTCTTGCAGCTCTTGAACAAGGGTGAACTTTACCAGGCAGCTTCACTGGATAATGGCAGGATTTACTAATCAGCACAGCTCTGTCATCCTTATATGCTGATTAAAAGTAGCCATCAGCATCTGGACATGCAACTTGTGACCCTGAGGTGCTGTGCTAGGGCAAGAGACCTGTCAGTAATTCTCCACAATAGAGAGAGAACTGCTACAGCAAGGCTGAGTGCTAAGAAAAGCGGAGCAATTTTTATAAAAGTGAATATTTATTTACTTGTTTTTATAAAGCACTAATATTCCTCGGCTGTGTTTACAGAAATTCTGTGCTTGGATTTAGTTCAATTAGATTTATTCCTGATTAATGTGCTCTTCTATATCCATTGCTGGAATGTAGATTTTTCCCATCTAGATACAGTAAATCAGATATTACACACTATTAGTGCTTTGCTACAGTTTTCATTTGCCTATTATTCTATCTTATTTTGCAGTAGTATGCACATTTTAAAGTATGCCAGTATGTAATCTGCAGGATAGAAATTAAAATGATTGCACAACTTCTATATTATATGCTTTGAGAGACAGAAAAATTAAGATAAAAATTTCAATTTTCATACCTATTTTTATCACAGTCTTTTTAGATATGCTGAATTTCCCAGAGTTTTCAGAAGTCAGCAGTTCTTCAGAAAGGTTATCACCTTCAAAAAAAAAAAAAATAGGTTAGTTATTCATGTGTGCACTGTAAAATAATTTAAATGTACTAGAGACTATACTATCCCTTTCCTCTTTAAACACCTTTGTTTTGTTCATTTTTTATACGAGAGTCACTGCTGGAATGTTCTCTTGGAAACTGCTTTATCATCTGCAAGTCATAATTTGGCCATTTGATCACTGCTTAGCTTGTCCTGAACTGAATAGAAGGTCCAACTGCTGCCACATTGCCTTTCAGATTTTTCTTTTTTCTCTGTCTGATCATCCAGATAACCTCAATACAAATTTCACTTACATGATTAAAACAATGCCTACGAACACTGTGCATGCTTTAAACCTAAATGTCACATAGTGATTTATGGATCTATGAATAGAAACTTATCCATCATCTACCTGAAATATGGCTCTCATTTAATGAATATAATCTGGCAACTGATTGAAAAAAAATCCATAAAGGAGAAATTCTTCCCTGCCTTGCTGGCCTACTCAGAGGGACATTTCTTCATAGGCCTTTTTTAATGTAAAACCTGTCATCATTCATTTCTGTTGAAATGGATAGTCTATTATCTTTCCCCACATGGCCTTACCTTAGTTAGGATTGTTTAATGATGAAATAATAATCAGCAGAATAGTTACGTTGCTTACATTGTATGGTAAAAGAAGGGGTTGCATGAAGTGAAAATACAAGAGCATGCTGCCAACAGACCTCAGTATTTCACCTATACACCTGAATGATACATAGGCCCTGGACATTTCAATGTGAAATATTAGGTTAAAGGATTCTTTTCATGTTAATAGTTATGGAAGTCATCATTTAGTTTTCCAGACTGGTCTTCACAAAAGAGAATCATAATGGTCCATTCCAACTTTGAAATCTAGCAGGTTTTTTTTGTTTTTTTGTTTTTTGGTGTTTTTTGGTTTTTTGTTTTGGTTTTTTTTTTTTTTTTTCTGGAAGTGGAAAGGACTTCAGCTCTATTCCACAAGAATTCACAAGAATTGTTCACAAGAATACAATTTTGAGCACCAAACTTGATGATTACTGCTTTCCTTAAGTCATGAACTTTCTGTGGCCAATACTGTAAACATTTGAAAGTGGGATGGAATGGTCTCTTTTGTTATATTCAAAGCAACATTTTGTTTTCCTTAATATAACCCTTTTATTGCTATTTTGAAATTCGTAAGACAGTAGAGTTCATCAACAGATTGTTTCCATGCTTGCTCATAACTTTTGCAGTAGCTCTGAATTTACTTTCAAGGAATTTACTGCATAAATGTACAATTTATGGAGCAGAAGGAATGCAAGGTTTAAATCAAGTTCAATGGATAAATGCAGGAACAGAAAATGATTTTAGGAAATAATTGAAGCACAGAAGAATCTCTGTTTTATGGTGGCTGTGGAAGGGTGCTTCAAACAATCTTGAACCTCACCCTTAAGATGTTTTTCAGTTGCTGGTCAATATTTTAGACTTTGTGTTTTGTACCAGCTGTTTATGGTTGTGCTCAGCTTTGAACTAGGAAGCCAAACTTTGACAGGTAAGGAAATGTCAATATGTGGATCCTGTGGAAGATCAGTAAGTCACCTGCTGTTTTCCTTTCTCCTGGATCTCTCTAAGGGCAAACCTGGAATTCTTGTGAGGAGGACGAGTGAAAGGGAGATTGCATTTTTGGGCTGCAATAAATTATCTCTCACTGTTTAGAGGACAATTTTTGCCCCATATTACTGAACATTCAAGCATTCCTTTCTGAAAGCACCTCTTCTCCCAAATAAAAAACTAGAGCACCTTTGTAAGACTTATCATCACAAAATGCCTCTGACATCAGGGTTGAAAGGCTGTGACATTTTGAACAGGAATGTGCTGACCCCGGTTTGCCTGTAAAATCAATAAATCTCATCTGACAGAACACTGTCTACAACCCATAGTTTCCATCTTTCCAGGCTGCAAAGGGCAAAGGTGACACAGTAAAACTAATTGTTAAAAATTCTCTTCTGTAATTTTACCTATGAGCTTCTGTTGTGATTGTCTACTGAGATTCACATCCCCCAGCATCATCTGTATTCACACATTGAAAAATATTCTGACATGCACCTTGTTTAAAAAAGTGTGGAATATAAAAATACCAAATCACACTCTCTTTATATAAAGTCTATACTTTATAGATTTTCTATAAAATATAGCAGTTTAGATTCCTTTGTTGAAATCCTAATGGAAGATATTAAGCACAAAATTAAAAATGCAACTCAAATATTTTCACCAGAAGCCCAACCAGTACGTACATCTTTTGCTGCTGAAAAGACACTGCATCTGAGAACTTCTACTGCATGGTTGTGAATACAGAACAGTTTGGTGACTCACCTTTTGTTTTTGTAAGAATCACGGGAAAAAAAAATCCTTGGTATATTCATTTTGTAGGGCTTTAAAAATGCTGTGATACTTAGAGAACTTAATAAAAACAAGAGAAAACAAAACAAAAAGTTGCAGTCAGACTGGTATATAAAAATTTTCAGGTTCTTCTTGTGCATGTAAATCACTTCTGTAAGGAGTTAAAATGATAAATGGAGTTATTCTTTTACGAAAAGATTTGGTAGAATCGCCCTCCATGTTAAACCTAGGTAATTAACACTGGGTTCTTAAATGTAACCCAGGTGATTAACATTGGGTTCTTAAATCTACCTAGGTTCCTAAGAGTTACATTAGAAAGGTGCCACATTTAAAAAGTGCAGGATGCTGAGGACTTTTGGGAATGAGTGATCATTTAAGTAATTAAATGTGGGATTTGAAGCTTATGGTTAGACATTCAAGTATATAAACCTTGACTTGTGATTAAATATATCCTAAATAATTTCATTATTATTTAGTGATAAGTCCTTAAGGTGGAAGTATTGAGCAAATTTCTATTGCCTTTTCCTGAACTAGCTGAAGCTCTGGGAAGTGAAAATTATTTTTGGACAGTGTGTTGTTTTCTCTCCATGTGGAAATGCGGTAACAGAAAACTGAGTCAATATAACAAAATCTGACAAAAGTAGTATGAGAAAGAGAAAAAAGGGACAGAGGGGAAAACAAATTCAGAGAGCGTGAGGAAACGCAGGCAATAGAAGATACAGAGTGAAATTCTGTCAAAAGAAAAATGCATTGAGTATGTCATTAGACAGTTCTGTGTGTGCAGAGCTTTTGTCAGTAATAGAGGGCACAGACTATCATTTCAAGTTTTATGCAGCCCTCAGAACTCTTTCCACTAACTTCAGTGAGCTTTGGATTAAGCACTTAGGGGAAGACTGGTTATGCTTAAACTGAATGATATTTTTTTTTCTTTTTAAAAAAGGAGTCTAAACTGTGGAAGAAAGTTTTAATAAACTCAGAAAACTCACAGAGACCTAAAAACCTCTAAATCCCCAGAATTTAGAGTCACCTTTAGACTTTATGCTTTAAAAAGGAGAAAAGTAGCTTATTTTAGAATTTAAATGAGTTCAGTAATTGCTCAGGCTACAAAATGTAACACAAGATGTATTACGAACAAGCCAGTGAAGGAGTTTTTTACACTAAAAGTGTGCAGGAAATTAAAAACTACAAGGGAATCCCTGAAATCCCTGATTCCTATTGTGCTTTGGGATTAAATAGTGTTCAAAATAGACTTCCTATATTTTAATTGTCTGTAATTAAAACTTAGCATTTGAAATACAGTACATGTATAAGTTCTGCTGGAAGCACAAAAAAAAAAAAAAAAAAGTAAGCAAGACTTTGAAGATAACAGGAATTTAAGAACTTTTAAAAATATATACTTTTTCTTTCTTTCTATTTTTGATGTTATAATTTTCTTTTACCAGCCTTTTAATGGGGGCAGTTGGTGCTTCTGAGATTTCCAGCCACAGTTCTTAATTGTGCCACCCAGTCTTGCTGCCTGAATGCATTCCATTTCCAATGGAGTCTTGAAGCCCAGCTGAAATGTCTTCTTATTTATCCATTGCCAATGGGCGTTCTCATTTCTTTCCTTTGTCACATTCTCCTCCAGAGCTGTCACTTACTGCCTGCTTCTGTTGGGTGTGGGTGTTGAGTTACTGGCTCTGTGGAGAGGCTGCAGCCCTGGCCTCTATGAGGAGAGCCCAGAGCTGCTCCGTGTGGGAGACAGCTGATTCCTGTCAGCTCCTGTTGGACCCTCTGCTGGGCACAGATGAGCCCTTCAGCCATGTGTGGGGCTCCTTGAAGAAAACCTATTTAGAAAGGTCAAACTGCTGTTGAGGAGTGAGGGAAGAAGTGTGAGAAACAGCCCTATGGACCCTAGGAAGGACTGGGGAGAAGATGCTCCAGGTAATCCAGAGATTTCCCTGCAGCTCCTGGAGACACACCAGTGGAGCAGGCGGTTCTCTGCAGACAGTTGAGAGGAGCATCCCAGAGGGTATCCACACTGCAAACCGTGGAGTGCCATGTAAAAGCAGCTATCCACGCTTCAGTACCTGGAAGATCCCATGCCAGAGAAGGTGACAGGCTCTGAAGAAGCTGCAGCCCACGGAGGGCCCATGCTGGAGCACTGAAAAACTGGATGGAGGAAGGAGCATCAGAGTTAAAGTGACTGAACTTTATGGACTGACCACAGGCCCCATTCCCCATCCTCTCTGCACCATGTAGAGGGAGTAGGAAGTGGGAATGAATGAATGAATTTCAGCCTGGGAAAAAAAGAGTTAAGTGTAGATGCGAAACTGCCATTTTAATTTTGTCCTAATTTCTCACTGTTCAAATCTATTTTAATTGGCAATAATTTTTTTTTTCCCTAAATCAAGTTTGTTTTGCCTGTGATGGTAAACTATAAGAGACCCCTGCTTTTTACCTTGACCCATAAGCTTACTCATTTTCCTTCCTTGTCTTATTGTGGGAGGGAGTGGGTGGAATGAAGGCTGGGTGGGCATCTGACAGTTGGTCAAGGTCAACCCAACATGTTATTTTGCAATCAGATACATAAGCAGCATATGTTGGAAAAAATCAAGAGTACACATATTGCAGGAGGACTTCTGTGCCTCATTTTAGTCATAAAAAAGTGCAGGAGATACAGATTTTTAAAAAAAGAATACAAGTACAGATTGCAGTGTCCATCAACACAAGCCACATGGCATGGGCTCTTGCAATGTGTCTCGTTGCTGCATTGTCATGTAGGGACCACCTTTATAGATCAAGGTCAAATCTGATATTGACAACAGTTGTGCTGTTGTCCTCCTCAGACCCTCTTCTAAACTTGAGTATTCTTTAAACTTGACCATACAGGTATTGCAGCTGCTCTTTCCTGCATCCAATGGCCTCTGCACAGTCATACTTTTCCAGTTATAATCTGTCTGCTGGCTCTTACAACAAGCTTCCATGAGCTTACCAGTATTCATCATTCAGAATATTCTCCTCAATCAGAAAACAGTATTTTGCTATCTGTGAGCTTCAGAGTCCCCAAGAATCAGTTTTCAGCACTCTGGTTCTTTGTTCCCTCATTTCTGCTGGGTATTTTCAGCTAATCACTTTAAACTCATACAATGGCCAAATACACAGCTTTTCTCTTAAGGCATCAGATATTTCATTGCTCTAAAGTACTCTTGTTTAAATGAAAAGCTATTCTAGCTGCTGAGTCTCAAATACTCCTCATCTGGAAAATACAAGTCCAGCAGCCCTCACAGCAAAACCAGATTTCTGAAAACCTATTTCCTGAAATGCATGATGACATGGAAACTGCATTAAATGCTAACAGAATTAATAAATTTCTCAATAAATGTAATTGTTAGAAATGTAATTCCCAGTGGCTCTTACTATCCCTAGAATGTTGTTACTTGTTGGCAGGGATGTGGACATATTTAATAAGGACAGATAAACTAAATTACTTTGAATATTTTTTCTCTCTAACAGCGTCATAATAAAAATTAGTAGATTTTAATTATTTAAAAGCCTCAAGGTTTGTAGCTAGTTAATAGCAATAACTTGTTAAACCTGTTCTATCTTCTGTAATGTCCAAAATAATTTCAAATTAAACATTGCTTTCTAAAACATTTATATTAAATGGTAGGCGAATAGGAAAGTTTGATAGCATTCCACTGAGTTTTGCCAGTTCGTAAAGATTTGCTTTTGCAAGTTGTTAGGATACACTCCATCAGTAACTGAATACTTCCATAATATCTCAAGATTATGTTTTATCTCCAAAAATGCTGCAAATATGCCTAACTCAAGTATTCTGGATAATTTTTCCATTGCACTTCTTTTCTCACCCCTCAAAATATCACTTGCCAACCCCAAGAAAATTCTCAATTAAATTTTAATATAACAATGGTTAAATATTTAATCTTGAAGCTTTTTTTTTCAAAATGGAACTTTCTGTATTTGAGCATTAAAACATTTTATTTTAATATATAGAGATGAATTCTGCTGCACGATAATTCACACACAAACGTCTTCATTTTTATTGTGAGCTATATCACTTCACTGGAATTCAGGTAGAGGTTGGGTCTTACCTGATCCACTGACATTCATGAGCCTCTTATGATGGCACTCAACAGGAAATCTGAATTGCATTGTGAGGAGTGAAGGCCTGACCTGACTGAAGAAAAGGGAAACACTGAATGACTATTATGTGGCATGCTGAGAAAATATAATTTAACAGGCATCCAAACACTGAAGAACAATTATTTAAATTTTTATAATAGGTTATTGTGAGGTTTTTTTAATAAATTTGTATCTCTCAAATATAATTAAGGAATTCCAGTAGAAAATGCTCAGCAGCCTATATTATTTATATTTATTTATAAATACTGCTCACCTATATACTGGAAAGCTGAAAGCATTACCTAAAATTTTATTCTGAAAATATGACAAATAGTAGCAATTCCGATCTCACACAAAAATCCATCCACAAAGCAAAAATCCCTTGGGATAACCTTGCAAAATACTATTTCTCATATGCCAGGTTCCTGGATCATACCTTGGAACATTTTTCTTTGGGAAATACAATATTTATTAGGGAACAAGAACTATCTATTTATTCTGTTAGATTTTTCAATCACAGTTTAGAACATTTTTAAATTTAGTTCTGCACTAATAACACCTTTTTTATCCTCTTGCTCCTCTATTTATGTGGTTCAAATCAGTTTTTGTTGTCTTGGGTCAGCAGAGTCAGCAGTTTGGATCAGTTAAACTCCAGGGAAAGTGCTGCAAGGTCTCACTAGCAAGCATTGCCATTTCTCATGGTATAAGAATTATAACTTGCATTTAGTATTGCCTTGGGAGGCCTTGCTGGAGTGACTGTTTCTCTGTGAAGTTTCACCCAAAAGCTTCAGTTTTACATCACTGGTATCACAGCCAGACACATGTCTCTATCACTTCATTGCAAATAAACCCCCTGCACTTATACCACCAGTCTAAAAAGAAATCAGTATTGTGTGGGTCGTCAAAGAGCACAGATACTATAATGGATCTGCTCACTCAGAACCTGGAGCACTGGTCCTGCCAGCTCACCTGCACATAATGTGGGACTTAAAATTTGTGCCAGGACAAAAAGTGCACCTTCCACAGCCATTTCTTCTCCTCCCATGGCTGTCATTTATTCATTACCTCCCAAGTTGAAATAGAAACCAAATCTTCACTGATCTTTTCCAAAAATTGCAATTCAGCTGAAAGGCATTTGCACACCATCTTACTTTGCCCCAAAAATGCTCCCAGTGGTTTCTTGCTTCATGGAATCTCATACAGGAGCAGCTCTGGGCCACTCTTCTCATTGCACACCAGCATTAATTACTCTGGAAGCTTCTGAGCTTCAAGGTTCCAGACATGAAAAGCTTATGTTTTAACCCTTGAAAGCTTATGTTTTAATTTTAGGTCTAAATTAGATTTAGACATAGAACAAAGACAGGGAATATATAGTTTCCTACATATGTTCTCTGTGCCATTTGCTCTCTGTACCTGGCATTGATCACTGAAACAATCTGAACTGGCTAAAGTTGAATGGACCAGTTGCCTCCTACAGTTTTCAGCTGATGTGTTTTCATATTATATATGATCCATTTCTGTCATGCTTAAAACTTGCCCTAATATTCAGTTTGCTTTCATATTATGCTTGCAAAATTATAGCTTTTCAGTCTAGAAAAGCGTTAGACCTTCATGTTGCAGAGTTTTATGGTTCTAATTCTCCTAGTATAAATGCTGCAGTCCTTTTGACCTACTTCTTCATTTCATCAGATTTTCTATCTCTTTTTTCCAGTGTCAGAAGTTATTTACATTTCTCATCAGTTTATGAATTTTCAAAATCTGAATTCCTCTTCTCAGTTCCTTGATTCTGCCTGAAAAATCTTTTGCAATTACCCCTTTATCAAGAATTTTCAGTTTTGTTATTAGATGATGTTATACTAAAAAGATAAGTATCCATCTAAGCAGAAATTGAAATAAAAAGTCCTTTTTAGTCTGGAGGAAAATGGTTTAATCAGAAGTGAATTGCACTTTGCCTAAAGCGACTCATTCTCTCAAAACACTTTTCTATAGTTGATTTCTCAGAACACACTAGGGAAAGGACATAGACATTTCTCTCTGGCAATACTATGTAATTCCTGTAATTAATATTGTGATCTGGTATTAGAAAAATGAAAAAAGCAGTATAATCAAAATTTTAGGAAAGTACACAATCCCACAGTATTTGAGTAGGAAACAGGTTTACTCTTGGTATTTAAATATTTCCTCATAACTTTTGCATTTATACTACTCTAGCACAGATGTAAATACTGCTGATAAAAAGACTAAAAAAAAAAAAAAAAAAAAAAAAAAAAAGAGTAAAATCA
>JAOTQP010001286.1:81057201-81067582 GCA_026413545.1 Cichladusa arquata | reverse complement strand
TTTTTTTTTTTTTTATTTTTATTAATTCTCTTTTTTTGTTTGTTTTATTCCCCTTGTGTTTACATATTCTGGCTACTTTCTAAAATTTATTTTTTTTGCATGGTATCTACCATCCGCTAGCCTTTAAAATTCCTTCTTTGGGAGGAAGTCAATGAGAATTTTATCTTTTAACCAAGTTTATCTCTTATAACACTCCTTACATCTCTGCCTTGGGTAAATTATGACCCTTGTATTTTTCCTTTAGTCTTTGCTTTATCTCTTAATCCTTGTTCTCATTAGAGAGTGAATAAAAATTCTCTCTCGGCATTGAAGTTTACCTAATTTTTTATATAACATTTTCTCTCCTCCATTATTTCAACAGACACAGTTCCATGGTCATTCTTTGTCCTTCTAAAAAATCGTATTATTTTAACATAAGTTTTTCAGTCCCTTTTCTTGTATGCTATTCATCAGCATACATAAATAAATAGTCTGACCTCTAATTTCCTTTTTCTTGTCTTTTGATCTTATTCTGAATAACCCTTACCTCCTCCCACTCAAGAAATCGTTATAGTCTTATTCAAATTTCACTTTTAATTCCTAGCCATTAACTTCTGTCACTCACACAGCCTTTCCCCCTCCATTCTGTTTTTAAAGCTTTTCTTAACAGATAATTAGTACCCTTATGGAAAATAGACTGCTTTCTGTCTTCTTGAGGTTTCTTTCCATGTACAAGAGTATGTGGAATATCGTCTCTATGGTCACAGGAAACAAAGGTGTCCTGATATCCTGGAATATGTTTATTACTCCATATCCTAAACCTTTGTAATCTTTAACCAGGAAAACAAGCACATATTCCATACTAACCTCCTGCATTACCACATTGATACACATTTTTGATCTGAGACAGGTCCCTGAAAGAGACTATATGACACAAATAGAAAGGCTCATGGAGTCGTGATCACTGTGAGAGATGAACTTCACCCACTTTATAGTAATTTGTAAGAGCTGAGTCCTTTGGGATCAGCATGCTCCAGTTGTCATCTGGAGTAAGCACATGAGGCCTTTAGGAGGAAATTGCCAAACTCTTCTGCTTTTTTCCTTTCTCTTTGGAATGGAGGCTGTGAATGTTAAAGATCTGAGTGTCTTTTATTCCATTTCCAATGACATTTGGCTATCACTTGCTGCTAGAGCACTGTCTTGTTTTTGACCTTGATAACGAAACAGCCTCAATTTCCAGCTGAGACCAGCAGCCAGTTTGTCCCTGGCAGAAAGGTCATTTCATAGCTGGTGCTCTTATGGACCCTGAGCTGCAAATCTCCATAGATTCTGGTCAATGCTGTCATGGCATGGGTGGTCTCTGCATTTTAACAAACAAGCAAGAGATAAAGAATTAATGAATGGCACAGCTGTGTGCTTTTGTGTATTTTCTCCCCCTAGAATTTTAATAAAATAATGAATCCAAAACCACAAAAGCACTAACAGTGAAAGAATTAGCTAGCATCCCTCCCAACAAATACACAGATTTCTTCATGTCTATTCCAATTGCTGTTGAAAAGCAAATGACCAGCCTGTCTCTTATTCCATCTCTTCCAGTACATAAAATAGCAGTTTTAAGAACGATCAGCCCCTCACCATTTGAGTTAGTTGCTAGCTTTTGAGACTGCTATAAGGTTGACACTGCAGAAAAAGAAATTAAAGGGAAAGAATTTGGCCACTTAGTGAGCTGAGTCCTTTGAGAAACTGAGATACAAACTCCTGAAAATGCTCTGAACCTTAATTGCCATTGCCTGGAATTGACATCTCTGAAGGTCAGATCTTCATGACTCAAAATCTTATGTGCTCTAAAAAATGTCCCTGGGTCTCAGTCACAGACAGAATTTGATTTCTGAAGCTTCCAAGCTCAGTAGAAAATATGGGAAACAGTGAGAACTATTTCAAATCAATAGCGTCATAATCCAAATCCTAATATTTTCATGCCTTTTTGAAAATTTTGATGAGGCCTAACCTTGTGGTTCTTGGACTTTTATGAAAACTTGCACTCTCAAGTTAAAGAAGCAAAAATATTGGTTCTTTTTCCAGTTGTGGCTACCATTACACTAACCATAAAAATGTTAATTCCAGCAAAATTTCAGTCTGTCTCCTAAATAATGCAAAATACCAGCTGTGTGCTGTGCAGTGTTATTCATCAGCCATGAGAATGATTTTGCCTTTGAGAACTTTTCTCTCATGAAATCTTCCTTTCAGAAATAGACAGAAATCAGTACATGTGCAGAATAGATCATTAAAGAAGTATTCTAAAAGTGAAAGAAAACATTAATTCCTAAGAAGAATGCACTTATGTCAATTTGACAATACATGGAGAGTCTAATAAAATCTTTTTCAGATTCTAGCTTATTCTGTGATGACATAAGTTGTAACATAAGCTAAAGTGAATGAATTGCTATATAAAAGAAAATCTTTCCTCATTCTAATAATTTTCATAGATTCAGAATGATTGTTTGTTTCTTTGGTTTTAAGTATTTTTTTCCTGTATTAGACATGCATTTTTTTTTGTGAAATTAAAAGAAGTCATATAAGCTTATCGAAAATCTGCATCATTAGGACATTTTGAGGCTGTTTTTTCTGACATGCACAAACCAGTCCAAAGTTTGAATGGTCTTTTTGGGCCTAATTTAGTAACTATTATAGTGAAATCATTGTAAGTGCATCAACGTTCATAAATATGAGAAAGGTATCTTTTTTTGTTGCAGTAACAGCTACTGCACTGTATGCGAACAAGAGAACCTGTGGGGTTTTTTCCTATTAGAGATGTAATCTCTCATTGAGTCAGACATAGAAATTATATATTGCATGCATTTTTCAGATGAAGAATATATGTAATATTTTAAATACCAAACATCTGTAGCTACAAAAACACTATCAAGTTACTAGACTCGGTATCCACAATCAGCCTTTTCACATCAGTCTCCAAGAGACAAGATTTAAGAATATTTCTGTCCTACTACAACGAAAAAATCATAGCAAACTCAGTAAGACAACGTATTTATCAAAACAGGTCACACTTCAAAACACAGTTACACTACATAATGGATTTACCATGAAAAGACAATTTGCAACATCCAGCTTTCCAATTTTTATATATTCAGGACAACTGTGAATGAAAATTAAGCATTTACTGTGTGTGATCTCGGAATTTGCATGAATTTATGCTTAAAAGCTGAACAGTAGCATCTCCAAGATGAAGCCTGTAAATTTAAAAGTATTAGCAGTGAGCTAATTTGAAACATGCCTTTCCCATAAAAGAATTTTCTAAGCTCTTGAGAGGCAAAATTAAATTTGTGGCCACTCTTTCATTTGCATTTCCGTACTCTGACAGTTTCCATAATTGGATTATTTCTAAAATAAAGAAGACAATCGTATTTTATTTAAAGAATGGGAAGTGGAAAGACTTATAAAGGAAATATCTACTTTAGAAAGTCTACAGTAGCAAACTGAAAATAAAAACCAGCTTTCAATGCCAATTTTTCTAAGAAAATTCTCTGTAGATAAGTGTTAACTGTTTAATGGAATTTACTTTAAAAAATGTTTACATTCTAGTAAAATTACTTTGGAGCAAGATGTCTCATAGTGTTCAGCACTTCCTGGTCTTTTTCAAAGTATATTATATAAAAAATAGCATGAGTGGCTAGAAAGCCATATCAGGGCATTTTGACATTTGGATCTCTTTGGGCACTGCACAACTAACTCCAACTAGTTTCTTTCATTCCCTTTGGTCTGCTGCTTATGGCAGCCATCCTACAGTTCTGGATGTTTTAACAGCTCCAGCACAGATAATCTTCAAAAGCTGGTTTTTCTTCCCTACATTTTCTCTGATTTCTGATAAAACAATGAGTCTTTTGACTCTTCCCATTTCCTTGTGCAGACCTGGATTATAATCCAAATCATGCAAGATGATTAGACCCATTTTGTGGTACCTTCTAAAAGAGAAAGTAAATTTTTTGAACTATACATTGTTTAACAAATGCAAGCATTTTAAAAAAAGAAGTGAGTTGAGATAAAGTGAATTAAAACAAAAAGAAGGTAAATTTAGCATTGAGGGGGATCACAGAGCAGTGATCTGCACACCTAGCAGACTTTGAAGATAGTCTCAATAGTTTCTCCATACAACCAGGAAAGAGCAAAATACTCAAGAGATATTTACAGCATTCTAGAAAGGTTCTAGCTAGTCTGATCTTAAAATCCCTCAGTGATGGAAACTGTAAACTCTTGAACTCACCTATTGTAGCTAGTAGTCTTGCCATAATTGTGGTATAATAGTTACATTTCAGTTCTTGAATTCTCAGGTTCTGAGGACCATTTTAATTTAAATATTGTTTGAAATAAATGAGAAACTTGATTTCTTTCTTTCCTCATTAATTCTGCATGTTAAAATATGATCATGCTAAATAATACAGCGATCTCACTCTGACCAGGGAATATTCTGAAGGACTTTAGCTTGAGTGTGTCTGAAAATTGCACCTCCACGTTATACAGAAAACATATAGACTTATAAAGATTATTTATTTGAGAAAGGAGCACCTTGCTGTCTATAGTGACACTTCCTGGAGTCTAATTTGGGAATAACAGGCATAGATGTGTTTTCTCCAGAGGTCTATTATGCATTTCCATTATTAGCACAAACATGATGGCTACAAGAGGATGTTACATTTTATTCTTGGCTTTCCCTCAGCCCTTCAGTCTCTTAAATGGTCAGATATTTTCTTAGCGATAACATTTTTGCAAATGTGGCACAAAACAATCCTTTAGGCAGGAGATGTTGTAATATTAAAGGCTGAATTCTGTCCAGTTTCTCTGTGTTATAAGCATATCTACTTAAGACATACTATGTCTTATATAGTGGGAGCCCCCAGCACTGCATTAGGCATGACAGGAAGGGCCAGCATTTTTGGCCATAGTGAACTATCACACCATGAGTTCTACCCTGACATTGCACTCAGCAGAAACACAAATATGCTGGTTATCATAATGGATAGGATGGATGGATGGATGGATGGATGGATGGATGGATGGATGGATGGATGGATGGAGGGATGGATGGATGGAGGGATTCGATGGATTATAAGGTGCTCAGTCAAGTGGAGGATCACAGAAGAAAATGTTAAGAGTACATGGCATACACATGCTACAGCAGGGGAATGTGATCTAATGGATAATGGTATGAGATGAATGAAATCTAAATGAGACATAGATGGTAAATTTCAGCTATACTTATCTGCTAGGAAATAACACTACAAAGAATCCTCACACCTTGGCAGGTATAAGAAAATAATCTGGCATGAAATTATCTAGACTTCTTGGAATCAACATTGAATATGGTGTTCCTTATCCCTTTGATATGAAGTCAATTAGTTGTTACACCCCACTCAACTACCATTGAACTGAAGTCAGTGAGTTAGTCTTAATCTGGTATAATTTTCTTTTTTATTAAACTAAGTAAGCTTCTCACTGTGTGACATTTTCTCCAGTCCTTTTTCTTCTAGTTTTTATACAATTTCCTTGATTTTTGAAAGTAGGGAAAATTGGGAAAAAAACCACAATAAACTGAACCAGCAATACAGATTCCAAAAGGGGAAAACTGAATTGCTGTTCT
This sequence comes from Cichladusa arquata, assembly GCA_026413545.1. Taxonomy (NCBI): domain Eukaryota; kingdom Metazoa; phylum Chordata; class Aves; order Passeriformes; family Muscicapidae; genus Cichladusa; species Cichladusa arquata. Next base: position 81,061,950 of record JAOTQP010001286.1, on the reverse strand, counting down.
ACATTAGTGAGCTGCAGTGTGCCACTGCCAGACGCACATAGACTGTTCACTCTGTCATTCTTGGAGAGAAAAAATTGACATTTTACTTCGGTTCTTTCAATGTCGAGTCAATTCCTGAATTCTTATATAATTATTTGATAATGGAGAGGGGCATGGGGAGAGAAGGGGTTACTGGCAGAAGTCCTCCCATAAGGATGTGCATACACTCCTCTGCAGCATATGCTTATTGTGTGGGAGGTGCTGTCAACTGCAGATAACCCATTAGTTCTGGGTAAGAGAGGCTAAAAGAGCTAGTTCTGCTCATCCATTCCATTTTACAACTTTGTTTTACAGCTTTACAACATTGGAACTTTGAGCATTGTATATTCCGTTTCTACTCATTTTTTCTGGTCAGTTTCCTGAGGAAAATAATGAAAATTAAGTTGTGCTGTAACTCTTTTAATGTCTTTTTCATGCCACTACAAAATTTATTTCTCCATTTTTAAGTAATGAAAATCAAATTTCTCAATAAGATTTTCTTTCAGGAATAATTTACTGATTTCAGTGCTCAAATATAAAACCAGTTTTAAGTTGGTATCTTGAAATTTTTTCTCTCATTTATAGCTTTGCCAAAAGGTTCTTGTGAAAAAGTTTGTTTTGTCTCAGGGAATGATAATAAATCAATGAAAAATAATGCAAGAATTACTATTTTAAAGAAAGGAGGGTAATAATGCTTTTTCTACATCTGCATCAATGATTTTATTATACCTCATTACTATGCAATGTCATCCCTGCATGCTTTGATAAATAGTGCTGCTTGAAATATTCTTGATGTTAATCAAAACACTTGTCTTGTTCTTGTCTCTCGCAGGAAGTATTCATGATTGGAAATAGCTTTAAATTTTGACCATACCTCTTATTATTCGCCTGTTTATCTTTCTCTGTTCTCTTCCTGTCCATCCCAGTACACACAAAAAAAAAAGGAATTGCACTGAATTTTAAGATACAAAGACAGAATCATGAGCAAGCTGAATAACACAAGTTCTATACGTCCTTTTAAAAGACACAGCTATATTTGCAAAATAAATACCTGTATTCTCATCCATATTGTCCAAACAAAGCATGAATACAAGGCATTTGATACAACCATGACAGACACAGTGAAATAATTAAAGAGGTACATATGGCACTTAGAGAACAGGCTGATGTTCAGCTGGCATTTCAGAAGTAAGGAACTGAAATAAAACAGATCTGATCAGCTTATTTAAATACTGCTCATGGTAATTAGCAGTTTGACATTATTTTCTGAGAGATACTGTGCCTACCAGCCACACTACAATGAAAAAAACCCATGTAAACCTCCAGGGAAGCAACATATTGTCAAAAAGGAAAAAGGGCATATAGATAACATTAATTTCTTCTCATGGAAAGAAGACATTAACATTCAATTCTTACATCTCCTAAAAACAAAAACATAAAAGAGAAAATGTTCTGGGTTTTTTTTTTACTCTTGACTGATATGACTTATCTTCACCCTTTGAAATACTATTTTATTACATTTATACATGAGAGGCCCTACACACTTTTTATAAAGAAAATGATGACTTTTCTGTGCCAAGCTTTTGTTATCTTTACACCCTTCAGAGCTGTAATCTTATTAGTGATTGCTTATGGAATTACTTTACAGCACTGTTCAGCAAAACAGGATGCACAACTAAAATGACTTATGAGGGAGATAAGAAAATCATAACTTGCTTGATGCAAGAAGTTATTGGCCTAATGTGGTGTCCTATTGTTGACTTTTCTCTCATATTATGTCACCAGTGCTTCCCAAACCAAATGATATTTATGATATTTCCTTATGGGTACCAGACAGCAGTGAGTGTTGGTAAGACAGACAGCATGGTAAAGAAAGAAAAAAAATTACTTCTTCTGTATCCCCTGATTTAGTTTTTCCTTTTAAGACATATCTTTCTGTAGTCAACATTCCTGGTTTGTGCAGCAGAAAAATCAATATGGGAAAAAACCCCTTTAGCTTAATGGAAGATTCTATTTCTTTGCAATTTTTGAAACATTGCTTACAATTTCAATATTATACAGGATGGAAATTCCTTCTCCTGGCTGCTTCTAACCTCCCTCATTTATCATTCATTCAGAACAAGGAGGTAACAGGTAGGAAATGCAATCTTGTAGTTAGGTGTCCAAAGAACAATGTATTTTGAATTTAAATATGCTGAAATATGTGCAATGCCTCTAAAGTTGTTTCTACAGCTCAGCATATTCCACAGTGATTTGGGGAAAACAAGCAAACAAACAAACAAAAAAGAACTCAAAGAATATTCAACACACTGTAATTACAGTGAGCCTCTAGGAAAGCCATTCCTCCATTTTTTTTCCAGTTATTCACTATGAAAAGTGACCATAATCAGATCTCTTATATTTCAAAAAACTAGTTACTTGGCAACTGTGGCTATGATTCTGGACTGCAGGATATATGTGCATTTTAGGTGATTTCCCCAGGTGCTCAGCAATATGTTTTCATTTTCTGAGTGAGAACTGGGATTGCAAAAGCATTTCCTGTGGAAATAAATACAATTCATCCCTCTTCTTCTGCCAAAGTATGCCATAAATTGCTCATATGGTTATTGTGTCCTCAAGAGCAATATATGGAACAATAAATATTTCAATGTAAATGTGCACTTAGCACCAGAAGAGTGCTCACTGCTGTCTCTACTAGGGCAGAAAGTTACTGACAGTTGAGTTGGAGTTCTGATTAGACACAGAAGATGAAATTCAAAAAATCTTCTCTGGGAAATGATGTACCCTTGATTTTGCCACCCTTCCTACAATGTGTTAAAACTTGTACAATATGCAGCACCATTGAACGATACAGATAAACTTTCTGGTTTGTATATTACTCAATCTGTATAAGTGGCAGAACTGGAACTTCAATAAATAGCAATGAATTATGAAACATAAATTTCTTTGTTAAAAAACCCATAAATTTAGGCTTCTGTGTACTTTTGCTTACTCCACTGAGCCTCTTTTATAAGATGTAATTGTGGCTTGGGAGTATGATAGACACAGTGTGGAGAGGTACTGTCAGAGTTCAGCTAACTCTAGCCCAGGCTGTAATTTAATTACTATAATAGGGCTGAAAGTCTTTCTCTAGACTTATTTTGTGTAGGGGTTTTTGGGTTTTTTAATTTAAATGCATTTTCATCCTACCATTTATCTTCCCCTCTTGTATAAGAGATGTGTAAGCAAGACAAAAGCATGACTATTTTAAAACTGCATACATATTCTTAATTTCATACAGAAGGGACCTGAAGAGGCATTTAAAATATTGAATGTTCAGTATTGAAAGAAAACGATGCAAGATAGACATGATGCATTATCACTTCAGGATTAGTGCATTTCAAATGTTCCTAGTCAACTAGCTGTGAAAAAAAAAGGACCACCAAGCCCTCTATAAGGCTATATCCCACTTACTGCCCAATACTTAGACAGACAAGCATCTCAGGAGTTTTTCTTTTTCAGTAGAATGGAGTACTTAACTACTGTTATTTGAGCATTCTGTTTCAAGTTGCCCAAACATGCAGTCATCTTATATTGTAGTATATGGTGTATATTATGTATCACCATGAAAGTACTAGTGTACATATAAGTACATTCTAAAACAAAAATCAGTCATAACACCCTAGTAAAAATCATTATCTATTTTGCGCAGGTAAATAACACCTTTCACAATTTAATCTTGGTGTTTACAAAATTTGTCACAGGGTTTGAGTGGTGTTTTCTTGCTTCCTTTAAGCTCCTGATTTTTGCTAGTGTTCAAGGCATATGTTTTGGAGTTTTGTCATATTTTTGTCAAAATCTGTGTCATGGTCTTGACCACATCAATTTGTTCATTGAACTTCAGTTTTCTTGTCTGTAAAATATGTCCAATAAACACTGCAGTTTTTAAAGCTAATTCATAGCTTTGGAAGTATAGACAGGTGCAAAATTTTAATTTTCACTCACAAATTTTGAAGTTAAATCTGTGTTCAGTAATTCATAAAATGAGAAGAGAGAGAATTATGTATCTGTATTTTCTCTCTGTAACTTACCTAACCTTTGGTATATAAGGTATTCTATTTGATAAACCGTCTGGAGGGAACCCTAATGTATTAAATTCCTCACCCCTCAAAGTTTTCAAGGCCAGACTGGATGGGGCTCTAAGGAACCTGGCCTTGTGGAAGGTGTCTCTGCCCAGGGCAGGGGTTGGAACTGAATGACCTTTAAGGCCTCTTCCAACCCAGACCATTCTATGGTTCTATGACTCCATGGTAAAACACAAAATGGTTCCTCATGTGCTATAGTTTCAAGGTTTTTTGTGATGTGATATTGATCAGAGGGACAAAACCAAGAGTTAGAGAGATCAGGATGAGACAAGGATGCCTGAAGTTTTTCCCTCATTCTGTAACACTTTCTTTCTATTCTGCCTGTCCTACTGCTCAGGGTCAAAAATTATCTCAGCTGTGTTCTGACAAGGTTTTGTTTGGCTGGCTTAGTTTAGTTTATTTAGTTTTTTTTTGTGGTTTGAGGGTCTTTTTTGTTGTTTGGGTTGAGTTTTTTGGAAAAAAAAGGAGGAATTTTGATGAATTTTGTTGTTTGGTTGGTTTTTTGGTTTTTTTTTTGGTTTTTTTTTTTGGTTTTTTTTTTTTTTTCCAAAACTGTGATTGGAATGATTTAATTTATTTATTCACTTTTAATGTTAGATGCTTTTAG
>JAOTQP010001286.1:81033654-81057101 GCA_026413545.1 Cichladusa arquata | reverse complement strand
TTTTCCAAAACTGTGATTGGAATGATTTAATTTATTTATTCACTTTTAATGTTAGATGCTTTTAGCTCCATGGAAAAAATGAAAAGTATGTTAAAATTTGTGTCAAAATCTAAGATTAATGAGTGGACCAGGATTTTGCCAAGGAGTCTTCCTATGCATAGCTCTGAGGGAACCTTAAGGACTAGTGAACATGAAACACCTATAAAGTGACTTATCTTTAAATATGGAAGGAATCTAAGTTACTGAGATCTCTTCAGCATCGAACATGGAGAGAATGGATGTTTTGTATGAATGCACATATGTGTGTGTGTATACCTGTGTTTATACTTGTTTATATTTGACTGTTAGTCATTTGAGCTGGAGGATAAGAACTTAGCTGGAGATGGCTAAGTTCCTCACTTTACAAAGGTGACCTTTTGTTAATAAAGAAGGGATGTCATGTAAAGAAGCCAATGTTAGAGCAAATTTCCTATAGAGGGTGAAAAAGCTATCAATGTGTTAAAATGTTCTTTACATCTGTGAAGCTAAATATTGTGAAATATCCCAAATTTATTATCCCTACTTCTAAGGTACCATGGGCAACTGGCAGATTCATTCAAATGCAGAGCAGGAAAAGGAAAATTTGGTGCAGATTTGATAGACATGGTGTGCAGCTCACTCCAGACACATTTTACCCTGCAATATGATCACAACCCTCACACCTCCCCAAATTATTTTCAGTCAGAGGAGTCAAGTTTTGCTCTTTATGGCAAAATATCCTTCTTTACAAGTTTCTGAAACATAGACAAGGTCGTCAGGCAGCACAGCATGATTCTGAAACATGGACAATGAAACTTTATAAATTCTGTACTGAGGACTATAAACCTTTGGAAAGAATTGGAGGGGAGAAAGGTAGTAAAAAACTTACAAAATAAAAGTGACGTATTCAAGATGGGCTTTAATTTTTTGTTTTTATATTGTCTGTCAGATGCAAGACATTCTTTCTGATTCTAAGAATATAAACATAAATACGTAAATCCTGCAGAGATAACCTCTCCTACACTACAGGAACATTCCTAGACTTACTTATTTCTTAACCCCTCACTGCTGCCCATCACTCTTGCCTCTTCACACTTTAAGGGCACATTTTCTCCTACCACCTTTTCCTCAAAAATTCAGGTGGTCAGATGTGCAAATCTACAGCATTGATTTTCTATGTGATATTTGTTACAGTGTTCCTGATTCAGAGCAGAAGAATGGAAATTAGAATGGTTTATGTAACTTGTGTTTACTGACATGACTTACTGAAGGCAGCAATCGCTGTCATCATTTTAGCCTTGATAATCCTGGCCTCACAAAAGAAGTAGTAAACAGGTTTTATGCCCTGCTAATGGGGCTATATGATGGTTTCCTCTTGCTGGCATCATTCCTGATGATGCTGCATGGAGGCTTTTCCTTGGCAGAGGTTTATAGAAGGGCTGGGTGATCACACACAATTGGTTGTATTTTTCTGCCTCTGTTCTGGCCCCAGTTCTTATCTGTATTTTTGAGATATCTGTCCTCAGACAAATCCCATAGACACAACCATGAAGAATATTGAAGGATCTAGTCCCCACAAAAGGATAAAACCAGGCTTATTTAGGACATTTAAAGTTTTCACAAAGCAGGTATTCCAAATGCACAACAAACTAACCTGCCAGTCTGCCAGACTCAGTCACTGTCAAGGCCATTTGAAAGGGAGGTCTTGTGCAGAAACTTGGGCTGCCAGGTTCTTGGAACTACTGAAAACAATGGTAGATGCAGATCTCATTTCAGTGGGAAAAAATTATTCCCTTTATATTTGTTCGCATAAAGAATGTGTTGGATTTTCCACTGGAACAAGACATTCTCCATTTGCTTCTAATTATATATAGCTTTCATCTAAAGAAGAGATTAAGTGCTAAATCTATTATTCAAGGACATTACGTGAATTAGCAATGTTGTCTGGAGGTTTTTGGGCTCATAAAACCGCACAAAAATGTACTCCTCTATACTAACTGTTTCCATCTGTGAAAAGTATGAAATCAACAACAATTTTGTCACAAAATAAATTACACAACTAGAATTCATTAAAAGCTGCCAATAGTCCACAGATATTTCATTTACTTATGTTGCTTAGTGAATACTGTAAAAAGAGAAACTTAAAGAAAATAATACAAGTGAAGTACAGGTGAGCAGTGGATGCATTGGGAACTCCTATTGATGCTGTACTCACTGTTCTTGAGTGTAGTGCTAGAGGGTATGGAAAGGGAGAATGTAAAGATTGTAGGTGAAAGTTGAAGAGAAAACAAGGCTGTAGAAAATGCCTTACAAAAGAAGTAAATAATAGATACAGTTAAAGAAATGGCAATCTAAAGCAAATGCAATAGAAAAGACATTAAATTGATTCAAATGCAGGATGGGAAGATGGAAGGGGAAAATCTGGGCTCTCTGTTCAGTCCCTCTGATGTTTTGGAACCAATCATTCAATATCTTCATTGACATCATTTTGCACCTGAACATTATGAAAGAACAGGATAAAAGAATGAAGAAAAACCAAACTTTGACAACCTCCCTTAACGTCAACCCTGTCTTCTAAAATTGCAACATGGCTAATAAGGTGTCAGCACTTTTCAACCAATTTATTGTCCATCATCCCTTTTTGCTTGCTTACAAAATTCTACTTTATTTTATTGCATATTTTTGCTTGCTGTAAATTTCTTACTTTTGAGCTTTTTGCTGTAACTACCTTTCAGATTCTGTCAGCTAAGCACAGCTATTTTCAATAATTTCAATATATATTCACTATCAGACTTCTATTTTAACTTGCACTCATGGTATGGAAGTAAGAACTGGTGTGCTGTTTATTTTCCCAGTTTCTTCATTGTAATTATAAGGTACTCATTTCCCATTATGATAGATCATCCACCTGGAAGCAGAATTATTTTTCTAATAAGAAATTTAAGAACTAGTTTCACCATCTACTTTGAAAAATCTGCCAAGGTCAACTTGTAAAAGTACAATTTGGAGTTGTACTGTAGAATGTTAAATTTCCATTATGAATTCCCCTCCATAGACAACCAGCTTTCATAGAAAGAAACAGGGGAGGAGAAAAGACAAAAAAGAGAGGGGCTTAGTAAGAAAAAGAAAAAATACTGAGAGAAGGAAAAGTAGGAGAAGGGGAAGAGAAATAAAACAAAAAAGTTTGTAACATCACAATTTTAGCCTCAGCCTCTTTGGTAGGCAGAAGTAGTTTATTTTATGTTGCCTGACAGATATTCTTCCTTGCTTATCAACATATAATATTATTGTTTTACAAGCGTGTCTCTCTCCTATTACCTCCTAATCATCGGGTCTTACAGTAATTCGGTGCTACTTCGAAGTGTTTCAACCAAGCCAGAAAAAACAGTGGATTAAAAAACCCCAGAATTTTATTACGTGTATTTCACAAAATTTGATATTTTATTTATGGTAATTGCATTTCAGAGCTAAAACTAGATGTTGATATACCTTCATAATATATTCACAATTATTTATTAAAATAACGAGTATTTGCCTCTATACCAGCTACTGGATTATTCTCTTTTTTTCCCAAACTTTCTCTGCATTCATACATCATAAAGGAAAAAAATAGGTTGGCCTCAGTGAGCAATATTTAGTTATTGCAAAGCATTCTTTTGCTGGCTTATTTACTCTAAAACTGCTTTTTAAATGCTATCACTACAGGCAGTCAGCAAATTGATTTAAAATGTCAACCCACTGGGGCCAGATTCTGACATCATTCCTCCCTCTGAGTAAATATACTTTATCTCATGAATTATCTTGTGGAAATTAATAGCAATATTCACAGATAATAATTTAGTAAGGTGAAGGCAAAGAAAAACAAGTTTCTGCATTGTTACTATTATTTGCTTTACACTTCTATCTATTACTTTACTTTGCTGTTATTATAAATGTTAAAATTATTACTGTAGTTTTTTCTTGGAATATTTTGAGATAAAACAAGGAGGACATTTTTTCCCTGAAAAAATGTTTCTATTTTCCATTCAGCTCTAATTATTCACTATATATCAGAGCACTCAAGTGGGAGCTCTGTTTTACATTATGCTAGAAAATGGGTAAAAATAGCGGGCAAGAGAGTTTACAGAAAAAGGTTTTGACTTGGCAAGACATTTAAGTGCATGCCTCATTTAAAATATGCAATTAGGCCCCTGGAAGCCCCAGATTTCTTGCAAGAACAGTCTGGAAAGCAACGGTGGCTTTAAATTTCTGTTCTGTGCGTCATATATTTGTGGTACCCAGTTGCTTGGCATACATTAGAAAACATAAAAATATCACGGAAAATTTTTATGGTATTTGCATCAGTTGACAACCACCAGCATTCTGCATATTTTTGGTCCAACTCATATGCAGGAAGAAAACACATATTAATTTAAGAGAATCATTTATGGCAAAGATACTTTTTAAATTTTATGCAGCTGAAATACCCCTTTTAACTGCTGAGAGCATTGGAGATTTTTTTCTGTGGCTGGAATAATTGTCCTGAGTGGTACACGAATGACTTTGAGGGACTAAGGTAAGCCACTTGTTACCAAAGCCTAGAGATGTGTACAAGCATCTCATTGTATTTCATGGAACAGTTATCCCGTGCTGGAAGTTAATGGTTCCTCAACACCATTCAGGGTAAGCCCTAGCAAATAAAACTCCAGAGCCATCCCTTGGAGCACTGGTCCCTTGGAGCTCTCTGTTGGAGCCCTCCCTTGGGGCTCTGGTACACACTCACCTTGTGGTCTGCAGATATAATGATCAGGCTGGCTATTTATGGACATACTGGGGAGATGTGGGGAGAATGGCACAAATTCTGAGTTATGAGCTCCTTCTTGCTTTTGGAAGGACTTCATCATTTGCTTCTCGCTCCCCCCTTCTCCCTCCCTCCCTTCACTCCCTCCTCAACTGGAGGCACAGCCTGTTCCTCTGGGTGAGTTAGGATCTTATTCTCTGCTCCCCATGTGCGTCTGCAGCAGAAAATAATCTGAAGAGACAAAACAGCTCACTGCTAATATCACATTCTAGTGCCCTCTTTAGGGAGCCTCAAGTGCAATCTTGCAGGCAGATTATTGAAGCCTGACTGTGCAAAGTTTTTTGGCATGGATGAGTTTTCATTCCAGAGGGTGCTGGATAGTTTCAGATTATTTTTGTATAAAGGAATGGATGAATTGGTGAGCAGCTTGTAAACTCTCACAGCTTTAGTTTTCCCCTGGCTGTCCATGAATTCAGGAAAACAGCTGTTAGATTCCTGACAAGTGATTTACATAGTTGATATAAATTAGTTTCCCTGCCAAAATACTCTTACTTCTAGTTTTCTATTTAATTGAATCACAGAGAGCGAGTCTGAAGTGCCTATCAGCTGAAAACAGTAGAATGAGTGTTGCAAAAATCGTTTTTCAAGACTGTGCATAACTTACCTCACTAGTCTATTAACATGCTGAAATTGGTTTCCAAATAGTTAAAAACTTTTTTTAGGCTACATTCCCCTCCTTTACCTTGCAATAAGACCTAACACAAATGGGTTATTCTCAAAACTTAGAAGAATAAAGGTAGCTTGCTCTCAGAGTTACCTAAATTCCTCAGAAGAAAGTATACTTTGGAGTATTCTCTTTTCTATTTTAGAATTACAGGATCACAGAACAGTTTGGTCACCTCTATTTTTTAATCTAAAAGAGTAAGTTATTAGAATTGGCTTCACTTTAACCCACTTAGTATTAACTAATGGTAAACAGACCTCGACAGCTCTCTTTTCCTCTGCTGTGACACCATTCATATCCCGAGAATTCTTTCTTCTGTTGACTTCAGGGTATAAATACCTCCTATCCATAAGTAAGCATGATTTGTTGTAGTTTTTTTACCTTCCCATAGCTTTTTATTTACATCTTCCACTAGCCCAGGTTTCTCAGAGTCCCATCCACTCTGGCCTTGAACCTTGCAGGGGTGGGGTATCCACAGCTTCTTTGGAAAATCTGTTCCAGTGCAGTAAAGCACAAGATATGAACCTGGTATTTTCCCCACCAACTTACCCTGGTGACAATTTGGAAATCCTCAGACAAAAAAAAGTGTGTTAGCAAATAAACATTTCCAGACTTTCCAGCTTCCCCACAGAAGCTTTGAAGTAGTTGCTGAGAGTGGTGGCTCATTCACAATTGTGATTTCTGCAAAACTAGTGTGTTCCTTTATATTTGGAAAGTACTGGCCTCTTCTTCATGCTTAACAGTTCAGCAGGGCAAATTGGTTCTTTTCACTTTTCTTTTTTAGTCCTGAATTTATTTTTCCTTCTTCCTCAGTTTAACAATTGCCTTGGAATATTTAGCAACATCGGCCTCAGATGAAGTTATTTTGCTGGAGCTGCTGGGTGATTTGGACCAACAGTACTTGCCTGAAAATGGCAGCTATGATAAATCCAGAGCTTTTTTTTTTTTTTTTTTTTTGTCGCCCCACCCTCAGTTTTATATTAAATAGAATTAATTCAGGTAGCTGGCTAGATTCTTTGACTTGTCATAATTCCAGCCTTCTGAGAATTGCAGAGAATGATTTAAAAAATTATTTAGATTAAAATGTAACTGTTTGGTTACTTATCCAATCACCCAAAGAAACACTTTCTTTCTTTTAGGAATTATTTCAAGGAAATGGGATTTCTGGACACACAAATCTTTAAAGCAGCAGAAGTGAGCTAAAGGTTACATGAACAAACATATTTCATGTACAGCCACATAATGGAACATCTGTCCACCTTTCTCTGTATTTGTGTCCAGTAAATTACACACACCACAGAGCTAATTCAAATGGCACTCACAAGGCTACAAGTGCTCCTCAGTCCTTCCCAGCTATTTCTGAACTTGCAGTATGTCCTCTGCTCCTGAGGGAGATCCTTCTCTTCCTACTACATCCTTCATCTCTGGGGGACTCAGCGCAAAACCTGTCAAGAAGGCAAGGCAAAGCATCTGTCTAGCTCAGGGAAACTGTTCCCCAAAGAAGCCTTGTCAAAGTTATTCAGCAGGCTTTGCTAAGTCTCAATCAAGCAGATAATTTCAATACTATGATCAATGTCATTAAAATAATTTGGTTTTCATCATACTGAAGAGAAGCAGGAGTGCATGTCTGTCCAAAACAGACTTATGGAGAAGTAAGGGAAAGTAGCACAGCTCCTGTCTGGGGATGCCCTCCCCCCTCACTCCCACCACCACTGCCCCTGTGCCTCTTGTGTTCTTTCAGAATGAGACACTTTTGACAGAACTCTTGGAGCATAGGAAGCAAACTTACTTGCATTTCTGATTTGGTAAGGAAAATTCATGGGTCCAGTTTCAGATATGTTTTTTTTTTGTTTTATTTTTCACCTCTCAAACTAGGAGATGTGTTATTTTCCTGCTTGAGAAGCAATACCTGCGTTTCTATCCAGTGTCTCAGGGTGAGAAGCGTCTCTAAGGGCTGGTAGAACTGTGTAAACCATGTCCATCTGCAAAGCAAAACTTCTCACTCTGCTATTCAGATTGTTTGGGCTGCTTGTTATTAAAATTGCTAAGTAACTACAGGAAAACAACCAGAAAATTGCAACAGGATTAAGTTGTCCCAACAGCAGACTTTTATTGTAATGTAATGTTTTCCATCAATAGATAAAAAAATAAGAAGGATAAGAGAAGGGATTCAGCACCAATCTGAGAGTCATAAAAACCCAAGACTTCCCATAGATCCCTGTCAAGAGATTAAATGTAAAGAAAGAGCAGACAAAATAAATAGAGGTCCTTGCCCTGTTTAAGCAGGAGCTGGCTAAGTGAGCTTCTCTTTAAAGTACTAGTACTAATCCGTGAAGAACCAGGAACTGCAGAAATAATCTGTATAAAAACTATCACATTTTTAAATGAGAAAAGGATTCAAAGCAAAAAATTAGTGTATTTCTCCCTGCCAGACTGTAATCATAACCAAAAGGGGGAAAAATATTTTGAAGGAGGAAAATTAAGAGCAAGAGGGGTGGAGATCAGGACAATAATTAACGTGTGTAGTTTTAATTTCTCATTTACTCTATAGTATGAAGACATCTGATGCAGACCTCCAAACCAAAGCATAATTTATTTGGCACACTGTATAGAAACGTGACTGCATTTGCATGTCAGTGAGGAAAGTGTGATCTAACAAAAGTTATTCACAGCCCTTTGTGGCATTAAATATAGAGGTGTTCTTCACCTAAATGATTCACTTGAATCAGGGGTGTGGATGCCCCACACTGTTATCAGGAGGGACTCCAATGTAGTACTGCCAATCTAAAGGAAGCACACCCCAAGGCAGAAGCATTAATTAAGAGATCAAAATTGAATTAAATTAACTTGTTTAAGCTGCCTGAGCTTGGAATCAAGGCTTAGTCATTAGAAAGGAGTAGACTTCTCAGAGGAAGGGATTTCAGACCAAGTTGAACCCACCTGTCTGTAAAGATAAGAAAGAAAGTTTCTGGGCAATTGTGGTAAATAGATTTACAATATAAGGATTTATTCTTTACTTCCTCACTGGAAGAAATAATTTTCAGAATGAATTAGATCTATCAAGTATCTCTGAGTTGTGCTGCACAAACAAATATCTCTGGAGGAGTTCCTGTGAAGTCAGAAGACTGAATACATGAAACTCAGATCTGACTTAGTGAAACAGTGTTTTCTTGACTTCCATATGCAAGAGATTTTTATTTATCGTTCCTTTGTGTTTGCATAAGTTCTAACCTTAAAAAAATAAGGTACCAAGCTGTTAACATCATCAGAGGAAGATTAATCATGTCCACAGGTAGGCTTTCCTCTGTATTCCTGTTCTGCCAAAGGACACAAAATGATAAAATTGTATTATATTGAAAGGTTAATCCTTTCTCCTTCAGGAAGGATATGTGAGAGCTGATTAACAGGTAGAGACACATGTGATAAAAGCAAAGTTATAAACTCTTTGGATGACATAACCACTGAAAGCAATGTGAAAGATTAAAGGAAGATTTTCTTAGCGTTGGATAGACCGAGGATTTTACATTAAATTGTCATAAATAAAGCAATACAGTAGTGGTTGTGGCCAAGCAGGAGTAGAAATATGGCAGTTTTTTTCTATCTGTACACTTAGGTGAGTTATATGCATATCAAACTTAATTCAATTGTCCAAAGGGTTCACCAGAAGGAGGACAAAGAGGGTAACAGATATGTCAAATACTAATTCAGTTGATTAATTAATCAAAAATAATATTTCATCCCTCTGAGCCCCAGCAGTCATAATTACTTATTTAACATTAGTCTGAGATGATTAATGTAAAGATGTGGCTCTTTGCCAGATGATATATGATCTACTGAATGCTTTCCTAATAATATGCACTTTACAGTCTCTCAACATACCTCATCAATGCCTGTGGGAGTTATTTTATATTCATATTTCCTTACTACAGTAAGGAATCTCGCTGAGTTTGTGGCTCTTCAATGTATTCAGTCAAAGGCTGGACTCAGTTTTGGATGTCTTTTCCAACATTAATGATTCCATGAGTTTATATGCAAAGGGGAATAAGCATAAGGTATTCATACACCACATATATATATATAGGTACATATAATAATGCTGCTCATTTAAGGGCAGCACTTGGGGTGAGGGATGGAGAGGACAAAGGACAGATCCTTTTGTACATGAACACTGATAGTGCAGTAGAAAGGATGCATAAAAACGCAAATTTTACAAGAAAGATTAGCCCTTGAGTTTCTTCTCAGTGTTTGTTCTGTGGAAAACAAATATATGGATATCTGTATTTGAAAATCTCTTCTGGTATTAAAAATACAGTGCTTATTTGTCAACTCCTACCTGATGCAAATTGCTTTGAGTTCCCTTGACTTTTAGAAGAGAAATGCCGATTTACACCACCTAAGTAGCCAAGGAAATAAAAAATTCTTAGTTACATATCTGCCACAGACTGCCTATGCAAATCTCTCTGGACAGAAAAGTGACAGGAATCATGTTTTGTCTCTAGCTTGAAGGCTTTTAGTTCAAAAGTTCAAAGCTAAACTATTATTGGATTACCTGTGCATTTAAGGTCACTTGTGGTGAAAAAGCAGAGCAGACAGCCAAAAAAACAAAAAGAGAACAAACCTGGCATGAAGATGTAAGGCAAGGTAAATGGATACAGAGACTAAGAGGAGGACAGGAAAGGATGAAATAAAAACTCTAACAAACTCTAACCAACAATAGTGATAGACAAGATACCAACTCCTCTTTTCTTCTCAGGGTTTAGGAGGAAATAGGGCTTCATTTGATGACATGTGGAAGCATAGGCCTAAAGAAATATTAAAAAATCATTAACTTACAAAAAGAGATATGCCGTCACTGAGAACCCTCATCCCATGTAAATTATTTTAGCTCTACAAAAGTCAATCCAATCACTAAAGAAGTAGATATACCACCACTGAAGTTGCGGTGTGCCAGTTTCTCATTATAAAACGGTTATTGCTTCGAAACTGTTTAAGCTGCTAAAGTGCAAAATCGTTTCTTTTATTCCTCTCCATCTCACTGGAAATAAGCCACATGCAAGTAAAACTCCAAAGGAAGTGTTGTGGGAGGACACTTTTTAGTCATAATTTATCATGCAGACTGATCACCAACAGCAATGGAAAGGAAAATCTCTCGTCCTCATGAGATTAAGACTGACAAATTGCACCATTTATAGTTGCAGCCCTCAGGACCTAAACCAAAAAGAAAGCATTTTCCTATGGATACAGAAAAGAAAGCTTGCTTTGCCACAGGGGATTTTCCAGTAAGAGACACAGCTACTGGTTTAGCCTTATCTCTACAGATCTTGTGTCCTATACTCCCTGCTAAGCAAGTGTTATGGTCAGATGGAGGATATTGGGTTGTCTGAATCTTTTAGTCCAGTGTCGACAGTTTTACATTCTAACACCTTAGAAAGGCAATGGGGGCAGGACACTGTTTTAATACAATATCGGAGAAAACTTAAAAATAAGTTAAAATGTAGCATTCATTGTTTCTCACGGATGCCAGAATTAGGCAATTAGCAATCAAAGAAACCCAGTCAGAAGATTTGCAAAAAAGGACAAGAAACATTTTCATATGCTGTCTGTAATAGACCCACAATTTAAATGCTGAAGCACTTCAAATACTTCAGAGCAGATAAAGGCTTAAACTCACATTCATTTCCCATTTCTTTCTTATTTCAGTCAGGAGAACAACTATTTGAGACACAAGTTTTTCAATGAACTTGCCAAAGAAGAATCTATTTTTGTTTTCATGCTCCTAGTGAGGGCAGAAGCCTCATTTTTGGCATGCAGTCTGTTTCATGTTCTTTCCCATTTGGTCAAACACCTAGGACATTGACAGACAAAAAGCTAAAGTGAATAATTATTCTAGAAAAAGTGTCTTGGAAGAATGGAAAGGATCCATCCCCATGGCAGCTCATTATGAGACATACTACCACTTAGATACTGTAAAAAGTTTCACAATTTCATACAAAATAGGAATATAATTTATAAACACAATTAGAGTCCAGAAAAAGAATGCATGCTGAATTGCAACAACTTTAGAATTACATTTTATGCCAGAAAATAACCCACTTTGCATTTAACTGTAATTTCAAATGCAAATACCAGTGTCCTTAGAATGAAGCAGATGTTGGGCTTTATTTCAGTAGAATGAGCAGTTGTTCATCTCTGAATCCTTGTCTTCTGGGGAAATATTTCAATGCCTTAATGAATGAAAGACAGACATTGCTGGGTTTTGTGACACGTTCCCAGGCAAACCAATTTTAGCTCTGTCTTTGGAGCAATTACTGAAAAGTTGTAGACTGTTACAGTGATAATTCCATATTAGTGTCATGTTAGGGGAGGGTTTTTATTTTTTTATTGTTCTGGGAGAAGGTTTTGCTACACTTGACTGTAAATTGTTCTGACAGTAAATGGAGGACAGGCAGATGCTTCCACACATAAGTTGGAAGTTGCTTTGGCAAGGACCTGGAAAATAAAATCCTCTAGGGTAAAAACCCCTACCTTATTAATCCAACTGTAAAGGCAGCTACAACTGGTTGGGTTTTAGGTACTGCTGGAGAAAATATTACACAGCTGACAGGAAATCTTACTTTCCTGCAGATCTGGGCTTTGTTTTTCATTCTCCCGTACCCTGAAGCACAAACATATGTGTATATAACTTTATCTAGATATAGATAGATAGATAGATAGATAGATAGATAGATAGATAGATAGATAGATAGATAGATGATATATAGATATATAGATAAATTGTGTGACCCCCAACCACAGGGAGAAACCAAGCAGGACCAGGGAGATGATAGTGGCAGGGTTTACATTAATGACAAATGAAAATATTCAGGAGTTTGCATAGCATGGAGGGTCTGACATCCTTTTCTCTTTGTGATTATGCAATTTAGTTGATTTTCCTCCCGAATATACATCATAATTTGTTTTCTAAACAGTATTTTGTGGTATGGCTCATCCTTTTCACTGTGCCAGCTGACACTTTGGGGTGACCACTGATGGGTTTCACCCTAGGAGATGTCACCAGTAGCATCCTGAGACGGACACAGCAGGCAGGGGAGCTGAGTGGTCAGTTCCATGCTAGGGATAGCTTTGCCCCCTGGGTAGCTTGGGGCAGCAGGAGCAGGTTGCAATTTCTGGAATGGAAAAAATACAGAGATGAAAATAAAGAGCAGAATCACAAGCTTTTTTTAATAAGCACATCCAAGCAGTTATTTTTAAGGACTTTTCCTAGGGGTTAATGGGGACATGGGGACAGAGACTACATGGACTATGACAAAAAACCACAGGAGTTTCAAAGGCCATTTGAGCTCTGCAGAGGTGGACCAAGACCTCTTACTCAAAAACACATGGCAGCAACATTAACTCAATTAGAGGCTAATTCTTCTTCACTAAATGACAATGATTTTGTTGTCTAAGTTAGAGCTGACAATCAGTCTTTGATATTTGATTATAATAAAATTACTTTCCCCCCCTTTTTGATCATTTAGAAAATCAACAAAGAAAAAGGAAGCTTAATTTTGTCTTGCCCAAATTCTCTTCTGAAATAAACTGTCACAGCATCACTTGAACCAGTGATTCTTTGTCTGTTTGAACCATGGTAGAAATTGGATCAGTGAGTTTTAAGAAATTTCAAAGAAAAATTAAAAATAAGATAATAAATAACAATCAAGACATACACAACAAAAAAAATCAAGCCACTAGATTTATGCATAAAGGAACATATACTGTAAAACTAAGTTTCAAAGAATATTATGTCATGCAAAATCATGTTAGATGAAATGAAAGGACACTTTATTCAGCTGTTCTTATACAAATACCAAAAGATGGACAAATGTACTTTTAATGATTTTTTCTTTTCAATACAGTGTATAAACTATTTTTGGATTATATGTCAGAATCTAAAGCCAAGTAAATATTAAAGGATATGAAACAAGAAAAAATTACTTGTACCTTTTCACTTTAACTACAGATTACTCAATATGAGCACCCACCTACTTGGTAACCATTTAGGAATGTCCCTTGCACTTCTGTAAGGTGAAAACAACACTATCTTAAGGCAAGGGGACACAGGCTAAACCCTAGACTTGGAATAAATTTAGTACTAGATTACATATTCTGGTCTTAAAATTAAGATCACATTTAGGCCTCAAGCATTTAAAGAAATGCATTTCCTTTGCAGGTTTACAGGTTGTTGTGTTTGCATGGCAAGTGGCTACAGAGGTGGCTTCTGTGAGAAGCTGCCAGAAGCTTTCCCCATACCTAGCACAGCCAATGCCAGCTGACTCCAGGATGGACTCACCACTGCCCAAAGCTGAACCCAGCAGCAGCAACACTGCTTGTGCCTCTGGGATATCATATTTAAGAAGTGAAAAAATAAATTTGCAAGCTATCTGCAGTCAGAGGAGTGAGGATATGTGAGAAAAACAGTGCTGCAGTGCAGAAGGAGGGTGAAGAGGTGCTCCAAGCACTGGAGCAGAGACCCATCTGCAGCCTGTGGAGCAGGCAGGTGCCTGGAAGAGGCTGTGACCCACTGGAAAGCCTCCACTGGACCAGTTTCCTGGCAGAACCTGTGATCCAAGAGAGAGAAAAGATCAGGTTGAAGCAGGTTTAGTGGCAGGAATTGTAACCTCAAGGGGGATCCATGCTGGAGCAGCCTGTTTCTAAAGAACATTATCCCATGGAAGCAACCCACACTGAAGCAATTTGGGAGAAACTGCAACTTCTGGAAAGGACTCACATTGGAGAAGTTTGTGGAGGACTGTCTCCCATGGGAGAGAGCCCATGCTGGAGCAGGGGAGGAATGTGGGGAGTGCTCCCTATGAGGAACTGCAGAGATGATGAGTTATGAACTGACCTCAGTCCCCATTCCCTGCCCCCTTGGGCAGGTGGTAGAGAGGAAGGAGAGAGGAATTGGCAGGAATTAATTTGAGGAAGAAGGGAAGGGTAGGAGAAAGATGCTTTTAAGATTTGGTTTTATTTCCTTACCCTGATTTGATAATTTAATTTAAATTAATTCCCACCCGTCAAGTCAGTTTTGCCCATCATAGTACCTGGTGAGAGATCTTTCCCTGCCCTTATCTTGACCCACAAGCATTTTGTTGTATTTTCTTGCCTGCTCAACTGAGGAGAGTGACAGAATGGTTTTGTTGGACACATAGAATCCAGTCAGGGTCAACCCAACACAACACACTGAATGTGCTGTAGTATCTTTCTGGAATGTCTCTTGAAGCTGTACAATGACAATGAACCTACACCTATCAGGTTTGTGTGCCTGGATAAACTCATAAGCTTTCCCTGCCCAGTTTACCAGCCAAAATTTTGGTAGCCATCCAGTAGAAGATAGAAAAATTTAATTACTAACTCTAATGTTATCCTTGAAAACACCACCAAAACCTAGGGCAAACCTTGGCTTTTGTACAAGAAAACCATTTTACGAAACTGGTGGATAAAATGGTGAACTGAAAATCTACTTTTAAACTTAAATTCACTGTAGCTATTTCAGCTGACCTTGATATACTGAGAGAAGGAATTTTTTTTTTTTTTATTTTTTTCATTATTTAGCTATAATATTATCTTTTTCTCTGTGGTGTTTTGTAGCTGTGTTTTTTATGAGAAATCCTTCAAAATAACCTTATCTTTTCTCATCACACAATGTAAATCCATGATTGGCAGTCCCCATGGAAAGATAGGATTTTGTGGTCAATACAGTATAAATAAAATACATGAGTCAAGATGCATTTCCATCTCATTACAGCTAGGATAAGCTTGAACTTGAGCAAGAACTTTACATTCTTTACTCATGCAATAGTCTAAGTTCAGACTGGCTAGACATGAAACCTGGGAAGAGTAAAATCAGGGGCCAAAACTCACTTTTACCCCTCTGTGCTCTTGCTACTGTCATGGTGGGAAATGATGAATATGATGCTGAGATATTCCTGGGAAAAGACATCATTATCTCATAACCTAAAGAAAAACACATGCAGGAATTTTCTCTGCATCTGTATTCTTGAAATTGTCTTATAATTTTCAAAGAGAAATTGTGTCTGCATATGTGGCAGGCATTGGATCAGGGCTACATACTCAGAGTAACCTGATTTTCTTGACTGGGTTGGAAAGTGGTCTCAGAAGAGAAGAAATTTGACCATGCTTAAGGCCAGAACTGCATAATGAGACAGGACTGTGTTTCTTCCTGTTTGGCTTTTTTTCTATTTACTCAGTTTTGACACAATACTGTTTGGCACAGTGCATGGAAAGAATTAAAAAGCAAAAAGCCCTCTTCAATAAAAACCTCACAACAACCATCAAAATTGCAGTAGGTTAATGTCACTGGGAAAAATTTCCCTGTTTGCCTGTTTGCATAATTAACCAATTAATTTTAGCACAGTGTGTGTATAGTGCCACTCTCTATTCCCACAAACCTCACAATTTCTTGAGCCAATACTCAATGTGTATAACACACAAGGGCACAATCACAGCCTTAAAGACACCACTGGCTAAGTCACTTCACTGTGTTGTGGTAAAAGTAGCTTTAACCATCTCTTCTGGAGACTTAACTGCTTTTTATCCCTACAATTATTTTCCAGACCCATTCTACTGATGCCAGAAGGATTTTTGCTTTTATATTTCCTTCATATGTATTCCTAGCTCTGTAGATTATTGTTGTACAGTTATATAGTTCCTAGCCAGTTCCAGAGAGTTTCTCTACCTTTTCCCTACCCATGTATGTGGAAAGACAGAACACATTGCAGAGGCTCCAAACCCTGGGGCACCCAAAGCCCCTATCCTATCTTGTTTCTTCCTGGAAACCAATGCTGAAAACCAGCTCTTTAAGTCACATTTTCATAAACAAAGTTTAGTTCCTGTCTAAAGAGGGGCTACAGGAGAGGTAGAACCAAAAGGGGGAATTACTTCATCTTTTGTGTTTCTAACTGATGATTTTTGTCTGTTATGCTAATTTGCTAAACTTATAAAACTGTGTTCACCCATATGGGGGTGGGCATTTTAGAGATTTTCTATATTTGCTCCTGGTGGCCTCCAATAAAGACCAGCCTTTATTTTGCCTCCTATACTAATACTGTCTCAAAAGAGTGTTGTTTTATTTCCAGCTCTTTAAGGTATCACTAGAGCTGACACCTGCCTGGTTACATAATTTCAGATAAGGCGTGTGACTTACCTTTCCTTGGCAGCCTATCCAGTGCATCCTGCTCCTCCCTGTAATTACTTGAGACATAAATACCTGCATTTCCATATAGAGTTGTTCCTGTATTATATAGCACGATAAGTTCTTTAGAGAATCATGTATCAGATCAAAAATTGATGTACTGATGGCATCAAATACCCTTTTTTCCCAATCCATAATGTATGACTTTCACACCTTCTCGCACAATAACCCCACTTGCAGCCTTTTGCCTGTAAATTTCATTCAGTTTCAGAGATGGACCTGAAGATTTCCCATCTTGTTTGAGGTCTTCTGAAACACTGGGAGTACTTGACAGCTCTCATGCTTTTCATAAAATTCCCTAGCTCTCCATTATTCCTCATAATGATCTATTTTTGTGACCTGACATCATAGTATGAAATCACTTTTTTTCTGTGGTGGTGTTAAACTTCATTTGAATAACATACTCACTCTGAAGACCCATACATAATTCACCTCTTTCTCTTCCCCACAGTGGTGATGGCAGGTTTTTTTTTTGTTGAGTTTTGGTTATTTCTTTTTTGTGTCTGGATAGGTGTTGCACTGCACTCTTCATCATCATCATCCTTGGACTTGCAGTTATATCCACCCCACATTTCTGGATCTCAGTCCTCAGCAGGAACTGCCTCTCAGGCTTCCCAGACCTGTTTCTGTATTTCTGTTGCTTTTGCTGCAGTAGCCTTTCATCTCAGCCTGCCAGGATTCCCAGGCTCAGTGCACTCTGCAGCTGCCTGTGAACACGTCCACTTTTCTTTCTAGCCAGCAACATATCCCTTTGGCTGCCAAGTTTCACCCTCCCCTTTCATAATTGCCTCACTCCTGTCTGAGTGCAGCCAGCAGTTGTCACACAAATGGCTACACTAAGCACAAACAGTGAGTTTTCTCATAGTGTTCTTTGCTTTAGCTAATTCAGAATGCTATTTACCCCCATTATACTGTACAAATCCTAGCAGGTCCTTGTCCCAGGGACTGAGATTACGATTTTCTCAGTTTGTTTGTCTCAGGGCTGGGACCAGCAGGAAGTCGGTATTGACCCCCTTATTCCCTCCTACCTTGCTCTTCTACTCTGTGCCATTCTGCTAACACTCCAAAAGCACCAGTAGTGCAGTTATGCACATCTCATTTTTTAAAAATATTACTGACCCAGAAGCCAGCAAGTACTTAAGTTCATGACCCAAACCTTTATTGTTCTAATGAATTCAATAGATTTCCTGTGTTATTGAAAAGAATTTTGGCACAGGGAAAAATCTACACACTTCATATAGTTTAACCAAATCAGGATTGAGATGCTTTATTGGTTTAATAACTGCAGTGAAAACATTTTAATTTTTTACAAGTTGTCCAGAGAAGTTGTAGATGCTCCATTCTGGAAACATCAGGTTGGACATGGCTTTAACCAGCCTGGTCTAGCAGATGTCCCTGCTCATTGCAGGGGGATTGGACTGGAGGAGCTTTAAAGGTCCCTTCCAGCCCAGCCCAATCTATGATTCTTTGATAATTAACTGGAAATGAGTGAATGACGAAGTGTTAATAAACAGCTACAGCTCCTGAAGCACCTTTCTAGCATCAATCACAAGGAGCTCTAATCCCATGCACAGCCAGGTGCTCGCAGTGCTGTGGGCACACACCCCATCTGCTCTCACCCTCACCCACTGCAGCTGTGGTGGCAGATTCTCATCCTTTCTTTGGGGAGCATGGGTTGCCCCCTTTTTCCCTTCTCTCCCATGGCTGTTGTGGGCTCTCTGGTGCCACGTGTGACCCTGCAGCTCCACACATTCTGGATGGTGAGAAACCCCCATGAACCCAAGCAGCTTGGATTTGGAGGGGTCCCACTGCTGCCCATGCTGCCAGACACCCGTGCCATTCATAGCGAGGTTCCTCCATCAAGGATCTATCACCACTCCAGGGTTTCTCCCCCTCCACTGCTACTTTTCATGCCTCTTTCTTTATTTCTTTTTTTGTTTCAAAAGTCCCTTCTAATGCCCTGCAACTACCTCTGTGACGACATTGACCCCAAATAATCATTAACATGTATATGTGTTGCAACAGATCTAAATCTTTGCTCTACCATGTGCCTGATATTTCTTTTTCAGACAGGCATAAAACTGATTTTGCTTCTCTGGTGCTAAGAAGCATTGATTATTGGTGCTCATCAGGTTGCTCAGGAAAGGAGTTTCCATTCTGTATATCAAAACAATTTTTAATATAATTTCCAAGAACTCATCTCTGATGTTTAGCATCATAGCTCCTAACAGTTTCTGCATGAGCCACAGGTTAAAGCATTTATGTTTTTTTCTTTTCTGTTGATGGCAAAGGATGCACTTTTTTAACAGTCTAGAAAAAATGGGCCAAATATTGAATATCTCCCTTGGCTGCAATTCTTAATAAAATGTAAAGCCCAAAATGATAGGCAATTTGGCTGGAGAAAAAGCAGAAACAAGTAAAGTTGCCAGCTGCCGTTCTGAAAAGCAACAATTTCTCTATGCCTGGACATCAGCTTATTTCTCCTGGTTGAAGCAATCAATTTTGTTTACTCCAATTGCTTATGTCTGTTTACACTGCTGTAGCATCTGTTTGATTATTATATTTAGCAATCTAACTTGAAATATCATGGTAAACTCCATACTTATTTATACATTGTATTGGCTAAGTCTGAAAAGCCAGAATAAAATGTACTTTGAAAGATACAGAGAACAGTATTTTTCCATTTTTTTCAAGAAAATTTCCCCTTTGTTCCTCTGGTAGAAAAATGAAGTACCAGAGTATAAAACATGAGTGCCCTCTCTCAGATTTTAATTTGGTATAATATTAATATTGTAAGTAGGGAGAAGTGTAGGATAGACACTTTCTTGTTTGAATAGTTTTATTAAACTTTCAGGTAAAGTTATAGGAATAAACCTAATGCCACTTTGAAAGGTGATAATAAAGTTTCTGATGTTATTAAAAGCTGCTGTCACTTGGACTTAAATTTCCTAAGGCACATGTTTTCTGTTTTTTGCTCCTAACAAGATACATCAATCCAGAACATTATGATTATGGAAAGGTATTGTCTCTTAATAGATGTTTGATGTCCCACCCTTCTTAGGCCATTTAGATGTCCTTTCTGCACCTTCTCTTATTATCCTGTGTAATGCTTGAGACAGGATACCTTGAGGCTGTATACAGAGGCAAAATGATTTTTTTCCTTATGTTGTCCTAAAGATGTCCGCAATTTTTTTTGGCCTGTTTTTGCACAATATGCAAATGCAACCCCAGGAGTCTGAGCTGTAACTACCAGTGGTGAGCTCAGCTGTAGGTAAGCAGAGTTTAGATTATTTTCCCTTTGTCTTACATTTGGCTACACAGAAGCTCATCTGATGCTTCTTTACTGATGGAATCAAGTTTTACTTGAAGAGGGATTTCCTGCAGCCCTTTAGAAGGGCTTGAATTGTTGAGAGATCTCTGCATCCTCTCAGATTTTGAGATTTCATGGTTGTTTTATTTTCCAGGTCAATGTTGGTGTTTCAGTAATGGTGATTCAATAAATCCAGTTCCAGCACTGATTCTTAAGGAATTCCATTGCTGATCCTTCATCACCGTGAAGATGGTCTTCAACACCTACAGTTTGCTTCCTACCTACTAATTAACTTCAGTCAATAAAACATGTTTTCTTCCAGTCTCATGGAATTTTTTTTCCTTAATAGCCCTTAAAAAAAATGTGTTCAAAAGCTTTTTGAGAAGACAAATATATTAGGTTCATCAGACCACCTTTTGTCACTGTGCTCACTGATGTCTATCAGGACACTGCCTGTGTATGAGGGCTGTTAAATTTCTGGGGGAGAGAAGAAGAAGAAGGAAGAATCCAGGGCCCTGACAGTATCCTCCTGGGACTCCTGAAGGTTAGCCAGGCAACATTTCTCTCTACAGAAGACTTGCAGACTCTTTCCTACCATACCCTGCTTATCTGTGATCTTAGACCTTGGAGATAAACTGGATCTTATTACCAGGGTTGGAAATCAGGCTCATGTTTAATGTCTGTCTTCTGGATATCATGTTTAATACTTGACTTTCAAGATGCTCACAAAATAAAATGTCATTTTGGATTCAGTCTGCTCTAATATGCCTTTATCTCTATGACAAGCAATATGTATTTTCCCTAAATATAGGAAAAAGGCAATCTCCTTGGGCACTTTCTAGAGACAGTGTGACGTGTCTAGGAGACAGTTTCTCAAGCTGTGCTTCAAGTTTGGTCTTTTTTCCTCCCTGCTTTTTGCTAATGCTACCCTTTTTGTTTAGACATTGCCATCTGATCATTTTAGGATTATCTTTCTTAAGTTTCTATATGTTTTAAATACTATGTAGAGAAGTGTTTTTGACACACAATCTGATGTCACTTTTTACTGGGTTTTATCATTCATGAATTTACAGCAAAGGTTTATGACTCACAATCAGGTGAAATAACTATCTTCTGCTACCCAGAATCTCAAGTAAGAGTAAGAAATTCAGATTTAGAATCAAAGACTAGATTGTTTTGAAAGAGACATTGAAGATCATCTCATTCTAACCCATCTGCAATGAGCAAGGACACCTTTCACCAGACCAGGTTGCTCAAAGCCCCATGAAACCTGGCCTTTGTTTATTTTTCTCATGGTGATGCTTTGAAAAAAGAAGTTTACAAATTCTGAACATGGATACTCCTGATGACTTGTTACCTCCACCTCTGAAAGGTCTGTTTGACCTGCATGTGACCCACAAACTGCTCCACAATCTCAAGAAAACTTCATGCTTACAGCTTTGTCCTATGGTGTTGCTGTATGTTATGAAATCTCTTTGGATCAAGGCTGACTGCTCTGAACCTAGAAGCTTGTTTTCCATGCTTCCCCAGGTATACCTCTGACTATGTCACAAAAACAAGAAGTGATGTTGGAGGCTCAGATATAAAGAAAAGTTATTAGAAATTTGTGAGGATCAGCTGAAAGCAATTAAAATGTACATAACAACTTAGTAACTAAGCAGTCCACGCTTTCTGGAACAGATTCCTATGCTGCCAGCTGTTAAATAGTTCTTGTGACTCTGAATTCTGCCACAACTCTGTACCTTGCTAGGTTGTTGCATTTCTTTAAATAACCTCATACCAAAGTATATATCTGGGGAGAAAAATCCCACTTGTCTCTCTTGTACTGGTGAGATCTTTTGAAAGGCTTGAGTGGCAGACACATGAAGGATGACTGTCATTTGCACCCCTCAAATGCTTCTGTCTTGGTTTCAGTAATCAAGTCCAGTGTTTCCTGTCAGTATCTGATCTGCAGTTGTGCATCCTTGCACACCGAACAGCAGGCTCCTTACTCATAACTGTTCCTTCAGGTCAAAATACATTTAGTGTGTTTGCAGCAAAATTTTTTGCTTCTGTTTTCCCACATTGGGGAATGTAGATTCTGATCTGTTCAGAACATATCACGGTTTGCTCTCATAGAAGAATGATATTGGTTTTAATCAATAATTTTACTTGGCAGCTTTTCTGCTTTTGGACAAAGTCTACACAAAACATCTGTCTTGCCACTTTTTTTCTCATTTTAATTTCCAGCTTTCTTGACACATTCACAAAATCTTTCATTTCCAACACATTCATAGTTTATTTGCCCCTAAAAATGTTCTGGTTTTATACATCATAAAGAAAATCTCATTGCAAACATACCCGAGGCAAATAAAGCAATGTAGTGACACATCCTAGTAACTCACTCATTCATTCTTCTGCAATAGAGCTGATGGGTAGGAGGATCCAATTGCTCTACTGGTCTCAGGGGTGGAGTACGGGAAGATACAAAACTACAAAGAATGGAACAAATCTGTTTTGGGGTGGAAAAGCAACAAGTTTAAGCTAGCATCAAATACCACAAACATCCACAGGCACAAATGTACAGGCCACAGTATGTGGGGGTATTTTGTTTATTTTTCTTTCTAGACTAGAAATGCTATTATCCATCCCTAGTTCAGTGTCTGTTTTATTGATTGTATTCTTTCTGGGCAGACATTTTATAGGTTTTAAATAGCAAAGGCAAAGAATTGCCCTCAGGAAAATCTTTCCTGAACCAAAGAAATCTATTATTCTGACTTTTGAGAACTCTGAGTGAACCAAAGCAAGCAACAATAAAGGACTATAGTGACAAAAAGTCTCATGAAAAAAATAGGGATTTTTTCCTAGATGGAACCCTATCATGGCTTGCCTAGAGTAATTATATGAAAGTGAAATACATGCAAAGATTGGACAGTAGAGGGATGTTTAACTTGTAACTTCTTATCGTGCACATGAAGTGGGTTATTCTGTGACCCTGAGCAATTTCACATAATTCCCAGGCTACATTATATTTCCATATAACTGAAATAAAAATTAATACAGTGAATTGCTTTAACTGCTCTTCTCCTATCACTTTGAATTTGGTGTATCATTTTACCTCTGGAAATCTGGCAGCAGGCAGTGTCTTTAAAAATGTCTGGAGTTTAAAACTAAGAAAGGATCTTTTCAAATTTATCTCATGATGCATTGTCAGTCTTGGGGAAATAATCCCACCCTGCTCTCATACATTAAACCAGAGCACAGGCCATATGATCATAGGCCATATTACTAACCTCGACTGGGATATATGCAACTTGCTGACAATAGCCCAAATCATGGGATTGTGTTTTTGTGTGGATGACCTATATCTGAAAATTTACCC
>JAOTQP010001286.1:81000901-81014537 GCA_026413545.1 Cichladusa arquata | reverse complement strand
TTTAAAGTCTCTCAAGACTACCACACTAGGGGTAAAATATTTCTTCTATTAAATCTGATACAAGGAGAAAATGAAGAAAGACCTCTTCCGAATCCACTGGTATCCCTAAATGAAATTTAAATAAATATGTATAAACAAAAATTATCCTGAGACTGTGAACAGTAATACTTACACATGCTAAGAAGCAAAATCTTCCTCTCATATGCCCCTTTTTATTGAAAGGCAGCTCATAGTCATTAGCCCTTGAAAATTACAAATGCCAATCATTTGTTTTCAGCCTAAATTATTTTGGTAGGTAAGGTTATTCTAATCCTATGGGATCAACAACAGCAGGTGAAGATAATTTATTGAAAGAACATCCTGCTTCTTATCCCTGAAGAAAACCCTAAGGGGGAAAAAAAAAAAAAGGCAACATCAAAAATGTAGGCACCAAATGCAATGAGAATGACAGTTTTCCCTTATAAATAAATGTTTCTGGGATTTCTGAAAACAAGCATACTAAAGAAACAGTTATCAAGGGAAACCTGGTAAACAACTTTTTTTACTTACATATTTAAGAAAGCTATTGCTGTCTCTTTGTTATCAGTCAGCACAGGGGAGTGGCAACGACAGTTTCAGATGGCTGCTGCTCCTTGACTTGTATTCTATTGCATGAAGCTGAAGCAGGTCAGGAAAAAAAGGAAAGGGGAAAAAAAAAGGTCAGTCAAGAAAGAAGTAATTTTAGTACCTCTAAAGTAATTTTCCATGGTGAAAATTTAGACTTGTCCCAGTCAACCTGTCACTCCTTTGAAAGGAAGCTGATGCTGGCAGACATGAATGGTAGGTCAACAGCTTCTTCTCTAGTCCAAAGTAAGAAGTAACTTTACCTTTTGTGCCACTAGATATTGCTTCTTTATCTCCGCTGATTCAACCACAAAGTACCACTCTCACCTGCTAGAAAGAGGAAAACCAACCTCATTCAACAAGTTGATTGGAAATCTAATGATCAGTAGACCTAAATATATGAGGAATGATGACCATTACGTCTCAGTAGGCCTGAAAGAACAATCTGGAGCATTAAATAAGGCACAAAGCAGGAGAACTAAAACCAGCCGTGAGAAGTACTAGTCAGAGACTTAAATTGAATTTTTGTGACCTGAGTAGCCCAAAGTATCTTTTGCCATATCATATCACAATAGATCACTTTTTCAAAACTTGCTTTGGCTCTTGTGTGCTTTTCTTAGACTCATGCATCTGTGAATATTTAGAAGATTATTTAAGTAGAAATTTGAGAGTTTGAGTTTCTGTTTCAAATATTTTCTTGATTAGTAAGTTTTAATATACAAGAAGTTGAAATGTTGAATTTTTCTTGACATAATTTCTGTATCTCCAAGATAGACAGGACTTCTTTGAAGTTGAAAAGACTGCTATTCATTTGGGAAAAGATAAATACCCAAGAAAGTGCTGAGCTATCAAAACAATTCTGAGATACAAATTACATCCTGAGCTAATCATTCTCATTCACTGCCAAAAGCATCTTCCTTCCTTGCTTGCTTACAGTAGTAGAAATAGCAGCTGCTGTTGAAATCTCCCCTGGAGATTGTTAGGATTCCATGAGGAAAAGCTTTGCACTGGAGGCCAATTTCAATAAATAATAACAGCAAGTTTATTGTATGTGATATTTTTTTACAGTGATGCAAAAAGTTGACACTTACTTTCATATTAGTGGAACCACACATCAGCTGATGGAAATCTTTCTAAATATACTGTAAGTACCCACCTATGGAGGCAAATCCTTGTGTCTTGTGTTTCTGCATTAATGGGAGGCTCCACGTCCCCTGCTCTCACAGCTTAGTACATAAGGTGCTCACTGCAAGGCATAAGGTATTGACTGTAAGACATTATCCCTAAAGCAATATTGCTGAGGCCAAATATCCTTCTAGATGACTTCCAGAGACCTTTACTTCCCAGCAAAGAAAATGACGAACTTTTAAAATTCTGATCCATTTATGTGATTGTTTATAAATATACATTGCCTTTCCCAAGGCCTCAAAATCTGAGATTGCTGTGCAACGCACATAATCCTTGGATTTCAGGGGTTGAAGAAAAGATTTTTATTGCTGTAAGATTTTGAAACAATCTTTGCTTGCTGAATTACACGGGAAATGCATTTTAGATGGATTAATAGCACAAAAAATAAAGCAAGTGTTGAGGTTTCCACTGAAGGCTGTTTTAGGGTGTCATAGTTGATCTAATAAAATCAGATACTTCATCAACTGTTTTGGAAAATGCTGCTCCTATTTATTTTAGTGCAACTAAGGTCAGAGCTACTCTAATCATTCTTTGCTTTAAACAGAATCTCCAAATAAATTTCTCTAGGATAAATTAAATATTGACAAAGAATAAAACATTTCTGAGCAGGCATCAGAAACAATAAGAAAACTGTTTAAACAATAAAATTAAAGGGTGCTCAATAAAAGAACATGAAGAAGTGTGTTGTCTTTTAAAACCACTTTATTTATGGAAGTTTCTTTCACTTCTTTATTGACTCTTATTATCTTGTTTTGGCAGGTTTAATGAAGATTAATGACCAGTTTAACATTTCTTACACTACTGATTTAAAATTTAAAAAAAGATACAAAAAATCAGTGTCTCCAATCTGTTGTCTATGGAAACCACACTGTATTCTAAGAACAGTTTATAGCTTCATCGATTTTTAATGAAGTTAGTAATTATTAATATACTGTTTTATTCTCTTACTTGTACCTTGATTATTATGTGTTCTACATGGTCATCAATTCTTAAATTCGTGTATTGAGAATAGGTACTAAAAATCTCTGATTTATGGAATATATAGGAAAATGTAGCATACTAATACCACTATATAAAGGGAAAACATTAATTACTGGAATTTTGCCATATTCAACACATGGAGAAATAAGCATTTTCCCACTTCTTTATTTATTCTTCAATATCATATTTTCTAATTAAAAAATAGGGAAAAAATGCATCATTGTGAATATAATTAGAGTGAAATATTAAAAAAAAATCAGTTACCTAAACCTTGATATTAAAGCACTGGAGAATCTATCACAGGTAAGAGATGGAAAAAATAACTTTTCCTTCTCCAGTTACTATATGCTTTCTCTTACATGAGTCCAAATATTTGGATGAGATGGTGAGCATCTGAAGCTTCTCTTAAAGATATTATTTCAGTTCAACTCATTTAGTGTTGCCCTCTTATGCCATGCATCTCATGAGGGAGAACAGAAGTACTCTTCTGGGAATTAAGCTGTTCAGATCTCTGTCATTGCCATTGAAAATTATCTACTCCTCTTTCTCTCTCCAAGAATGTTATTTGAAAAGTGTAGTCACAGGACTCAGGATTTGCTGAAGAATAACCAGTGTTTTTTTACTGGGTACTCTGCTTGTACTGACTTAGTGAAAATATTCACTTTCCATCAAGCCCAATCCCTGCTTAGTTGTTAGCATAGTTTTCCCCATATTAATAACATGTTGTTTGAGTCTGCTGCTCATTCACATTAGTCAAAACCTGGATCAAAGCCAGATGAAGTTAACAGATTTACTCTGGTGTAAGTCCAGTGTAAAAGAAATTACTTTTGATGCAGATTGACTTGTCTTGCTTTTAAGAAATATTTGCCCATGCATGTAAAGCAAACCACTTTATATGCTACTCAAGGATAAAAACCTATCATGCAGAAATTGAAATTTACGTCCAATTTCTTTTTCCCAGCAGATACTGTGTCAAAGAAAGTAAAACATAAACAGCTGGTATTTCTTCCCAGAACAGATCTTTTGAGCTCTATACTCTTCTATGAAATTGTTTTCGGGTCTACTCCTCCAGATGTCACCTTACTTGAAATTTTAGCTATACCTCTCTTACAAGTGTAATGCCTTATCATACAGTAACAGGTAGAGTAATACCTAAACTTTTGTGGTTTTTTAAGCTGTGCTTTCACAGTACCAAAGTCATATGATACAAGAAATTAAAAGAAAATGAGTGATACAAAGTTATATAAATACAATAGTATAATGTTCCCACAAAAGTTGCAGTCACGTACATTTTCCAGACCTGTTCAAACTATTTGAATTGATGCACTGAAATTTTAAAGCAACAGAATAAGCAGCTGAAAACAGTGGGGGGAGGGTATGAAGGATTGACCTTTTTTTACTTTTCCGGTAAGTATTACAGGTTTTCTAATCTCCTGAATAACTGTTTCATAAGGATTGGAGCTTTGAAACCATGGGATTCAGGAAACTTGAAATAGTGTCTCTTTTCACATTCCACTTCAGACACTCTCTATATTTCTCCTATTAGTTATTTTGAAGGCAAGTATGGCACTGAACATACAGTTTCCATCAGCATTATTCCTTATCATAAATGACACAACATTAAAAAAAAAAAAAAAAGAAGTGGGATCAAACAAGAAGACTGAGAAAAATTGCATTTTATATTTGATTAAATAAAAAATCCTTTATTTTCTGCCTGGAGCAGATCTACTGTAAATCTGAGATTATATATAAAATATAGAGGAAATTTTAGATTGCAAAAAAGTTGGATGTTGTAAAAATAAAGAAAAAAAAGAAGAAAGAAGTGAGGAAGAAGTCAAGCTAACAATCATTACAACTTGAGACTCAGAAGTGAAAAATCCAAGTATTTCTATACAAGTGCCAATTTCCACTAACTAGTGTTGCAAACTTATCTGTATAAGACAGGTGATGCAACACTTAAGTAGCTTGTACAGTTGTTTAAACAATTTAAAGAGAAGGTTATTGATACCAAATGATGCTTCTGCAGATAATTTCCCTGATGGCAATGCTTGTTTATACTATTGCACTGATTGTTCAATACTACTTTTCCTCACTGCTATAAGGCTCTCGACATTTTGATAGTTCTTTCATATTGCTCTAGAAGATCATCAACAGCACTGTGCAGCGCTGCTGCTAATGAGGCTTGCTTCACATAAAATAAAATGAAGTTGTTTGTAGTCTAGATCAGTTCCTCTATTGAACTTCTCGTGTATCACCATGAAATAAACAAATCTAAAAACCCAACTGGGCTGAGAAGAACAGAGATAGCAGGGGAAGGGTGGCAACAGATGACTGACAAAGACAAGGAGACAGGTGTGAATTGCTTTAATCCAGAATCACTTCAAAGAAAATAGTTCTGTTCTCCTAGATTGCAAGAAGTGGTAAATGACACAAAACCTCTGAAGCATAAGAAAAGAGAAAGTTAAGACTGGGGAGATCAGAGATAGAGTGGATTTGTAAACAGAAATAGTAAGGTTTGTGAGGAGGTGAAGCAATCTTATGAGTACAGAGCACTGTTCTTTCACAGTTCATCTGCTGCTTGTGACTCTGGGAGTGGAGGAAAGTCTGCAGCAAATCTGCAGAAGGAGTGTGGGATGAGTAAGCAGCTTATATAACTCACAGGAGCAGATGCAAATTATTAGGTCTGCAGGACAAATAAAGAAATAACCAGTCAAAGACCATAACTATAAATCACAGAGCAGGCTAAGGATTATGGAGTTAGTGGCTAGAATTAAATTCAACACAATGTGTAAAGGCAATAAGGCAAGGAAAATATAATTCCAGGAAGTGAGAAGAGAAATGCTGAGCAACATTCTGAATATTTATTCTTGACACTAAACAAGGGCACTAATGAGGCCATATTTGAAATGTCACATTGATTTTCTGTCTGATTCATTATCCTATAGATGAATATGACTTTATGGAAAGGGTAAAGCTTTAGCAGACAGCTGGCTACATACGTATCTATGAAATAAAAAATACCAAGAAAGGGTATTGCTTATCATGTAAATATCCACACTTTAACCCTTTGCTTGCTTTCTGGGCACTGTACTGTCCAGGAGTTTGGCTCACTAATTAGGGCCCAGCTTGACATATCATGTCTGTGGGACTTTGACTCTGTTTCACTGACGAAACTGGTACAGACCTGTGAGAGAATCCATAAATTAAAACAGTGCAGAACAGAAAAGCAGAATTGTGGAAGTGAAATTATTCAGTTTGTGATGCTCATTTCCTCTTCTGAGGATCCATTTCAGCTTCTACCCATGCCAAATTATTTACTTTATCTTAGTCTATATCCATCTCTGATCTCCTAGGCTCTCTTCTAATTATGTACAGGTTCCTTTTTGGGATCCCAGATTCTTGTGAGGCCTTTACAAACCTTGTAAACCTCTCCATAGGAAGCATGGAATTAGCCTTCATGCAGCAAAAGTGAGGTATTGCCTTGTCAGGCTATACAGGACACCCATGCTGTGAATACATGTACTGGCATAAATTCCTGAACTATTGGTTCCATAATCAACAATAAATGACTGCAAAATGTATGGATAGGCTTTCAGAGTCAGAAGTGGTTTTGGACCAAGACCTTTTATAGAATGTGTCACAGCCTTTTTAAGGCAGTTCTGTGTTCAGACCAGGTAAAAGAAGCTTGACAAGAACTAACTAGAGAAACTTCACAATTGTATTAAATGAAAGACCATAATAAATATATTTGCTTTATGATCCAGACACATAAAGAAAAGATACATAAAAGTTTATGAATGGACCTATTATAATATCAGTTCTCCCTCCAGTATATATACATGAATAATATTTCACATACATCATTATTCTGAGAAAAAAGAAGAAACAAACTGTATTTTTAAAAAGTTAGCATCTGTATGATGGCACTGTAATATAGATCTTAAGTGAATGACATGGACTAGCTGTAGTAAAACTGAAATACACACAATATTTTTCCATGGACCATTCAACAGTGGCAGGTGTTTTTAAAGCCTTGTGACACTGAGGATAGGAATAATATGGAGGTGGGGGAAAATGGAAAATAAGCCTGAAATCACACTCTGGAAAACCTGCTTAGAAATTTCTTGAGCACAAAATAAAGACCAATGACATTTGCTCTAATGAAAACTGCTCTCATGAAGGAAATTACATATTCCAGGTAAATTATAATTAAGTTCTCCTTACACATGCATGAACTAATGCTCTGTTCCAGGTAAATATTATCCAAGGATAAATATAAAGAAAATATATTCTGATTTTCCCATGCCTGAAATGGTTGATTTTCTATGACTTGCCCTGAATTCAAACATATCTGAGAGATCCATATGCAAATGGATATAAATTTTGTGAGAGATTGAGTCTCCTTAATAAGAACATCAGTGATTTCTAGAAAAGAAAACCAAATACAAAAAAAAAAGTATTTAAAAAAATGAGATTTCCATCTTTTACTACATGAGAGTCCCTCTAGTAATTTAATGTCAGTCTTGTTAATTCTTGACAAGCTGACAAACCATGAAATTCAGCATTATTAGCATGGTAAAGCTGTGAAATCCTTCATCTGCTACCATGATCTGTACAAGCCAGTATAAGAAAGAGTGTTGAGTAGTAGAGAGTTATTTGAATCTCTGCCAGATTAGTTCCTGCCTGCATAAATAAGAGAAGACCAAGTTTATTCATATCACCTGCCCAAAGGGTGTGTCACAAAGTCCCTGCATACAGCTTCTAGCAGATTTCTTCATTGCCCTCACAGATGATGGTAGGTAAAGTTATTGTTTCAGTCAAAACCACCTGTGGTTTCTGGATCAAATAAACCATTTGAAGCTGCTGTCTACCTCCTTGTCTTCAGTGGTGTTTAACACAGAAACACATCTGGCATATATCCATGCTTTTTGTGGGTACAGCTCATAAATAATTTATAAAATAATTTCTGATAATCAGGTAAGATGAAACTTAACACTACCTGTGGTCAACACTTTTCGGAGGAGAACTTCAGTTTCCAGCTTCCTGCTTCAACCTCCACTGCATCAGAAGCACGGGAATGGTATGGGCTTTGTGATGGCTCACTCCCACCAGTTGTGCTTTTAAACAGGGTCAATTGATAGAAGTAAAAAGGAATAGAAGAGTGTAATGTAGCACAAGCTCACAATTTTAATTCAAATTTTTACCACACTAAAATTTGGTGGGAAAGGGAAGGAATCTCCTAAAGGAAAAGAAAAAAAAAAAACTATTAAAAAATATGTGATTGTACTAAGGAGATTTATATAGAAACACACTTCTAAAATAAAATTTTTCAGCCAATTTTCCTTAAGAATAAAAAACCTGACTCAACTTTTTTTAGTTCTTTCTTCTTCACACAAGTAATCCTACATGTGGGCTAGTTTTTATACAAGATTTTCTTTGAGACTAACAAATTCTGAAAGCCTTGTGACCTTTCTGCAGAAGTTTGATTTTTCACCTGTGACATTCATAAACAAATGCAGGCTTCTGTTCTGAAAGAGATATAATTCAATATGGCTGTTGTGGTTTAACCCCAGCCAGCGACCAAGTACCACATAGCCTCTCACTCACTCACTCCTCCACCAGCAGGATCAGAATCAAAAAAGTGTTAAAACTTGTGGGTAGAGATAAAGACAGATTAATAGGGAAAGAAAAAGCCACACACACAAGCAAAACAAAACAAGGAATTAATTCACTGTTTCCCATGGGCAGGCACATGTTCAGCCATCTCCAGGAAAGCAGGGCTCCGTTACATGGAATGGTGTGGGCTTGGGAAAATCAATACCGTAACTCTGCATGTCCCCCCTGCATTCCCACTTTATGTACTGAATACGATGTCATATGGTATGCAATATCCTTTGGGTCAGCAGGGGTCAGCAGTCCCAGTGTGCCTCCTCCCAGTTCCCTTCACACCCCCAACTCCTTTGGCATCATGGCCATATGAAAACAAAATACTTTGTGTAAGCCCTGCTCAGCAATAACAAAAACATCCCTGAATTATCAACACTGTTTCCAGCACAATCCAAAACACAGCCCCAAACTAGCCACTGTGAAGAAAATTCCACCCCAGCCAGCACCAGCACATTGGCCCATGGGGTTTGTTAGCTTTTTTATCTTAAAATACCAAGTATTTACTTCTTCAGGAAGGATATAGTGGTTCTTTGTCAGGTAATGGTGGTTTAAACTTTAATTCATTAATGTGTATTAGAGATTTTATATTGTCACTTGCAATATGCTGCAGGGCTATGAAGCAATATTACTCAGCATATTACAACAGCCACAAGTCACGTAAACATATTTAAGGTCACAAACTAAACCAGCTGGAGATAAGTTTTATCTGGTAGAAATAAAAACACCACCTGGCTCTTCCTCACTGTTAAATGCATTGCAGGAATAGACATATCATAAGATATCTGACAAACTAATTTTTAAAGCATTTGAATTTATTGCTTGGTGCCCTTTATTCCATTAAGAAGTGGTTTAAAGGCATATGACTAACAGAAATGAACATCTGAAATATTACTTTAGTTCAATCAAGAACAGGCCAGAGGTTTAACATCTCCTGGTCTAAACTGAAGAAGTGATTTAATACTGAAGTCCTGCCCCAGTTTAAGACTGGGTAATAATCAGGGTAGCTTGTGATTCTCTGCCTTCCTGCAACCACCTTCCCCACTCCCTTATGAACTACCAGCAGCCTCTCTCGTTTATCTAATTCTGTTCATGATCCCAGAAGAGGTCATTGGTCCCAAACTGACTGCCATGCTTTGGGCCCCAGATAGTACCCTCCAGCTCCCCTAAAACCATCAGATTGGCTAGTGCTAGAAATGAGGAATTCACTATCTACAGCATGTACAATTCCCTGCTTGCCAGGGAAATAAACAGGAGGCATGCTCTGTTCAGTGTGAGTGACCTGCAACAACAAAAGACCCATAACTAATAAGTAAAAAAAAAATAAATAAGAGGAACAGCTAACTATCTCATCTAGTCATTAAATTAGAGAAAAGAAGGTGGAGGGGATGGAATCCTAACTATCGCTCTTCCTTAATTCAAAGTCAATTTAGACATCCACATGACTTCTTCATATCAGACTAAACAGGCAAAACTAATGCCATATTCCTGAAATTAAGATACTTCATAAATGTACCTCTTGATTTAACTCTTGTTGAAAAAGTTGCTATGACATTTTATAACTATAAACTAGGTGATTTCAGTATCTACTTGCTGGAATTCTATTTATCCTATTTATCTCTGAGCATAAGATGCTGGTAGAGTTGAGAACATGAGCTTTAACAGGAAAACACTAAATACGTTTTTTTTACAGATAATATTTTACAAATATGGACAGATACTTGGATTAACTTTTTTATAATTTAATTGAAGAATAATAGCCCAAATTCCAAACCAAGCACATCTTCACAGCTCCAAGTGATTAAAATTAGTCATGCAATGCCAGAAAGACTAATTTATCAGTACAAGTACTTTAGGCATACTAGAACAGCTAATGCTTTTTTTTAATATGCTATTGCTGTTATAAAAATGCAAGCTACTCATTAACTGTCTGTAAAAATTTTTATGGATTTATTGCTTAATTAGGTTTGTACCTTTATTTGACAGGGTTTATTAAATACAGCATATAATCCTCTCAATTCCATGTAAAAGTCCAACTCAGTTTTTGTGAGAGCCTACATTAAAGCAGAATTCAAGGAAAAATAAAATCTCTAAATTCACTGCAAGGACTCTAATTTTATGGCATATTGTAACAAATAGCTATTTATTTACATTCTTTCAAAATTTTTAATGACATTTTTTTCCACTTAAAAGAAGTTATGTCTCCAAACACTGAATGATGATTTTTCTCCCCCAAACACCCATCTGCTCTTTCTCTGTGATGATGTGCTAAGTAGCAGTGTTGAATTTTTAGTACCCTCCACAGGGGAAGACAGTGGGCACCATGAGTGTAACTGTCCCATTTCTTTTATGCCCAGGAAATCTGTGGATGGCCCATCCCTGGAAGTGTTCAAGGCCACGTTGGATAGGGCTTTGAGCAACCTGATAAAGTGAAGGGTCCTGCCCATGGCAGGTAAATTGGAACTGGATGATATTTAAGGGCCCTTCCAACTCAAACCATTCTATAATTCTATGGCTCTTCAGGGACAAGCAGAAAGGGAACACTCCTTATTGGCTGATGTCTAATCCAACCTCTGATTTCAGAGGCTAAACCCTTATGGCCCAAAACAAATATTTTTTCAAATACATACAAAGACGAGAGAGAATCCTCCAACCAAGTATCTGGAGAAGAGCAAATCAATCACTAGTTTTGCTTTCTTTTTCTTGTGTGGAATTTAACTATGTCTTGATAAGTGAACATCAAGCAGAATTATTATTCAGACATTGAGCCCAAATCTGCTTGTCATGCTCAACGTATATTGCTACACTGAAGTAAATGGTGCAGATTTTACTCCATTGATGGCAGTCCTGTCCCACCTGGGCAAATGACCACTTGCCACGTGAGAAATGACCCTGTTATTCAATCTGTCCAAAGAGCCTGCAGCTAGCTTAGTGTCAGCCCAGTGTATTGCCATGGGAGAGTTGCTGGCATTTCTCACTCAGCAGACATGCCAACAGTGTGAGCAGGCGCGAGACAGGGGTTTCATAAACATTTCCAAGTCTCATGGAATTATCCTAGCCACTATGATATTTCTGGCTGGTAAAAAAGTGTACTTGTCACATAAATTTTATTGACCCTGGCATGTAGAAGGAGAAACATGGATAATAAAGTTGCTCAGGATATGAAAACTATGAGGCAGAAACACAAGGATTAATGACAAACTGGCAAGTCTTCAAAGTGCTCTGAGGTCTCTGGTGCTTAGAAT
Source organism: Cichladusa arquata (assembly GCA_026413545.1). Taxonomy (NCBI): domain Eukaryota; kingdom Metazoa; phylum Chordata; class Aves; order Passeriformes; family Muscicapidae; genus Cichladusa; species Cichladusa arquata. The sequence continues at coordinate 81,002,856 of JAOTQP010001286.1, read as the reverse complement.
GAAATCCAATCCTGCTGAAGGCACAACAAAATCCTTATGTCTCATTGCAACTTTGGTTAGAAAGGTTAAAACAGTTTCTTACGCTTCCCTTAGCATTGGCATGAATTCACAACTTCAATGCACTGTCTGAAAAGATTTTTTTTGAAAGATGAGTGACAAAAAAGAACTGAAGAAACAAATTTAAATAATTTTGCACTTTAAAAACCCACTCAAAGTGCTTTGAAATTTCCACCCTAAAAGAAAACACTTATGTAAAGCCAACAGAAGTGTGAGCAGTTTCAGGGCAAAACAAATATGCATAGTTTTCAAGACAGATCTAATATTTAGGAATAAGAATAGCTGAAAAGAGGAATGAATTGTCATTCAGCAACTGAACATTGAACAAATGTTTGTGTCCCTACAAAATAAGATAATAGGGATAAAAAATCATCCAATTTCAAACAGTTTGGTTTTTTAAATTTTTTTTAGTTAGAGAGAGGTCCTTGGGAAGTAGAAACATTAAGAAATTTACTATTGGTGTGCAAACATTGGGACTTGCAAAGCACTAAGGTAGCAAAAACGAAAGAAGTCATACATTTTACCTCAGAAACTGCAAGGAAATGGAAAGATTGATAAAAACTTGCAGGTAATAATAATTTCAGAAGAACCGACAAATGGCCAACAATAAGCAAACTCATCTGCAACACGACAAAAATATTTCCATTGTTGTCCTACAGGACTGGGTGCTATAAATTTGTATTTGACTGAAATTGTGACACTAGGCAAGACTGCATCCCCTTGGAAACCATGTTGAGACCATTCTTTTCATTAATCTGTTGGTAACATTTTTCCAAATGTAATCCAGAGCAATATGACAACAGCCTGTTAGGGCCTATGCTGTATGTCACATAGCAGGCAAGATATTTCCCCCTCCCCCCCATCCCAGCCACTGTTTCCCTCATACCTGCCATACTCTGTTTTCTCTTATCCACCTCTGGCATAGACAAGAAAGCATAAAGAAAGGAGGGATGTTGGCCAACACATGGACAGCAGAGTCCTTGTGTGCTCATGGGGCTCAGGGACAGAGATTATCACATGTCATCTCTCCTTTGACACGACATCTGCTGTAACATAAACTGTTACTTGCGTTTTGTGAGATTACTCTAGCACTAGTGGCATGAATTTACTGCTGTGATCGTTGGTAGTCATGAAAGTATGAAGGTGCTGCAGAAGAAATAAGGCATGTTAGTATAAAAATGGTACAAAACAGTAATATCTTAGAGTTGCTAATTCTAAAGGAAACTGACACTTTGATTTTATCTGTATTTTTTCCCATTTTTTTATAATTTTGTGTGGAACCCTTTCAAGATACAATATCTGTCAGAGCCTAAAAATCCACCTTGTCAGCTGTGGTTACATGTCTGAAAATAAATTTACAAATGCATTTCCTTCTTATTATTTCAGTATCATTAGAAATCTTGAATTTGGCAATGTTGTTTGATAATTATAAAGGCTTCTACCACAGGGGTGATTAAGGTTTGGCCTAGAAAAGGACGTTAGAAAGAAATCCTACCTGTAGCTTTCCTCTGTCAGAAGTGTCTGCTGATAGGATATGGACTATATCCATAGGACAGGATCACATCAAGACTGGCATCCTAATAAAATAAGATTTTAAGTTTTAAAAAGCAAACACCTTTAAAGAGAGAATGGTAGCAATTTTTTAATAGATGGAACTTGTTTAGTACGCATTCAGACACAGAAACTCTGAACGATTTTCAAACCATGTCTTGGTTGCTTATGATGACATTCCTCATGTTATTTGCAGCACAGAGGAGAAAAGCATATATGTGGGAATAATTAGTGACATTAGCATATCCATTAACAATGCCCATATTATTCCTTAGAATCTCCATTTTTATTTTTAATTTGGAGATTGACAGTTTTATATAACATATGCCCATCACAATTTTTCATAT
>JAOTQP010001286.1:80990756-81000801 GCA_026413545.1 Cichladusa arquata | reverse complement strand
TTTTTAATTTGGAGATTGACAGTTTTATATAAAATATGCAAATCACAATTTTTCATATATATGTAATAATACTTCTAGTTCTTGACTAGGCAAATGGCTTGAAAAAATGAAAAAATGAAAAAAAAATCCTGATAAATCAAAGTAGAAACTAAAAAAAAAAAAAAAAAGCCTCTTTCCCATTGTACTCATGGCTTAAGGCAAGATTCCTTGAAAAATAAGACAATTGCAAAATTTATTGACTAACCGAGTATTTTAAAGTTAATTTTATCTCATCATTTTCATACAAAGTAATTCTTCATGTCTTAAGAGCAACAATGAAGCTAGATGCTTGTGTGATTTATCTGGCTATCTAAAATCTGGCATAGAGAACAAGGTCTTTGGAGCCCTTTTGATTCACATATTTTTCTTTTTCAATATACATGAGTTTAAAATAAAATGTCAATTGCACATGAAAGTTTAAAATTTACCCTCCATGATCATATAATTGTTCAAAATTTATTGGAAGGCATATATAAATTTGGAGCAAATATACCTAAAGCACATGGAACTTTCTTGTGAATTCTCCCAGACCAGTTTTTATGTTAGGAGCTCAACACTGATTTATTCTTTCAAAGATACCCTTTCTGACCTGTCAGACCCCAGCACGCTGCTTTCAAAACTCCCTCAGGATCTATTCTACACACTTGACCCAGCTTATTTGGGAAGCCATAATCTTTTATGCTCAGCTCCTAGAGCTCTTTAAGCCAGAAGGGGCCTCTCTGGCTGTTTCATCTGTCTGCCCACATAACACAAGCACAGAAGCCTCCACCCATAATTTCTGCCTTAAACCCATCACTTTCATCTCAATGGTATCTTCTCTTTTATAGAAGACACATAATCCTGAAAGCCAAAATAGGCTGTAAAAGTGGGCATTTGTCAATGATGGTTATAGTTCCCAGCTCCCTTAGGCCTCGGGCAAATTATTTAATCAGAGGATCCCAGCACTGCATTTGTTCTCTAGGAATAGCTTTATTTCCTGTCACATACTACAGAATCTGGAATTTGCTGTTCCTTATCTCACACTGCTTTAATACTTCCTACTGGGTACCTTTTAATTTATCTCACAGCAGGCAATAAACACCTCTGTACCCCTTTGTACCTTTTGAACCCACCTCTAGTGGTGAATTCTCCCTATTGTGGTAGAAATTAATGTATAAAAAGAGCCTTCTTTTCACAACACCCAGCACTTTCCTATAGGACTGAAAGCTTCTCCTTATCTTCAAACACTCCCTTTGGAGTGGATAATTAGCAGGGGTGACCAGTGTATTTATATGGGTTATCTCCACACAATATGATTATGGGGCTACTTTTTGTTTTGCTGGCTGGCAGGAGCCTTTGTTTTGCCTTATGAAACATCTCAGAATGACTGGAAAGAGCTGGAACTGCAGTAAGGAAAGTGTAGCTGGTTCACCTACACTGTCAAGTAGCTGCTGCTGCTGTAAGAGAAGAGAGGCTTTACATTGTCATGTACTGAGCGCTCTAGCTATTATGCCAGGTTACTTTTAGACACATTAAACCTCTCCACAGCCTTCAAAAGGATAATGACTGTCCTGAAACTTCACCTTCCTCTTTTTTCCATGCATGAGGTTATTTATACAATTATGCCATTTAGTGTTTGACCCATTTAAAACTAGTGTACACATCTTTGCTGTGTAATAGGAAAAAAAAACACAGAGCAGCCTAGAGAAGATTTTACACTTACAAGAATGTGTGCATATGCAAACCTGGCAATGTGAATCTTACTTACTCCACATGTTGGTATTGTCTCACAGTTTTCTACAGTGTACTTCAGCCACACCTGTGACCCCACATGATCCCTACAAAGTTTTAAGGTATCAAAGACAGTATTGTGTAAGACATTTCTCTTCAGTTTGCATTTCTCATTCAACTAATGCACAAATATTCCTCCTATAAAGGACAATTGTTGTCTATTAAGACAATTGTATCATAAATTTCACCTATGTGTCAAGTACTAAGGCCATCCATAGTTCATAACACTGTGCAAGATTCAACCTGGGAGCAAGACTTTCCTTCACTGTGTTCCTTAAATGTATCTAACAAGCTCCTATCTCCAAAGAGCTCATGGATAAAAGAAGTTCTAAATCTAAAATAAGAGCAGGTATGAATTTGAGGATCATCAGGTAAAATAGTGAAGTGTACTTGAAATATGTTTACAAGTAGATATGATGTTAGGTGCCACTGATTAATTACTTCATTTCAAAATACTTCTAGTTTTTTTTTATTAAATGGGCTATATTTTAAAATATTTATTGTTGGGTGTTGAGAACTTGCAAAAAGCAAAAAATAATTTCATCTACAAGATAAACATTTTTATCCCTCATTAAAGGAAAGGTAGGTGAACATGTAAGAGCAGAACAGGCATCTTTCCTATTCTATGCCTGAGAAAAATTATTTGGTAAATGATACAACTGGGAAAACCATTTCTTAGTGTTTACACTGCCTGTTAACAAGTACCTCATTTATATTATCATTCCTTGCTAACAGTTGTTTACACAATTCATTTTGATATTCTGAACAATCTCAAAAAACAAACTGAAGAGCTTAAACAAAAACACATCAGAGTCAAGGAAATCATAAGAACATTTCCTGGTTGTGTTTTGGGGCTTGGGTGTTACTTTTCCACAGGAGAAATCATCTGCTTCTTGTCAGATATGTAATGATTAACAGTAAGAATAAGATAAAAATCTTTCTAATCTAACAACTAAAGAATACCCTTGATAGTAACTGAACAACTGTTAATGAATTCATTAGCATAGAACAAAAGGAAATAATAGCCTCATTTAGCAATTTCACACATTATTTCTATGCAGTTTCAGCAACCTTTTAAAATGTGTTAAAATGAAAATAGGCAAATCTTGGATTTTAAGTAATGTATTTGTAATACGCATTACAATAAAAAGTGTCAAAATACAACTTTTCAAGGATGCATCCAGCTAGTTTCTGCGTGTGTTACTGAATAAATCAATAGTGATGGAAGGAGAGTCCCAAAGAGGCTAACACTGGCATTTGGAATGCATTTTTTAGAATCCAATTTTATATTTGAAATGTTTTCATAGGTCATGACATGAACATGTATTGAAGGGGCTTTTTAGATGTAAGAATAAGGGTCTCTTGAACTTAGAATAGAGAATGGTGTAATGCGACTTCTCTGAAGGAATCAGGCAGTCCAGGCCAAATAATGTTGTGTTATCTGGATTCCCATCACTTTTGCAGGTTTGTCTAAGCAGAGAACTACAGAATACCATTTCGGTCATTTCACATAATGCTGAGGCTTATTTTCTTTTTTCAGGGTTCGGTTTAAATGAGTGAGAAGGTATTTCTTATTTGGACTTAGATGTTTATTAGTTCTTATTTATATTACAGTGTTACAAAACATGAGTTTTATAGCACTTCAAGCTAACAAACTAAAAATGGAGTTTTATCTTTCTTAATACAAGGCCTTTTAAGGGAAAACTGCCTTATTATGAAATTCCACTTAAATTATTTTTACTTTTAACATAATAACCAACTACTCATGGCTCACAATGCGGAATTGTTATTTAATCATATAATATCACCCAAACTCATGAAAAAGGTGAAGAAGAAAAACTAGTCTCTGCTCTAGAACCTCCATCTTGTTTTATGTATATTACTATATTCTAAAACCTTTAAGTTTCCCACCATGTGATATTACACACTTGTATTTAAACTACACACCCATAATTCTAGTTCTATCATTTAACTTTGGAAACCTTCTCTACAGCATCAGGTCAAATGCAGTGTTCTGCTTGGGGTTGGTGCCTGTCAGCACAGAAGGTCTAAAATTCTCAGTGACCAGGGTTCCAACAAAATAGCAATGAAGTATGAGTGGAAAGTTCTGACACAGCAAATGTATTTCAACTCCACTTTGTTATCTTTCTCAAATTCTGTCACACATTCCCTTTTTGCTTTTAAAGGAGTATTTATGAGAGGGTAGGAAACCAGTTATCTTGAATAGCACATGAAAGTACTTTTTGTTTTAAATGTCTTCAGATGTGCCATTTTCTTGATATTATTTAGGAAATTCGTGTTTGCTCTTAATGATCTTATTAGCAGCATCCCATCAGTAGACACAATTATTTGTGATCTTTCCTCAGCCCTCAAACAGGGAGCATCAGTGTTAGGACTTTGCAAAATGCAGAAGCCAGCCACTCTGATCGATAAAGAAACCAGAAATATCGACTGCTTGTGAATGGCACATCTGAGCAATCCATGCCAAGATTTAGAAGGTAAATAGAAGATAAAGTAGCAGGATTATGATAAAGAAGACCAGTTTACATTCCACTTTTTACTCTCCCTCATGAACTAAAAAAGTCAGCATCCTGTTTACACAAGGGAAGATCTTCTGTTTTGTGAGTACCTACGAAGTGTAGACACTTAAAGCTCCCTTTTTCTATCAGCAAGCTGCTATTTTCCTTCTCCAATAAAGGAAAAGAAATCTGAAATTTTAGATTTAATTAGAATTTAAACTCTAGGGGAAAGCATGCTTCTCCTTTTGAATATATGCTAATTAGGTTTGACATTTCAGTAGAAATTACAAATGTTTCTGCATATTCACACATATTTATACATAAAAAATATACACATATGCACTCCAGACACAGACGCTGTGCACATCAAATGAAGTTGTCACATAAGTATTCACGGCTACACACAACTTTGCTTTGCCCAATAGAGAATACTACAGAGACAAAGGTTTAAAGAGTGAGTGTACATAGTAATCTGGCAGCCAACATATACTTCCATTGTTCCAGTAATTCAAAGAAAAAAAAAAATACCAAAAAATTATTTTTTCCTCCAGACGCAGCAATATCGTGGCCTGTCTCGGATGCAGAAGCTTTGCAACGCAGGGAAGCTGTAAAGGGTGTATTCACTCCTCCAGAGGGTTGCAAAGGTCAAAGTAACTTCACCTGAATAAGCCAGTAGCTAGGAAATGTGATCTCAGATTTGCCTTAAGTGGATCAATATGCAATTTATAAAACCACCTATGCTCCACTGAGGTGTATGCTTGTATGCAACAAGCAAGGCATAGAATTTAATGACACATATTATTTATTTCCTAATAGCATAATTATTGTCTTCTCTTCTATGTGGTAACCAGTGACAGGACCCGAGGGAACGGCATAAAGCTGTGTCAGTGGAAGTTTCGACTGGATATCAGGGAAAGATTTTTCACCCAGAGGGTGGTTGGGCACTGGAACAGGCTCCCCCGGGGAGTGGGCACAGCAGCAGCCGGACAAAGCTTAAGAAATGTTTGAACAACATTCTCAGACACAGGGTGTGATTCACAGGGTATCCTGTGCAGGGCTGGGAGTTGTTCTTTGATAATCCTTTGATGATCCAGTCACTTCCAACTCAGGATATTCCATGATTCTATGAACTGTATCCCTTTTATGAACTCCTGTTTTTTTTTTCCTATGCTGGACTGGCATATGAAAATTTTTCATGAAGAAAGCTTTCCATGGGAAGCTATTAGTCTTTTGTAACCTTTCATAATCTTAAATTGTTTTTCAGAAGTGATTGTTCTGAAAGGCAAGTTTCTATGAGAGAACCAAACTTTTACCACATTTGACCTTAGATAAGGAATGAGAAAGGCAGAAACAAGAAAAAATTACTATGGGCCCAGAAATGATATTGCTCCTGAAGAAATGAACACTGGTTTTACCTCTGACAGTGCAAGAGGAAATTCAAATTACTTCCGCTGGCTTTGGAAAATCTCACTCAATGTGCAGATTCCTGTAAAAAAAAAAAAATAAACCAGCATTCAAATAAGTGAGAAGATGCCAATTCCCTTTTACCACTGAAAGACTTCAATACAATTGTGAAGCAAAGTGCTACTGATCAATCAGGCAGATTATTTATATGTGTGTGTACACATTGAATTTGTCGGCTGGAGAAAAAGAACAAAAAAATTACTTGAAACACATGTATTTTCTTTGTATCTGTGTGAAATACCAGTCTTCATGTAACTAAAATTTTGGATGTAAATTGTCAGAAGTATCCCCATAAAATAATTCACAGTTGATAATTTCACTGGCTCCAAAACCAAGAATAAATGACACGCTTCAAATACCCCGCAACAAAATATGATCCAAAAGTGCGACACTTCCAGCAACAAAATCACTGGTGTTCTTCTAAATACTGTCTGGCTAGACCCTTGATGCCATTCCTTCCAGTACATCCTCTGAGAGGGGATGATGCCAGCTTTGACGGGATAAGTCACCTGGCTGGTGACAAATCATGGCAGTTCAGCCCAATTTGCAGATTTGTATTCAATTGCATTTTTAGCAGCAGTCCAGAAGGCCAGTGCTGACATCCAGTGTATGCAGTGAAGCAAAGGATAAACGGATGGTATGACCAGACTGAGTAAAGGGCAATTTGTCCTGATGGACAGTGTTTGTGCAGCCACTGGAAGCTTGTCTCTGTCCCTCAGGGAATGGCAAGAGACGGCTGGAGGAGCAAAATTCGATTCTCAAAACAACTTTCCTAGAAATAGTGAAAAGGTCAGTCTTTTCCTCCAGTAGCTAGTTTTTTTTCTGTTTCCTACAGTCCTTAAGATTTCTGTTCAGAGTGCACTTCCAAACATTCCCATAAGCAATGCTTCTGATTTGATCTCATCTCTTGCTATCATTAGAAAGGATTGCCAGTTTGCCACCATGTCTTAGCAGAGGCCAAAAATGGGGATTTTCCCAGTGAAGGACCTTTTTTATTACTATTTACTAATACAGGGTGTACTTCAGGTCAAGAACAGAAGCCTGTCTTAGCCTGTCATCTCTTGAAGACTGTCTTCTGGTGAAGGAAAATCTTGAAGTCAGTAATAAAATGACACTTATTCTAATGGGACTGTGATTTCACTAACTATGAATCTGAAAGTAACAGAAGTAAATATCTTTCTAAAATTTTCTAAGGTTTCCCATCCACTTATCTCTGCAGAAGGGTTAATCAGCTCACATAAGTATTCAAAAGGAGCTGGAGGCCTAGCTGGATGAAACCTGAATGTTAATACTCTGCAATAAAAAAAAAATATAATGAGCTTATACACTTGTCTCTAGATTAAATTAGATAAAATATTATGATGAAATGCATTATAGAAATTGAAACTCCACTCCTATGGGGTGAAAGGATAACAAAGATACAGATACAAGTGATAAAGAAATTTAGGTGGAACGTATTTATTCCTCATTAGACCACACATTAATTTCTAAATTTTTGGGGGGAGAGAAAATACCAACATGTGGATGTCAAAAAACTAACTAAATGAAAATGGACTGGAAGCAACTGCTCAGTGAACTTTCAGAGACTGTTTTGCACAGTTTATGTTTGGCAGATTGCCAGATAACTACAGCCATCAACAAATACTGAGAAAATGCCAACATCAAGCTTAAAGAATTGAACAGCACATATGCACGAAACTGTGGTTTTGAAGGTTTATTAATCTTTAAATAAGTTCACTGGAAATTAGAAATCCCATTTGTCCTGAGCCTTTTTGTGTCATGGTCCCAGGCAAATGCAACACTCCATCTTTTACAGGGGGTTTATTAAACAGCCCAGCTTCTCAAATTGCTACTCAAATTTCACTCTACCAAGTGTCCTTGTGGGAATTGAGACTGTATTTGGTCCTGAAGAGCTCACCTACTCTTAAATGCAGTTGCATACCAGGGAAGTTGAACATGCTCTGTATATCACTGCACCAGTCCTTCTGTAGCTGTCTCTCAAGAACTTGACCATCTCTAGACCTGTGTGAGCTCACTCAGTGAAGTGGATAACCTCCAACAAGGGTTAATATCCTCTGTTGCACTGTTTTGTATTTATTTACAATGTGTTGTTCCATGTTCCTCCTCAGGAGAAAATAAAACAACTCTGAAAACCATGTACCATCCTTGGTACAGGGATCTAACATGCTGTAAAGAAAGCCCATCACGGCAGGACTCATCAAGGAGTGCTGATCCCACTGAAGTGAGAAAGAGTGTGCCCTGAAGTGCAACAACAAAACCATAAAGGGTGTTTTAAGTCTGTGCAGAAAACATGCTTTCTGCTGAGTTAGGGCTGGGTTTGCCTTAAGGCAGGGCTATCTGTAGAAAACCTGTGTGCAGCCTGAAAAGGCACCAGCAGTACTAAAGGCTGTTCCCTTTCCTGTGAATGGCAGACTGCAGTGGCAAGGCACTTGTGCTGTGTTTCATGGATGAAAAGAGAGCACACAGAACTAAACCTAGAAATGCTAGAAGGTGGCATCTTGGTTCCTACTGATCAGACTTCAGTAAAATTACCAAGTCTCCATTAAAACACTCAAGTAAATTAATTGCAAACCCTTGTCAAATAATGCAGATTATACTCCAAAGCTATCACAATGGACTTGTACTGGCATTTAAAATTAATGATAATATATCATGTTCAGTGCCAAAAAAATTAATATTACCATGGTAACAGTTAGAGGCCTTCTCAGAACCACTAATAGCTACATTTGCAGAATTTATTATTTATTCTCTTGAATTTCTTTCAGCATCTCCTAAACAGATCCTGAGATCTGATAACTGCAGAATATTCTGTTCTGCATGTTCAGTCATTGAGAAGTCCCTCCTTTTACTCCAGATGAAATCTTGTCTCTGTATAAGCCAGTGTCAAAAATAATGTTAAATTCATTATGACTTTGAATTTCAGGGTTGGTTTAATTATGCACAGAATGCATTTATGAAATATGATGTAAACTACAGAGCTAAAAGAGGTGACTGAAAAGATTTTGCATGGCAGAAAATCAAAAATCAAAATGTAAACTATCAGAAAGCAAATATAGTGCTTAGGAAGTTTATTTGTCACTATCACCAAGAATTTATTTAATCTCTTGAATCTATATATATGTTGATTATGTTAAAAAATTAAGACTTTTGGCTGCTTCTCAAATGAAAGGGAAATGTTCCAACACCTATTTTCAGCCAGTCTGGTCTGGGTCTCTTGCTGGTACAGAGGTTATCCAGGACTGTAAAATCTGTTTCACTGATGTAATATTTGTGTTAAAGACAATCTGTTGAATCTGCCTGGAGAAAATAATTTTAAAAGTGTGCACAGTTTGGTATTATGAATTTCAGTAATGGCAAAGTAATACTGAAATATTTTCTTTCAGAAAAAAAAAAACAACAAGTTAAATCTCATTAGCAAGGTTAAAACTCTGTTAAGAAGTGTCTACATATTGTAACCAACATTTAATCTGTATTACCAGATTCCTGAACAACTTCACCTACAAAAATTACCTTGTAAAGTGCTGCTCCTCCAAGCAGTTCAGAAGTATGAGTGTATTAGAAATTTTAGATTTGTTGGCTTCAGGCAATCTATTGTTTTCAATAAATTGGACAGAAACAGCAGTTTAATCTTTCACTAACCATCTACAGTATTTCTTGCCCTCTCTTGCAACATCAGAAGATAAGTATTCTGCTGGTTGCTGCAAATCATCCAGCTTTCTGTGTAAATTTTCATTATAATTCTTAAATGCCATACCTTTCATCAACTAGTTATTTCAGTGATTATTACAGTTATGAGCCGGGACATGTTACTAAAGTCTACCAGAGCATTTAGAAAGTGAGTAATTTGAAAGAAATCAGTAGGAAGGGAGATAAAGGCTTTTATTCATTTAATCATGAAATTCCGTTATTTTGCATAGAATTGGGGTACAGAAACCAGATTCAGTTTGAAAACAAGTAAGTAATAATGTAAGTAAAATGACAAAGCATGACTCAAAACAAAGCATTTCTAGTCACAATATGCAATAGCATTGTATTGTGCTGTTATGGCTCTTATTGCAGGCTATATTTCTAACCACTACTTGTCTTTAGTGAGATGGGTTTGTTCCATTGTTCTATACTCTGGCTATAATGGTTCACTATTTTCTTTTTAAATTCAGTCTCAGATTTTATCAACATATACAATGAATACAGTTGTTCTCCTGAATTCACATTTTTTTTCCTAAGAACTTCCT
>JAOTQP010001286.1:80951089-80980700 GCA_026413545.1 Cichladusa arquata | reverse complement strand
AACCAAAGGAAAAAAACCCAAACAAAAAAACCCCACCAGAATTCCAAACTATTACTTCTTGCCTGCTTCCCTTTATTCTACTTTAGCTCTCATAACCCACTCTCCATGGGATAACATTTTATACAGATCAAAAGAAAAGCTGGAAGTTTCATTTCAATTACATCTTGGGCCAGCAGCTGAAGCATATCTAATAGTACCTGCACAAAAGAAAAACAGTGACTGACTGCAAGAAAACAACTGCAACTGCAGAATATCCATGCATTTGTTTTCAATATCTTATTCAAGACTCCTGCAATACACAGAGCCATTTGCACACAGAGCCTTCTATTTCTAGATTCCTGATGGTAGACTCATTGACATTTCTTTCAATGCTGAACTGTTATACTTGTCCTATTCTATGATTTTCAGTGGTGCTATGCACATCCTCTTTCAGACAGAGGCTGATCTGGGCAGAGAAGTTTTGTCATGCACATGCAAAAAGCCACATTTATTTACATATATGATAATGGTATAAGATATTTTTTTATCCTATTCATAATGATAAGTCCTTTTCTAGATCAAGAGGAGAGTGAAAAGGAAATATTTGAGTGCTTACTCCTTAAATTAGCAGAAAGTTTACATTATGCTGTAAATCCATCTAAGTGGTATTCTAAATGACTATCTGTCTGCAGCACCAGATGATTTCTCTAACTGTAAAAAGAGACTTGTGGTTCTATCCTAAACAGTGGAAAAAATTATCAGAAACAGACATTATTTGCCCTGACATCATCCCCATCTGTTATTTGCTCAAATATTGCTCCAGCTAGGGGAATATGAGTTAATCTGCCAGATTTCAAGAGAAAATTGTTGCCACAACAATTTAAAAATTTCAAAGATTCTATTTTTCCAACTGGCAAGCTCCCTATTTTCCTTCAGAGAAGAAATAATATTGTTTTGATGATGGAGGAAAGTTAAATATATAGACTGATGAATATGCTGAATATATAATATAATGAATAGTATGATGAATATGCTGAAAATAAAGTTTCAAAGAAGTTTATAAAAAACCATAAATCAGCAGAAAAGTTCTCCTCCTCTAAAAAAACAATGTCCAAACACTACTTTTTCCAGGTTACAGATGCATTTTTCTAGAAGTCATAATCTAAGGGAGAGGTAAAACCCACAGATATCTAGTATGGCAATCTGCAGAAATGCAGCTGTAATAACGTTCCAGGTTGCTGCTATAACTTGCTTATTTCTAGTTTTATGATTGCAGAATCAGCCTGAGTCCTGTCTTGTTTATGACCCTGTATGCAGGAGCGAAAAGAAAACACAAATGTCCAACATGCTTTCTACTTTCTGCAAGAGGAACCTGCACACTCAGTGTGCAAACTACAGATCCTCTCTGCTAAGTAGCACCAGTGTGATTTGAGTAGGACCACACCTGTGCTATAAAGTTCCCTTACCTGTTGGCAGTCTTAATCACCTTTGGAAGAAAGGTGGGTACACAGATGCTGCTTTAAAACCAGAATAGAGGTCATGCCACCACTGTTTATCAGGGCATGAGGAAAATATACCAAAACAGGTGGTGTTGATGGAGAAAAGCAAAGGGGGAGCAAAGTGGGTTATAGTCTCTTTTGTGCCTCTTAGTAATATCTGAATCTAGAGATACAAGCTCATGGAATGTCTTTAAATACTTTATTATAAGATATCTAACACTTGGCACTAATATCCCAGTCAGACCCTTCTATTTCATAAATTTTGAAGGCAGCAGAAGAACTTTTAAGTAGTGTCTGTGTATGTGCATAATATATTTTGCATGTGAGGAATGGCAGACTGGTTGGAGTGCTGGCTGGTATTTGGCCCATTCCAGGGAGTGCTCTCTCAGAATGCAAATAACCCTGCCCTAATGTCTGTGATAGCCACAGATAGACAACTTTCTAAACTGTGAGAGGAATTCTTTCACTTGTCTTGGTCATAGGAGCGTTGACTAACCTGGGGTTTGCCCAAAGTTGTGATACCATCCATTAAGCAACAACAAGAAGTCATTTTACTGGACAGTGGCATCCTAGCACTTTCAGGAAAAGTTTAATTATGGCTGCTATAATCATATATGTATTGATTATTTCCCCACATTATGAATCCTGATTGGTAAAGCATATTTACCACCAACTGGCTTCCAAAAACTCAGCCCCTCATGGCCAAAAATGGTTCTCCTTAGTGTTCATACAGTTGCATATCTCAGTATATTTTTCCACCTCAGGGCAGATGATTCCATAGTCTTTTTGGAAATACCTGTGCCTGGAATCTCTGGGATCACCATTTACTTTTAAAAAAATGTTGGTTGAAGTGGTATATGATAACAATAAAGACTGTTTTTTCGTGATTGCCTCCCCTCAAAATTTTCCAAAAGTGACTGCACACTCATCCCAAAGAATCCACCCTTGAAAGAAGCCATCTTGTCTGTGTCAGGAATTTAATCTGCAGGAAAAAAAATGTAGAGTTAGTCCTTAGTTAGTCCTTCAGTGCCTCAGAATCTTTTATATTCCTGGATAAGCTTTACAAGTCACTTTGTTAAATTATTAGTATTATACTCTCTTTTATTCAAAATGATTAAATGTCAATAATATAGAGACAGAATGTTATAAAGGACCAGACTGAAAGGGCCTTTAATTGGACAGAGACTGTCACCTATCATACAAAATCAGTTCCTCAGTTGAAGTAGTTTTCTATCTAGCAACTGTCTCTGTGATTAGAGAGATTACTTCTGTCAACTGGGATAAACCTCATAGCACTGAGATGCATCTCTTTTCCTTGTTCTGCTCACATTCTCATCTGTTATTAAGATTCCTACAGGCTCCAGATAAAATAGATGTATTAGCAAACTAAGAATATGTATAAGCTATCCTTCCACTTTGAAAACAAACTGTCCCCTCATACTGTCAATGCTTTCAGGTTTGAGCTTTCCATCCTTTTCTTCACTCTGGTGTCCAGTCTTTCATCTGCCCACTCTTTCCCTTGCAGTTCCTTACAGATGTTACCTTCTTGCTGACAAATGCTTCGTTCCTCTCCCAGAAGAAAGGGAAAACAAGAGGCATGTAGTTATCATTTAGCACATGTGTAATCTAGAAATTATTGACAAATGTTATTACAAAATTTAGATTGATGAAAAGTCTAAATCATACCGTGAAAACAGTTTTATGATATCCATTAGTAGGTTGTTGGCAATTTGTTTCTATTAAACACGTAGTAATGGAGAGTAGTAGACTCCCAGTCCCTTGAAAACAGATGTATTTATTTGCAAATACCTAGAAGGCATCCACCAAGCTTAGATAAGTGCTAGTAAAAAATGACATTAATTCTGCAATTCCTGCAGCAGTCCTAAGAAATTAGGGATCATGAGACGGAGCTTTTAGAAATGCACATTTAGAAAGTGCCTGCACATTCTTGGACCAAACTGGCCTAGTCACGCAAATATCTCAGTAAAACTCTGGCCATATGAAGCTACACCTGAACCCTAATGACAGTGATTTTTCATTTGTTGTACTCACTTGTCATCAAGCTTGGCAATCTTCAGGAAACAAGATATTTTCAGGAAAAAATGGATTTGTTGAATCAGACTCCTGAACTTCCATTGGCTCTAAGCTGTTAACAACTAAGCTAACTTTGGCATCATAGTCAGTTTTAGTGTGTCTACCTTTATCACTCTATAGCTGAGTGTAAATAGCTGTCTTGTGATCCCAGGAACTACAAAAAAAGAAAAATAAAATTAATACAGAATGCAAAAATAATTGGGACCAGTGTTTAAATGACCTTTAACATTTAACATCACTACACACAATATAATAGATGACTTTTTTCCTGACTTGAATCTCAAAACTGCATGATAATAAAAAATAAGTAATAGTAAGTAGTAAATAAATAAGTAATAAAATAGGAACTCATCAAGCACACTCTCAATAAATTCGCAATACTTCTTTACAGATCTCTGAGCAGCAGTGTGATGCAGAAGAAGGTTTTAAGTTACAAATCAAGTTGCAAAATAGAACTGTGGTGGGTTGATCTCAACGGGATACCTGCTGCCCACCAACCTGACTCTATCCCTCCCCTTCGCAGGTGGACAGGGGAGAGAACATAAGATGGAAAAACATCTCGTAGGTTGAGGTAAGGCAATTTACTAAAGCAAAAGAAAAGGTTTCTAGGTGCACAAGCAAAGGGAAAAAGCCAATAATTTTATTCCCTACTTCTCATCAGCAGGCTATGTCTGCCACTTCCCAGGCAGCAGGGCTTCAGTAGATGAGGTTGCTTCAGAAGGTAAACATTGTAAATATAAAATGCTCCTTCTTTCCTCAGATTTACATCTAAGCTGGCATCATAGCATATGAAATATCCCTTTGGTTAAGTTGGGTCTGCTGACCTCATTTTGTCCCCTCTCAGGATCTTGCCCACCCCCAGTCCTTGGATGGGAATGGAATGTTGAGAGATAATAAATGTTGAGAGCAATAAAGCTGTGCCAGCACTGCTCAGCAGTGCCCAAAACACCGGTGTGTTATCAACACCTTTACACCTACCAATGCCAAGCACAGCACTGGGAGGGCTGCTGTGGGAAAATGAACTCCACCCCAGCCAGACCCAATACATAACATCTAGAAAATGACAAATGCCTATCGGTTTTATCTTCACTATTTGAAGTTATTTTGAAGTTCATTATTGAAGTTATTCTGTCTGAGACATCACAGTCCAAATTATTCTGCCAGTTTATCACCTACTGAAACAGGATCAAGAAACCATGTAACTGTCTGCCCCTGTTCCTTGTGTAGCTCACTCCATACAGAATAAACACACAAGCACATACAAAATCAGAATTTGGCAAAAAAACTGTTGCAGGCTTCATTTCATTTAAAAATACTAGAGTAGGATTTCCCCCGCTCTCCTTAAGGGTACTCATTAAGGAAGACTGAGACTGGTTTCAGTCTTCCCAAAGAAACTGACCTCAGTTCTTTTCTGTACCTGCAAAGAGGCAAATTAGTACCTTCTTCAGCCCAGAAGAGTGAAATAATAATCCAATTGGATGTTATATTAGATTTTGTGGCATTTTTTATCTAAAAGTACCCTTCCAAGATGCAACCAAGAACTGAAAACTGAACTAGGAAGACAATGTAACAGTGGACATAGCTCTGCTGAGACAGAGAAGTCCTCTTGCCAAAACATAGTGTCTTCAGGTTTTTCCATGACCTTATTTGTTCATAATATCTTCTTGAAGAAGAAGAGTGAAATGCTTTTTACTGTTTCCTAATTCAGTGTTGTGAATTGCAGACTACAGCATACTAACAGAAATGCAGACAAGATTCCTACTCCAGTGGCCATTCTTCCTACTCCAGTAGGATCAATTCAAGGCACAAAAAAATAAAGGAAAAGATAAATCTCCAGCCTTGGGCTTTTATGCTATTTCACACCACATACCTGCATACACCAAGTGAGCTGACCAGGTGCTGCTCTAGTGAATATGTTTCCTTTTGGAGATCCCATTAGAGGCATCCAAGTCTCCTGTTATATGAGGCCTAGGAGATAACTTGGATTCTTATGCTTGAGTCAAACATTTGAGAGAATGGCTGTGTTATCTTTTACAATTGGCAATGTCCTCCAAGCCTGAGCCAACCACCATAGGGTCCTCCTTCTTTCAGCAGGTGCAAAGACAAGAGAGTTATGCTATAATTTTACTACATCACAAAAAATCTTCCCAGAATTCAGTCAGTCTATGAGCACCCAGAATTTTCAATCAAAGTAATAAAATTAATCATTGTTTTTCCGACACACAGACTTGTGAAGTGATTCTGGTTCTATTTGGACAGCTGCTTAAAATCATTTGCTTATTATCTACCCTATTACATGAAAAAGAAAGGGGCTAATAACTTCTAAGCTGCAATATTTGTATTGATTATTAGTTTCTGTATGGGTTATTGCACTCCACTGACAATAAACTATGCAGCAGCAACAGAGTTAGGAAAGTAGGATTTATGAGTGTTAGAAACTGTTTTGATGTAACTCATCATGCTTCTAGAAAATTCAGTTTGCATATAGTTGAAGAGATTTTGACAATCCCTTTCTCTTGGTAGTCATCAATGAAATTGAGGACAGGCCCTCAATAAGACAGAAATTTCTGTCTAAAGGAAAAAGAAATGTTCCATTGCAAGTAGCATTAGTGACCATTTCTGACCTGCTGTAGTTCTGAAAAGACCACCAGAAATGAGAAATTAGGATGCCAAACAGACCTCTTTGAGAGTTCAGTGGGGGCAAAAGAGCAAAATTTAATCATCAGAATTAAATATGCAAATATCTTCAAATGACACCATTTTGACAGTGCCATCTAAATGAGTAAACAAAAGCCATTAAACCTGGAAAAAACTGATAAATCTGCTCCCACTGTGTGTGAGTGAGAGTGTGTGTATATGTGTGTGTGTGTGTGTGTGTGTGTGTGTGTGTGTGTGTCCTTCTGGTTGAATCAGTAGGACTCTTAATTCTATTTTCCTTGCAAGAAAATGGTAGCTGGGAAACAGCATTAAACTGGTGGCTGGGAGTTGTGTTTTCAACAAGCCTTACCTAGCTAAAGAGATGCTCCATACTTCCTAAAGCTAGTCTAAGACTTTTCCTTTACTAGCAACCTCCTGGATTCTGGGCCCCCAAGAAAGATAGTAGTGAATAAAAATGAAAAGGCTTTTCATTCAAATCCCAGAGCTAGCCTTAGATAAATCCAGAGGATTTAGAAAACAGCCCTCTGCTTCTACAATATATTTTTCCCCAAAAGAAGAAATGATACAGACCATCTGAAGGTTTAAAAATGCTAGGCTGAATATGCATAATAGAGAATCCCATAAGGATGCCAGCTGTGAATTTATGGATGGATGAAAAGTATAGGCTGTGAGCTGTGCAGTCATTTTCTCAGAGATATTAAGATCTGCTGCTTAAGAGCAGGAAAATGCAGCCACAGAACCCACAGCTGACAAGCTTTATTGATGAAGGGCTTTTTTTTATTGTTCATAGGCTTGTTTTCTACACATCTGAAAAAGCAGAAAGGAGGGGAGAGATTGGCATGATGGGTGAGTTAGAGTGGAACAAATTCATATCAAGGGGTTTTTTTAGACGGGGTGGATGGCAGTAAAGAAATAGACAAGTTTGTGATCATGAGGAGAGCACGAGTCAGTAAAACTGCCTGAGCTCTTTCTGGGTCAGTGTGGGGGCCAGAGCAGGCTGCATGTCAAGAGGCAAAGGGAGCTGGGAGTTAGAACTGCTCCAACATAAAATTGTGATAGATATGTCAATGTAAAAACATTATATAATTCTAGTTGTGTTTTGAGGAAAAACAGAGGGGAGGGAGGAAAACATTCCAATGCAGTCCCTCCTTGCATTCACACAAGATCTTAGGGCAATTACATCACACATAGCAGCTGGCATTCCCTCTGATGGCTGAGACACTGGCTGCACTCCCTTGGGAAAGTACAGCAGCACATTCTGTGGTAAACAGGGTGTCAAAAACAACACCTAGGAGAAATGAAGGAAAGCTTCACTGATCTGTCAGACCTGTTCTCTTCCTGTCAAAAAAATTGTTTCTTTTGATGCTTCAAAAACTCAGGAGAGCAGATACCAGCTGGTTAGATACCAGCCAAGTGCAACTCTATGTGCTAGTAGAAGGACAGGAGGAACCTTAAGCAGGGAGTGGCTCACATCTCCTGAACAAAAAACTCCTCATTCCATGTCTCATATTTTTTCCACTCCAAAGTGAACTTACTTTGCTCTCCTGCTCAGTGTCTGTCAGAACTTTAGATTTAATTTAGACTATAAAACATCAAGGAAAGTTTCAAAATATTTGTGGGATGTTCATTGATTAACCTGAAACCAAAATGGCACACTCTTTAATTTATAATCCTAGGACAGTCCTGTCTGTTACTGGTGTAATTTAAATTTAGTCACACATTTAGTGTGACAGCACTTGGTCATACTCTTGTTTAATTTACCTTCAATTAGAATGTTATTATAATTAAATTCCATCAGAAGTATTGGAACTCAGCTGAATGCAGCAAGGGATTTATACTGCCTTATTTTTCCAATATCAGAAGAAAAAAATATGTAAATAATTCACTTCACTTCTTTGCTTAAAAAAACAGCAAGTAAATAGCTTTGGCACAGGCATACATCACATCTCTAGGGAAGTATATGGACACAGAATCATCATTGACTAAGGCTGCTGACAGTTCAGAAAGTGCTGGCTGAATCTCGTTTGACATCTCCACATCCATATTTGCTTCCTTCTCATGTTTAACCACCTAGGGTAGCCTTTCAGCAGAAAGGTAAGCTGAGAAGGTTAGTTAATATACTACTGGTGGCCCACGTGTGTTTTGCCTGGAGAACAATTTGTTGGATAACTGAAATATGTCTAAGTGGGCTGTCAGTCATGTACAGAGTAATTACTTTGTCTTTTACAGTTTCATTTGGATAATGATACACTTTCTGTGTACATGTTTTTAATCATAAATAGTCTGCTACAACAAATTCTGCTCATTAATACCTAGCAAGTTCTTCAATGAATATAATCAGCTGCTCTTGCAGGGAGAGGTGATGTGATTAGCTGGAGAGAATCTCACTGCTGCAGAATCATCAGAGATAATAAAATTCCTTGTTAATTTAGCATGGAGTTTTAATTATTCTTTTATATTGTTGGCTATATTAAATGAATGCAGGAAATCTTCCCACTACGGGATTCAAACAAAGGTGTCTTTAAGCACCAGGATATGCAACTGAAGTGAAACCTATTTAATATGTCAGCTTGTTAAAAATGAGCATAAGAAATATAAAACTGTAATTTTAAGTAAGTACCAGGATTTTAGTATGGTGTTCCCATGTGTCCGTATGCAAGATTCACACCTTATTCTCATACATCTATCTTCCAGAAGTATGAGGGACTGATTTTTAAAGGTATAATGGGAACAGTACTCTAAAATGAACCACATCTAATTTTTTTCTGCTATAATGCACTGCCAGGAGAAAAGACAAGTGAATTTCAACTGCAGAATTACTAAAAGAACAAATTTCTAATTCCCTACAGGATGAAACATGGAAGGTCTTTTCAGAAGATCATATAAATTATATGTACATGGTATCTATGGCATCTTTGAATCTATTAATTTGGGAAAAAACACCAGAAGTAAGGAACTGCAGGGTAAGTCATGAAGCAACAAGCTACAGCTGATAACATATAGCATCCCTTAAATTGGAATGGTATTTTTATGATCTAGTGGAAAATTTTAAGGTTAGATTTTTACACGAAGGAAACAGAAGTATTTTCCCCTCAATCTCATCTTGTTATGATCAATAATTTTTTAATTTTGTGAATTTGTCCAGCACATCAAAATTAGTTCCACTGAGTTTTTTAAATGCAGGTTTTTCTGGATGGTGGCTCTAATACGGTGTGGAAGATATTCTATAAGTCAAAAAGGTTATATTTCCCTTTTCTACTAGGTAGAATCAAAGACAATGTTTTTGTTAAGACAGAGTATTCTCTTTGCTTGCAAAAATTTCTTTATTAGTAACCCATCTGCAAGACTAATTTTTAATGAAATTATGACTCTTTTTATGGTAAATTGTATAATTTTGATGGAGATATCAATACTTTATAGGAAATTTACTGCAGATTGCAAAGGTCTGGTTAAGAAAAGCTTCATGTCTAAAAATATACAGCAGATTAAGTATAGAAAGTGTATTTAAGTTTACGGTTCTTTTGAGTTTTCCCTAGAGAGAAATTGCCCCAACAATGTCTCAGTCACCAGGCCATAAGAAAATGTATAGCAGGTAACAGCCAAGAAAACAAAGCTTTCTCTACCTTTTTTTTTTTTATAAGTAAGAAACTCAAAACTGATTTTTATTTTAGAAATAATTAGTATTGGTTTAGAATGTACTTAGAATAACAGATCATGGTATAAAGGGATAAAATACTGGAACATATTTGTTAAATCCTGTTCAAATTAAGCTCCTCTGGCAGATGTGCACCTGTATGAGCTGCGTGTGCCAATGAGAAACCTCAAGTCTTTTGGGCAGACCCACTTCTGCAGATTGCCTGAAAATACAGACCATTTACAGAATCATTCAAATGTCACAGTGCCAAAGATCCTTCTGTCTCACACAAGCTTTGAAATCAGCAAGAACCAATTTGAAAGAGGAAAGAAACCACACTTGGATCATACGCAATTTATTTTTTCCTAATTCAAGACCTTGCTTATAGTTTTAATAAGATTTATCAGAATATGGTGTCATAAGAATATATAGTATGTTTATTTATTACATTAATATTAGAGTTTAGTGGCCATAAATATCACATTTACTATTGGCAATCCTTCTTATATATTCTGATGTTACTTCTTTAATGTAAAAGTGATAACTATTTTGGTCTACTTTGTCATTTAGACTTTCCCCTAGAGGCTAGCTCTAAGTAATAATAGATTTGGCAGATTCTTTTCATTGCTTGTAGAAAAAAATGCAGATATTTGATCAGATAAAAACACTTCTCTTTCTGTATCCAAAGAATTTGGACAGGGACTTACAATGTGCCAAAGATAATTTGACAGCATTCATATTTGATAGTTTTTTTAGCTTGAGTGTGAAAGGAAACCAACATCTGTGTGTTGCCAAAATCCATTTCCTTTGAACCATGCTTGGATAAAACTCACAGCTGAAACAATTTATATAATGAGAAAAAAACCCACACTATTGTCTTGCTCACAGAACAGGTTTTTTGTACCTTTCATAGTTTGTACTGTTCTTAAAATAGTGAAGTAGACATTGGATTTCTGTTGTTAGTATCAAGCTCTTCCTGATTTAAAACTAATTTTTTAATTTTAACTTAGCATTCCATCCACTTGAGCAATGCCAGCATGGGACACCAACACTGATGCCTGAACACACTGTATGGCCCAACACCACAGGAAGGTCAGCCCTCTCCAAATGAAAAAAAAACCCCTAAACACAGCACAGTCTGTCCGGGGGGTGCCCTTTCAGTAAGCATTGAAGACTATGGAAGCTTAGGATGATTTATTTACCTTCTTGATTAACAAGCTCAGGACCTTCATTACTGTGCAGCGCTTGTGTCACTTTATGACTGGTATTTCCCCATCTCAAACCTGTCTGCACTCAGATTGCACCTGCCTGACCCAAACCTTGATGACTGTAACGCCCTGAACGATCAGCCCATAGCTCTGCAGTGCTTCAGAGTGAAACAGCACAGACCACCACGGTGCTAGTTGTTCTTAAAGAAAGGGACTAGAAAGAACGAGAGATCAAGAGGTCACATCAAATGAGAAAATTACATTCCAGGACTCACCATTTGAGATCCCACGTGATAAACAGTGAATGGTATGAACTGATATCAAAGTATCTTATTTTGTGAAATCAGCGTTATCCATTGTGAATGAAACGTATTTTGATTCTACTTGAATTTGGCATTTCCATCTATGAATGAAAGAGACCCATGCGTTGATATTAAATTTGGACTTGCATGTGGTCTTGTAACTGTGATCAACAGGTTGTAGTGTCCTTGTCATATGTTAAAAAATGAAATTTTTTAAAAGTTATCTGAAAAGTTAGATCATTAGGCAGACTAAAAAAGAATGGTTTCTTACAAAACCTCTATGAGTAGTGGATTTAAAAAATTATTATACATGTGTACTGACAAAGATTTATCCCATTCCTTTATGAATTATGACTTGAATATTTCTTAAAGATCACTGCAATTATTCATGCTAATGTGCAGACAATGTGGGATAACAATGGGGGAAAATTACACCCTCTCCTTCAGTCTTACCCCATCTTATCTAGTAGTTTTGTCCCAACTCACCGGCACAGTAACAGAAATAATTGCTGGGCATCTCACACTTTTATACAACACTGCTTCTTATATAGAACTGGATATAAAGGCAAAGGCTGACCCTTTGTGCTAATGACCCAAGTGCTAATGACACCATTTTCTCCCCAAAATGTATACATGCCATTCTCACCCATAAACTGAAAGAACAAAAGCTTTCTTATAAGAGTTGGTAAGGGAACTGTCATGCATTTTAAACTGATTTCATTGTTCTTTGTCTTCATGTCTTTAGACGCAGATGCTGAAGCCCAACGTCATAGATCTTGGCAATGGCATCAGAGTTTTTAGATGTGGGCAGGAGAGACGAATTTGTTACTTCCTCCTTTGTAGCATAAGTGAATGACCTTCTGAACATATTGTTCATAAATGGTAAAGGCATTTTTGTTCTTTATGGGAGGAATTACCCTGTTATTACAAGTCAGGTCTACACTCTGCTCCTGATGTTGAGCCCTCTTTAGAATCCCCACTTGCTCTGGGTTACTTCCCTGCACGATATCTCATTGCTTTTTCTCCAAAAATATAGAAACGAGGGAAGACAGCTTTTTTTGACAGCAGGCCTTCTTATAAGAAAAATAGGAAAGTAACAATAGAGCCTTAACTACCTGTAAAGTTTTTACTTCTAAAACATAATCCTAAAATCAATTCCAGCTAATATAAACAAATTAATTTTCCTAGATCTACCTTGCTTTTAGGTTATTTTCCTCATAAATAGGATATCCCTTGTTAGTTATCTGTGGTAATATTTATGAGTGCAGTCAGAAACATTTACTCCATTCCCCGAAATACCGATCGTAATCATATTAAACTTGATATTTTTATATGCTTCATCAAGCAATGCCTTTAGACTATGTGGTTTGGTCTCTTCTCTACTCTCACATTTTCTTCCATTATGTTTCCAATAAAGATGGCTACAGACAGAAGCAAAATTATACAAAATAAAGCCACATGACAATATAGAGCTTCTTACCTTTGAATAATTCAAGTACTGTTGACTGTGAACAAAATTCATAGCCATCTGTCAGCAAGTAAATGTAATTTAGGTAAACATAGCAATCCTTTCCTACTAGACAGCTGGCCGCATAAACCATGCCACCACACTTTGGAAAATCTCAGCAGAAAGACCAGTAAGTGAATGAACACGGAGTTTTATCCCTATCCAGAACCAAACAACAATACATACATTTCAATTTCTATTTTTATATATTTACGTATATGTACTTAATATGCATACTGAATAAAAAAATACTTTCTCATTTTAGGAGCATATACTTAATGGAAAATAGAGTTCAATAATAATTACTTAGTTTCATCTTATATCAATATCTCAAACTGCACACTTCACTCATAGATAAATAAAATCAATAAAAATCTCAAAGCTCTATATAGCCTTAAAATTACCAGGACTTTTGCATTTTCCATTCAAAACCAAGTTTTTTGAATAGTATGTGAGACCTTCATAAAACTGCTGGTGGAATTGCTGCATAATGATTCCACATTCAGATTATTCTTTCTTTTGGCAGTTTCTTAGCAGGAAGAGGACGACCCTTGCTCTGCAGTTACAAGGAATTGATCATAACTGTTAGAACCTATGTAAACTGAACTGGATGGATATGACACAAATATTGACTAAACAAAACATCTGTTTATCCTATCAACCTTTCAATATATCTTTTAAATTTACACCAAGTTTGTTACCTTCCTTGTGACTTGAAATCTCAGATCTGCAGAAGAAGGGCAATTTGTACCCAGAGAATGAAACAGGGTACTTTCCTGAGTGCATAAAATTAATGAATGCATAAAATGTACTGAATGCATAACATGCACTTAGAACAGACAGCAGAAAATCTGTTGTTACTGGTAGTTGAGAAGAGAGACTCATGTCACCACAGTAAATCACCATAACCACCCAAGCAACCTCTTTTCTTTAACAATATCAGTTTCATATTCACACTAAGGGATTAGGTAAGTACCCGTGTTTAACTTGCATAAAACTTGCCTCTCATCTAGCTGCTGAAAAACCTGAAGTTCATGGAGTCATGGAATCACAGGATGGTTTGTATTTAAAAGGATCTTACAGATTATCTATTTCTAAGCCACCTGCCATAGGCAGAGACATCTTCCACTAGACCAGGTTTCTAAATTCCCTGTCCAACCTGACTTTGAACACTTGCAGCAACACTTCCAGGGATGGGGCAAAGTTTTTGTGGCAGACTAAACATTCTTGTCATTAAATCTGTTTCTGTTTTTACACATAGCCGGATGAATTTCGTTACTCAAACCACTTGCTTTGGAGTAATCCATAAAATATTCAAAGACAAGGGTGTAGATTTTAACCAGCCAATTCTTTCTCAGGTGCAGTTAAAGGAAGACACAGACAGACCAGCCTGATGTGCTCTTACATGAAAGTAGCAAAGAAGGGAGGAAAAGAGCACTGAAACGGGATTTCTTATTTCCTTTGACTTCTCAGCATCTATGGTTAGCCTTGGTCTTTACAAGGAAATAGACAGAATGCACAGAATATTCTTATTTGGAATGGACTCACAAGGATCATCAAGTCCAGCTCTTAAGTAAATGGCCCATACAGGGACTGAATCCACAATCTCAGTGATATTAGCCCCATGCTCTAACCAACTGAGCTAATCTCAGGGTCTGAACTGAACAGCAGCATAAAATAAAATATGGTAGGATCATTGTCATTAGGAGGTGTTTTAAGGTGAAAAATCTTTAAGTTGGTAATTCTGACAGGTAACAGGTTATTTCACGTGTGTGGGTAAATGCACACAGATGAAAGACAAGTGGCATGACCCCGGTCTGCTGACTGATTAAAGAGAAAAACACCCAAACATGGGCCTGGTCATACATTCTGCTTCTTCATAGAGACTATTTAGATTGGGAAATCAGGAAATCTTCTAGAAAGAAGAGGTGACTGAACAGTGGCAGAGCAAGAACTGATATGACTATCTGCTTATCCTTTCTGGGCTGACATTCACTCTTACCTGTGGGGAAGGAAATTCAGGACATGGGAAAAAAGCCCAGGGTAAGGAGAGGGAATCTGTGTGCCATGAACAAGCCGGGTAAAAGACCTGGTTCTGCTGGTTCTTAAATAAACACCAGCATGCAGCCCACTAGGGGGTTGTAATTTTACTTTGTTTCTTGCAACAGAAGAAAAATAATTTATATAATTTATGCTGGAAATTGCTTTTTATTATCCCAAGACTTTTTGGTGTATGGTGGAAAAAATCAATTGCAGACATAATTTCTTAGAAAATGCGATGTTTTGAGACTGATCCTTCCTTCCTCACTCCTAAATGGCAAATAAATTAAATTAACAGGAAAAGATCTTGGAATAGAAGTGCAGAAAGTCTAAAAAAGAAGCTTGCACTGAGTAACTTTTTAAAAATTTTTGTTACACACTTTATTTGATGGGAAATTGTTTTGACTGGCTGTGCTTCAATTGCTTTGGGGAATAAGATGGATTCCTCAGCAGAAAAAAAATCAAGTGCTTCACCATAAAGTCACTTGGTAGAAACCAAAGTTTGTATTGCTTCTGGAGCAACTCCAGAGCAGGTCTCTGAGCGGGGTAAATACTTCCTGCATGAAGTCACCTAACTCAGGGCTCTGAGACATCTCTAAGAGACACCTGTCCCCACCACTTGTTGTGCAGGTAACTAACACCAAAGTTAGATACTTAATAAACCTGCCAGGGATAGCTTGGAAAACTCTGTGCTTGCTTCCTGCCCCTTGGAGACAGTAAGACATAGCTCCCCTTTCCTCACAGACACTGCTGTGCACTCTGACCCAGGTCCAAACCACAGGTACCCCATTAGAACAAGGATGGGAGCTTCCCTTCTCCAGTCTGACTCCCATACACATATGACAGTTCAAGAACTAACCCCATCCACAGAAAGAGGATATGGAAGGATTTATTTAGCCATCTTGGCCCATCTATGCTGATTTTTGAGCTTGTGTAGGAGATTTAAACATCATCATTGCCTCACACACTGTCAAGGCCACAGAACAGCAGGAACTTGAGATAAGCAAAGACAGGAATTGGCAACAAGAAGGTGTTAATTCCAGACCAAGTGGAGTTGAGATTTGGTTCGCACATCCTAGTTAATGTATCCTGACAAAAAATCCCACTGTGGCAAACTCTGAGAAATGAAGCAACTGCTTATACACATGGCACCCCAAATTATGGCAACATCTATGATCACCCTGTGGATACCCAGAGCTTGGGAACTTGGTATAAAGGTGGTACCTCTGGAGGAATGACTCTTGACAACCCCACCACCAAGAAGGGCAGCAGAAGAAGGACCAGTGGGATGCCATCTGCATCTACAGGTGCTGACATCTTTCTGCTTAATCTGTCTGTCTCTCTCCTGCCCCCCCCCCCCTTTATTTACTATTTCTTTCTATCTCTCTCTACCTTGTATTTACTGTTAAATAAAATCCATACTATTGACTTCAGCATATGGTCTCCTTTGCACCTTAATTCAGGCAGAGACACCTCTCAATAATTGGCTCATAACAGCTTGGGGCATCAGCAGCATGCCCCATATAAATATTTTTGCTACAGAAATATACCAAGTGGATACACTTTGTAACTTTACACCTCCTAACACATATAGGATATAAAATTAGGTTTTGTAACTCCAACTGCTATATGACCAAACCCAGCAAAATTAAATAAGGAAAAAGGCATGTTTTTCCTCAGCATTTATCTCTCAGAAGAGAAGAGAACATGAACTGAATTACCTTCTCAGGATAGCAAATCTTGACAGTCAAGTTTTACAAAGGATAATTCTTTATGCTGTTAAAATAATGTGAATGTTTTCATGGATAAGTAGAAAAAACAGTGGCTCCTTTGTTAAATTATTTTGATCAAGCTTTTAGTTCAATTAATTCCCTGGGTCTTGCAAACATAAGAAAGCAATTGCTACATGAGTTGCTGCTTGAGAGGCAAAGATTTCTGTGTCCTTCTGCCAGCTATCCAGGTATCTCAGGGCAGTCTTACACACATCAACAAATAGCTATAAATGTTCTTGCCTGCCCACACTCTGTAAAACTAGGCCATAGACTTTTGGAGCCAAGGCAGGTGATTATCATTTAGAAACTCTGCTTTTAGAGCATAGAAAACAGAGGAAGTTCAGTGCTTTGTGGAAATTTCACTTGGATAAGAGTATCACATCCAAAAATCCTAGGTAAGAAACCGTTTGGAGCTGGCTGAATCTCCTCTCAACACATTGATGGGCAGATATGAACCTGAGTGTTTGCTGGGGGTGTTGCTGAAGCCCTTCCTGCAGGAGCAACACAGACAAGAAAACCAGACAATGCTCACAGAGAGCCTGGTGATACCTGAAGTGACTATAAGGAGTAGGAAAGGGCTAGAGTAATATAACTTTCTCAAAGTCCTGCTTGAGCATCATAGCAATAAATAATTCATAAAAGGGGGGTGAGTGGAAGAAGATAAAGAGGGACTTATATTTAGCATGCAGCCATATCTGAGACCACTGCTTCCTTGTTGTGTTGCTGTGACATTCTCACTCAGGGAGAGTGGTTTGCTTTGATTTAACACACGCCATGTGTACCTTTTCCTGGTAAGTCCACTTCATCTTTTCTCTAAAGTAGCAAGGGTAAGCCTGTAGTGCATACAGAAAATCAGTGTGCAACAAAAATATGTGTACCACCTTCAGTGTAAGACAGAAAACATTTTTTAGATTTTTTTAATCAGAAATATATATATCATATATCATATACCATATACATTATTATAAATTATATAATCAGAAAATTCCAGATAAGCTCCTATGTATTTTCTTAGGTTTTTCCTTAGAAGCAGAGGAATCATCAAAATATTTATTAAAAAAACCTCAACAAACCCAAGACATTTTAGTGTTTTTGAAGGAGGAATTCCTGACAGCCTTTTATCTTATGCTCTTTCAGCTCTCAGTATGTAATGCCATTCATACACTTGGAACATGAATATCTGCGTGCATACAAGCTCTTTGTATAAAATGCAGATAAGCATTGTTGCAGCTGTATGACTATGCTTGTTTAAAAAAATACCTTCCAACTGCTTTAGTGTTCACTAGTCAACTCATAAATTAATGTAAGTATACATGACACTGTGTGCCTTTTAAAAAAAGGTTACTTCTAATGTTGGTACTAAAATAGACATAGAAAAACTGTATTAGTGATGAGACACTAAACTGAGAGCCTTAAATGTATTTTTCATTTAGCATTAGAGATGTAAAAATTAACATTTATAAAGTTATTGCAGCATATTTTATAACAGATATGAATAAATTGCCTCTGTTGCATTGCCTATCAAGAATAAATAGTTTTATACAAAACCAAAGCAAAATCCTCCCCTCCTTTTTTATTAACCTAAACAACAAGAAAAGCATTTATGCAGCTGCACTGATCTTGAGCAGAGCTTGTCTGAGTTGGGGCTTTAACAAATTTAAGTTTCAAAACAAAATGCCTAATTTTTGGTAAAAACAAATGAAAAATTTTCAGAAAGGCATCACTCACCAAAAGCTTGATGTGTCTTTCCTATCTCTGCTGTGGCCTTTGGAACAACGACCAGTCTTGGGAATCATCAGAGGAGGGAGGTAGATCACAGATGTTTTCAAATTTATGAAGCAATCCATGGAAGTTTCATATCTCTGGACATTGCTGGTACTTTAAATTGTAACACAGAAAGTAAATCAATGTGGTGGAAAACTTCTCTACAGGACAAGAACAAAGAGGATGCCTACTAAGGAAAACATCTAGTATGCTCAAAGAGGTCATGAGGAGTGGGCATCAGACTGGAAGGACCTTGGGCCTTGCTCCTCTAGAGCAGCGTTGCCATCACTTCCTGCTAGGTTAGAAATACATAACACATGGCTCTCTTACTCCTAACTGGACTTATTATACAGCCAGGCAGGCCTATATTTTTAAAAAAGCAACCAAAAACAACTAAAAACAACCAGACCAAAAAAAAAATAATTTCTTTGCACTGGAAGGGGTGTAGGTCCGAGCCAAACCAAGGTGCAGGTCAAGCAATCTATTTTTCAGTAAAAATCCCCGTGCACAGCTCTATGGGTTTCTTCAGAAAGAAAAAGAAAAATCAATTCTTGACAATAGCCCCAGATTCTACTGAATAACTTGTGCTGGGTACTCTAACTTGAGACATTATTATTAAGAAAATGTGGCTATTGCTTTCACAGGTTGCAGATCCCCTGAGAGGAGAAGTTAGATAAAGGGCAGAGAGGTAAAAAAATAGAAAAAAAAAATCATCAGGCTTCTATAATTTTCACTTAGAATTTATAAGGCATATGACTGGTATAAATTCACAAAATTGTGCTTGTGATGTTGGGCCTGACATCAGGTGAGGATAGAAGTTGTCTAAAGGAGAGTTTTTTTCCAGTACTGAGGACTGCTGAAATAGTATTCCAACTGTGTCTATCTGGTTTTGTGACACTGTAATGTCCATGCCCTGATGTTGCAGCATAAAAAATGATTGGCTTTTTAACTACAAAATTAATTGAAATTTCATCTCACATAGGACATCTTAATTAATACTAAACAGATCAATCATTATAAAAATATTACCATAAATAATATAGGGATTAATAATTTAACACCTCTAAAAGAATTGCCATTTTTCATAAAATCTTACCTAATCACCATTTGGATTGCCCAGAAAATTCTACGTACAGTAGCCTAAGGTTTGTGCTGTCCTTGTTTTGCACACTGAAAGTTCCTGTTACATTAATTTTGGTCTCAAGACTGTGACCAGCTTTTCCTGTCATAGCCCTGCACCTGGGAATTACACAAGCATTGAGGAGTTCCCATTTTAGGGGCTGACTCTATAACAGATTCCTTGTCTTTAAGTAAATCCTACAGTTGCAAGTCAGAATACAGATTTCAATCCTGAATCTAGTCCAAGTCTAACAGTATGAGTGATTTTATGAATAATAAAATAATTTTTTACATGAACATCAGATATTCTCTGACACTGATATCTTACTGCTTATTGGGAAAGGCCTAAGACAAATGAATTCAGTTATTGGTTTGGATGCCTGGGTGAAGTTTTCCATCCCTTTATTCCTCATCTTGTCATTGACTGTGAAAAAATGGCAATTAATTTTTCTTCCAGTCATCATCTGCCTTCACTATTTAAAATAGAAAATGAAAGATGAGAGGGTAATGAGGACGAATCTAGATGTGTCCTGCTCTCATGCTCTTCCCTCAGCATCCTCTTCTGTCTCCTATCATAAGGTGCAGGATTCTGTACACCTTTGGTCTACCTAGCTTGACTTTAAACTGAAAAGGGGTTTGGATTAGATATTAGGAACAAATTTTTCCTCTGAAGGTGGTGAGGCACTGGAACAGGTTGCCCAGAGAAGTCATGGATGCTCTGTTCTTGGCAGTGTTCAAGGCCAGGTTGGATAGGGCTTTGAGCAACCTGGTCTAGTGGAAGATGTCCCTGTCCAATTCAGGGAGTTGGAACTAGACGATCTTTAAATCAATTCCAACTCAAAAATGCTACGGTTATATGATTTTAGCAGAAAGCTGAAAGACTGAAAAACATAAATTAAATATTGCCTTTACATACAAGGAAAGAACTGAAGAACAAAAAGGACTTGAAGAATAAGGATCTAGGACCTTGTGCCACCTGGAATAAAAAGAAAACAAACCTGACAGAAATCAGAAATGAATTTTTCTCCCAATTGTACAAGACATAGAGCTATTAGTTATAACGACATAGTTTTCCAGAAGTACATTCACACAATACCAGCAGGACTGGAGCTGGAGATAACACATGCACAAAATCCATTAGCAATTTGTAAGAGCTGAACCATGCTGACAGACTAATTCCTCTAAACAGCAGTTCTGGGCTAAGCTGTGCAGCACTTGCCACAGCACTTCACTGCGCAGCGCTGGCAGGCTTGGCACTACCTGCCACGAGCACCTCTAGAAATGTCAGCAAATAACACCCTTTTTTCTACTGCTGCTGACAGAAGTGCCCAAAGAGCTCAGGGAGGAGAAGGTCCTGTGTGTTTATGTAGGCATTCATCAACATTTAACATGCCAAAGGGCAAGGCAGGTGATGCCTGTCTCTCTCTTTCCTTCTCTCCAGGGGCAGTAATGCACTCCACCTCGCGGCTTTGCCCCCACTGCAGGGAGCAGCTAAGGCTGGAGTCAGGTGTCCTGCACTTCTGTAGCCTGGACAGCAGTGCTGCTCTCCCTGCTCCACACCATGCTGGAGAAGGGAAGAACAAGGCTGTGGGGTCGCTGAGTCAAAAATCCTTTTCAGACTTTTGACAGAAACTCAACGCAATTTTCTGACAAAAAATAGCGCACGCTCTAGCCAGCTGGTATCTGCCAGTAATATCTCTGTAGGTCTACATTACAGAAAGAGCATAAACTTCCTGTAGACATCTGACAAGCAGTTTAGCTGAACTGCACCAGCTCCTGGTAATGAGTCTGCAGGAAGATCCTTGCATCTCAGAAACTGGGGAAATTAACAAAGCGCCCAACAATTTCAAAATCAAGGCACATTTTATGTGCCTTGCTATCAGGCAGTCACACTGATTTGATTTCATGAAGAGCATGTCTGAAAATCAAGCTCCTCAATGGCACTTCAAGCTGGGCAGTAATAATCAGACGGCCCTAAAATCAACCTAACCACAATTCATGTCAAAATGTCACCTTTTGAACCTAGCTCCTATTTAATTCACACAACTACTACTTTCAGTACATACACTAAGAGACAAGAAAAAGGAATTTAAAATAGAGCAATATAATCTTTCTTCTTTGCTTTATTAGCCTCATAAAGTAATACTAATTTTTTACTATTCTCATATAAAAATCCAAAGACTTTCTGTCACAAAGAGAACTGGCTTTTCCAATCACAGATTATACTTCAATTAATATGGAATTACTATGTTCTGATAAAATATGTGATATGCAATATGTAATAAAAGAGACTTATTTCAAGGATAGGAGCAATACCATACAATATGTAACAGTATTTTTCATTGCTCTAAAAGAGTTGTTTTAACTATTTCTTCAAAAGTAAAAGTAAATCTTCCAAGACAGACAAAAAGAATGTGACTACACTACAGTGTTCTTGTTTCTGCAGGCACATTAATTCATTATTTTTGGACTTTCATCGAATTTGTAACACTATGCATTTTCTTTCAGTAAGGAAGATTGGAACACTTTGTTTAAGTGTCATATACATCTAAATAATTATTAAAATGCAATGACAAGATGTAGGGTCTGGATATAGAGTCTAAGACAGACAATGTTTTAAATGCAAAACACTTATAAAATTTTGTGTGACCGTAATTTCACTTTAGATAAATCTTCAATGAATGATACAGCCACAGAGCAAGACAAAGAGTAAAATTAAGTGCATAGCAGAAAAAGAAATAAAGGAACAAAGAAAAAAGGTGTTCACCTGCTTTACAAAGGAATATCCAAACCCTTTATCATATTTCTATCAAACATTTGAGCTTTTTTCCCAAAATCTTAGATGTAGCTCTGTTTTGTGCAGCTGGGGTACAAAGAAGGAACAGAAGATGTAGTTTGGAAGCAGATACATGAGATGTTCCTTCTACCATATGCAATGTAGGATTTGGAAGCAAATGTTTCTGACACCACCAACAGAAAAAGGCAGGTTACATTGCATTTCTCATTTTTAAACTTTTTTCAGAAAAATTTCATATTATTGTCAAATTGCCTGTTTTGAATATTAGTAACAGGAATTTGGAGGGCCAAAAAGATCCTTCACTAGGCTTGTTTTGCTCTTTTAATTTCTTTAAGACCTCGAAGTAAATTAATTCTTCATAAAATGTCATTAATAATTTTTCAAGTTCATGGTACATTCATTTCATTATTTATTTTAGTTTCAGCTCTATTTTAATTGTGTTTTTGTAGTTTCTTTTGGTTCTCTTTCCCTTTCTTCTGAATAAGATTTTACATTTATCTCTCAAACATTCACCCAGGTTAGGAAAAAAGCTTCTCAAGTTCACTCTACTTGCTGTTAAAAATATTTCTTTCACTTTTTATTTCAGGGTATTCAGAAAAAGTGGGAAATAAACCTCTTACAAAAAAAGACATTTGTCTACATTTTCTTACTAAACCCTAAAATAATGTAGTAAGAGGATTATCTGTGCTTAGACCAGAATATTTTAACCATTTTCTTACCATTTCATAACTTATGGCTGAGGAAAACACTGCCTCATACATAGCAGGGCACATGAACTCTAATTCTTGCCCAGCAGCTCAAGGATATCTATTTACACTATAGAGAATGCAGATTACATTCTGAACTCCTCAGGATTCAGAGAATAGCAGTGGAAATACAAGTAGCAGGTAGGTGTCTAGTGCCCAGATTTGGGAGGACAGGGTCGTGGGCATAAACAGGCATGACCCTGTGCACAATTGCTGAAGTAGAAAGGGGACTTTTTTCCAGTCTACTGTATGGGGCTTGTGTGGCAAGGTTTGGGTAAGAGGAGCCCTGGAGCTGAGGTTCCCCTGCAGCAGGTTGGGCAGGCCATGGGGAGGTGGCTGTGTCCCTGCAGCCCATGGAGCTCCTCAGGGGGCAGAGATCCACCTGCAGCCCCTGGAGAGCCCCATGCCAGAGTACATGCATGCCCAAAGGAGGCTGTGGTCCTGTGGGAAGCCCATGGTGGAGCACACTCCTGGAAGGACCTGTGGACCCATGGAGAGAGGAGCTCATGCTGAACCAAGTTTTCTGGCAGGATGTGTGACCCTGCAGGGGACCCATGCTGGAGCAGCCTGTTCCTGAAGGACTGCACCCCATGTAAAGGACCCATGCTCAAGCAGTTCTTTGAGATTTATTTTCACAGCTTCATTTAGGTTCTCTATTTCAAGAAGTATTTTGTTTCAGTAACATGCTTATGTCCTAATAATTCAACCTTTGATAATTAGAAGCATTTTGGTGGGTTTGCTTGGCTCATTAGTTTCACGTCAGGAAAAGAGCTGACTCCTGGCCCTTTTAAACAAACAAACAACCTTAGTCCACCTCCAGGGACACAGACATATACACTAAAGAGGGGCTTGTGGTTGTTTTAGAACAAAAGTAGAATTGAATGGAATAGGTTGCCTAGGCAACAAAACATCTAAGCAGAGGTAAACTGTAGAAAAAGCTGGCCAGCAGGGAATGATCCTCGTGACAATGTCAGAGGCTTCATCTATAACAGCAAGAGAATAAAACAGAATATTCCAGAACTGAGCAAACATTTTAGAAACAAATGCCTACTAACTTTACTTAGAGGTAAAAAGATATAAAACTTACTTCACCATGTTGTTTTACAGCTTGGTCTACGGTGGTGTATGGCTACTTTTGAAGGACAGTCTTCCCCATGTTTGTTTTCATCAACTCGCACTCCTTTCAGGATACTCACCAATACAATCCACAGCTTCAAATAAAGATGGAGAGGTATGCAGAAGTAGCATGATCTAAATATGTTTTTGTTTCAAATTGTGTTCCTGATAAAGTCAATGCCAAAGTTTGCACTGACTTTAATTAGATGAAGAAATCAGTACTTTAAGACCAAATTCAAAGTCACTAAGCTCTGGAGAGAGCTTACATTTAGGAAGGCTGGCCTTGCCAATATTGATTTAGGCCATGGCTGAGAATAAGTTCCTTCCTGTAATACACTATATAATATCAAGAGGGGTTAAATCAACACTGCTTTCAACTTCTGAATATTTTCTAACTTCATACCTTTCAAATGAGTACAGAAAAGCAGTTCTAAAACAACAACAACAAAGTGTCTCATTATGGAGTAAAAAAGGAGTTTCTATGACTAAGAAATGAAAAGATTTAATACATCAAGTCCCTTGCACATATAATGAGACTGGAGAAAACAAAAAGACAAAATTTATTTTATCTTGGCATTAAAGTTAAAGAACTATTTGAATAGAGGAGCAGTGACATATTTAGTGTCACATCTGTTTATCTGCGTGTGGCAGTCTAAGGGGCCTGTCAGTGCGGCACGTCAGGACTTTATAGGTGTGTGCTCATGGGCGTGGGGGCGAGACGTGTATATACACAATAGGAACGATAAGAGGAACAAAAGGAGGCAATTGAAGGGCTTCAGATACCTAACACAGATAATGTGACTGACAAAGAATAAGACAAGAAAAGGATAAAGAACTCAAATAGACATAATTTTTCTATTTAGCACGTTTTAAAATAACCCATTTTCATGTGAGAATGAGATTAGAAATGGAGACAGATAGAAAAACAGCCTGTCAGTTAATGGCATAGCCAGGTAAATTAAGACCTTATGAATTTTAATAAGTGTACTGGCCCTGTACAAATTCTTTTTAAGATAGTGACAAACTTTCTGAAAGGAAATAAGATGACATTTTTCATACTGATTATATTGCTTAGAATTAGGTATATGCCAATCCTTCCCTTCCTCACCACACCCCCCTTCCCCAGAGCCCCACTCAAAACAAACTGAAATCTGGAATTATTCTGCATATAAAGAATATTCATTGTTAGCAGGTAGGCAGAGATTACAGATGATTCTTTTGTCCTTCATGTCCACTGATGGTACTTGTAGCAAGGCAAGAGAGACCATTTTGAGGTGGTGTACAACGAGGCAGCTGAAAGGCTGTTAGTCACACTGAGCTCTTCAGTCCAATTTTTTGCAGTAGTAGTATGGAAGAAAAATTGGTGCTGTGTCAGCTCACTGGATGTAAATCATACTGAAAGAAGGAAAATGTTGTTATAATGCAGCCTCTGGGAATAGAGAAGGTCAGAGATTAAGCAGAAAGAAATTGTAACAAGTATATGATGAGCAAAGTTTTGAATCTTACGCAGTCTGAATCTGGCCTCATTTATAAGTAACTCCTTCTGTCCTGTGTCGTTCTTGGACAGTACATCTGGCCTGACTTTTCAGTCAGCAAGGACATTTAGTTATTGAGGAGCCTCTTTTTATCCCCCATGTCTCACTTTTCTGAGAGAGGGCTTAGGCTTGGGGAGGGTGGGGAAGAAGGGGTTGATGGTCAAGAGCAAAATCATGAAGGTTTGCCTTCCTTTATTTTATTTTATTTTATTTTTTTCTTTGTTTGTTTTTGTTTTTGTTTTGTTATTTTAACTGGCTAGATCATACCTTTTTGAAAGAATTTCCCAGTTACTTTTTTGACCCAATGACAGAAAACTAAATTGATTTCTTAGCCACTTCCAGTCCTAGACATCCCCTATTCAGCAAAGCAAACAAGTGTCAAAATCTGGATACCAAACTCAGCTCAAAGCTTGTTAAATTCATTGTAGGACTTTCTACTGGGTAAGAACACTCTCCATCTGCCAGAACACAACATAACTAAAGTATTAAAAACTAGATGCAATAAATATTCCTAAAAAGACATTTGTCTAAATATCTACTTTATTGCTTATGAATGTTTGTCTTTCTTAAGCTCTTGACCTCATTGGAAACCTGTTTTCAAGGAGATGTATGTGGATAAAGGATATTGAATGAAGTGATTGTAAATACATTATTCATTTCTAGTCATTACTGATGACTTTATGTGTAACTTGTGAGTGACAGAGCATAGCATATCTATGAATGATTGTTGTGAGGTCATCAATCAAGGCCAGAAATTAATTCTGCATCTACAAGTGCTCATTGCAAATCTTGTGTAGTATAACCATGCTGTTTCAATATTTATGATTTTTGTAACCCACTATTTTTTAAAATTTAAGTATACTGCCTTGAGCAATGGAAGACGAAAATATATCAACAGGTTTTCATCTAAAAATGTCCTTTCCTACCCGGAACCCTGAGACATCAGAGTATTGTTGGGCTTTTCTGGGAAGGAACAGATTATGCCTATAGCAAGTTGTATTTATGTTAATAAGACTGTCATTGAATTTTCAATAAGGACAGTGTCTCTGAATTTAAACAATGTATTTGGAAGCAGTTTTTAAAAACAAGTTTATGAAAATATGGGGTTTGTTTTTTTAATTTCCATTGGAACCACTATTAAATAACTAAAATTATAATAGAATTTGAAAATGTTAATATAGTAACATATAACATAATAGACTAACTTAAATACTTCCACAGTGCACCACAGCAGTAAATTAACTCCCTATTAAGAAGTATGTGTGTATCTCTTGTGTATTAAGAAAAAACTGCTCTAGTATTAATTATGAATTCATAATGGAAGAATACTTTTGCCCTTGAAAAATGCCTCAATGACAGATGAAGATTTGTCTGTATTTATTCAGAGAAGTTATTCAAAATAAAATCTCAACTGATTCAATAAATAGGCAGACAGACAGATAAATAAAAAGAAACATTCAAAATTAATGCAATTATTTATCACTGTGGAAGCAAGTTAAATCCCCTGCAAATAGAAATATTTTAAAACTTAATTTAGATTACCTAAAATAAGACATACTACTAAGCATTCAGAATTAGACTATTCCAATCAAGTTGCACAAATATGAAGATTCTAAGCAAGAATTAATATAGTGTGTGGCAATATATGGAAGCCTAACTCTGACTGAAAAATATTTATAGAGCATCCAATGCAAATGTACTTACCAAGTAAAAGTATTTTCAATATATTTTACTAAGAGTCTTCCTAAGGACAAGCTTCCAACTAAACTGTATTTTGATCAAGTCTTCCTTAAAATGCATTTGATGAATTCTGTAATCTAGACTCACTGGATAGTATGTAAGAAGGCTTTAATGTCCAGCCTGTTGAAAGTCTGGCTTGCACACTGAGATATTGTGCAGACCTCTCTTCTGAAGATGTTCCTCTAATGCCCTAGTGGAACTCAAACACATCTCAGGATATATCTCAACCGAAGCTACAGATTTGAATGGGCCATAATATCCAGCACAGATTTCAAGTTACAAAATCCTGTGTCAAGCAAAACTCAGACCCTCTGAGCCTTTATTAGGAAACTTGCAATTGAAAACAGCTTACCAAAAGGCTTTTCAAATTAATTTAAGCCAAATAATGTGGGGACAGGAAAGCATTTCACTTTCATACTGGCAGCTGTGCAAAGAAGGGCTTGTCTGAAATGAGAGCTTGTTTGGAGACAAACATTCCAGAAATCGTAGCTAGAGACAGTTCTCAGCCATGCACTGGTGGAGAGAAGCTGCTGCACACAAAGCACCTTGGCTTAGCAGCTGTGGGCCCAGGTGGCTCCTTTTCAGTGCAAAGAGCAAACTACCCCCCAGTTTCTACAGGACCAGCCTTAGACAAATAATGGCTCCTTGCTGGGATTATTAACAAAGCGTAGAAGTTTTATAGCCTGATATTTTTATTGATAAACCAAAAAGGAACAAGCAATAAACAAGCAAAAAAAACCCCTAAGAAAACTCATCACAATATTAAAAGGCAGCTACTAAGAGGACAGAAGCACTCCCTTCACAGGGAATCAGTCACAGAGAGCCGACAGGAAGCAACAGGTACAAGTTACATGAGGAGAGGCTTCACCTTGGTTTAAGGAAGAAAATTTTAATGAGAACAATCACCCACTGAAACAACATCCCCAGGGATGTGGTGGAGCACCCACCAGGAGGCTTTCAAGATGCAGTTGGACATGGTGCCAGACAAGCTTGTCTTGGCTCCCTTTCCCACAAAAAGTTGGACTAGATGACCTCTTAAGGTACTTACAACCTGAGCTGAATTGTTTTATCATTCCATCACTATCTCAGCTCATCAGACAGAACTTTTCAACAAATTTTCCTCAACATTTTAGAACACACCACAATTCCCCAATGTCTTTAGGTTTTCAGGAAACTATCTAAAAGTCAATACTATAACTGTATCTTGGATTAAATACTGACCAAAACCCCCACTACCTCTCTCCTTGTGCTGTCTGTGCGAAGGAGGGAGAGGTTGAGGGAAAATAAAGATGTTTTTAATAGCTTATTTCACTTCTCATTATCCTGCTCTGAGTTTGTTAGTAATAAATTTGCTTAATATCTTTAAGTCGAGCCTGTCCTTATCTCAACTCATGAACCCTTCATTAAATTTTCTTTCCTCTGTCCAGTTGTAGAAAGGAGTGAGTGAGAGGCTTTTATGGGTGCTAGGCATTTGGCCAGCATCAAACCTCAGCTTTTATGGTTCTATGATTCTAGCAGTAAATTAAAAATCACAAGAAATTCAGCAACAGATGATGAGATCTCATGAGAGATATACTTGGGCAAAACAGGTAGTCATTTCAAAACCCATCTTTTCCCAAAGAAGAATCTAAAAAATTGCAAAGCAAATCAAAGCATGGCCAAACACTTGGATTTGACTACTCAGAAGGTGGGAAATAATTACAGTAGCAGTATGTGAAACGGATTATTTTCCCACAGAAGTTTATGCAAGATTCTATCCAAAATCAAATTTAAATTTAAAAAAATTTGAACTTTCTTGACCTGATTCCTGCACAAATTCCATTTAACATCACTGGGATCACCCTTCTCTGCCCTGCTGCAAGTAGCTAGAATGATTTAGGTAGCTCAGCTTGCCAATTAGGATTGTGGTTCGGCTTATAGTAACCAGAGCTGCCTGGAAACATTTCATTACCACATTGTAAATTCCCCATATATGTTTTTACATAAAAAATATAAAAAATGATATTGCTAAAAAGTCATATTTCAAAATAGGGAAAAAAATCACCCTGAAACAGAAAAATTCCCTGTTAAAAAAAAAAAAAAAAAAAAAAAAAATTAAAAA
>JAOTQP010001286.1:80940246-80950971 GCA_026413545.1 Cichladusa arquata | reverse complement strand
TAGCAGTGAGCAAGAATATTTACCAAAACACCTTTCTCATTTTTAGGTCTTTTTTTTATCTCCTCTTTAATGATTTTTTACATAATTTTTTTTTTATTTTTTTTTTTAAGAACAATATATAGTTAATTCTATACCTCTGCATTTTAATTGGAAAAGTTGTTTTGTTTCTCTGTAGTAACAGAGAGCCAACCATCCATTCAAATTCAAGTCTTGGCACGACTTATTATCAACTAAAAAATACATATTGTACTTCATCTCTCAATAGACAGACTTTTCAGTGTCAATTCAAAGTGAAGACTGTGGCCTTTCCTTACTGAAGTACTACTGGGAAAAATCTTTTTTTATATGCTGTTGTAACAGCTGCAGCTGCAGAAGATGTGCATTCATTCATACTCCACCTTCAAAACTTTGAGATTTCAATTGTTCAGAAGCTTCATAGAATGTTCTTGTCTTTGGATTAGTCTGTGGAGACTATCTCTGTGGACAAAAAGCAATCTCATCTTGAAATCCAGAGGGTACCACAACAAAAAGGGTAAACAAACAAATTGAAAATAAAATAAAGAGAGGTAAATATATAAATTTCTGGAGCAAATCTGGCATTACACTAAAGAACCCAGAGTTTCTATGTGAAATAGATCTGCACAGTGAAACAGAGATTGTTTGTTTTAACAACCATTTCAGGGTGAAAATACTTTCTGGAAAATAAACCCCTCTCCCTATGCTTTTGCTTCCTACTCTTTTGCTTCTACATTTAACAATTAACATTTATATCCAAAGCAGGTCAGGCTGACCTGTAACAAGATATGTCTCAATATATAATGAATATGTGCTCAAAGTGTTGGTACATGGTTTTCTCATAGTCTTGGAAAATTATATAAGGGCTAAGAACAAAATATATATGTTCAGATTAAATAACACATATACCTCCACCAAATCCAGTATGAGGCAAGATGGGGAACTGGTCTGC
This sequence comes from Cichladusa arquata, assembly GCA_026413545.1. Lineage (NCBI taxonomy): Eukaryota > Metazoa > Chordata > Aves > Passeriformes > Muscicapidae > Cichladusa > Cichladusa arquata. Next base: position 80,950,004 of record JAOTQP010001286.1, on the reverse strand, counting down.
TTTCTCAAGGTTCAGTAGAAACAGAAGGTAGAGGAAGTGAAGGGAATTCACTTCAGCAGTTACTATGACTACATCTCAGTTATGGATGTTGAGCACAGTGTTACAAAGCTCTTAATATTTTCTCTTGTTAAAAAAACAAAACAAAACAAAACAAAACACCCAAATACCCTCAAAACCAAACTCATAAGAAAACCCAGCCACTCCTACCCACCCCCCAACAACTAAAACAGAAATGCATTATTTGATCTAGTACAAAAGTACCCAAAGTTTCAAGAATTACCTAAGTCCCTTCTGGTATCCTCATCTGGGGCAGATGTCACACCATCTCCTTTGGATGCTTGAATTTTTTCATTTTCTGCAGTGAAGATCTCAATCAGCAGGGGCAGAAAACACAACTAACCTGGGAGACTTGCCTACAACCTTTCTCAGACTTGTAACTGAATTTTGACATACAAACTGTGCGGTGTAAAAACCTTCTTTGGCTTGTTGGGAAAGCTGAGCAAATTGCATTTTGAAGTCCATTGTCTGTGTAAGAACACAGTGGCCATGATTTTGTACAGCTACTGAATATGTTAACGTACACAACCGAGACTATGAAGTTCAGGACTTATGCCTTTTACCTGTCACACTACTGCCTAATGTGAATTTGCTGGAATATTAATTTCTTTTTAAGGCATACTTCAAATATTAGTATAAACTGGTGCCAAACATTCATGTTTTCATGCAAACTTAGTCAATTTTGTCTTCTATATGCATAAAAGTACTGTTGATAGAAAAATGGCAAGTATTGAAGAACCTTGATATCTTTCTAAGCTAAATATTTACTTATTTGACAGAGGCAGGTAAAAAAACAAACATCACCCTTAGAAAAGATGATACATTGATTACACATCAAGACACATGATTAGAATCCAGGTATTCTGTTCTTCAGTGTTTTACTCTTAACCAACAGTCCCCACTATCACTTTCCCCAATCCACTGCATTTTTAGTATAATGTAATCACCCCAAAGTACTCACACAATTAGAGACTTTTAACTTTTTATTACAGATGGAATTTGGACTAATTAATAATTCCCAAAAGAACACTCAGCATAATCTACATTTTGACAATAGAGCATGAAAATTAAAAGAACAAATGTATGCACATTTCCAGCTGCCCCTGAGTTATGATGGTAACATTAATAATTTGTTATAGTCATTGCTCAGCATTTATTGAAACTACTCATAGGGCAAGACAAACATAATTAAAATTAATGGAACCTAAGGAATACACAGAGGATCAGAAGTCAATGTCAATTTTATTTGTACTTACAATTGTACTTACAGACAGCTCTGAAGTTGAAGGTTTGCTTTTATGTGATTGATAGTTGATTGGTGTACGATTAATTGTCAGCTTTCTTATTTTACTGCTACTGAAATTCTGGTAAGAGGTTACCAAAATGAAAGCAATTATTTATGAAACAATTCAGTGGTAACTTTTGCATTCACTCCAAAGTAGTTCTTGGAGTGATGGAACTTATAAAACTTTAATATCTTGCAATGAAATTCTCCTGACCTTTCTGACAATACTGTATCTTCAATTTTAGTTAAAAGTAGAAGAGTTGGCATAACTCTAATACAAGATACTTTAGCTGTATGTTTATTATGTGGTCACTATCTAAAATCAACTTTTGGTCCCTGTCTTAGATATTTCAAAGGTTTCTTCTAAATTACATTCTGTAACTTCAATAAATTCCTTGGATAGGCTTTGGGTCCCAAGCGTAGGAAAATAAGCTTTAAACTTGTGCCTTACCTGTACTTGGGAAGTAGAAAGTTGTCATCTAAGAATTTGCATCCCAATAGCATTTCCACAGGCTATAATACGTATCATAGGACTTTGAATTCACTTGAATTAATTTTTTGCAAGGACAGGCTTGTCAGGTGCTCTAGAAACCTTATACTGTTTACAGGCAAGACTTATGAAAAATGTTAGTTGCAAATAATGCATCACAAGATTTAAGCAGAAATATGCAGTAGAACTACATCAAATAATTTTAACTGAAGATATAACCTGAATTCATTGTTGGAGGCAAGGAATCAGGGCTACTGGAGTTTCACTACCAAATTTGACCACCCTTTGCTTTATAGCTACCTACTGTCTCAGTGAACAGAAGAAATATTTGGCTGATGTGAAATGGTTTACCTCTCTCATCTTTTTTAACTATGTTGTCCTTAACTAACATCTGGATACAGATGAACAGTGTTCTATACAGCATCTAGCCATAATCATACGTTCTTCTGCACAAAGAGTGTCCAGGTAACTTTTCTGTTTGTATGAATAGTTATGGCTACTCATTGATATTCTGGGGAGAGTTACCCAGCAGACCTATGTTGCTTTATGCCATATATGCTTTAACTGTGATCTCTTATTTATTCAAACCTTTTGTTGCAAATTCAAAGATCTAATGATGTTGTAATAAACAGATAATATATTTACAATTTTAACTGCCGACAGAAGCTTCTAAAATCATGGAATCCTGAATAATTTTCATCTTGTTTCCCACTCAAACTTCTGGTTTCTTTGTAGGAAATAACAGAAGAAAAATTAAACACTTTTTTTTTCTCAACTGACAACAGCAACCAAGCAGCAGACCAAGAGGGTTACATATCACATTGGTTTCTTGGCTGACAAAACCCACCAAACTGTAGTACACCGTATTAGCTGGCAAATTGAGATGATATGCTCACCCTCCCAAGTCTTTTCACTGCTAGTGGAGGTCCCCAATTCAACGCCATCTTGTCTACTTTGCATTGTTTTCTGGGATGGGCACTTGTTTTTGGACTCCCTGTGGTTTGAATGCATCACACTGAGCCTGACTCATGCACACTCTGAGCTGGGCTAGCTCTGCACGATGCCAAGCCAACAAGTCATTTTCTGTTTCCCCTACTATGTAGTAGAAACTACACACAAAAGAGGAGAGTGCCTCCACCGGGGACTTTGGAAGTCTAGCTAATCTGGATGTGAGTGACAACATTTTAAATGGAAATAGTTACAAGAGGCTTAAAGTACCCCAAACTTCAATTGATATTAACTTGGATTCAGTTCATATACTGCTTATAAAGAATACCAAGAGAGAGAGAATTTATCTTGAAAGATAAATACACATACATATATACATAGAAAAATAACTACACATGGATAGAAAAGCTTTGGAAGACAGAAAACAAGGATGCAGAGAAGGAATTATATCAGTGTGGAAGAGCTTTGTTTTTTATCTCCTCTTTTTCAAAGTTCTTATCTGGGATGTTCTTTTCAGACTGTTTTGTCTCTCAGCATATATGTATGGCAGAATTTTAAATGTCTGTGCAAAAGAATTACAAAGTCAGAAAAAGTGGCTCCAAAAATAATCCATAAGTGCCTCCAAAAAAAGATTATCTTCCCATTTAGGAAATGGGTACATTAAGAATCATTTAAACTATGGCCTATTATTAAATTCGACTTTCATCTGAAGAGCTTGATTACTCTCATTGGCAACTTTTGAAATTACAATCCTGTGTACAAAATTACATTTGCAGAAGGCTTGCTCTTTTATTTTTGAATGTTTCCTTCCCCAAGGCTGAGTACAAATCAAACGTGCTTTTCACGCTTTTTTTTTTTTTTTTTTTTTTTTTAATGAGTAAGCATGAAACAAGAGTGTATGCAGATAAAACCAAAACCTGCAAAAATAGCTTTCAAAAGTTTGGTTCATAAGTACAGACAAGTAACATATATTGATCTACACCAACACTGGACTTCTCTGGGTTGTTAGCTGCTGTTTCTTTCTTGAGCTGTCACAGAATTATCACATCAAACTGTATGAGGAATACTTACTTATATTGAAGAATGGTTCAAAACACAGTCCTATGAGACTTGAGATACTCATGGCAAGTACCATTCTCAACATGAATGTAAATGTAAGTATAACTTCAATCGACTGTGCACCCAGATGTGCCAAAGATTTAAAAAAAGACCAGATCATCATAGTCCAGATCACTCAATAAACAGAGGTAATTTCTGTGATTCTACAATTTCATACAATCAACTTATTGTTTCCAAATTTTTGTAGCCTTGACTTAAATTGTCAATTATAATTTTGTTTAATTGCCTGTTGTAAAGGACTGTCTTCTGGCTGCTAGAGCTTTCATAGATAAGGCTGTGGTGTTTTTTCCCTAATGAATGGTGAAGCTGAGAAATTCTAGATTTCAGAGAAACGGAAATTATCTTCTGGAAGCTGCTTGGCCTCATTTTCTTAAGCCAGTGAAGAAACTAATTGCTCTATCGTATTAACTGAATACCTTCACAAATTATTTTGTAAGCTCTCATGTTGACAAGTTTGCTTTTTAAACTGGTTTCACTGCAGTGCTGCTCATCCTGTATAACGTCATCTGCTTCACCCCACCTGAAATCCTACAATTCTGAGTACAGATTCTGGCTAATTATAGTTCTTATTGGAAAAACAAATCAAAACAAAAATCTTAACAAAAATGAAGTACTGAAAGTCTCCTAGATTCATAAATATTCAACAAAGTTAAAAAGAAAAAAAAAGTTAATTCTGTCACTGTTTCTCTAAAAGTTTTGAAATAAAAAGAAATATCAGAGAAGGAGGTGAGAGGGGGGAGAGGAAGGGACAGATACAGAATGGAAACTTTGGTGGGAAGAAAAAGGCAAAAAGAGAAAGAAAAATTCTGCAGGTAAAACTTGATCCAAGGCTCTCCTTGAGCTGGGGTTCTCTGATCCTCTGCTTGTTTTTAAATGCTTTGTCAGAAGCAATATTACTGTGCTCGTTAGAATGGCGTTTTGTTTGTTAGTGATTTAGATGTTGTGCCAAAATGCCAACATACACAGAGACAGCAGTGTTCAGACAGTACTTCTCTTGACAAAGTGGTCACAGATAGATGCTTTTCTTGATGTTTTACTGTCAATCAATATAATGAATGAGCTAACCATCAATGGCTCCTGGAGTAAGCCTTAATGCATATTAAGATGCTTACTCAAGTACAAAGAGGACACTTAGCTCTGAATTAGGTCATTTGTCTTGTGTTTAAAAGTATTTTTGGTGTAAAAAAGATATTTCATTGCCTACAGATGCAGAGATGGTTGAAACAGAATACCTGCTGTTATGAGTGCATATATAAATTAGGAGTGATCTGCTTTGAAGAGAGATCTGTTACTTATTGAGCTACTAAAAAAAAACTGACTTGCTGCCAGAGGCAATGCATTACCCATAGCAGAGCTGAATATGGGATTCTGTGCTTTGCAAAAATCATTCCCTCTAACACTTCACCCTGTGCAGACAGTCTCTCAGAACTTGTACCACAAAATGTGTGCTTTCTTTGCAAGTATTGAACTGCATGCAGCAAGAGAGTGACCAAAAATTTTTGTGGTGCTCAGAGTAGAAAAATACTACAATGGAAAAGTATACTTCTATAACCAAGGCTTTGAATATTTCTGCAGTAATTTTGTCAAAGGACCCCTAACTTTTTGCTGAAGTCAAGCCTTTTTGCCTATGATGGTAACTGCTGAGTGATCTCTCCCTGTTATATGTCAATTCACAAGCCTTTTGTTACATTTTCCTCCCCCTTTCTAGTTGAGGAGAGGAGACAGAGCAGCTTTGGTGGGCACACGGCATCCAGCCAGGATCAGCTTACCACAAAGCATAAAATTGAAATTAAGATACTGCTAAACAGCCTTTTGCTTATTAAATTTTGTTTTATAGGTCAAACAATGAGACCTCTGTGCTGGAAATGGATGACCCTACTCAGGATTCAGTCAAATATGAAAAGAAAATTCAGCAACAACATCAAAATCTTTCTGCACATTGGTGTTGTTTCTTTTTGTGGGTTTTTTTTTGTTTCGTTTATTCCCAGAAAAAAAAAAAATGCAGTTTCCTGTGACAAATCTATTCCAAAATGAAAAAAACTGTTTAATTTAAGAGCCGAAACCTGACCGGACCGAGTCCTGAGAAATCTGGTCTAGCTGACGCTGCCTGAATAGAGAGAGTAAGCTGGACCAGGTGATTTCCAGAGTTCTTCTCCAGCCCCAGTGATTCTGTAAGACTATGAATCTATTTTTGCAACAACTGCTGCAGAAACAATCCAATAAAGTCTGCTTGCACCAGTCTGTCACCACTAGCCAAAGAAGAATGTCATTGGATCTTGTTTCATGCAGCTAGACCCCACATTCTTTACAGAGAAACCAGGAATAACTAGCAGCACTTCGGCTGCAGCCTATCACACCAATGAGTCTTAAACATAAAATTGTGACAGCAAGAAAAAACAATGCACATATCAAAGGATTTGGAGCCCTGGTGTGTCCGTATGCAAACTTTAAGAATTAATCCACATCAAACTTCCTACTGAGGTGCTCTGTCAGGTTTGAAGGGCTTGTTCCTTTCTGGGTGTTGAGAAGTGGTGAAATAAAGAATTTTCCAAAACATACTGAATTTTCCTTCAAAGAGGATTATGCTGTCTCTAAATGTACTCACTTATGACGGACATTCTGGCAATTGTTGTTGGCAAAAGAAGTCTGGTTTTTCCTGTGTCATTTCAAATTACCAATGCCAGACCCCAAGATTATGCAAGTTCTGCTGTGTCAGGTGAGCTAGCTATGAAAAAATATGATATAAGATCAGGATACTATATGAGAAATTTTGTCTTAGGCAGACAACAGAATTTAAAATTTTTCACATAAACCCTTTTCCCGACCTTTATAAGAAATAAGACTTTAAATGCTTTAATTTTTTTAGTCTACATAATGTTATAACAGTGATAAACTCAATCTCTCCTTAAAAAATGTAAACTGCAACAGTAAAGGCAGAATGTGACCAAGCATTAATCACTTAACATTAGAATATATAATGTTCTTTAACTCATGACTTTTTTCCCCAATTTTATGCTACATACTTATCATTGTAGTAGGCAATATCATTACAGGAGTCAACCCATGTTTAATTATTCAATTTTTAAATTATTTAAATGTCAAAGGATACACATAAAATATAATAACTTGAAGTGAGTCATAATTTAAGAAATAATTCCTATTTTGTGAGAATGGGAAACTAAATGCTCAGGCTAAAATATTATTATTTGACAAAGTTTTTTTACTCTGGCGATATTCATGGGAGAAGTTTATTATAAAGCAAATCTGTATGGATGTGTGTGCATACATGAGAGATGAATATTGAGTAAAATAATCACTGCCTTGGGAAAGGTATTTGATTAATTAACATACAAGCAATTAAAATGAATAGTCTAAATTATTTCATATTTCTGACTTAAAAGCTAGTGTTTGATTAGACTGTCATGGAAACTGTCATGTGTGGCCTGATTAGTACTTAAAAATGACTTGCTTTAAGAATACATAGTCTCTGTACAATAAAAAAGTCATGGCACCACAGGAGAGAATTAGAGATAATGATCTCATTTTTTGATGAGAGTGAATTGAGCTATTAGGCATAAAGTCTTCCTGAAAATAAGTCATGACTACTTGATTTTAAATTCACACAGCTAATATTATTATTACTGGCATCCAGACTCACACTGATTACTCTAATAAAATGACTTACTGCCAAAGCTAATTTCTAGAGGTTCTGCTAAATGAGAGCCTTGAAGTTTGCTTCATTTTCTGTTGCCAACTATGCAAAACATATATTTGACCTTTTGCCCTCCCATCACATATGTGTAACAGACATAATGCTCTCTCACAACTAGATTATCTGCTCTGCATGTAGTAGCTCTGGAGTCAGTGTGTGATGAAAGGGGCACTGACATGTAAATAAATACAGAAGGAAGGGCAGTCTGCCTGCAGCCAGAGTCAGTCCACTCCACTAAAGGTCTTACCGAATCCGTGCAAAGTATTTGGAGCTTGCTCTTGGTATTATTCTTCTAGTAGTGGATGGCTAAGCAGAGAGGGAGTCCAAGGACAATTGTATGATTCTGAGTTCAGAAGCAGCATCCAAGCATTGAGTGGTTGGGAATGACAGGTCTTGGATAACCCTGGCATTCCTCTCCAGTTTGACACAGACAAGCCAGCTAAGAGAATAATTCTCACTCACTCCCAGGCAGCTGCAGAAGGAGAACTAGCAACACTAGGTCCTGTTGCATCTTGTACTGACTGCCACAGCGGGCTCAGCTACACAGGTTTCAGAAAAAAGGGCTCTAGACACTAAGGAGAGACTAAATCCTCTGCTGTAGTGGTAGAACCAGTGACCACAGCCCAGGCCAACTAAAGCCTAATCTGCTAGGTGGACAAACTAGCCTGGCTTGACTGAGACAGAAATCCATCTGGTGGAGGAGAAGCCCACTAACCTCAGCAGAGATGAGCATGGTCACCTTCATGAGCAATTCTCCCGATGAGGACAGCTGCACAGTGCCAAAATCACCTCCTGCAGCTGTCCAGGGAGCGAGGAAAGGGCAAAAAGAGTCTTAGAGGGTAGTAGGCTTATGGGAATAGGATTAATTCCTTCAAACTAGCATCTATTGACAGATTTCAAGCACAGAATCACATTTCTATGTCGTGCTCTGCAAAGGTGGGTGCAATTGCCTGCTAAGCAGGGAAAAAATAATGCCACAGGGTGAACAAGTGCCAGCACAAGCAACAGTGTATAATGTTCTGAGCATAGTGGGGTGCAGGGCTTGCTCGACTTGAATATTCTCCATTAGACCAATTTCTCCACTGGACTTTATTGTCTTACATCAACTCTAGCTCAATCATGATATGTCTGAAAAACTGAAAACTGAGCAAGTTCTGTCACTGCCCTGCTGAGTGAAAAGGAAGAAGTAATTTCTTTTATGTTCTTCCTTAGCTTCATGGCCCGTGGTATTGGCTCTCTGTTTGGGGCATATTGAGTCCAATAGAGCTACATTATTCATGATTCCCATATTTGAAGGACTTCTTGTACCAACGGATGCTCTTAGCTCTATTTTTATAAAGTTCCATTTTTAATGTATACATTTCTCTTCCTTCTCCATTGCCTGGGCAATTTTGATTTATAAGCACTGTAGGCCAACTATAAAAAAAGGTTTTGATTTCCTGAGATCTCTCTTTGAAAATGAAATGGCTCTTTTGAGAAGTAAGACTTGGCATAGAGCAGAGATAAAAAGTGGAGAACATATAAATAAAAATATCCTTGTAGCCATAGAAAGATGATGATGAGGGTTATCAAAACTATATATGACCTTTACTCCCTCTGATTCTGGCAGTTTCTGAAAACTAGAAGACTTTGCTGCTGTAACAGCTGAAACCCCAAAGGCATATATATGGCTATTATAGTGTTCCCATACTGAAATGCTCCAAACATAGAAAAGTTTTTATTGAGCTGAAATTTTAGAATTCAAGCTAAGAAAAAATAAGGCTCACACACTGAAGATCTCAAAGAATCATAACAGGTACTGACAATTAATAAAATGTAATTTGGACAGATGTTATCCTTATCTGCATAAGGGCATGGCACAATTAACCAATGATTATGATTGTAAGTTGTCTAAAAATAAATAATGATTATAGTGTTACAAGTGATTGGGCCAGAGTGTGTGCAATGAACATTTCAAAAGCCTGTTGAGCCAAGAAGATATTTTCTGAGCTTTTTAAACTTTCTTAAACATTTCACAATTTCTCCAATAATTTTCTCTAAATGTTTTACTAGTTTTACTTTCATGTGGAGATCTCAGCTAGGAAATGCAGCCCCTCTTCTGGTCACTCCCCCTCTAATTGCTTGTTGGTCCTTTAACTTGACCATTC
>JAOTQP010001286.1:80892766-80928887 GCA_026413545.1 Cichladusa arquata | reverse complement strand
TAGATATATTAGTAAAAGAGCTGTTATTCCTACCCCCTTATCTCTGCCTCAGAGTCCTTGATTCAAACAATTATAATGCGTGGGGGGAGTGGAATTAAAGTCTCTATTTCAAAGGAAAACTTCTGCCTTTACTGGCAGATATCTGTTCTTCAAACCAGGACAAACGGATTATGATTAGCACACTTTACCTCAATGAATGTGATGGCAATTCCTGAAAAAAACAAGGCCTTCCTCAAATTATTCAGTCCAAAGGGTTAAAAGGCTAGGGTAAAACTGTCAATTTATCATATTTTGATGGATATCACATGTGGCATTTGAAGCCACATTCAAATCTCTATATGAGACTTTTCTTCTTATTTAATGAGAAATGAAAAATGCAAATACTTGCTGAATAGTATTCCCATCATTTATCATCGGTCCTTCCTTCAGCAATGTGACCTGAGACAGGATGCCCAAAGACAAGATGAAGAGTTATTTATTGAGATAAAGAGTGTGCAGGAAAATAGAATTACAGTGAAATATAACTTTAATGAACATTCATTAGGCATTTGAGAATAGATGGCATTGTTCGAGCAACAAAATATTAAAGGTTTAACATCAAAAATGTTGTGAACCTGTCATAACATAGTGCTTTTTCTACCCATGCAATCACAGAAATGCAGAAAAAGGAAGTACTTTTCAGGTGTGCAAAACAACATGCTGTATCTGGGTCTCTTGCCCATTGTCATTATTCACTGCTACCAGGGAAAAGACAAACACTTTGAAGTAGGATTGCAAATCAATTGTTAGTCTGAGAGACATGATAACCATGGACACATCATAATTACAAGGGCAGAAAATCTGGGGAGAGCAGACCTGTATCCTGCTTAGGAAAGCTGAAAATGCTTATGTCTTCCACTCATTTACATCCCAAGTAATCATCAGTGGTAATAATGACAGAGACCTTAGTGACTTAAAGTAAGTAACAACATAAAATACAAGGCCCAGTGGAATTTTCTCTTTCCACATACATTACCCCTCCCCAGTTTTCTGCTTAATAGGTTTGGTTATTGCTCCAAGAAACAATTGTGTATAAAACTAATTCATCCTTGCCTTGCTTCTGCCATTTGCTTCTTACAAAACATTGCATTACCAGGGAGGAGGATCCTCAGCTTGGCAGAACTAAATAAGTAATTTTTTCTTCTGTAAATATTTGTTCAGTTACCTTAACATTTTGCTTCCTTTCCCAGTAGACTGGACTTCAAAATGGAAGTTTGAGCTGTGTTCATTATTAGCAACAGTGATTTCGTGATTCCATATCATCTTCATTACTGTTAATTATTATTGTCAATGCTTACTTGTCTTTCTTACAAACTTTTCTCTATATATTTCAATAACCTTTTTACACATGTCTACTAAAGAAACATATCCATATCATATTATAATGCCTTTCAATAAAGAACTATTGGCAATGCCCTTCTTCAGTTCAAAGGTAGATTACTGGGTGAGGAAACAAGAGGTTCTCTCTGTTTCAAGACACCAGTCTGTGCCAGACTTCTCAAGTGACCATGGGAACATCACCTATGATGGATAGGGATCTTGTCACTAGGGCCATTTCACTGCTGTGCCAGTCTATATCAGCCTTTTACAATTTTTGTGCAAGGGATTTCTTTATGCTGACACCTCTTCTGCTAAACACAGGCATGGCTCACCTGCCTTTGAAAACTACACATGAGCAATGCAGTGTAAATGCCCAAGCAAATTATTTTAATTCTCAATTTCTTGCAATATTTTCTTTGCTAGCATTTTACTGGTACTTTATCTACATGGTTGTCCATCATCCATGGACATGCATTTTTCTCAGAAATGAGGAAAATACCTCATGGATATCTGCTTCTTTCAGAGGTAAGATGTACATTTGGTGGAAATACAGCCCAGGGAAAAATCACTTGTATTGATGGAAAGACTGTTCTTTATGGAAGAAGCTTGTGTGAGCATCCCTTATAAACTCAGTTGAAGCAGTACAAGGGATACATACCTTTTTGAGTGGGAGTGGCTATTTAAAACACATTTTAAGTTTTTGGATTTTAAAGCTGTTCTATAAGAATAGACAAGCAGTGAAGTGTTTGTTCTTAGGTTCTCATGAGGGGCTGTCCTTTGGTCACACCTGTGACAATCATATGGCAGCAGATTACAGAGACACTAATTTAGGCTGATCGATGTCACTATAGCAGCCCATCTGTGACAAAACACTTTAAATAGACCTGTTATCTGGTAAATCTATTAACCTATTCATTGTTTAACCCAGTCTAATGGGGTTTTCCTGTTAATTGGACCTGAGCTCCCTTGCACAGTGTAGACTTCACAGGAGTAGTGGGCAGTACCTTGAGTGTTTCCAAACTACAGAGGCAGGGTCTTTTAGCAGTTTTCTATAGATGGAAATCTTTTTGCCAGGAGCAGCAACAAGTATCCTGTCTAATCGCTCTCTTAGTGAGCTAAAAGTCTTGTGCATTTCAGTTTCTGATGCATATTTTTTTTCTCTCCTGCCTTCCAGTCCCTTAAAGTCTCTTCAGAAGTCTGGTTCTTTCATCTGGAAAAAGGAGAAACATCTGTTCATGTTACATAAAGAAAAAGTCTCAAGCTGTTGTAAACACAACAGGACCTTAATTATTGACTCTACTTCCAGAAATCAAATAATACCCCACCTTGCTGTGAACTCTCAGGTCACTAACTCCCACTCAGAAAATACTCCAGTTAGTCACCAATGGGTGAGTCTAACTCAAGAGATATGCTTTAAATTAGGTAATTTGCCATGGCACGTCAATATTTTTATTAAAGCCTAGCTCCCATTTTCAAGTTACTGTGGTCAAAAGTCAAGATTCCTTTAATCTAAAAATATGTTTTCCCACCGAAACTGCAGAATAAGTAACAACTACATCTCTGCTGGTCTTTTAAAAGTAGCAATCTTTTATGATTCTTACAATGTCATCATTTATGCAAACACTATAAGTATTTTAGATCTCATGGGCCTGAAGCAACAAACACAATTATTTTATATAAAGCTCATAGAACAGTACTTTAACAGGAAATACAGTTATTACTTTTATGATTTCAGCAAGCAGTGGAGCTCTGTGAAAGTGTTATCTACCTTTAATAATATCTTAATTTTCCTTGTAAGATTATATCCCTTTTCAAATATTACTACTGAGAAACAATGGCAAATGGATTTGATAATAAAAATAGTATTATAGCTGAGCTCTATGATCATCTGTCATATACTTACTGTATACCAAAGCCAAGAGGAAATCTGAGGGGAAATGAGTGAATAGTTTGGGGTTGGGGAATATGTGTCTATTTTGCTAAGGAGCGAAAGAAAAAATATTTAATCAAAACTACAATAATTTTCAATTTTTATTCCAAATAGTCATTGTAAGAAATATTACAATTATGTTCTTATGATCTCTCATGTTAAAAGCAATATAATACATACAAACTACACAAATTTTGAGGATTCATTCTACCAGTTGTCTACCACTATAATAAAATGGGAAATGAAGCTTGATTCAAGAACACTTGATATCAAAGTATAATAAATTAGAATCAGAAAGAAACAAAATGTGTCACATTTTTCATTCTCAGACAAATGATCTATTTTGTAATAGTGAAGAGCAGGGCCATGCTGCAGATTTTCTACATCTCAGATTTCACAATTCTGAAAAAAAAAAAAAAGATAAAGTAAGTTCGTTGCAAGTCTTGTCAGGAGCAGAATAAAAAGTTGGAGTTACAAGAACTACTCAAACTGGATAGAAATTATGTACATTTTTTTTTATGTGTATCAGTTTAGATCCTACATTTTTTTCAGAATTTGTGTGTTGTGTAAATTGTACCTCACATTTGTACTGTCATATTTTTATTACTTTCTCTAAGATCCCCACCATGTGATGTAAAGAATGTTTATATATGGTGTTAATTTTCATTTATATGCTTACATGATTTTATATTAATTATAAAAAAAGAAAAAAAGGTAGAGAGCATGCACTGTTTACCTGGGAACAATCTTGTAGATTGTTCCTGAATAACCTCTAGAGCATAATGAGGGAAAGATAAGAGAATATAATTGCTGGAGAAATTAGAATGTAGTAAGATAAAGAGATATTAATGAATCTCAACTAATAGAAGTAAAGTTTGTTTGTTTTCATTGTAATTTTATAATAAAATTAAGGATTATTTATTTTAATTACAACTCTCATTTGAAAATTAAAAACAAATACTTTTTATTGGTTTTCTTGTTTATTACCTCCCACCAATTGATTTCCCTACTAAGAAATGCTCATACCACATACAAAATCATATTTTCTTGCTTCAAACAATCTTCATATCCAGTCATTTTTTTTTCGTCCAAATATTGCTGTTATTAGTGCAGATACAGATCAAAGGGGAAAAAACACTTGAGAAAATCTCATAAAGCTCAACCAGAAAAAAACTTCTGTGAATGTAGTTATTGACTTTATACATTTCACATCAACATTCATTTACTTTCATTCTGTACAAGAGCAGTAGTCTTGAGTGGGAAAATCAGACAATGTTCAATTCCTAATCTAAGTCATGATTAGATTGTTTTCTTCTCTCTGTCAACTATAACCTCAAAAAAACTAGTTTCCTGGTACTAATTTAATTAGACGATGAAAATAATCCAATTAACAATACTGTTAAGAGGAAAGAAATGTTGAAACCTGGTTCAGTCTCAGCTTTGTTGTTTTTTGGGGTTTTCTCTTTGTCTTTTTTTAAGACAAGAGACTAACCATTCATTTCTGACAATACAACTTTGCAAATTCATTAAGCAAAGAAAAAACTGTTGCTTTTAAATGGGCAAGCATGACATTTGGCTGACACTTTCTGTAAACTCTAGCACATTGTCAAACTGGGTGACTTTCCACAAGCATTGATGCAAGATGGGCTTCTCCCATGAAAAGAAAGTTATTCAGTATCTTTTTGCTGAAATTCTATTTCAATATTGCCAGAACTGAATGCAATTAAATGCTATTTCCTATAGACAGAACCTACATTTCTTCAAAAGGCAGAACTTTTATCTAGTATATTATTTGGATGATTCATGAGAACAATATTATCCTATATATAAATACAGTAGTGAATCTTTTACAGCCTAATGTTCTTGTCTGCTTTTTGAGATAATTGAGTTTTTAGTTAGCTTCAGTCTTGATCTCACTGAAAAATTGCCACAATTTTTTAGAATGAGTTAGATAAAAGATATGTTAATTTCTCATTTAAATTTGAAATATTATCCAAAATATCTAAAAACTGGTAACAACATTTTTAAAAGTAGTATCAAATTTCTGTATTCTGGTATATTTTAAATCCATTTTTCCCAGTTTTGGTTTAAACATATTAAGAGATTAGTACTAGAGATTAATTCCCCACCAATGATTCAGATGGAATGCTTCTGAAGTAGAAGAAGGCCAAAGAGGAAAGAAGCATTTAATTTGAATTCTAAGTGAACTGGACTGCTGGCCTTTAAAGACAAAAAGATTGTAAGTGAACTTTTAAACTGAGGATTGCAGAAAAGCTGACATGTATAAAGGAGCATGTCTTTTACACAGAACACAATATAAATTTTATAACTTGTGAGGGATAAGAAACAGTCCTATGAGAAGTGACAGTGTGTCATTTAAATGGGATGCTAAGAGGACCAAAACACATTATTTTACAGCATTGCTAAAAGTCTAGGAAATAAGGCAGCGGAAAAGGAAAGCTGAGAATGAGTAAGCATGCTGGAAACTTGGTGGAATAAACACACTATCACTCTGAAATAATCAAAGTACAAGAAAATTGAGAGAGTGGTCTGGGCTAGTGATGGAACCCTGTATCTTTAAAAGGCTATTCCTATTATGACATGAGGATGGAATGTATCTTTTTGCTGCTTCGTACATCTACTCACATCTGAGGCTAAAATAAGAAGGTTCAGAGAAGGGCTAAAAGATACAGAGTGGCTGCTGGATGAGGAAGAAGTAAATTGGGACTCTTTAAACTGGACAAGTAACAACTGAGTTTTGTGCAATCAGAAGAGGTAGAAGCCATACTATAGGATGGGCCAAATGTTTGTGCCCTCTTCTAGGACAAGAACTGAGAGCAAGCTAGCAGCCAGGTTCAAATCCAACAGAAAGATGAAATGCTTCATGCAACAGGGTGTTAGATAGAGAATAAGCAAGCTCAGGTTGACAGAAATAAATTATTAATAGCTATTGTACAGATACATATTACAATGAGGTAAGCAACCCAGATGGCTATTAAATGAAAAATGCCTGCCTAATCTCACTTTCCTCTATGAGACACTCAAGACCGTTATTAGAAACAGAGTACAGAGGGACATGATAATTTGGTACAGTCTAGTAAAGTTATTTTTCCAATTGTGATTTGAGAAATGTTTTATTCACAAGTAGTTATTCACAATTGGTATGTTTCCTTGATCATTCACTTCACAGAGGGTATTGCCTCTGCTTATGAGATATAGCCCAAAACTGAAGGAATAAAAAGTTAAACACTATGAAGTCTGCTTTTGAGCTCAATTTCAAGTATGACTGGAAATATACACGCATACATTACTATAAACAAAAAATTGGTCCCAGAAGCATCAGATGTTTCTGTCATTATTTCTACAATGGGAAAGGATATAAGTTTGTGCACCTCTGCCATGTGTAATTTTTTTAAACAATGTCTTATTCTGTTGAGATTTTGATCTGTTTCTATTCCTCTGAAACTTACTCCGTGACAGCAAGGAAGGTGAGCAAAGAGAGTGAAAAATAAACCAGTCAGAAATAAATGTCACTTTCATTTGTACCAAAATTAATTTATTATCACTAGATACAAGAAAACTGGGATTTAGAACCAAGAGACTATACTTGTCTTCACTCTTCCTGACCATATTTAACCTATACCTGATTTAGCAAAATCTGTGTTTATTACACTATTGGGCATTCCATACAACAGCTCAGATCTTTAAAGGATATAAAGGAAATTTGATCTTCTGAAGACTGTGTGAATCAGAAGAAAGTTGTTAAAATCTACTCATTTTTGAAAAAAACCCATTGTAATATATTAGATTTGTGCATCATTATTTGTCTCTTATTTTAGGATTAAATACAGACAGCAATGATGCGACAATTATCCTGTCAGAGATTGATATTTCAATTTAACTGACTATATAAGCAACTCTCATTAAGGAGTCACTAAAAGAGACATCAAGCATGCTTTTTTTTAGTCTCTAGGTCCCATATATTTAGGCAAACGGTATTATCTATAAGGGTTGCAGTAGCACTGAATGGTGACACCAAATATTATTATGGTCACAAGCTAAAACACTGTTGTTGTTTAACCCCAGCCAGCAACCAAGGCCCTCTCAGCTGCTCACTCACTCCCCTGCCAGTGGGATTGGGTAGAGAATCAGACAGAGAAAAGTTTGAGAACTTGTGGGTAGAGATAATGACAATGAACTGACAGATAACAGCAGATAACTAATGGTTTAATAGGGAAAGAAAAATCCACACACACAAGCAAAGCAAACCAAGGAATTAATTCACTGCTTCTCATGGGCAGGTGTGTGTTCAATCAACTCCAGGAGAACAGCACATGTAATGCTTACTTAGAAAGACAAGATCCCTGCAAATGTCTTCCTGTTTCCTCCTTCTTCCTCCCATTTCATGCACTGAGCATGATGTCCCATGGTCTGGAATATCCCTTTGGTCAGTTTGGGTCACCAGGCCTGGCTGTGTTTCCTCCCAGCCCCCTCAACAGTGTGGCAGTACAAAAAGCAGAAAAGACCTTGGCTCTGTCTAAGCCCTGCTCAGCAACAAAAAAAACATCTTTTAATTATCAACGCTGTGTTCAGCAAAAATTCAAAACAAAACCATCTCAGCAACTGTAGAGAAAATTAACTCTATGCCAGCCAAAACTGGTACAAACACAAGAATCTCAAGGATTAAAATGATCCAACTGGAAGACCAGGTTAGATAGATCTCATCTGTTTCATCTCCTTTATATTAAAAATAGTC
The DNA here is from genome assembly GCA_026413545.1 of Cichladusa arquata. NCBI lineage: Eukaryota > Metazoa > Chordata > Aves > Passeriformes > Muscicapidae > Cichladusa > Cichladusa arquata. The sequence continues at coordinate 80,920,842 of JAOTQP010001286.1, read as the reverse complement.
TTTAATGTAAGAGGGTGTGTAGTCACAAACCACAAGGTGTCAGCTTCAACTTGGCAAGAAAATATGTACATGAAAATAAAAACATTAAGTGGTCAAAGGGTGAAACGAAGAAACACATCTAAATTTTTTGGTCCTGAAACTCCACTTGGAAAGTCCATATCTGCCAGAATCCTGAAAGGAGGAGTCCTTCCTGTGGAGGAAAACTATGGAGTTTTGAAAGGGTCATCTGGAGACATCAAGTAGCATGAATAACATGAGCCTTTCCTCACTGCATGTATTTCTGATCCTGTCCTGCTTCGAGTTTGCAATATCAGCAAAGAATATTCATTAGTCTCCCTGAGACACCTTGAGGTATACTAGTGTTTCCTAAATAACTGTCTTCAATATTCCAGTTACTGAAGGGGAAAAAAAAAAAAAAAAAAATAACCCAAAATCTTCTAAATCACAACCTCATACAGCCAGACCACTGAGCTAGCAAATAATCCATCCTTCCACACCATGACTGCAGATACTTTGTGTCAAGTGTCTCATTTACCTGAAACACCAAACTATAACTCCATCCTCCTTTTAGTTTGACTCCACCAATATTTCCTGACTTGGTCATTAGTTTTCCTGGATGAATTTAAACTTCTACAATCATAGGAAAGAAGAGATGCAAACAATTATCCCACTTATTATTTTCTCAAACTCTACCTGAGTCCTTCCTTATAGGGTTCCTTAAATCTTCCTTTCATCTGGCAATCACAGTTGCTGAGACGTTGATACAATCGTGATGCCCTTTTGAATTTCAAAGAAAAATAATAACTCCAGCATAGTAAGTGTCAAGCTTTCCATCACAGCTACCCAGATACCCCAGCTCTGTATGTTTTGATCATCATAAATCACAGTTAGCATTGGTTTAACATTTATTCTCCTAAAAAACTGTTTCTGAAGACACTCCTGAAAGCCAAGAGAAACAGGTAGAACACTATGAATGGAAGGATTCAGAGGGGGCACTGAAATATAAACTGTTCTAATAATGCCACAAATCAAAATAATGCAATGCTGACTTCTGACTCTGAGGTATTAAAAGGAGTAAATTCCCTCTAAGTCACTATAATAGGGGGAATGCATCAACATAATCTTGTTCCTACTGTAAAATCACCCACAGAAATAACTGCAGACTATTTACCTCTTCAACTCTTCTAACTCCTCAGTATTATAAAAGCCCTGTGTTTTCACCCTTTTCAGACTCAGTTCTTGACTGCTGTTCTACAGATGACTTATTCTCTCTTTTTCTGTAACACAATCTTTTATTTATATGCAAGAAACACTATTACAACAACTTGGAACAAAGCCTGATTTTGTCAAGTAGTTGATTTAAAGGATTTGCATTTCTAAACATTCTGTATGCATTTTAATACACTTAAATAAGAAAACCATCTGTGCATTTATTTCTTTATTTGAAACTATGCTTGGCAAACAATTATTACAATTATAAGTAGCATACCATTAAGCATATGGTTAAATGACAATGTATTTGCTTATTTCAAGATTAATTCACTTGAAAGCACTGCTTTGCTTAATATTGAAATTCATAGATCAGAGTTTTATAATAATAAAAGACATACACCTACAGAATAATGCTGCTTTGCCTCGGGAGAAAATACATGACCATTGTGTCTTGAGGATTAGAGCTGTACATAAAGTCAGGTTGTTGGCACAGTTCAACCTCCCACTTGCCTTCCTGCTCAAGGAAACATTTGCTAAATTCTGACAATCTCAGACACAGGGCCTGGAAAATATTTACCACTTTTATATGAACTTAAGGAGACCTCATCTGAGCTGCAATATGTATTACTGCAGTTCTTGCCAGCCCATAATGAAATGTCACATCCCCAAAAGAAAGATACTGTATGAATATTTGCAATATCCCATTGCCTCACAGTCATCTTTAACTCCCAGGATACAAGACAAATAAAAGGCAAGAGATAAGGCCTTACTTGAAAAAAAGAACTCGTATAAAAAATTAAACAATTTAGAGGCTTAAGTCCCCTTTAACATTTACTCCTTCTCACTTTTACTATGGAAGATGGCAAAGTTTGCCTGTGAATGCCCATGAAAAAACTTAACTGTGCATTAACTCCCAGGCCATGAAAAAAACTGTTTTAATTTGAATTAAAAATGTGATTCCATGAAGCTGTTTGGCCTGCAAATTCAGTCTGGTATGTGATACTTAGACTACATTCTTTCTTGCTCCTATATCACTCCCAGGCAAATATGTTAAAAAATTGGATGAAAAACTGAAACTTTCCAACACATTGTCTCAACAATACATTCACTCAACTGAATGAACATGAAAACATAAGGAAGTAAGAGAGGAAAATGGATATATGACTGTCTGGTCTCAATTGCACTCTTCACATGTGAAAATTAAATTAACGAAAGTATATGTAGACATATAACCTTTGGACAGAGCTGAAGAAATTCCTCTGTAAAACAGATCCTTCTGTTTTACCAGTGAGGTTGTGTAGTCACAAAACTCAAGGTGTCATATTTAATCTGGCAAGAAAATATTTACCTGAAAATAAAAACATTAGGTGGTCAAAGGGTAAGAGAAAGTGATATATCTGAGCTTTTTGGTCCTGAAACTCCAGTTAGAACATGCATACCTGCCACAGTTCTGAAAGCTGGAGGATAGAGACTATGGAGTTTTAAAAGGGTAATCTGAGACATCAAGTAACATGAAAAACCTGGGTATTTGTTTATTAGTTACTAGAAATAAAAACAGATCAGTTCCTGTTCTCCTTTTGTACAAATTGCCACAGAATAATGAGCAGCTGGTGTAAAGCAGAGGTAATACTTTGTACATTTAGGATTTAATTCTAGTGTGATGAAGGGCAGTTACAATTTTCCATCAATTCAATGAACAGGAGCAACATAAGGCACAAAGAGATCTTCTCTCATGAGGAGGTGATTTGTACACAGAGAGCAAGAGAAAACATTTTCCAAGATCAGTGCATGAGAGGTTGGGAGAGTCAGCTCTGCTCACTCAAGTAACTCATGCAGCTTTTTTCCTTTTACTTTCTCTCTCTATGCTTTCCATCAGAACAGGCCTTTCTGTCCTCTTCATTTCTGCTCTGACCAATCTTTTAAACTTACCAAACCATACGGAAAATGGGTTTTTTATTTGTGACAGGATGAAGCCAGGGTATTGATTAAATCTATTTCTCCTCCTTTCTTGCCCTCTGAAAATGTATTTTTTTTATTAGTGGAATAAACTCAGTAGGAGAGCCCAAAAAGCCACCCTCAGGCTTTGCTATAACTACCAGATTAGAGCCTTACTCTCACATGCAAACCACAAGTTCAGACTCCCTATCAAGTCCACTAGACATCCTACACCAAAACAAAACTCCACTATGATGTTTGATTGGAGTTCTACCTTATTAACACCTGTAGAAGGACAATAAATGAATTCTACAATATTTGACCTGTTTTCCCTGAAATTTTTTCCTCTTAACACATTTTGCCCTAACAATTGTACTATGTTTGTTTTCACTGCCCTGTCTACATTTTTTTCCCATAGCCTCCTTCATAAAACCTTAGAAGAAACACTGTCTTTGTTCATGAGACTTGATCTTTAATTTGTGTAAAATTACTAAATGCTTCCACCTCACTGGTCACAAGATCATTCACAGGACTGCATACCCAAGTAGTGTCATGTGACATATTTTTCCTGATCTCTCAAATAAATACACTGGGAGAAATATCCATGCAATTGTATAACTCGTTCCATCTTCTTTTCTAATTCACTCCTCTGATGTTATTACTTTTTTCTTCAGTGAATTCTGAGGGGTTTTTGTCTAAAAAAATAACAACCTTGTCTATGTGTTTCTATAGGTCTAATTTTAGTTCTTCTCTAATGCATTTTTCTTTTTATAGCATTCAGTATTTTGCTTAAATTCTTTTCATGATTTATGTCTTTTTGTGTTGTTGCTTACATTTTTCACATAGTTGTTGACTTTAATTCTTGTCTAAATTGGTCTAGTGATTTTATATTATATTTAGTCAGGATTGCTTCTTATGTTGAATAGATATTTATATAAATTAGGATATTTATTACTGAGTCCTTCATATTTCACTCAAGTTCATTTCAATCCAATGAGAACTTTCAGATGCTTGTTATGTAAAGGAAGTAAAGGAAGAATAGTAATGCCTTGAATCCAGCAAATTATCTAGAGGTCCCATTTCCCTCACCCCAATTCTGTTTTCTTAGTATTCATCAATACACTTTCTGTTGTAAACTAATTTAGAATTTATTCAACATTTATTGTTTTATTATCTCCAAGAGTAATAAGTAGCAATATTGTGCCAGGCAGGACAATTAGCCTTCAGAACTGCCTCTGACACAAACTCAACTCCCTAATGTAAGATGCAGGAAGCAGGAGATTTGCAACAATTCAAATTTTTGTTCTGTCTTTTGTGCCACAGGCATGATTATGGGGAACTTGGAGCCAACAAAGATGCTCCATGTCCAGAATTATTCTCTGCACAGCTAGAATAAAAGGTTTCTAAATGAACAATGGATCAGGCCTTGAGGGAAGATTTTATGTAAACTGTAAATTGTAACAGTTTAGACTCCTTCAGACTAATCTCCAATGTTGACCATTAGTCCTTTTCTGCTGTAATGTGAGCCATAATAGTTTCATTCACTTTGCTCTTTTAATTATACACATCTAATGAATATTATGAGGCCTTTTTTTCCCTGTTGCATTCTGTATTTTTGAAATATTGTGTGACCTGAACTGAAGACCTAAATGATGGACCTTTAATGATCTGTTGGTAATGAGCCTCATAACTTCCTCTTGCCAAATAAGCTTTCATTTCAGACCATTTTATTACTCCTTAGCAATATGAGCACTTCTTTTGTTTATGAAAGATTCCATTCTTGGTGTTTTATCCATCCCTTGCCCATTTCATTTCTACAGCTATCACAGCTTTTGCAGTGTAAATACCCAACTAGGAGGCCCTTTAGGATACCCTATACAAAGAATAATTGAACTGGCCACTAACTCCTGACTCATATAAGCTGTTCAAAATCACAGGGTATGTGGATGATGATTTAAAGTGCTTAAAATCATCTTACACTGAAATAAGCACATCAATATATGTTCTCAGCTGGTGTAAGGGTTTCTCTGCTCCCAAAACTGAGCAAGGACCTTCACTGACCTCTGCACATTGTGCACTTCTAAAGGACTTTTGTTTGCATGTCTCAGCTGGGAAGGGCTAGTACCTACTAAGGTCTCCTCCTTGCTCTTAGTTTGCTCCCTTTCCCATCCAAAGCATACACTGGTTACACAGGTCTTGGGATGTTAGCTTCACCCTAACACCTTCCATTAAATGGGAAAAATTTCTAATTAGGACAGGCAGAGTATAAAAGATAAACAAAAGTCTCCTGCTGAGCCTAAGGCTGAACTGTGTAAAGAGGAGGAAACATTTAGCATTTCTCTTGATTGATAATTTCAGTTAAGGCTGATAGGTGTGTTGTATATTCAGCAGGAAATCAGTGTTCCAGCCCCACTGTGAGTCATAGGCATGGATATCATTCCATTATACTTGCAACAGAACTCACTGAGGGTGTTAATGATGGCAAATATTGGATCCATGCATCAGAGTAGAACATGTGGGCTCCCAGAATCATAGAATATAATCATAGAATATTCAAGGTTGGAAGAGACCTTTAAGATCCTCAATTCCAAATGCCAACTCGGCATCAGCACTGTAACCCCTAAACCACATAATCTAGCACCAGATCCAAATGCCTCTTAAACCCTGGGAATAGTGTTTTACCCACCTGGGAATCCTATTCCAATAGCTCCCACACCTACCTGGGAAACCTAATCCAATGCCTGACCACTCTAACAGTAAATATATTTTTTTGAGAGGATGATATTCGCTGCTATTTCAACATAAACTAATGGCACATATGCAAGTTCTGTTCTAAGCTGCAATATTCCATCTCACCTGCTCCAGGATGTTAGCTTTTGTGGTTAACTTGTCCCATAGTCAGATGTACTACTGACAAAATATAATATCCACACTAACTTACCTTAGAATTTTTCTCTGCTGCTATTCTGTATGTTTCTGTGCTATCATGCAAAAGAATTACAGGGTATACTCACAGCTTCTTAAAAGCGCAGAGAAGCTAATAACCAGATGCCTCTCCAACTTCTATAAACAGATCTTTGAAAACAATAAAATTCTCCCACAGTTCAACCACAGAAACAATCTTCACTGGATATATCTATCCACAGAAACCTAGGAAAAGACTCAAGAATAATTGCAACAGCCCCCACTCTCTTTTCAATGGAAGATTGCAGTACTGACTTTCCTGAGCATCAATATATGAATAATACAGAAAAAAGGAGCAACAAATCTAGAAATACTGCTGACTTGCTATTGCCAGATGTCAGATTTGTTCTACTAGATAGGGAACAAAGAAAACAAGCAGAAAAACGTCTTTGATATATCTTGATTGTTTAACAGTTTGTTCCTGTCAGCAACCTCTTAGAAACTTCATTGCAGTGAAGAAGCTGTACCCCAGAGATAGATGGCAATATGTTTATTTGGTTGGGAATCACAAAGATTTTTGTGCTGTAGCTATGGGCTGTCATCCATTAGAGGAACTGCAGGACTGTCACAACCTACTGTTTGCTCTGATTACACCTGCAGCCCGGATTCCAAAATGCTCTGCAGTGTCTCTAACACAGCCTTCTTTGATCTATGCTGCTGTAGGAAGGCATAGTAGTATGGCAAAAAGTTACACCAAAAAGCACTATTTGTCATTATACCAATACCCATGAACAGAACTGCTGCCTTCTTTTGGATTATGAATATCTGTTAGGTTAAAACTGTACCTGGATTTATACATGCTACATGAGAACCTTTTTACAAAAGAAAACACTGACTGAAAATCATAACAAAGCCTGATAAAGTGAAATCAAAGTGAAGATAGGAAGACCATGCATGGCTTTGAGGCATAAGTGTATGTCTAGTAGCAACATCAGCCATAAATTTTGGTCACAAATAGAACTGGGACTTTGATCATCATTGATGAATCCATCCAGTTATTCACATTTATCAGACAGTACTAAAACATGCATATGCATGCAAGACCTTTTATTAAAGTATTCTTTTTATTATAAATGATTGTCTTTTTTTTTTTTTTACAAAAAATGGAGAAATACAGAAATACTATTTGACTCACACAGCAGGATAGTAGGATGCACTGTTACATTACCTTCCTTTACAAGTTCACTAAAGTTTAAACTATTATGCTACCCCTTCTGAATATCTCTCTTTACTGTCTAGTGGATAATAAAGTTTAGAAAACAAGAAACTCATTGTTAGACATGAGTGAGGTAATCAGGTTCCTGGAGATATCATCAGTCCAGTCAGGCCACTACAAAAACCTTTGTGCATTTTTTCAACTGATTGGATGAGAACATAGTTTCCTTTATCTCAAACATCAGTGTTACCACTCCATTCCACCTTACTTTAGGAACACATAGTGGAGGCTGAAACGATAGATACATTTAATCATCTGAATTTAGAGTCACCTCTTCTAGCAAACTCCAACAATTCATAAGGGTAGGAATCAGACTCAGCCATCTTAACCTCACATTGTTCAAAAGCTTTGTAAATAAACCTGAGATATTCACTCTGTGACTGATCCTCTGTGCAAGGTAAACATACAGCTGAATATCACCACTGTCCTGAAAACACTGCTGCTATACATTTCACATGGATTTTAATATATCATATCAACCCCTGGAAGTGCTCAAGGCCAGGCTGGATGGAGCTTTGGGCAACCTGGTCTAGCAGAAGTTGTCCCTGCCAAGAGCAGGGAGGGTGGAACCGGATGATATTTTAGGTCCCTTCCCTTTCAGATATTTATAGACAAAGATTTAAGAGAAAGCAGTAACAACCTCCATCATTCTCCATTTTGTACCTGATGTTAAATATTTCCTGTCTTCAAATAGGTAGGTGTCCAAACTTCTTTTATTCAGCACTCTCAAATCTGATTTCAAAGTATTTTATTTCAGAACTGTGTGCCCTCTCCTACTACTTACAACAGGATTAGCACAGAAATATATGTCGTCTTTTACACCCACTCATCCCTCTGCAATCCCTTTTCTTTACTGAAAGGTATTACTGGCACTTTCTTATTCAAGGAGATTATTGTCAAACATCACTGTCAGATCTCAGTAAAAAAACCCCAAACCTTTGCAATTTGTGCTACCACAAAATAGTATATTCTGACATATTTTTAGTGAGATAAAAATGCAATATCATTTCTATGGATGACACAAGAAAAAGAGCTTTCATTAAATTATTTTTTTTAAAATCCTGCAACACATGACCTGCAAGATTGACCAACAGTGTGTTCAAGAACATAAATCTAGAATTAATAATATTTTTATTTGAGCTTTTCAGTTCACTTTTGTGACATATTTTTGAACCAGCAACTAGTGAAGTGCAGCAACTAGCCTGAGTACTTGCAGACATCACCTACTGGGAAATGTAGTGATTTCCATTACTGTTGTCTTACATGGAAAAGAACATTCTTTTGACAGCCTCCTGTGAAAATCTTATAAAGAATGTTTTAAAAGATAACCAACTAAAATTATTAAGTATCTTGTATGGATAAGAAGCACTTAGATTGTCTAGAAAAACTTTTTTCAGCTATTAGCTGAATTGCTTCTTGCACATGAAAATAAAGCCCAGGCCTGGATAATTTCACAGAATGCTAATAGGTTGGAAGGGACCTTAAAAATCATTTAGTCCCAAATTCCCTGCCATGGACAGGGACACAGTTTGCCCAAGGCTGTATCCAATCTGGTTTTGAGCTCGGCCAGGGCTGGGGCATTTACAACCTCCCTGGGTAACTTGTGTCTCACCATCCTCACAGTAAGGAATTTCTTCCTTATCCAACCTAAATTTCCCCTTTTAATTTGCACCCATTACTCCTCGTTCTATCACTCCTGCTCCTGATGAAGTATCTCTCCCCAGCTTCCTTGTACACTCCCTTTGAATACTGGAAGGTTGCTATGAGGTTGTGAGTCTCCACACAACTTTCTCTTCTCCAGGCAGAACAGGCCCCACTTTCTCAACCTGTTTTCATAGTGGAGGTGCTCCAGTGCTCTGGTCAAATTCATGGCCCTTCTCTGAACTTCTTCCAGCAGTTCCTTCTTACGTTCTAAGCATATTTTTTAACTTTTTTTGCCTTTGCATAGAGAATCTTGCACTACCTTACATACCTTTAGATGAAGTATTTTACATAACCTTTCTTATACAAATCGCAAAGCACAAGTGACCACTTTAATATTTCTACTTTAATCACATGTGGAAGAACCATTCACACATGGAATGCTGAAAATTCAATGTTCAGTATTATTTTCTGGACCAGCAGTACCCGACATTACTACTGCAATAGGGCACTTCAAGACAACCTGGGCACTGGAGGGATTAGGAGCCAAGCAAGACATTATTTTAAGAAGCAGTTCTGCTGCTTTCATTTGCAGTAAGCATTGAAAATCCAGAACTTCCCCATAACCTCTGTGTGTGCTATGTGACAGCCCTCAGAGGTTGTCAGCCTTAAATCAATCAGCAGCTCCTAAAGTTGGTGAAAAGAAACAGTTAGGCAGCCATTACAAAGTGCTCACTCCTTCATATGAGAAATCAGAGAATTGTAAAAGAAACTTTTCAAATTCTCTTTTCAAGGGCTTCAATCAGACCTGCACATGGAGAACAGAGAATGCGATAAAACCCCCAGCAAATTCCATGTAAATCCAGAAATCCGCAGAAGTTCTATTCCACCAGAGGATAGAAAATAAAATCCTAGTGATACGAATCCATTCAGCTGTACATGGAGAGGCATGCTCTCACTGAAAACAGAACAATGGTGGGGAAAAAAGAATAATAGTTACTGAAAATTTTCAAAGCACTGAAGTCAGATCTAGCTTCAAGGAGATGTCAAACCACCAATTGAAAGAGAAAGGAGCAAGTTGAAAACATGAGCCATATTTAGCTGTCAGTTTTTAAGTGATGAAAGTGGAATTTCTTTATGTGCCCTAGGGAAGCTGCTTATAGTTATTGAAGTACATGTTCTTTCCTATGTAACTGACATGCAGAAACACAATATGTGAAAATGCTCTGATAAAATCCTACTGCTTCACTAACATTCTTTTAGATTTAAAAGTTTTTTTAATCCATCAGAGTTAAACTGAGGATCTCCAAAGTCCAAACTGTCCTTCAAAATTCTGAAAAACCAACAGTGACATTTGCTTCTGTTCAGAATAAGCTCTCTAGAGCAACAAGTCATCTCACACCCCATAAAGTCTGTGTTAGTAATGATCATAATTGCCAACAAGAAAGCACAGGGGCTGTGCATTACCGACTTTCAGGCTTGCAACTTTTATTTTATGAAAGACTAAGGTGCTGTTCAAACTGTTTCTTTATGTATAAATGATTCCACCCTGCCTTTTGATGTTGAGGTTTGATTCTCTTTTGCTTTCACAATTTCAAAACTCAAAATTGAGTTTAGAGAAACTCCAGAAAACAATGGTGTGAATATTCAAGGCCATCAGCTTCACAGTAAAATAAAAATAACAAAATAAAAACTAGAGAAACCTGCAGTGAGCTGATGAATGTAAAATGATTGCAGTTTGCTGATGCTCTTTAACTGCTTCACTGAAAGAAAGAGAAGTTCCTGTAAAAATGCAAATTGTACCTTCATTTTTGCTTCTTAATGCACTGGAACATCTGTATCTAAGGCATCAGTCTACAAGACTCAATTGAATAACAAAGTGTCAGTTCAGGAACATAAACCTGAGATTATTTAGAAGGTTGTTTTGAACAGTCAGACCTGTGCTATGTCTGAGTTCAAAGCTGGTTTAGCTGCAGTGTTTATTGCTGTGAAATTGAAGCAGGTGGTATCTTCAGACAGGGATAAAAATATACAAAAATTGTTGATATCTACAAATTGGAAAATGTATTTGTCATATAACATCCCCTGTTCCATGATCCCAAGAGACATGCAAGCCTGAAACTATTTCAGATTTGGTAATGGCATAGAACATCCTGAGAGCTGATTAATCAGAACATCTGATCTATGTTCTAGGTATCACTCATTATTCCTGATCTGACCACCAAGGGAGACATCCATGTTTCCTCTCTAACTGCATGGTCCTGGGATTTTCAATCATTTTAAACACAGAATATTTTCTCTGATGTTGGGGTGGGTTTTGTTGTTTTTTTTTCAAATTCCTGCATTCCTAACATTTTTGTTTATTATGCTTTCCCTCCTTTATAAGAAGGACTGTTACAGAAGGCAGGAGCTGCAGGAGGGCAATCCTACCAAAGATTTGCATAATGCCAGCCTACCAGTGTGATTTTGACCTGTTGCTTTTTGTTATGTTAGGAAATCAGGCAGGGCCACATTGCTTTTGATGCAGCCAAAGACAAGACTGGCCTTCTGGGCTGTAAGTGTGCTTTACTGGCTCATGTCCAGCCTCTCTTCCACCAGCAGCCCCAAGTCCTTCTCAGCAGGGCTCCTGTTGATCCCTAGGGAACTTACTGATGCTCAGGAACTTACCCAGCACACATATCAGGAGTATCCCCAACGGCCTACAGCTCGCCATGACCCTTTTCCAGTGGATATCAGGATGGCTGAGGTCTCCCAGCAGGACAAGAGCTTGCAAGTGTGATGCCTCCTGTAGCTGCAGCACGATGGCTTCATCAGTAGGTTCCCTTTATCAGGCAGCATGCAGTGGACACCAGTCACAAGGTTCCCTTTGTTGCATCAGTCCCTGATTCTTACCCACAAGCTTTCAACCTGCTCACAGCTAGTCTTCAGACACATCCTCCCAACTGCCCATCCCCAAAACTCATCAGGGTTTGTACTGGAATTTCATTAGTTGTCTCCTTTGTGTTTCAAAAGATAACACTAATGACACACTGATTGATACTGTGCATTTTTGCTTGCTTTGAATTAATTTGAGACAGATAGGAAATGTTTGATTTTGTTTTGGGTTTGTACCTTTTGTATTCAAAAGGTAAAAGCTGTCGTTTTCAAGAAGAAGATGCACAATGGAGACATAATTTCTATTTTAAAAAATGACAAAAAAATTCCCTTCTTTTATATCATTGTTTTGAACTGCTGGTTTAGGAAGTCAGCCTTGATGATGCAATAAAAACAAAGCCTTCAAGCTTAAAAGGTGTCTTCATCTTGTGTTGAGCAAAGCACAAACTGAATTTTAAAACAAAAGAGATGGGACTATACAGTTGTATTGGCAACAAATCTAGCTTCCAAGCTGCCCTCTGACTCCAAGATCAAACAATATTTGAAAGGACCATGCAGGGGATTATTGTTTGATCCATGTTTCAAGCTCGGAATTTGCACTGTGCTCCATTCTCTGATGATAAACATCTCAGCTTTTATAGGCAAAGCCAGGTACTCAGCCTTAAGGCTCCAAATGCCTTCCTGGAGATTAGGTGAGCTAGCAGAGAGCAGGATGCATCTCAGAGGATGTCAAGCCCTGGAAAGGAAAGAAAGAACACTTTTGGGCTATGGTTTTTCTATCTCTTTTTTTTTTGTTCTTGTTTTTTGCATTTGTTTTGTTTTGTTTTTTCCTGTTTTGTTTTGGTTTTTTGTTATTAACATTATTTCAGACAGATATACCATGGGTTGAACATATAGTGTGGGAACAACAGTAAGTCAGTTTACCTAACTTTCCTGCATTTGAAAATAGGGAAAATGTAATGAGGCTGGGAAGGAGTGCCTGAGATACAAGGTTCATACCTAACTCCATGGGTTTAGGAGCTCTTTGCTTTCATAAATTTTCTACTATTCATAATGTATCTCCATTGCTTCCATGATACCTTTCACCTCCCCTTTGTGTTCTTCAGGAAATGAAATATTTCCTCTCCAAAACTGGTGTAAAGGGAAAGGGAAGAAATGGGGAGCTAGTCTTCTTTGCAACATATAACACTGCTTTTTTTTGTAAAGGATTTCTTTAGTACTTCAGTTTCAACTATTAGAGGAGACAGTGAAAAACTTTACAATTCTCAGATCAATTCCATGACAATAATTTTCAGAGGAACACCATTATTGACAGAAAAAATAAAACACTAATGAGAAGTTAGCCCTATATAATTTTCGTACAGTGTACATAGGCAATTTTTCAAAACCCACACAAATTATTTTCATTTTTCCTGCTTATTTTTACCATTCTGTTTGGGGTCTTATATGCTTTAATTTTACACGTTACTTTGCTTTACACATGTTTGAGATCTAGATTAAAACAGTGCTGCTTTGTTGCCTTAGGAATTAGTCTTAACAAGAGTAATCAATCAATTACTTTGTGTTGATGATTAAAATTGTTTCTATAGTTTATTCTAGCACTTACTTGTACTGCAATTTGAACTCAGACACCTATGAATATTAAATCAAGATTTCAAGACTTAACATTTATGAATGATGAGAAAAAGAATCCAATGAATATTTTCTACCTTCCATGTTACATTTAAAATGGAAGTACATGAATTGGCCAAAGACGACCAAACTTGTCCCTTGTTCAGAAAAATAAGCCTGATTATTAACTTATGGTTATATTTCAGCATTGTGCCATGTTGAGTCAAAAACCTAAAAGTTGTCTATTCTCTCTAGCAGTATGCAAACATTTTTGATTTATGCGCACAAGCATGCACATACATGCATACATCTACTGTGAGCTCTGCTGCTAACTGGAAGACAGAAGGGGAAGTACAGACTTTCAAGACTGTTCTCAATCTTAACTTTAATTCTCTCAGCAGTTGTTGCTATTCATTGAAAAACACTATTCATAGCAGAGAAAAGAGGTGCTGTTCTTCACTGGACATTCAAGATAAATCCTTTGTAGAAAACACAGAATTGGCTTGTGACAAAAGGAGAAAGCTTACAGTGAGCAGAAATGGTGAAGGCACAAGCAGGGGCTCCAGCAGCTTTCAGAGGTTCTAATAATTAAAATTGTTTAAAAGGAAACATATTTTCTTCTCCCCAAATGAGCTAGGCCCAATAATTCTATGCTTACTGAGAAGATAGGCTTCATATTTTGGCCAACAACAAAATAGGATTCTTATAATAATTCAACTTCATGACATAGAGAGAAAAAAAAATTAGCCTGGACAGAAAAATGCCTATATAAAAGGACTTTCAAAGCTAACATAACCCTGTCTACAATAGATACTAACTTCACTGGCAGCCTGAAGTGACAGTCACTGTAATTGAAGAGACACAGGTTAGAATCAATTGACTGAACTTTAAAGTGCTAATCAGAGATATAGTGTTGATTGATTTCCAACCATTTTAACCCTACTTATCAAATGATCTGGACTGACAATTAGTAAAATGTTAAAATAATGAGTTCAGGAAGAAATACGGGATATTGATTGGAAGCTGGAAGGGGAATCAAAGAAGAAAAGACTGAACATATGAATTTCAGAATGAAAATTATTTCTTAGGTGATGAAAACACAAGCTCACTGCTGCCTGCATATAGACTATAAATAAGAACTTAATTAGGAGAAAAGTTCTATTAAGTTTAGATGACTGCTGTAACAGAAGAGTGGCAATGGGCATTATTCATCCTGAAAAATGTATTCAGAATTAATAAATGTTTTTGGCTGAACATAAATTATCCAAAAAGAGTGCATATATACAGACATCAGCCAGATATTTTTAGACTCAAAGGCCTTTGGAGCTCTGCAGTGATATTTTCGTCAGTTTTTTGATATCTTTGACCACCTGTAGTTCACTGCTCCTATGGTGTTTCCCTGGGCAAACACCACGCTTCCAACATATTTCCCCATGCAAAGGGAACTCTGGGAGCCCAAGATCTGTCACAGAAAAATGTACTGCCATTTTGCATTACTGAAATAGCTCTAAGAACTGCAAGCATAAAGAGAGGGAATTGTCTTGATTTCCACTACCCAAGGAAAACGTATGTTATGCAAACACCTATTAGAGAAAAGACAAACAAGTAATGGCATCTGAATGCACATGGAGAGAAACTAAAACTTGAACCACTCAAACAGTTCAAGTGGTGAATGTGCAGATTAGGATATTTTCTGTCAAACTGATGTTTGTCCACCTAACACAATGCCCTGACTGATGCTGTCCTTTGAAACAATAAGGTGTGAATACAAATAATCCCTAAATAGCAGCAGGTCTGGATTCTGGCACAGATTCTGAGTGCTTGCAAACTGGAGAATGAGGTTTAAAAATACAGCCTTAAGCCCAAATTAACACCCATGAGTCATCCCTGTCTGTCCTAGCTAAAAACAGAAGTCGCCAGCAGCTTTGAGGAAAAGATTTTCAAAATCTGCAGCAGCACTACCACAATATATGAATGGCATCATGCTAATAAGAATCATTTTACAGATGACCAGACCTGCTATTTGTGGACAAACACCAACACAACTGCACTTTTGTCATCATATATATGAAAGTGACTGATTAACAAGATGGGGAACAAATGGTTCCAACAAGCTATACTCTGAAGATTTCTTCTTCTTGCTGTTTCAGAATCTTGACTGCAGCACATACTGCCCTTGTTTATCTCCGAAATACAAACAGGGTCTGAACCACTCAATGCTTCTTCCACTTTCAACTCTATTTTTTGCTGCCTTTGTAGGACAAAGCTCTTCATGGAAATGACAGAGCCTTTAGTACATGCATCAGTTATTCTCTGGCTGCATCAGTAGAATCATCCCTGACCCACTTTCCTTTTTTTTTTTTCCATCTGCACTTTTGATTATGTTCCTATTTACAGGACTGCCACTTGATGCCTTCCATTTCCTGTTTGAAAATGTCTCTTATATGGGAACTATTCTCTGCTACTGACCTTTCCAGATTTGATAACTTTGAGACTTCCCTGCCTGTTATTACAAATAATCATGCTTCTTAGGTTAGTGATTAATAACAAACCCAGATATAGCCCTGCAACAGACTATCAAACAGAAACAGAAAATATACAGCTGCCAAGTCTGAAGATTTAGGTATCAAGCCACAACAGAAATCATTCCCTATAATATCCTATTCCAAAAGGAAAGGAGGAGACTATAGCTCAACCGAATGGAAACTGTGGGCAAGTTGTTCACTACACCTCTGATAGTGCAAAATGTTCTGGAGCATCTAGAAAGAGACATTAGCCAAAAGAACAGGAACTAGTGGTAGACACTAGGTACTTTTCATAAATTGATGGTAAATACAATTTCAGAATGCAAGCTTTATTTTTCTATTTCCCATATCGTTGAAATTTGAAACCACAGAGTTCCTTTTTCAGAGTTCAGAAATCTCAATATGCACTCAAAAAAGAGCAATTTGACAAAGTCAGTAAAGGTAGATAGTCACTATGGACAGAATTCGGTTAAGTCAGTTTTCCCTTTCCAGTTTAAATTAATCATTTATGCTTCCTTTGGAGATGACAGAGACATTCTACACCTTTCCAGAGGTTGATTAATCCTCCCTATTTTATGATGGGAAGCAGGCATCTAGAGATACAATTTACTACAGAGAAAAATAGCGTGACTGGAAGAATTTGCATATTCAGAAAATAAAGCAAATAAAAGAGAAAGATCCATAGATTACACTGGCTGAAACAACAAACACACAAAAAAAGCCCCAGTGCAACAACACCCATGGGAAAAATAAATAACTTTAAGAGCATCCTTGGAATATGGCATAGCCAATAACAACATTACAATTTTTATTTACATATTCATTTAACACATAAAGCATATTATCAGTTGTTATAAATTATCATTTTCCCATTAAAGTCAATAAGACTTCATTAATTTACACTAGTAGGATCTTTGCTAATAAAATTTGCAATCAAAGGAAAAAATAGAGCAGATGAGAGACAGAAACTAAGGGACTCTGTGAATTTAACTAAAGTAGAGAACATGAAGTAACAATGTCTTTATTCTTTGAAAAATAAACAAATGGACCTCATTCAGAAAATGCTGAAGGAGCATTGTTTCAACATCATTAGAAAAAAAAGTCACATGGAAGAACTCAGAGCATAGACTGAAACCTAAGGAAGCCTTAGGATTTAAAACCTGAAAAGCGTACTTTCCTGCCGGGAGCCATGCAGAATACAATATATATTTGAGTAAATCCTTACAGACCTTTCTTCAGCTGATTCCCATAACCCATAACCTCCCTGTCCTTTTTGAACCCTGACATGACCACTACTCTACTTTCATGGGACACTCTGGAATTTTATGTTGCTGTTTCAGTACCAGGAATATCCACTGAAGAACAACTGTACACTTCAGTATGATGCACCTTAAAACGGGAGGAGGCAAAGTGCTACACGGCCAAATAATCTTTACAAGCAAATTACTGTGCAAAATGTTTTTTTTTCAACCTGAGTTTATAAAAATGTGTGCAGTATGAACTATTTTACTTGAAGAATGTAAGAGGGTATGAATCTGTGTATCAGGAAATATAAACAGTTCCAGGACCAACTGTTGGCATTCTTGAAATACTTATAACTGCATTTGCAAGAATAAAGCACTGTCACCTGTATTTACAAATAGCTATGATTTTGTGTACACCAAAAAAGCTCTGTGTGAAAATTTGCTTTGAAAGGCACATAAGAAAGTTAAAATATTAAGAGTGCTTTGCTCCCCTGGGGACACAGTCTGTTCTCTTCCATCTTAGCTGTAAATTACAGCAGTCAGCTTGTCAAATACTCTTCAGATATACCAGCAAAGTTTTTATACTGCTATGCATATCTGACAAACAAGAAGTGTGTTTGTCCTTACCATATTATACCAGACCTTTCAAGGTATCACTGAAATACTAAGGAGTTTTAGTGATATGCATACATACATGTTGGGCCACAGATGTGGGCAGAGTTATACAGGTCTATACAGTTTTCAGGTCTAATTCTGAAAAACTCCACAGACTTGATATTTGAAATAAATTTTAGATTTGCTGTTTGTTGTTATTCAGAAACGTTGCTGATGATGCTAGAATTAGATGGACTTAGGCTATGCTGTATTTATCAAATTAGGCTATGCTGTATTTATCAGCCTTCAAATTTAAGCCATTGTGAACCCTCTTATTAAATCCCACAATACAGAAGGTAAAGATTTTTGCATATACATATACTTTGCATATTTGCATGCTTTTTAATATATTACAGAATTACAGAATAAGCTGAGTTGGAACCACAAGATCATCAAGTCTAAATCCTGGCCCTGCACAGCACCATCCTCAAGAGTCACACTGTGTGTCCAAGAGCATTGTCCAAACACTTCTTGAGCTTTTACAGGCTGGTGCTTTGACCACTTCCCTGGAGAGCCTGCTCCCAACCACACTCTGTGTGAAGAACCTTTTTCTAACATCCAATCTAAACTTCCCCTGACACATTTTCAGGACCTATTATACTTCCCTCTTTCTATGCTCATTACATATGTGATTTGTAAATATGTGTGTGTATACATATGCATATGAAACTTACATAAAAGCTTCCTACATACACCTCTCTCCCACAAAGAAAAGCCCCCAACCTACACTACTGCTCACACTAAGCTCTCCATGCTGCATGGCAAGGCTTCCACCTAGAGAAAGAGAGGAGTGGTGACCTCTGCAGATCATGAAATGCTTCAGGAATGAGGAGCAAAGAGAAACAGCATTCTCAGACCCCTCCCTTTTTAGGTTCCTGGAAAGTCTTTGTAGTCTGTCTTTAGTTTTCTTTAAACTTTCCCAAAGACAGCAACATAGACCACTCAAAACTGGGTCTCAAACTGCTGTGCCTTCACAGGCTTTCCTTGGGTCTCACCTGCCACTATCAGTTCTGTCTTCCTGAGTCTTCACATCTTCTCTGTTTGTTTGGCAAACAAGACAAGAAAATACGATGTTTGTCTCTGTGTACAGGATAAAAGCTTTCCATTTCCTCTTCTGTCCAATGGTGATGTTGCTGCTCAAAACACTTTCAAGATGAAAAACCCATAGAAAGCCAGCACACATTACAGAATTTCAGTTCCGTTGCTGACTACAAAATATAAGGCATAATAAGCAGCCATACAGAAACTCTGCAGTCACAGAGACAGTTTCCCTTGTAATGCCATCCATCACAATAGTATTTCATGGATCTGATTAAATCTGGCCAATTATTGTGTACTCTGAATGTGCCAACAGCTCTGTAGAGTATTCTTTAAATAACCAGAATTAATTGCCGTTAGTTTTTGCATATGCAAAGAATTAAACTTACAAAAACCTGTTATTAACCACCTTATGTAGTATTTTATACTAGCAAATAGAAAATGTGAAGTAGAAAATGTTCCTATGCCTAAGAATTACTCATAGATGATGGCAAAAAAAAACCCCAATGCAGTAAAACTTGCCAGTTGTAGGATAGGATTGCATGCCATATGACAAAGTATTGAAGAAATGGTTTAAAAGAAGATAAAGGCTCTCATTACTTGTAGATGGACTTTTCATTGGACTGAAAGAAAGTGGTAAAAGAGAAATAAAGGAGAATTTTCCTATTACCTATAAGGTTTCTTAAGAACATTTAAAGGCACCTAAACTGACAAGAAAGATAACTGAAGGTTTACTAATGCATGCATTTGTCAGAACAGCTAGCAGGAGAAATAGGATATTCATCTATATTCTACCTTACAGCTTTGTGGTCCAGCCTGATGTCACATGGTTTCTTCCCTCTCTTCCATGATGAACTCTCAAGTGCCCTTTTCAGAATCAGATGCTTGGGCAAAAAGGAATTGGCAATTTCCATTATAGGTGCATCCCTCCACTTCAGAGGTAGCAAAGATGTAGAAATATTTCTGTTGGCAGAAAAATATAGAAGGCAAGTACAGAATGAATTTATAATTAAAGTCTTATCTCTGTAACATCTCATTCCTTGCCTTAGTATTTTCGTAGTTTCTAAATACACTAATTGCAATACTGGGATAAGGCCTTAAATTATTATATTTAAAAATAATCATTTGTTTAAAATAATAATATAGCAACAAAAAAAAGTTCCTTTCTCATATGGAATCACTTCAAGAGGAAGAAATTATACCATTTATTAGAGCAACTGAGAACTGCAGAACACACAGGCAACCCTCAATGCCAGAGGCATAGTAGCTGCCAGCAGAGTTTTAATGAAAACATTTCCTGAGATTTTTCGCTCCTTAACATTTGAGTTTCTTTAACTTCATTTAAAGGAATAAATGAGGAAAATACGACTATGTCTCAGTATTTCTTCCTTTCCTAAGTACAGCTGTAAAGAGAAAATAAAGAGCAATGTTCAAAAATTAGCCCAGAGGGAGGACGATTAGCTGAGTGAAAAAAATTACCACCACTAAAGCTAAGCTGAACTCACTCAGTTTGAACCAAGACTTTCTTTGTCATGTTGTGGGTATGTAGCCCTACACCACTGGTGCACTTTATGAGAAATATTATTCTTTCAAGTAGTGCTATGGAATTTGCTAAAATTTAAAATTTTTTAGGCTTATCTTGGAGTTCAGATATAAAAAACTAATAACGCCCAGTGGTAGCTGCTTGTATGCTACCATCACAACTATTTTTGTGAAAAGCTATCCTATGTTCACAAGGGGACAGCTGTTTGCAACATCTCTTGTGTTCTTCCAGGAAAGATAACACAGAAATTCTGTTAAGAAGATATTACTGATGAAAGAACTACTCATCAAGTATACTTGCACTCTTGCAAATCCTGATAATTCTTGGGGCTTATCAAGGAGGATTAAGGGTTTCTGTGGAGACTTAATTTTTTTTTTTTTTGTCCAAGTAAGTGAGATATGTGCAGCAGCAAATAGAGAAACAGCATGTATGATGTTAGATTCACTTGTGCACTTGTATTCTATGAAAATATAGGGCAGTGCAAGACCTTGTTCTGTAAAAGCTATTATTTTGTCTTTACATGACAACAAAAGTTATTCTGTACATAAATATCACAACTTACATTATAGCTGTGACTCGAACCAGCAAGAGGAGAAACAGGACTATTTGCTGCATGTCATTTACAGTTCCACAAAAGCATACTGTATATTACATATAACATTCTCTTGCTTTCTTTTTGAATTTCTTTTGAATTCAGAAGCTCGGCTTATCAAGGCGTTAGGAGGACTGGAGAGGAAAAAGCAATGGAATCAAAATAGAGAAAAAACAGCTTGCATTATGTTGGGAAAAATTCACTATTAGTAATTGAGTAAAGAGAAGCAGCATCTGAGAATGAAGGCACAGAGCTGACCTTATGAAATCTCTTTGTGTTTTTTCTGCAGATTCTGTGTGGGATTTATCATAAACAGCCTAATACTGCTAGACTTTAATGCATGTACCATCAATATCCTGACACAAAGCACTTCTGTACCTCACAAAGGTATGAGAGCTGAATGTTGGGTGATAATGTGCTGAATACTGCATATTCGTTTGCATCTCCTGTTTCCTTTATTCCTACATTTGAATAGACTTGTTTGGGCTATAATTGCTCTGGAAACAACAAGTAGCACCCAGAGGCTGCAGTTCATATCAGCTTTGCCCTTCTACAATACACTGAACATGAAAAGATAAGTGCACATGCTGTGGATAACTTTGACTGTTCAAGAGAGGTTTGCACTCCACCTAAAGCTTTCTCAAGTAAAACTTTTCTGCATTTAAGACCTGTCTTTTTCCCTTGCCTGGGGCAGGTTGTAAGACAACTTTCTTCTTGTGTTGGCCCCCTCTTGAAGCATTTCCCTCCAGTTGTATTCAATAGTCTTTTGTATTAGATACCTTACCCATTCCTGGCTGTCATTGGTTCCTGCATTAACAAGGCCGTATAACTAGAAATGCTGCACCTCTAAAAAGGGCTTATGTCTGAAAAAGTCTGGTTGTCTGCAGAACCAAACTATACCTGAAAGTCCATTGGTGCACTTATCCTCAGTTGTTATCTTTGTTTCCACTCAGTTCTGAAGACCAAAGCAAAGCAAAGGGAAGCCAGGGGGATTTGCTGAATTTAATGTACTGAAATGTTATCTTTGGGGCTCCTAATATCACCTTTGAGCCAGTCATAGCTGTGCAATAGATCTTGGCTTTGAATATTTTTCAAAATTTTGAGTATTGAATGACTTCCATCTAGAAATTAATTAAAATAACAAAAAATTCAAAGCTGCTCAATGAACCTTTTGCCAATCAAAATATAACTCCCCCCGCCACACTTGTTTCAAGAGCATACTAAAAGAAGTGGGAAAAAATCCTAAATCTTTCAATGGTCTGAAAGTGGGTGAAATAATTTGGAACACTCTGTTTGCAACAATGTTTGCCCAAGATTGGATGAAAACATGGACAGACACATTTACTTTAGTGAGACACCAATACAGGAGCCTAACTGCACATATTAGCAAACTCCACATATTAGCAACAGACAGATAAACTGAGACGGGCTGAATCATTTCTGGGATGTGCTTATCTCTTCATACTAATTGCAAGACACTCTGAGGTGACCACGCCTCTAACTCAAGCTTTGCAGCTGAGTGTGTCAAATTAGATTAGAGGAATCTGTGCCAGAGTAAGGGAAGATGTCAAGTTTTCTAACATCCCAGATTTGTATGCAACCAAGAGGCAGGTAGAAAACCATATCAAATATTTCTGATGTGCATAGTCATGGGGAGCATAGGCTCTACTCCTGGTAATGAGAATCTTTTTGGTCTAGTGATTTAAAGCTTTACTGGGTGTGGAATACATAAGCATGTGTAGAGTGCATTTACCCTTTTCTTTGCACTTTACACAAAACTTCTTGGTTATGTAGCAAAGAGAACATGTCCTTTTAGGAATGTGTTAGCACGCACAGTTTAAAGCTAATTTGAAATAGCCTATGAGAATCAAATTTAAACAATGGGAAAAAAGAAAATACATGAAAGAAAGGATTATTTTATCAGTCACCAAGACAAAGCAGGTATTGACCTTGCTGATGTGCCACACTGCTTTTTGCTCTTGCATCAGGCTATGCAGTCTCAAATTCATTATTTAAGTACTGGAAATTTCAGTAAAACAAAAAGGACAGAAAAGGTAAATGTATACAATTTTTTCACTACTCCTGCTGAAATGATTTTAAAGGTTAGGCCAGGTTTGACCCTCAAGCTGTCTCCTACCAACTGAGTTAAAATCCCTAGTCTGAGTTTCAAGACACAGCTATCCTCCTAACTATTGTGCACTAAAGGCAGTGTTCTTTATGGTTAGTTCGTAATGCATTCCACATCATATGAACTTCAGTTCAAAGAGTATCTGGGTGAAAGCAGCTCCCAGGGCAAGACATCGTTCTTTATTATTATTTGGCCTATGGGTTCTGTCTAAAAAACCAACGAAACAAAAAATCCTGTCCTCAGTCTTAAACTATGATTAACTCAGAGAGACCTTTTACTAACAAACAAACCTATTTCTAGTTTACAGCTAGGAGCTGTTTCCACTGAAAAAGCTGCTAAAACTCCCGCTGACTTGAGACAGTCAGTATCTTGCCCCTCATAGGAGCAAAAATGCCATCCAGTTTCATTGACTGCTGGAAGGCCAACCCAAGTTTCAGAAGGATCAGGTTCACTTTCATCATTACAGGCATACATTCTCCTGCCTATGAATGAGTAGGTGGCTTAAAACAAGCAGCATGGACTTACTAAGTGCAAATAGCACCTGACCAGCCTGATTGTCTTCTATGTTAAAATCACTGGAATTGTGAAGGAGAGAAGAACAATGGATTTATTTACTCTGACTTTGGCAAGACTAAATACATGCAATATTGTTGCACAGTATCTTTTATTCAAATTAGGATCTTGTAGTCTGTATGGGTGAACTAGTGGATTGATAAAATATGTCTAAGTGATAAGGCTTAGAGTGCCGTGGTTAATGGATGATATGGAGCCTGAAGGCCAGAAACAAGTTGCCATGGTTTTAGGAATGGTATTTCCCAACTTACTGCTGCCACTGAAACTGCTCCAGCACTCACTCTTCATTTGCCCTACAGTTGGAAGCAAAAAGTCAAATATCATGGGTGGAGATAAGAATTTATTGGGAACAGCAAAGAGATGAGAAAACAAACAGTAACAGCAACAATACTAATAGCAGAAGTGTACAAAGAGAGGATGATTTACATGCAAAAAGCTCACCAATAGCAGAACAATAAAAAATAATGGTGAACAGACCCTCTGCCCTCCATGCTTTCCCCTCAATGGGAAAGGAACACCCTTTCTTTCTGAAAACAAAGAATCCTTTTCCCTGGTCCCTGGCAATGATGTGATATGGTATAGAATAACATCAGGGTATTGGTCACGCTCACACAGCCCCAGGCTGTGGCTACAGAACGTGGTGCTGTAAGGAAAGCAGTAAAAATGTGAACTGACTGTAGTGCTGAACCGACAGCTCTCATGCAAACACTGCTGTGGGGACAGGAGCAGCTGGGGGTGGCACCAGCCTGGCAGAAACTGTGGAGCCCAGTGGAAGGAAACTCAGCTGGACCCAGCTGAACTGACCCAAAGGAGAGCATTGGAATGGAAAGCAGCAACAGCAGCAGGACTGACCTCCAGCACAACAGAGCAGTAGAAACAGCAGCTGAGGACCAGCAGAGTGGTAATGGGATCCAATAAGATGAGCAGCTCTTGCAGGGTTTGTTTGTCATTGATTTTTCACTGTTTTTGGCTAGCGTGGTGGGAAACGCTATCCATGGAAGCCCCCTTGCCATCTTGCCTTTGTTCTGTACTGCTACATGGGTGGCCCATGGGAACAGACACAATATTTAATTTGTCTGGGGAAGCCACTGCACATGACTTACAGGGACCACACTCTGTCTCATTTTTGTTCCCACTGGTGAATACCTGTTTGGGAGTAAAACACCTCTCTTTCTTTGCATATTTTGGTACTATTTTTGTTACTATTGTGCATTTCTTATTTATTTTTTTTTTTTAAATTTTCAGTAGATGTTTACCTCAACCCCTAGTCACTGCTTTTGTCCCTCCCATAGCAGAAGGAGGGAAATAGGAAGAGGCTTACTTGGAGTTTAATTTCCTGCTGATGTTCAACCACCACATGGCTTCAGTGAGGAAGGTATCCCAGTATCTACAGGGGGGTCATCCAGGAAACAAATCCAGGCTCTCAGTGGCAGTGTGTGCTGCAAGAAAAAGACATATCAGGCACAAATCTAAATAAGAGGGGCTCAGACTGCATATAAGGAAAAGCTTTTTCACAGTGAGAACACTCAGATGTTAAACCAAGGTGTACAGAGAGGTTTTCAAACTCCATCCCTGGAGGTTTTCAAGTCCTGACCAAAACCGGCTTAAGTAACCTGGCCTGACCTGCCTGGTTCTGCTTTGATCAGGAGATTGGACTGGAGATGTCCTGAGTACTTTTCAACACAAATTAGGTCCTGAAATATGGATGTAGAAAAACAAGAATAGACAAAGCAGGAGAGGAGGAATTGCATGTCAAAATAAAATGAAGTTAGAGCAGTGAAAATATAACCAAGAAGTCATTTATTAGGCATTCTTTAGAAGTCAGGCATAAAAGTCTCATCTTCATAGTCCATGTTTCAAAGTTTTCTCTCTTGCATACATGAAAGACTTCCCCTCCCAAACTTTCCTTCTTCCATTAGCAGGGATACCTCCTTGACAATCAGAGGATTACAGAGTCTAGCAGCCATGATTCTTACTGACAAATTGAGTCTTCTTACCAATATGCACAAACCAGTAATTTTATCACATGTTAAGTTTATCATTATAGTAGAAACTGTCTTTCCAAACATTTCGTGACACAATCCCTCCATAACTATTCTGCAAGATCCCTGCATAGGACAGGCAGTGAATCAATTACACATAAAGCTACTATAAGAAAAACAGCTTTAAGGCATTACACCTGAACAGTGCTTCCAAGAATTATCTGGTTGAGGTTTGATCTCCGTTAACTCGATTCACACATGCAAGTGTGAAATTGCTATCACAATGGAACTATCCTTTAATTCCTCCATGCTTTGCTTTGTAATCATAAAACTGTTTCAAATGTGGAAGATACACAAATTCACAGAATTCACGGGTTGGAAAGGACCACAGTGGGACCTGTGGTCCAACATCCCTGCTCAAGCAGGGTCATCCCAGAGGACATGGCACAGAATTGCCTCCAGACAGTTCTTGAATATCTCCAGTGAGGGAGACTCCAAAACCTCTCTGGACAATCTGCTCCAGTGCTCAGTCATCTTCACAGTAAAAAAGTTCTTGCTTATCTTCAGATGAAACTTCCTGTGCATCAGTTTCTGCCTGTTGCCTCTTGTCCTAGTGCTTGGCACCACTGAGCAGAGCCTGGCTCCACCCTCTTGACCCCTTCCCTTCTGATACTGACAAACACTAATGAGGTCCCCTCACAGTCATCTCTTCTTGATGTGAAGAGATAAAAAAGATCTCTTGATCTTCAGATCAAGAACAGCCCAAGTTCCCTCAGGGTCTCCTTAGAAAAGAGATGTTCCTGTCCTCCATTTATCTTTGTAGTCCATACATTTTGTGGAGTCATTCCAGGAACTCCAGGTCCCTCTTGTCCTGAGGAGCCCAGAACTGGACATAGCACTCCAGATGTGGCCTCATGGGGACTGAGAAGAGAAGCAGAGTCATCACTCTCGACCTTTGGCAACGCTTTTCCTAATGCACCCCACTGCATGCAGAGCTGGACTGTACTGGAGCCGAGTGAAGGGATGGGATCATCCCTTGGGATCATCCCTGCTCATGTCTGTCTCACACACTGAAGGACAAAGAAACAAAGCTATCAGACTTAATCCTGCAAGGACTCAAGCAGCATCAGTCAGACTTCATAGAATTTTTGTGAGTGCCATCTCTCTAAAACACTTTGCTTATAGAGAACAGCAATAACCCTCTTGAAATGGACATGAGAGAGTGTCTCCATGGCTGTCAGAATTGGCACTTTTCAGAGAGGATAAAAAATTATTCTTTTCTTAGTCATCTTGTCCCATTATGGAGGCAAGATACTTGAAAAACACTTTGACAGGCAAAGCAATTTTATATCCCGCAAGTATCTTCATGTTACTGGATCTCTTTTGGTGTTATCCTGCATTTTCCCTTTCATATGCTGGGATGGTTTAATTTCTAATCTTTCAAACCACTTCCAAGTACAAACTCCTATAAAAAACTCCACAATATTCTGTTTACTATAGAAACAGATAACTTTTTAAATTGAAATCATAATGGTTTATCCCAAAAAGCTCTTTCAAGCTCCCACTCCACCTTTCTTCAATTCGCCTCTGAGGTTTTTTCAATTATTCTGTCTTGAAATTATGATCAATAAAATTCTCTTATAAAAAGTTTGAATTGCACTTCTAAGGTTTCTTTTATAATAAAAACAAGAAAAATACTCTTAAAATAGAATAGCTCATTTAATCATCTCTGAGTTCAGTGTGTTTTCTGTGTTGTGTTGCAATATTGGTCACTCAGTTGTTCCTTGACTATTTCAGTATCATATCCTTGACAAAGATTTTAGAGATGCAGCAAAAATACCTCCATAACCTACAAAGTAAAAGTGTCAAACAGATGGGAAAGTTTCACAAATGCCAGGTAGTTGTTGCAAAATAAAAAAATTATGGGGGATTTCCATGTCATACATTGTCGAGTAACTTTGGCATAGTTCAGACTCTAATATCAATGTATTTGAAGAGAAAAAATAGCTACTTGGATGTAGTATGTAGGTAGTCAGAATGTAAGTGTTTTAGTTGGAGGCAATTAACTCACCTGAATATTTCCACAATGTTGTTGAAGTCTTTCAAAATACTGCTAATCCCTTGAAGGTATCTTTATTTCAAGATGTATATAGGCATGAGGATGAGTATTCTATGAAATAAAGGCAATAAAAGCAAAGAAACAGCTCATGTCCTTTATCCAGCTAATTCACATATGGAACCACAAAAAAGAATCTTGTTGTTTTTACAAATGTTGATTGGGGTGAATGATGAGCGGAGGCCTTTGCAGGGGTTTCATAGAGATGTTTATTTCAGCCACGCGAGC
>JAOTQP010001286.1:80745441-80884065 GCA_026413545.1 Cichladusa arquata | reverse complement strand
CCAGAATAAATGTTTATACTTAGTTGATCAAATTTGTATGGCAAAAAATAATAAAATTTTTTAAATAATCTAAACAATTAATTTTCATTCTGAAGGCCGAAAAAAAGAAAAGCATAGACTTAAGATCATTTTAAAACATCAGCTATTTCATTTGAAAAACTTCAGCACCATAAATATTTTCTTCATCCAGTTCTGCTCCTGGCCATTTACTTTCCCACATTAAAAAAAGAAGATTAAAAATCCTGCATAAATCCTACACAAAACAAAACATTTTTGCTACCACCCAATTAAAAAAACAAACACAAAAAACCCCCATACATCAAATCAAAACAAACAAACAAGAATATACTCACACATCCGTCCCTCCCTCCTCCTCCCAAAAAACTCCAAAAACAAAAACCCCAAAAAATCAAAACAAACAAAGAAAAAAAAACAAAACAGGAAGAGAAATAACAAACAAAACCATGAATGGCTTGTATCTCCCTGGTCTGTTATCAAAGACTATTTGATATTCTTAGTAAAAGATAAATGTTGATGCTTTTGAGTAGATAAAATTCCACAACTGCAGACTATATGTCCCTATAAAAAGAATTTACCTCAAAAGATGGAAAGTCCAGGTAAGGACTTTTTGTTTCTCCAAACCAAAGAATAAGGGAAAGGTCTCTTATATCCTCAGTTACAGTAGTATCTTTGCAGTGCTGCTAATTGACATAAATGCTTCTGCTGGGAGAAACAGGATGAAAGGACAGCTCCTTGGCTTCTCATGCTCTCTGGTACACTGCCATTGTTCTCAGGCATTCCTCTATGTTGCACCTACCACAGTGGCTTTTCTAGGCAGGTATTGTCTTTGAGATGGCTCTTGCCATCCAACTTTGCCCTCATAGCATAATTTATTTGGACTGCTGCAGCCATTCTGGCCTTCACTAATGCCAAAGGGCAACATGTAAGCACATGATCTGCTTTTATGTCACTTTGTATTACTGTGATCTAAACTAGTTTCATAACTGTTTTATATGCTTCTTGGCTACAGACACAGGAACTTCAGCAACTGGGGTCACCTTGCAGCATTTTGTCCATGTCTCCATGTCCCATTCAGTTCAGAAGGAAAGAGTGGACCTGAGGACACCAGTCAGACTGGCAACTGCAGCCCCACCTATACCCGTATCAGAAGATTCAAGCATTGAACAGAAAAAAATAATTGCATAGATTTCCCAACTCTTTTTGGGCCCACTGAAAAAGGCCTAAAACCTGGTCATTGCTTTTGAGACACTTTTACTATCTGAACCCTTGATTGTGTCAACAAGGATCTTTCTGTGAGACATCCACATTTTTCACCGCTTTCTAAATGACATGAAGAAAGACTGGTAAACAAGCTAATATTTTTCTCTAGCCCATGAAACCAACTAAAACTCTAATTTGTACAGTCAATGAAAATTAGTTGTCAAAAGCCCTCCATAACTTTCTGCAATTATTGAAGAAATATGTTCAAACCTCAGTACTGATTAGGCACATAGAGAAAATCTCACTCCCACCCTTAGATATTGAATGTTGGCTCAGATAGAATCAAAAGCTGCTATCTTGATTATTATCTAATGTTTTAAACAGTTGTTCTTGTGAGCAGAGCTGCTAGAAACACACTTTAATACATAGACTCCAAATTACATATTTTTACAAGTGGCACAGAGTGTCTGTTTTCTTTAAGGTCCTCCTGAACCAAGTGTTTTTCACCTGACACCTACTGATGGAAGACATGGAACTGTTGGAGCAAGTTGATAAGAGGATGAGAGAATCTCCCCTACAAAGACAGGCTGGAAAAGCTGTGACTGTTCAGCCTGGAGAAAAGAAAGTTGTGTGGAGACCTCAAAGCAACCTTCCAGTATCTGAAGGGGCCTACAAGGAGCCTATTCTTCATCAGGAACTGTAATGATGGACCAAGAGGTAATGTTTTCAGCCTGAAAGAATAAGTTTAGATTAGGTATTCAGAAGAAATTCTTTACTGGGAGGATGCTGAGGCACTGGAATGGATTGCCCAAAGAAGCCATGGATGCTCCATTCCTCCAGAAGTTCAAGGCCAGGTTGGATAGGGCTCTGAGCCATCCGGTCTAGCAAAACGTGTCCCTGTCCATGGCAGGGGGGCTGGAACTAGATGATATTTAAACTATTCCAAACTATTCTATGATTCTAAGATGCCAGATAAGTGCAAGCATGAGTTCTGGTACTGAGCAGAATAGAGGCAAGACATCATCATTTTCTTTGAACTCTCTGAGAGTAGTAAATTTATTTAGAGAAAATTCTCTGATGATTTAGCAGAAGTGAAACAGAAGAAGTCCCAGCTCTTCAGTACTCCTTAAAGTGACAATTTTGGGGAATCCAAATTTTTCGCATCCAAGATTTGGCAACCAATATAGTGAGCAAAAGGCAAAACATCTACCAAGGCAAACCTTTTCCTCAGATGCTGAAGCTTTTTCAGAAAAGCTGGGGTCTTATTTAAAGACCTGTGTAACACCAGTCTTTAAAAAACCATTAAGTATCAAAAGTAAAAAAAAAGTCAAGTCAAGTATCAAGTATCATAAAACCATGAAGTCAGCTGTCACTTGACAGCATGGGGCAAAAGCCAAAGCCTGGAAATGCTGATTGATAACTAAGAACACTAAAGTCTACTAAAAGGAGAATAATCTTGAGCAAAGTCATAGCAAATGCAACCCTGGTGCAGACAAAAATCTCATCCTTCCTGAAAACTTGTGGCAGTTTCTCTGCTACATCTGTGTATGTGCAGTCACAGGTATTTATAGGGGAGCAAGGCTTGCAACAAGAAGTTTTGCAGTTCTTCCTGCAGTCAATACCTTGACACGGTTGAAAAGAGAGCTCTTCACACTTTGTGGAGACATGCACCCTCCAGGCACACAGTCTGCTGTCAGTCTCCACCCCTGAGCTCAGACACATAGCAGATCTCCGGTGCTCCTGCTCTTCTCAGCTGAAGGTTGTGGGTTAAAGCTAAATCTGTCCATTTCACAATTAGAAACATATAATTATGGACACTTTTTTTTGCACTTAGATTTAATGTAGAAATCTATAAGTGTATGCAAAGAAAAATTCAATAATTTCTCAAACATTTCTGCAAAGACTATTTTCAAAATTTACTTAACATTTCATACATAGAAATACTTAAATACTTCTATTTTACCCAGTTGCTGGGCACCCAGAAAAACTATTTTTAATTGCACAGCTTGCAACGACCTCAAAATAAAATTTGCATCAAATTTAATTGCCAGTTTGTCTACAATATGCAGGTAGTAAAAAACCAAAAAAGACTATGAATTAATCAGCATGCAAACAGCCTCAACTCTGGGCCATAATTAAGCATTTTCAGCATGTAGCTGGCCACCAACAAGTGCCACTTCTAATCACTTAGTTAACTTTGAAAGGGAAAATAAACCCCAACAATACAACACTTCAACATGCTGTGTATGACCTTGATTCTTACCTTTCACATACTGAGAATACTCTCTTAGCTAGAATCAATCTATTTTCTATTCACACATTGCTAACAGAATTATTTATGATAACAGACTTCTAAAAAAACAATTTCAGATTCTTCTTATTAGACAATTATCATTAGCTACAAAGCATCAGATGACTACAACACCTCAGCTAGAGCATTACATGCATATTCCATTTGATTCAGTTTAAATGTCACATGCTCCTTCACTCACATCTTCAGCTATAGTTATATAGATCTGAAGGACCAGTTCTCAAAAAACTCCACAGGCTTTCACATTTTGTGGAAGTTGAATCACATTTTAAAATATTTCAGTCTGAGGGAAGCACTGAATTTTTGGGGGGTCTGGTTATGGCATATTACTATGCAACAGTAAGTAAAGGTAAGCAGAGCAGGAATTAAGAGTGATGTAAAAATTATATATAGGATAAAGTTTGCATTTCTCTGTTTCAGCACACACTAAGGACAAAAGTGTTTCTGATACTTTTCTCAAATTACATGCATTACACTTCACTATTAACCAGCATTTATTGCCTCAATAAGAGGGTGAAAGGCTCCTGATTGATTTTACCTTATACCACTGCATGTTAGAGGATCCTACCTTTTTCTGCTGGGCACCTCACAATCAATTAATCCTAAGGCACTTCTTTAAATTGCCCATGGCATGCACAGGCAGCATAGTTATGTATATGTGGTGTTCTATGGATGGAATAAATCATTTGCACATGGAAACCTCACCTATTGACTTTTACTTATATAGCTTATATTTCCTTTTTCTCCATTTGTACATCATAGAAAGCAGGTATGAACCTTGGTGCTTTGATCAGCCTAAGCTAAATATGTGAATGCACCTCTACAGGGCGGACTCTGACCATGGCTTTCACAGGGCCATTGTGAAAAGAGTCAGAATTGATCCCAGCACATAGCTCCATGTAGCAATAAGCATGAAGGCACTGCTGGAACAATATTAGAATGTGATAGAAAAATTTAATAAAGAAGAAAGATGCTTTGATTTGTTTCAGTGATCCGTATCATTATTCAGCATGGAGAATTCATCTGCTAAAACATTCAGCAGTACCTGGCCCATTGATAGCAGCAGAATGTGCTTTCTGTGCAAGAATGAGACAGCTGTGATTTCTGCTCTCTACCTGCTGCCCATCCCCATCACACCTGCAGCAGCATCAGTTCTACTTGTAATGTAAGGGTCTAATACACAATTCAGAAAACATTTTCTCTTTAGCTGT
Organism: Cichladusa arquata; assembly: GCA_026413545.1. Lineage (NCBI taxonomy): Eukaryota > Metazoa > Chordata > Aves > Passeriformes > Muscicapidae > Cichladusa > Cichladusa arquata. The sequence continues at coordinate 80,879,322 of JAOTQP010001286.1, read as the reverse complement.
TGTAGGTCTGAGATAGTCAGCTCTCAATCACTTTAAGTAAGATCTTTTTGCTGCTAGCTTTGATCTCCCTATTCTTAAGAAAGAAAAATTGAAAGTGCTGACATAAAAAGATTAGATCATATTAAACTGAATCAAAGAAAGTGTCAGCTTTACTACTTACTAGGAAAAGACCAGGAAAGCAATATCCTTACGTAAATTGGTTTTAGACAGATCTAGGAGTTAAGCAGTTCCATAAGATTTCAATTCAGCTTCCAAATTTATGTGATTTCAGACCCCAGTGATTCAAATTTCACAAGGACAAGTAAGCTCAAAAGGCACCCAACTCCTTTGCTGAAAATCATATTATACATCTTGCACTACCCTGTGCAAAATTTATCATCTGTGGTCATGACTGAACTAAACCAGAGAAATAAGTTCTTTCTTTCCAGAAGAAAAGAATCTGTACAGAAATTTAATATGTAGCCATATTCAAAGTGGCAATTTGTGAGTTTTGCCATCCTATTGCACACTAATACTATCACCCTCCCATTCTCACTGAATCTGTGATACTTTGATTTACAGTTCAGACCTCTAGCGGTTTTTTTGGTCATATCATTCTATTACTGTATGAAAATTAAAAGAGGGCCTGAAACAATCTGCTTAAACTTTGGCCAAAGCCCTTCTTTTGACTTAGGCTCTGGAATAGTCCCTTAGAAGTCTGATTATCATCCTCCCAGTTTTAGTGTTGAGTATTTCAGATATTCAGTTGATTTTATAGTTTTGAGCTTAATTCTACTTTACCATTCAGGGTGAAGGGCTTGCTTTCATAGTCAGAGAAATTTCCATCTGAAATAAATGAAGCTTTCCTAACAAGAATCATATGAGAGAATTATTGTTTAAAATCCTCAGCTGTGTTTGATTCCAAATCCTGAGGTGTTAAAAGAAGAAATATTTCTTCATGAATTATGAAGTCAAGGATTCTTTCATCATTAATGTATAATTGACCTTTTCCCTCCAGACTCCTAGTTTAGTGATGTATTTTGATAAATAAATAAATGAATGGAAAAAAAAGATCTTCAAAATACTTTTGTTGAAACTTGCATCCGTTAGGAATGCCACAAGTTAAAAAAAGGGAAAATATCCTCTGAGACAGAACCTGGTACACTGGCACTCAATTAGATTTTTGACCTTCTTTACCCGTAAAGGATTGGTAGACAGGCATTGTTTGCTACTTGCCTGAATTAAACTGGGTCTCCTGAGATGCATATGAAGTAATTTAAAAAAAGAAAAACACTATTAACGGAATTTACTCAACCATCAGTCTGAAGCAAACCTTATTTACTGTATTCATCTATTAAACTAATATAATCTTTCATATTTTAATCAGAAAAAAGTGACATTTAATTAGTGTTACACAGCCAAGACTTGAAGAAGCTCCCCTATCTGAGCACTCAGCTAGGTTACCATTTTTCAGTCTCACCACAATGAGTCTTGTATGCTTTTACGCTTCCCTCAGTCAAAACAAACTTGTTTTATTCATTCAACTCTCTGACACCCTTCCTGAGCAGGAATAAGCACTCTTTTCACAATTTCATACAAATCACATCTTTTGGCTCAGCTGCCTTACGCTGCAAGGACTGGAGCCATTGCCTTTCCCAAATCCCTAAACTTCCTTGAGTACTTTTCATCATTGTTTTAAGGGCTTGTGGTGGTTGCAACAGAGATATTAGTCTAAAAAAACAAAAGAAAAACCAAAGAAAATAAATCAGTCATGTCAGCGATCTACAGTTCTAGACATACCAACAAAAATAAAAGAAAAAAGCCAAAATCCTTGTGCATGTGGCTGCCATACCTTCCCTTCTACTTTTTTCACTTAAGAGCTACAGAAATGTTCTTCTGTTGAGTGGTTTCAGATATGACTCAGAGATCCTTGGCTGTTCCTTGAACGCTCAGTTTCTTCCATCCTGAGGTGCTAAAATTATGCAAGCTACTTCAATAATGGCATATTTCCATTTCTGCCCAAATTTCCTGCATTTGCCTTTTTTTCTTTCATGTCCACTACTTCTCTCACACTGCTTTGTAAAATTGACTGGTTTTTGTTTTAACTGGGGAGCTTAGAAACCCTCCACTCCCAGCCTCATGAAACAATTAAAAATAACAGTTTTCACATCAAAAATGGACATCACATTGTGCTATGGCATTTCTACCAGGGTGGTGGCTGTTGGAGTTTAATGGTTCCTAGATACTCTAGGTCCTGAGTAGCTTGGCAGAGTTCTGATATTATACCAATCCATTCTAATGATAAAGCACTTTCATAAGCTCGCTCACTCTGACCCATATGTACATGCAAAGCTTGTAAATCTTTAGGGTTGTATTTCTTTTTCAAGGACTTCATTTCATCTTTTTAAGACTAGGCAACCTGAATTTCTGATTTTAAAGAAGCATAACAGTCCAAAGCAACATGAAAAAATCAAGCCTCAATAAACAGTCTTCTGAGTCAGTTTGCAAAGCCTAAAACACAAATATTTTGTTTTTTAATATTTCATCATTGTACAGCGGGGAATTATAGCAGGAGCTCTGCAATATTGGCCATTTAAAATCAAACTCTTTCATCTCATAGTGAACTTCCCTCACCACTGCCCATCCAAAATCATATTGCAGCAATTAACTTCTAAATCACTGGTTCTACAATTCGGCTATTTGACAGTGCAGCCCAATAAAAATGGCATGAGCTAATTTCATAGGAGCTTCAAAGAATTGTTTTGGATAAGGGAATCATTTACTAAAAAAAAAAAAAAAATACTTTTTTTTTCTCCAACCACAATATACAAGGAGTTTTTATTCATTAAGTGTTCACTTATATTAACACAAGTATAAGCTGAAGATCGTGGCCTTATATGAAGTATCTAGCATCATAGTATATTTATTGAGAAGTATATTTATCACAGTCTGAACATTCATCTTATATTCCTTTGACACTCCCATTAAACAGCATTTTGACATTCTTTTTGAATAAAAAGGAAACAAAAAGAGGAGGAAAAAAACCTAGGTCATTAAAAAGTTACTTGAGAATACTTGCAGCAGCAACCCGCAGGCTTAGGAGAAAGCTCATTGTCTAGTACGATTTATGAAAACTTGTTAAATTTACTTAAGATAACTGGGAGGCAGACTAGGCTAGTACACTAATAACCTCTTTATTCCTTTATGGAATATAGTGCATCCTTTATACATTAAAAAGGTTAATTTAGCTTGTCACAACACAGAACTGAATTAACAGGGAAATCAAAAGGCTCTCAATTTGTGTGATTAAATAAAAATACTGGGTGATAGCCAAGCCATTACTACAATTCAATTGTTTTTTCTTGCCTTATCATGTAAAAATTATATATTAAGTGTGCATGTAGGAAAGTAATATAATCAAATGCAGAACCATCCCAAAAATAAAATCTACTATGCACTGACATTTCAGATCAGCCTTTTTTTTCTCCACATTAATTAGGCCATTTGTATTTTTAAATTCCAGTTAAATTAAGAAAACATTACTTCTTTGGCATATTTTTGGTCCATATATAATCAGTTTCTTGCTTAATCAAAAACTGGTACCATTCCTTCTGGCCTACTGATGAAAACTCACCCCTGCTTCTACTATTTTTTTCTCTTACACAAATTGCTCACAGTTGAAAAGTTATTACATGTAGCTTGTGTGTACATATATGCAAACACACAAACACACATATGTTATGTTGAAGCTGTATCCTGTTCTGAGCCTAGACTGGGAGACAATCATGATGAACAACAGGAGATCCATGTGAAGAAGGCGAGATTCCTTGTTGCCGTGTTGCAAAATTAATGAATACCTGTAAGACATGATAAAAAGCAGGCTTTTCAAAATAAATGTACTTGAATTCAGACTTTGGGGATATAGGTGATGGTATTTTTTAGCTGGTCTTATTAGCTTTTTTGACAAAATAATTAATAACTCATGTTGAGGGAACCCCTCTAAAAACATGTTTTATCAACTCTAGAAAAAATAGCTCTTCCCTTCTCCAGCTAAGACAGGGGTTGATAAATGATAAAAATTATGGTAAAATGAGTTACTGAGATATGAAAAATACATTTTATGCATAAGTAAATGTGAAACAATGGTTTTAATTGTCTTTAGATGACACACCTAAAGAATCTGAGTCTGTTGTTTCTGCCAATAAATATTATAGATGAGGGTTCAATATTTCAAGGTGAAAGCACATTTCTAATTCAACCACTAATGTGCCTCCTTCAATTGGTTTGGTTTTTTTAAACACAGATCTTAGTATGTAAAGGCTTGTTTCACTTTTAATCACACAACTATTTCACAGCAAGGCATGTACAGGGAAAAATGGCTCTTCTTTATTCAAATTATCCTCTATCATTTGATGATATGTAAACAAACTTGGTGTGCATTATAAATGTGTTTGTTAGTGTGAAGAACTATTTTCCTGTTTAAAACTGACACTCAGTCAAGGAGAGGAAGCAGTGGTAGGTGACTGAGGTGATGCATCACCATGAAAAATGGAGAGGAAGTAAACCTGAGCGAACAATGCCTGAAGAAACAGGCTGAAATTGTCTTATACTCAGTCACTCAGTGAATAGATCATTTACAAGTAGTTAGTAGACCAGCACAGAGGAGAATACTTCAATAATGATTTGCACATGGGAAAAAGGAACAAATTCACACCATCAATCATAGAAAATTAATATTTTGACTAGATGTGTCTCTCAGTTTGCAGAACGAATCACAAGCAGTTGCATATGAAGATGCTGTAACACATAACAATCACCCAGAAATCCCATGCTTGCCATCAATATGTTCTTTTTTTCTTTTTCTCACAATAGGACTTCACAGTCTTTAGCAGTCAGGTCTCTTCCTTCTGTTTGTGCATTTAAAATTCTCACAGGAAAATGTTCTGAAAGTCTAAGGTTTACCACAATTTACAAAAACTGGTTCAGCCTTTTCAAGGACATTGGTAAGATCCCAACTTTTGGATTGTGGAGGTGGTGGTTCACAGTCCCACCTTGTTGTCCCACACAGCTCCAGATTCCTCTAAGCACAGATTATGTTTGTGCACACCAAAAGTATGTGGCTTGCTGTGATGAATTTACCATGCTCACCTCCAGTGTAAAAGCAGCTTGGGACATGGAATCACTGTATGACCTGGGATGGAACTGCTGGAGTACTGCATACATTCGGTAACCCAGCAAATGATAGAATATTCTACTACATCAATAAGTACAATACACAGCACATTTAGACAAAAAAAAAAAAAAAAAAAAAAAAAAGGTATAGAGGCTGGGAAGAAAAGAAGAAAAAAAATTATAGAATACCTGCTCTAATGTGGTTTGGCTAATGGAGTAGTGTTTGATTTGGAGAAAAGTTTTGTGATTCTCTAGGACTCTGAAGAGCTCTGCTAGACATCCCTGACTTCTTGGTACATGGTACTCGAGCAGGTTAAGATGTTGTCCCTGAAAACAAGCAAAAAATTTTAAAAACAGATAAAAGTGAATGTACTTTGTGATGAAGCTACACTTGCTTATAATCAGTCTAACTTCAATAGGCTCTTATTACAGAATAATATGGAAAATATGAGCTTTTAAAAAAGAACACATTTTGTCTACATTCAAAGAGCGGTTCATACTGAGATCACAGATTTCGTGTGTATTCTGAGGTGGTGGCTTCTTCATCTCATAAAAGATATAAAACTTTAGGGCCATTTCAATCTAACAGACTGTTGCTGTTCCAATGCAGTCTGGAAAAAGCCTGAGCATATACAGACACACAGCTGTCTGAGCTCAGTACAGACATACACACAAAGAGGCTCATATCTAAGATAGACATTACTTTACACAATTCTTTTCCTAAACACAGTTAAAGTAAAAACTTTTGTGAGTTTTTATTGAAATGTAATTGCTGTAGGTCTTTTATAAGGCTTTGTATTAAATCAAAGAATCTAAGTAAAGGCTGAGACTTATCAAATCTAGGTCTTCTCAGAAAGCAACCAAAGCAAATACTCTCAGTGATTACACGGTAGTCCTACTTCAGGTGAACACAGATTTGAGTTCAACTTCATCATAATAAAAGCAAAAGGAAATCTGCAGTCAGAGAAAATGCCTTTTTATTTACATTCCCTAAATGCCTTGGGTTGATTTAGCAACATGACAAGTCTAATTTTTATGAATTGCATAATAGAAAAATAAAAGGAATATTCATATCTACTTTTTCCAAGAAGACCAATCTATCCAAACATATACATACTGTTCTTACCAGCCCCAAATTAATCCTGCCATATGCTACAACAAGGAGTTTTATCTGTACCTTAAACTGTGTTCCAGGAAAATAGAGCTGTAGACAGTCCAAAATCATTCTTCCATAACTTATCTCTTTGCTAAGCCAAACCTTGACAGAATAACCATCTCCAAACCTGGGAATGAGACACAGAAACTTAAAACCATGAAGACACCATGAAGACAAGGAGAACGTTTGGTTCAATTGATTTTCCTATGATTATATCACTCATTGCTACTACGTTATCACTGTGATTTTACTATAATGCTACTAAACAACAGAATTTCAAGTAGAAAGTTTTAAAATCAATAATAACAGAGTCAATAAAGTTGCTATGCCTAATTTTAGTTACTAGTGTGTTCCTACTCAGTACAGTGTGTTCCACTACTCAATACACCTGAACATTTGTTAAGTAAACTATGCTTTAATTGCTATATTGCTTTGAGTGGTCAGTATAAAACTATGAAGATTACCAATCACATACATAGAGAAAGCAAAAAAAAACCTTCAACTTTTCTAATGAGAAAAATGGGCATGTAGCACTATTTTTCAAATCTGTTAACAAAGCTGCACCTTTCAAAGCAGATTTCAGCAGTACAATGGTGTTTTAAAGACATGCAAAGGCAAGTGTAGGGATATTTAGGGAGACAGCAAAGTCAACAAATTTTCTTTGGCTCTATGACCATGCAATCTCTCCCAGAACAATTTAGGAAATGAACTTCTCTTTCTCAACAAAAATGTGATAAAATTTAAGTACAGACAATCTAACCAACACTATATTTTTTATTAGCTTTACTCACTGCTGATAGTTATTTGGGAAAGTTGCAATAAACCAGTGAACACTGAAACAGTTGTCCTTATGCACATTTCTTAAGCAAGGGAGGTTGTGCTGCACCAGGCGCCAGACTGCGGTGCACAGACAGCTCAGCAGAGACAAGGGACAAAAAGGGGCTGTGCTGTGCTCTTTTCCTCCTTTGCAGCTACATGTCCTCCTTCCCTGGGTTCTCCTCCTTGGTTAATTGCTAGGGAAAAACACCAGCAGGAGCCACATCAGAGAAACTTTGTACTGCCACTGCTGTATCCTGTTGCCCGTGAGCAATGGAAAGGCACAGCTGAAAGGGGGACAGGGAGCCTGAGCAGCACTGCCCATGTCTCCCCACAAATGTCACTTCCTCTATCTTTCCACTGACCACCACTCCCACATCCTTCAGTCCAGCATAACTCCTTTTTCTTCATTCTCCAGCAATTACTCATTGCCAAGTCCTTTATTCCAATGGTTTTGGCTCCTAGTTATTACCTCTGTAATACGCCCTTGTGCCAAAAACCTCCTCTCTTGTGTCTCCTGTGTGCAACTCATGATTCAGGGCAGCATTAATTGGGTCTGACAGGTGAGATGCACATTTCTATGTCATCAAAGCAAAGGGTATATCACAGCACACAATGCCCTATTTCAGTACATAACGTTGCCTTATTCCAGTACATAAAAAAATGTCTATAGGTTATCAACCAAAAGGTAAAAAAAAGAACTATTTTGAGATATATGTCCAATTGAACCAGTGCATGGGTGTTTCCCAGCAAAATATTCCACATAAAACACCACATGTTCCTCACCTATAATAAGTATAGCAATGTAAGGGCTTATAACTTTTATTTTGCATTGGGTCAGAAACTCTGTTATTATAAAAGAACAGTCTGCATTGATTAGAGAGCACTACGAGTTTCCACAATGAAAAAAATATAGACTTCAGATTTTATTCTATTAAGAATTTGACATTAATTCAAAATACAATTTCCAAGGATCTCAAACAAAAATCCTAATTTTTAATGTAGCACAAAACAGTGGCAGCTTCTACATAAAAATGAAAAGCTCGTAATAAATGAGCATAGGTTTTTTTAGTCTTTGGATGGTTTGTGAGGTTTTTCATGGGTTGTTTTTTTGTTGTTGTGCATTTTTTCTTTGGTTGGGTTTATACCTTCGGTTTGTTTATTTTTTTTACTGTAGTCAAATGCAACCACTGATCTATTTGAAATGGAGTAAGAAACATCCTGATGCAGTGTCCTGTCTGGTGGTTCCTGAAGGATGTTTCATGAAGTAAATTGTATTGAGTCCAGGCATCAGGGTACTAAATATTTACTGGAGTGTGTAGCCTGACAGACGAGCAGTGCTGATTCATCAAAGAGATCCAGAATTAGGTGGAACCCAAAGCGGTGTCTGGCAGATTTGCTTTGCAATGATTTACTAAGTTTTAAATAGATCTCTAATTGAATGTTTTAAATGCATAGCATCATCCCTGAAAAAAATACATGTGACAATAAAAAAAGTTGTTACAAAGATGGATATAGTTAACAAGGGCATTCAATTTAGTTGACAGCTAACCTGAGGCAACAATTTACAAGAGATCATTGATTCTGATCAGTTTTTTGGCATTTCTATACAGCGACCATTGAATTACAGTTTGAAAAATGCTATTTTATGGAGACATTCAACAGTTTCATAAAATGAAATTGCTATATGCAATGAAGTTTCCAAAGAAAATGAATCAAAATTCTGATTAGCAAAGATAGAGGACTCTGTGCAACTTTGGCTTAGTTTTAAATTGTGAATGGCATAAACACCAGCATGGACCAATAAAAAGCTTTAAAAGATTTTTTTCTTTTGGCTAGTCGAGTTATGATGCTTCTATACCTTGATTTTATATTTCATTGTAGTACAAGAGCTCCCCATACAGAGTAAGCTGATCAGCAATAAACATTTCCCCCTGCTATAATCAGCAAGCTGCTTCTGGCAGTGCTCTGAGGCAATGGAAACCGAATTGACCATTTTGTTCACTCTGCTTTCCTCTGATTCAGACAATTTAATGAATTCAGAAACCCAAAGTGGAATTACAGAGAAAACCACAATCTGGTTTGATTAGCACTGCTAGGATCAAACCTTTAGTACCTGATAGTTCAAGGCCTAAAGAGGAAGACATTATCACTAGAATGGCCTAAGCTGAGCCAGCAGACTCATTCAGCAGCCATCTGCTGCAAAAGAATCTTCATTTCTTCAAAGCTATTTAACAGAGAACATATTGTGCACTGCCATGCTACTTTAACAACACCTACATTTCTATTTTTGTATAAACAAACACACAAAATCACATATTCTGATGTAATATTTTTCTTCTCTCAATCATTCCTCTTCTTCCTCAGTTAAACCACTAGTTCTTGCTTGACTTTCACCTCATTAGTGGCTCTGGTAGTATAACTTCTTAGTGTTTTTTTTCTGTTAAAATGCCAACATGAGACTGAAGCTAAAATACAAATGCCCAAATAAACTAATTAACTCGACTCTTTAACAACAGCATCAGCTGCAGAAGCAGGAGCTTAGCAAGAACTACAAGAATTCCACACTTTTAATTTACATAGGTCCTCAAGGTATCTGAGCGCTCAGATAACAAAGGAGCAAAAGGAATATAAAAAGGTAGCAAGGAATGGAAATATTTCCATACCAGGAATTACTAAATAGGCTAAAACTTTTCATCATGAAAGAAAGATGATGAGGTGGTCAAAAGATATTTTAAGGAGCCCAGAGTCATGACTAAGCAGTGAACATAAGAAACAATTCTTCACTTGTATGTTTCTCATACAAGAGCAGGAAACATAGAGTAAAATTATAGGAAAAGAAATGCTAAGTCAGTAAGATGAAGTAATCTTCCTTACACTTTGTAGAGAAACTGTACAACTCATTGACATGGGATGTGCTAGATGTCAGAAGTTGACAAGAGTTGAATAAGAGACCAGAAAAATTCATGGTGGGGATCCACTAAAATCACGTCTGATTTAAGAACCTCTAAAAAAGAAACTGCTGAAGGCAGTTGAGTAATGAGTAACTTTCTGTGCTTATCTTGTTCCTGTACTTTTCCCTCTTGACTGCTTTCAGAGAGAGAATACTGTGCTAGCAGGTGTTTGATCTGACCTTAGGCTTCTTTCGATATAAATATCATCAGGAGGAGGTCAGCCTGGGTAAATCACCCAAATGGCTCCTCAGTTCTCAAAAGGGTTTTGCAGCCCCACACTGCCAGCAGTATAAAAATAGTTTATGTAAATCGACTACAGATACGTGCCTACACAAGTTCCAGTCACACACTGAAATAAAGTGTAACCAAATGTACACTGATGAGGAAGTCCCCTGGATGCTTTCCTGCTCCTCTTTTATCCTTGCAATGGTAATGGAAGTGGATTTAGCAGCCCAAAGGCTGAAAATTGGTATAAATATCAAGGAGAGGAGCTGCCACTTGGGGCAGAGTAGCTTCTCAATGCTCCCTTCTGCCCATTCCTGGCAGATCCTGGTTCAGAGGTTTGAATGGGGAAAAGAGCCTTTGTTGAAATACAGCTGAGCCTGCATTTGGTCACAAGGAGTCCATAGAGGAATTAACCCAATGGGTTTTCTTAAGCTTGACCCATGAAAACCTGTTTTATGTGAACGGTGAAAAAGAAAGCACACTATTAGCAGACTTTTATTTGCTTTTAAAAAAATAAAATCTGTATTTAAATTTAGAAGTCTTAAAGAGTTTGCTTGTCTACAAACGAACAAAAACAGACTTTGAAATCACAGCAAGTCCAGAATAAACAACTCAGAAAAATCACACTCTTCTCAAAGCCTATTTACCACCTCCTCTCCCCCAGTAAAATTTGCTGAATGTAACCTCAGGAAATGAAGAACATGGCCCCATTTCCTAAACTCTGTGGAAAAAGAAAGGCATCTAATCACCCATATGCTTTTTTTTCCCACTAATCAGAGTATATTTCCTGGAGAATGCTGTGCTACATTTATATATATATACACACATCAAAAAATTATGGCTCACAGAAAGTTTACTGAGGGAAATATAATGTGCATACTTTGTGTATGTACTGGTTTGATCAAAGGATTGCTTCAAAATGACATTATTGGATAAAAAAAAAAAAAATAGTAAAGAGAACATTGGCATTTTATATGTGCAAGGAACTGCACCCTTTAGAATATATGCCATAAATCAAAGAGAGGGAATAATATTCTACTGTTCTGTTTATCCCTCTGCTTTGGTTTACACTCATTTGCAGGCAGATATGGTTCTACTTTCCCTAAGTGAATAGAATCATGGAATCGTTTAAGCTAAAATAGGCCTCATCTAGGCAAGACAACTTAGTTACACCAGTATAATTGCTGAAGCGTAGAATACACATCCAGGTCATTCCTCTCACAGCCTCAGACACAAATACAATTTACAAAGAGAACAAATCTTGAACAACATTGAAAACAAAACACTTTTAAAAAACATTGAAAAAAAAGAAAATAAAAACTGAAATAAAATTATTTAAACAAATTCATGACAGTTTAAGATAATTTTAAATCACACAATGTATTTAATTATTTTGTCTATTAAAAATATGAAAAGTCAATATCAAGAAAAAAAATGGTAAGTAATTTTTAAATATTTGTATTTTTTTAAAAAGTGCTAAAATCAAATGCAAATACCCTGTCACTTGTAAAATGGGATTTCCTTCTGCATTTATTCAGAACCTCAGCATTGCTGAACAGAAGAACTTGATTAGATGCAAACAAACAGACATAAATTATAAAATCTCTCTTCCATGTACTATTCATAGAGTTTGTTTCATCATTTTTTAAGCTATCATGATTTTTCCAGGATAACAATAGAAACATAAAAACAGTTATTAAAATGATGACTAACACTCATTCAGGTATATTGTACATGCACTATTTGTTCACATACACACAAGATTTCTTATCAAACCATCTAAAGTTAATTTCTGTATTCATTAATAAAATTATCATAACAGTGAAAGTCACAGATTAAAAGCAGTGCAGGGTACAATTTTGCCTTGCTCACTATGCTCTTGTAAATTCTTAGGTGTGATTTCCAAATATGCAGCGAAACCCTCAACAAATCCTGTTAATTGTTTATATATGTGCACACACAAAAATCTCTCCATATTTGAATTGTTATCTGCACATAGTGGCAAGTATCAGGGATTTTTTTATTCTTGCATTATTTATATATTTTATTCCCAGAGAAACAGGAGCAGCAGTGCTGTAATCCTGTGCAAAGCTGATGGTACCGCCTATAAAGCACACAAACTATTTCCTCAAAGCACCTTCTGGGCTCCACAGAGAAAAAGGCAGGAATAAGTAAAATTAAAATTGTGTTGCTATGACTGGGTTTGCGTGTACTGTTTTTTAATAACATAATAATCATGGTATTACACACTAAAATATCTATTTCAACACCTCAAGTTCAAATCAAGCTAAAAACTGTTTAATGGAGACAAGATGTAAAATTAAAATTTAAACCACAGTTATATTTACTTCATGTAATAAACATCAAATACACCATTACTCAGCACCTTGTCATGAAATCCCTTTTGTGAATGCCTTACAAGAATCACTGGATGTACCTGCTCAGATAGGTGTCTTTATTTACTGCAACGCCTAGAAAATGTTGCAAATAAGACAGCAGAGTGATGAGAAAAGGGAAGAAAAAGGGAAGAAGGTCCTTCACGGTTCTGGAACACCCTGGGGAGCCAAATCTTACCCTTTCATCCTCAAACACCTGTGTGGTCAGTGGTAACTCACTTAAAGCACATATTTCTTTACTGCTTTTTCCTGTCTTGTTAAGGGCCCACCTGGAGACGAAGGGCTCCGGTTGGCAGGAGGAATTCACAGTGCATTCTGGAACACCCACAGCTGCAGCTGAACTTAACAGGAGTTTTGAATGCAATGTTGAACAAATGTAAAATGTTTAGTCATAAACTACTCAGACAGACTATCCAAACCCTTTTAACTTTAGCACCTATCTTCAGTTACTCCTCTATAAAATGGGAATAATTATTTCAAATCAAGTTTCACAGGGGTGCTGTGGAAAAGAAAGATGTTGATGTTTGTGAACCCCTGATTCAATAAATGCTTATAATACTGTACTTAAGGACAGGTTTGAAAAATTCCTAGTAAAACACATACTAGGGAAAGAAGAGACTATGAAATCTTAATTAGCTGCTGCTGATTTAATGATTTATTTAGGGACATAATGCAGCATCCTGTGGAAAACATAGCCTAAAATGACCAAAAAAAGCATTCTAATGCACATGCACAGTAGGGTTGAATAAATATTGCACAGAGTTTTAGGAAAGTCAAAAGATACTGTTCATTTCTGAACTCTCAATCTGTGTGTTTTTTAAGTTTTAAGAATTATTTTCTTCAAACTTTCCTCTGGAAAGATAAACTAATAACTATATCACATGATTACACATCCACTGCCTTAATACATTTTTCATGTACAAGAGGAAGGGTTATTTTGGTCAAGAAGAATGAAAATTATATTAATTTTTATATTTTATAGCATGTGAGAAACTTATTACTAGTATGCCAATTAATAACACTGTTTCCACCAAAGGCTGAAATATTGGTGAGAACTTCAATTTTAACCCTCTTTTCCATTTAAGAAATCTACATGTGTGGGTTTGAGGAAAGCAATAAAATATTCTCAATCAACCTTTAAAAAAAAAAGGTAAAGTATAAATAGTCTGCCAACATATTTTCCATTCTAACCCAGCTACAGAAAATGAATTAATTGTTGAGTAATTTAATCAGATGGCTTGGTGATAAAATTTGAGCAAAGACTTGATGTCCAGCACCTGACAAATTGGTATGGGTTTTTCTGATATGAGAAGTCTGTCCAGATGGCCCCAGAATGAAGGATAATATTCAAAGTGTTGTTCCCAGAGAATTGGCCAGCTGTATTTCACATGAAAATGCTTCTGTGAATTTTTTAAAAAAGCATTAAGGATAATGGAGAATACTGAAGAGAGCATTTAAATGTAATCCATCCACAATTTGGAGTAATTGACTCTGTTGGCAGGAGTTGTCTGAAATTAGGCTTTAATGGGCACAACTGTTAACGTATCAATCTCAGACAAACTACATCTAGAACTTAGATGCTAACTTTTTGAAAATTGCCCTTCAGTTTTTTCTTCTACCTAATAAATTTCTTGATACTGTTTATGAATTTACTATCTACAATAAAAAGCCTTTCTAAAGAAGTTTTACCCTTATTATTCTGCTGATAAACATCTGCAGGTACTTTAAATTTGTTTAAACATATATAAATATAGCCAAGGATCAGCAGCTGGGAGCAGAAACCCAAACACTGACATTTGGAGTGAGAAGACATTTTTGGATGAACATTTCCTAACAGGCTTGGAGACGGGCTGGGAAAATGGAACAAGTCTCTCATGTTAGAAGCAGCATCACTTTTTATACTCCTATGAAGCATTTATGTTGCACATTAGCATCTTCCTGGAGTTCACCCATACCCTTCATAGCAGAAATTTGTCCTGCCATCTGACAAAGCTGTACTCAGTCCAAGATTATGATCTCTCACATCTGCCAAGGGCTGAAAGTGTAGCCAGAGAGAAAAAGTTGAATCCTTGAACTTCCCACTACAACAAAGAAGCAAATTTAATAGGGCCCCAAGGAAGACCCATTAAACCTTCATCACATATCCATCTAAAAGGTGATCATAATCTGAACTCTATAGGCTGGAATAGTACTAAATAATAAACAAATTAAACCATTTTGAGGAAATCCATCAATACAGACAGAATTCAACAAGAAGAGAAGAAAGAATGTAATTTTAGCATATGTGCCTACATTTAGAAGAGGAAAGAAATTCTTGAAGCATACTAATAGAATGAAATGTAATATCAAAATATGCCTCTATTTCTTACAGTACTGGATTTATTCTTTTAGAAATAAAACTGTATGAAAGTTTTCTTTGATTTAAGTATTCACATAGTGGTTAGATTTCTCTCCTTGCAATCTTCAAACCCAGATCAGGACATTTGTTGATTTTAAAATATTTGTTCAATCTGATTTGTAGAAACAAATTGAAAACAAACTTAGGGATGTCAAGAGCTGCTTATAAATAAGAGCCATTTAAAAAAAAAAAAAAAAACAAAAACAAACACGTTTTAAAATTTAACAAAGAAACCATGATAATCTACAAGTATCACCTCATTAATTTATTTTAGTACCATTCTTCCCTGTTAATATGAATGTACATATTACTAGCCTGATTCATTCATAGATATAGCACAAAAAACACCAACCAAAAACCAAATTTTTAGGGTATCGGCAATTAAATTAACTCAGATGCAACAAAATCAGTTTTGTTTATACTTGCCTTATATTGCTTCATGGAATGTTTTGTTTTTTAAACAAAATGTAAGAGGTGATGGGTTATTTACTGTGAGATGGTGCATGGGACAAATATAGCAGACAGTGCTAATTGCAGGAAACATTAGGAAAATAATGCTGATTATATCAGTGGAGGTGGCTGTTAAGGAAAACATCCAGGTAGATATTTTCTAATGCACCTTAGATTTACTAATCCTTGTGGTCTACTACTTTAGAAGAAACAGCATTTTGCTCTGTATGGCAATTAGAATGATAGGCCTATTAAATCATAGGGAGGGAAGGAAAACTGGAAGGCAGGAATCACTCAATACTCTTCCACATCCTGGAAGCTTTCCAGGATGTTCACAGGTGGAGCAGAAAGTGAGAAAATTGAGATTTTTTAATTATTTAAAGCTTAATTATTTTAATGGATTTCTTTGGAATTCTGCTTCTTTGTCCCTTCTCCATCTCACGTAGATGCAGGAATCCTCAATGTGGTACATGGTAGCATACCATGGAAATTGTCTTCAAGTAAGTTTGGAACTTGAATTGCACAGAATCTACAACGTTTTTTAATCTCCTAACAATTACTTTAAGTGTTAGGCGTGTAATAGCTGGGTTTTATGATAAAGGATCATATTGGAATGTGTTGGAGTGATGTTTGGAAGCTAGACTAAGACAAAATAACAGGAGTACAGGAACAGTCTTTGACTTCTCCCCAGCACTCGTCAAAAGATTTCCAAAGGAAAAAATGTATTTTCTGCAAGCTTTAACAGCTGTGTGTATGTGACGCCCTAAGACCATACTCTCTACAGTGGTTTTGCTCTTTCCAGACAAGAAAATGTATCAGGCAGTCAGAGAAAATTCAAAAAACTGCATGATTTTAATTAAATACTTTGATAAAGCTCATGGCTATTTTTTCTTAATAAAGGGTTCTAAAGTTTTTTAAAAATTCAATAGGTTCCTGAGCAGTTAGCATGGAAAATTTGGAGACCAAATCAATCAATAAGTTAGGAGTTAAAGGGATTTTAGTCCTGCCTTAAATGAAAAATCTTCATGCAGCTTGAGCTACACAGTCTGTGTAGAAAGTCTCAGCAAGTGCACATATTTTCCCATGTGAACATCAGTGATGGACATACATTAGAGAACTGCCATGGAACACAAACCTGCTGATAGTATGAAATATTCTAAATATAGAGAAGGTGTGCTTTTTACAAAGTCACAATGATTTTAAAAAACAAATTGCTATGAACATGACTGCCAAATATTCTTAATATGACCTTGCTTTGGAGAATTTGAAAGAGGCACTCCGACAGCCTTGATTCCAGAATGGCTGATATGTGACTGTCTTTATAGTAATAATAGTACTAGCATCATCTCAATAAGAAGCAATATGATGACACTTCAGCAGGATACTTCTGCACTGATTTGCTAGCTGTGATCTGAAAGAGGTTTGTCTACAGAGGCAGCGCAGCAAATTGAGAAATAACTGCCTTATTTATATGAATATAGTACATACTTATGAGTATTTGTCCTGGTCTAGGGCAAAATTTGGGAGGAAACCTCTGAATGGGATCCCTCTAGAAAGCAGATTCAAGTGGCTCCTGACCCAAATGGTTCAGGAAAAGATTTCCTTGGAGAAAAGTGGAAAAAACCTGTTGATTCAACAAGGCTTTGATGTCTTGTTTCCATAACAGGGAAGATGAAAAGATGTTGTTAAAGGAGACATCAGAAGTGGCAAAAAAAATTACAAAGTCACTGATAAGATAAAGGGGAAGGCAGCCTTTGTGCACTGTTTGATTTTGCCTTCTCAAGGTCAAGCTGAGAAGACAGAGGCATGTACTCACTCCAGAGGATCTGAAACATAAGAAGCAAAGATTCACATTCATCCCAGCTGACTTTATACATTCAACTGAAGTGCTATTTTTTCCTGACTGTGGGGATATGCATCTTCAAAAAGCATTTTCACCCATCCAAGGTCTGCACTGTGCTCTGCATACTGAGCTACACTGTCCTCTACATATGAGCTGTTTCTCATGCAAAAGAAATAAAGGATGCCTTCACACTCACTAACCTTCCCCAGCCAGTGAGATAACAGGCCATTCTATGCTATGAAATTTGGGAAGAGACAGGATGGCAAAGGCAGAGACCTAGATACAAAAGAAGTAGAAACTGCTGCAGATCAATTGACTTCTCATGCCTCCAGAAATTGAGGCAAATAGGCACTGAAAGGTGTGAAAACATGAAAAGAAGGCTACAATCACACAGAATCATCAGAATTAGAGATGCAGACAATGTTTTTTTCACTATCCAGATTGAAATATCTCCAACTGAAAGTTTGTCTTTATGAAAAAAAATTGTAAGGGGAGATCTAGTGTGGGTCAGGCCCATCTTACTAATGCAGCTGTGAAGCAAGGATCTGTGGTTCTACCCAAAGGGAAGGCCAGAAAGCCAAAAGGGTTGTCAAGGGACAAGAAGTTATCTCTGAGGCCTATAACTTCTTCCTTATAATCATGGCAGACAGCAATTCCAAAGCACTTCTGTAGAGCATGTTCCCAATGTCAAGTGCATCTGCACTTAAGAGAACTAAGTGCTGAGCTAGTACAAAGCAGTGTAGCTCTGCTGCTTGTAAATGAGCTGTATCATCTTACACAGCTGACTGTCTGCGTGTCCCAACAATTACATTTACAACTGAATGCAAATGTTCTAGCTATAAGTTGCAGTAACTTTCCCCTCAGTTTCTGATCCTCTTTCCTTTATTGTGGTTTGAGCCTATCCTCTGAATTAAACAGCCTCATTAATAGGTATTAAATTAACTCATGAGCAGAGTTCAAACGAAAAGAGGCTTATGCACACCAGGAAAAGGATGCAGAAAACAGCATAAATATCTGCAATTGTCAGTGAATTTGGTAGGAAGCAGAGAGAGAGTTCAAAATAGATGTTCTTACTGGCTGCTGACCTGTTAAAAATGTTTCTTCCTGTTATGAAAAACCCTCAGAAGGAACCAAATCTTATTTCGTCACCATGTTGAATTCTCACAATGTATTCCTTGGGTTATGTGCAGAAGTGCTTCATTTAAGATGCAGATCTGTCTCTTTCAATTACCAATGCAGACTACAAAGGGTCTTAGCAATGTCACATGTCAATTTAGCTTGCTAAATTATCCTAGTTGACTCTTTTTTAACTTCAGTGACAGCAGCAAAAATATGTTCTTAACAGTCATAAGTGCTTATGCCTTAGCACTACTAAAGCACCTAGCCAACTCTTAGATTTAATAAAGATGCAGAAGGTTTGATATTGATGTATAATACCTGTTTTTAATGTGCTGGGGAGAACCAAGACACTTGAAAGCTCCATTGACCATAATAGCAAGCCTTGTGCAGAGAGCTTCACATTCTTCCATACTACAAAATAAATCGAGGGGAAAAAATAGATGATTAGTAGTGAAAACAGAGAACATTGTTTATACCTAACTTTAGTTAAAGTGGAAGAATCTGAACAGCTGCAAAAACAGGTACACAAAATATTTGGCTCCAAAGGGTAACAGTCAAAGTTGTAACCCTAATCAGTGTATACCAACAGTTGTTACCACATGACAGCTAGAAGAGAGCCTTAAACCATTATTTATATTTTTATTCTATAACTAATTGGACAATTCTGGTCAGAACATAAAGGTATCATTACCACAGCAAATGTCCCATAAGCAGTCTCAGGAATGCCACTGAGGGAGTCATTAGCTCTGTTATTCCCTTTAATACCTGTTTATGATTATTCTGAGATAAAGGACAAAGGGAGAAGAATGAAAAGCTTGCTCAGCCTTTCTTTTGCATAGTATATGGCCTTGAAAAAAAGTTACCCTTAGCCTGATTGCAAGATAGAAGATCCAAAATACTACAATCCAAACAGAATTTAGGGAATGGAAATGTGTGTGAATAGAAAAGCAGGGTCCTCCTAGATGTGACTGCTTCAGATGATAAACAATAGCTTTGACTTGTAAAATTTATGGTAGCTGGGTTGCTACTCTACATATTATGTCGAATTGTGTGAGCAGCTCTTTCAAATAAGCACTTTAAACATAAGGAACCAGTCAGGATGCACCCATCATCTCAGAGAGGATTCTGGTGTTCCTACAATTCACTGTGTGTCCTCTCCAACCCTTCTGAGGCATCTAAACAAGAGATGTCTTGTGTGCCTCAGCCACGGGCCAGTCCAAATCAAAATGCTTTCAACTGAACAAACAGAGGCAATTAAGTAGTGCCCTAGGAATTTACTTTCTAATGTGACAGGGCTGGGGTGAGAACTGCCAAACTGCTATGTCTGAGAGAGACAGAGAGGGCTGACACATCTTCCCACAAATCAGGAAATTCAGTAACTCCTAATGCTCTCCTTGGCATAACGCTCCCCAGCTGTGGCAAAGTTAAACAAATTTAGGGCTCTAGGGACAGTTAATAAAGCCTCACTCCTCCCCAGTTAAAACAGAAGTTTTGTCTCTGAAATGTAAGCAAAAAATTGTCTCTGGAAAGTAGGTAAACAGTTCTCAAAACCAGATTTTTACACAGCAAACCCTCTCCATACATGTACCTCTTACACATGTATTTGCTGACACACATGAAAGTTCACTTCATATGTTAAATACTGTACTTATACAAGTAAATAATTCCAAAGCCCTAAAGGCCTTCAGAAAATAGTATTAATAATGTAAAATAGTTTCTCCTTTCTTCACCCTGGCACAACAGTGTGAAGAGTATCACTGCACTTATTGTCAGCTTCAAGTCATTCATTCGTAGAGCTAAATGTGTAGTTAGTACAATTTGAAGGATTTTCTTTGTTTGTTTGTTTACATCATATTAGTAATGAGATCACAGGTCTCTTCTATTTAGCTGGTGTTTAACAACTAAAGGTTCTTAATCTGGACTGCAAACTCAAAGCATATTTTTTCCGGAAAAGCACTGAGCTGTCACAATGCATAACCCATTCCTTAAATGTGTGTGCTGGTAACACTTGGCCATCAAACACAGGCACGTGATTTTCAAACTTCAGCTTCCATAAACGAAACACTAGAAAATTTTTGGAGAATTTTTCCATCAATAATGAACTGGGACAATAAATACATTTCAAGAATATATTAAAAAAATCTGAAAATAGAAAACATCGGTGGAAGTTTGGCCACATTCCTTTATTAATTCTTCTATATTTCAAATCTCATTTGGCCAAATGTTTCATTGCTGTTTTGATTTTTGAATTTTGTCTTCTCTGGACACATTTTCATGATCTCTCCCTCCTTTAAAGAAATTTTATATATAATTATACATACTATATATATATATAGCCTAAGGGAACATTTATTTCATTTCACTGTAGATGTTACAAAATAGTATTGAGCAGTATTTCCTCCATTAAACCAGTATACTAGTAACCATATCAGAGAACTGACAAGATATTTAATATAGATGGACTCTTCTAAGAAGATGGAGTCTCTCCTACCATTTCCAGTAATGCATAAGAGAACAGCTGACACATCCATCTTCAGGATGTCATGGTTTACTCTTCTCATACACTGATGCAAAGCAGAAACTTAATAAAATCAGAAGGTTTCTCACTCACACCTCCTTTTGTAAGGATTTTTTAAGGTAGCCAAAACCAAAAAAAAGTAACATGATGTTCCAAGCATAAAGAGACACTAAAACACAGTAAAAAGAATATGGAAAAAGAATCAATTACATCATCTTTGTTGTGCCTGTAGCCCCTTAAGCAACACTCTAGCCTTTAAAAATTAAATGTGAAAAATATTTGGGATTTAAATATGTTCCTTTTTCATGGATAGGAAGGAATTACCATAAAATTTCAAGACTTACTCTGTAAGTCTGCAGCAGAGGAACATGCTGGCTGCTGGGATAAGGGTCTTACCTGTGAGATGTCAGCACAGCTGCACAGCCATCCTGAACTTCCTTCAGGATAGCTTTCCAAAGGTAGCGTTTAGAGCAGGGATCCATCCCAGAGCTGGGCTCATCCTACAGGAAAAAAAATGAAAATGGCACAGCAGCATGTAAAAAACACACCACAGATTCTGCCCAGCAGGAAGAATTAACACAATTCACAATAAAATCGCCTATCTTTCTCTTTAAATGACACATTTTCAGAGGGTCACTTAAGTGACACTCTGATCAATGTTTTGTTTTAAAACATATATTTTAATGGCAAAATTTATGGAAGGCACATTTTATTAAAAAATGTATATACATAAAAATATTTAAATATGGTTTATTATGCGTATTTATATATGCTTATCATATTTTTTACATATCATATATGTATAGTTATAAGCATTTATTATATTATGTTATATCTGTTTAATTATATATATGCTCTTTTTGATGAGAGAGACTTGCACGTGGTTTTTCTCACTTTCTGGAAGCGTTTGGTGACTGTTTCTGGCCTGCATACACATCTGCCAAGAGCAGAATCAACTGGAGAAGTCCTATAGCTCCCAGATGTCTACACTGCCCATCCCATATCCAGGTGTTTGGTAAGATATTTGGCTTTGACATCCTATACCAGTTACTCCCACAGTCCTTTTAAGAGGAATTTTCACCCACAATGGGGAGAATCCACAGGATTAAACAACATTAACTCAGTGTAAACCAACTGGCAAACCCATTTCCCACTCGGATGGCTTTTATGGAGAAAGACATGAGGCTACAAATCTGCATTTCTGCTTCTTATCTATTTCTCTTTTCCTCGTACATCAAACTTTTACTTCTTCCACTCATGGAAACAAAAGGAATTATATTTGATTGACAAATATAGTCTCCATTACTACAAAACTAATAAGAAGGAAACTCTTCCAGTTGCTTATTATCCATGGGGAGTATCAGCACCTGTTAGACAGGTATGGCTTTGGCCAGAGTATTTTCAGCAAGGAATCCCAGCTGAAACCTGGAAGCAAAGTTTTCAAGAAACAAAGTAAACAAAACATTCAATTTGAAGCTAATTTTAGTGCTTCACTACCAATGTCAGAGGTCAAAAAATCAGTTCAGCCTCCATTATCTGTGGATTGCTAACAAAGAAACATAAAATACAATAAACGTAAAGCAACCCACAATATTGCTCAAATTAATAGCTATGATCCTGGATGCAATTTAAGAGCAAATTCAGTAATTTATATTGGTGTCTTTGCTTTCAGACAAAATAGTAATAAAAACCCTTCTTTTAAAGTACTGAAAATCTCCTTTAAAACCTGCTAGCTTTCTAAAGCCAGCAAATGTTTTAAAGTATTTGACATGTTTAGATATCTTTCTTTCCTCTTTTCCTTCTATATGCAACAGTCTGTGCCCTGCAGCAGGCTGAAATGGATACTTGCAGCTGTACACTGTCATAAAGACATTCAAAACCAGTTGGAGCATTTCCTAAGACCAGGAAAAACACTGATTTAAGATAATCTCCTCCTTTTACTAGCTGAACCAGGGTCAGTTAAAGCATAAAATGCAAATAAAATATCTTCACTTAGAAGTGAGGCAATAGTAGGCAGTTAGAAGCAGCAAAATGTGTCTAATCTTCTGGAACATGAACCCCAGAGAACATCAATTTTATCTGCTTCAACTTAGACTGTGATCTCTTCCTGGAAGCCCTGGTTTCCCCCTCAACTCTGAGGAGCAGCTTTGCTACCCCTGACTGTTTTGAAAAGTTTATTGCACTATTGAAGTGATTTAGTTCTTCCCAGCCAAGTTTAAAGGAAGCGATGTTCAATATTCTCTAGTGAAACAGCAGCAATGGTATGAAAGAGAATGCAGTGTCGTAATGATGCAGTTCTCAAAGCTTTGTAGCTCCCTGATCTCCAACACAAAAGGTGTCCTGGGGTGATGTTATCCCCAATCATGTGTGCTGTTCATGCCTGGAAGGTTTGTTTTGTCTACAGCACCCCTCCTCCATCGGCGGGCTGCTGCCACTTTCCGCCCCCTGCCCCAGCCCCGCTCCCTCTGCTCGGCTGCTTGCTTAGGCTGCTGCCCCCCCTCCCTTTGCTTAGGCTGCTTTGCTTTATTTTTCTTTCCCTTATTTGCTAGGAATACCATCCGAACCTGATCCGGATTCCACCTGACCTGGAACATCAAGAAATCCCGGACTCTGTTCGTGACAAGAAATACACGTTTCTGCCCTCCCCGACACCGGAGACGTTCTGAGCCTGTACACCTGCTCAGACGGGTGAAAAACATCTTTGGCATCCATGGCTGTTTTTTTTTCCTTGTGTTGGGGAGTGTCTTTTTGTGTGTGTTTGCTAAATAAACAAGTTTTTTCCACTTTTCCTTGGAGGAAATTCTTCCTGAACCCGGTAGTGGGAGGGGGGAGGAGTTGTTCCTTAGGGGGGTCCTTTGGGAGATTTTTCCCCTAATTTGTCCTAAACCAGGACAAAAGATGTTGTTTATACTGGAATGGCCAGTGTCAGGCTTAAATGGGCAGTAGTATGCAAGAACCAAAACAACCTGGTATAAGTAATTCAAATTAATATAATTCATTAGTATTACTTGATTGTGTGACTTGTGAATGCAACAAAATGTAAGAACTAGCCAGATTTATGAAATAAATACAACCTAGCAAGAATTAAGAGTATCCTGAAAGAACATGGGTCAATTAAACACATATTTGGACCATGGAATACTACAACTGTATTGTGTTGAAGGCCTTTTTTTTTCTGCTCACCCAATTGCTCCAAGGAAGAAAAAAATAGGATAGAGAAAAACAATTTCACTTTCTATTTTTGTGAGCACTGGACAATAAAATTAAAGTCACTCACATAGCAGAACAAAGAAGACAGCTGTACATCTGTGTATCAATTACTCCCTGACTGATCAGGAAAATATCTGATTTTCTTTGGAGCAACATACAAGACAGCAAAATTCAACATAGCCCATTTTTTCTAAGCACAATATTATTTTTACTCACCAGTAAAAGTATTTGGGGTTTACCAACTAAAGCCACAGCAGTGGAGAGCTTCCTCTTGGTGCCAGCACTGTAAGTTCTCACCAGTTTGTCAACATGGGCGTTGAGGTGTAACCGGTCAACAAGGTCCTCTGCAACCTGCAGTTTGCAAGTTTAAAGACCAACAAAGATGACCCAGATTAGGCAGCATTTGTGCATAGATTGTGCAATGAACTTTCTTTTCATGGATGTTAAGAGAACACACATGTTGTTTCCTTATTTATCTCACACTTGCTGCTTATTATTACTTTTGAATCTTAAACACGGACAAAAAGCCACTCTGGGGCCCCTTCGTTCTTCAAAAATTATAAGGATTTTCTCATATAAAAATCTGGCTTTGTCACTGCTTGGCACAGTCATTGGTATTTGGTTTGTGTCCATTGGTCAATGATCTAAAACATCTCTCATTTCAACTTATTCTCCACTATTTATTGACCAAATACCTGAGCAACTGAAAATGCAAGCGAAAAAATTCTCCATTAACTACAAGAAAAAGATGAAAATGTCATAAAAGCAGTTGTGGATTTAGAGTTTCCTTAAGACAAAATGTAACAGGATTAAATTAATATAGCTTTTTAATAACTGAGAGGGGCAAGCTGATCCTAGCTGAATTTGGTTTAATTGCTTTAATGAGAATGTATGATCAGAGCAAGCTGAGAAGGCATGTGAGCACAGCTGGAGACAATGCTCATGCTGTCCCTAT
This sequence comes from Cichladusa arquata, assembly GCA_026413545.1. Taxonomy (NCBI): domain Eukaryota; kingdom Metazoa; phylum Chordata; class Aves; order Passeriformes; family Muscicapidae; genus Cichladusa; species Cichladusa arquata. Next base: position 80,854,131 of record JAOTQP010001286.1, on the reverse strand, counting down.
GGCCTTTCTTCCTTACCTTGTCAGAGACAGTCCTGACATACAAGGCTCCCTAAAATACTGGTGCTAGAGAATATTAAATGTAGCAATAACCTCAATCCATCTATATCAGTTACTACTGCTGGACTGCCCGAGGAGATATTGCTCAAAACCATGAGGGACACAGCAGCAACTTTTCTGCTTGCTGCTGCCAAATGCACCCTGCAAAGCAGCGGGTGTTTGGCATAGACTCCTGGGGGGCTGTGTCATCAAGGAGTGATCAGATTTGTTACAGAGTGTGTCTTCCACCTGCACATAGGACAGCTGGAAGATTCTTGTAAAACAAGGAGTTGCATGGTGCTCTTACTGCCCAACATTAACTGCCAGAGCACCTCCAGCAGTATGGTTCTTTCTCTTTGCTTCCTCTACATTGCCTCTAGCAAAAAGCAAGGAGGGACTTGAAGGTTTAATCATATCAGATGAACAGCCTCCAATTAATTCCAAAGTCCAATAGGAAAAAAAAATTAAATCAACAATATTGTGAATTAATATTCACTGTCTGTCATAGACAAACTGCCACAAGCATAATAAAACTTTCTATAGGAGAGTTTTATGCAAATACCTTTGGAAATGATCAAGATATTCATGACCCTTTTACCAAGATTTTTCAGGTGATACTTATCAAAGTGAGAGAGATCTCTAAGAGCAAGTTATCTGTAAGAAGGAACAATGCTGCAGCAGTGAGAATCCACAGTATTATTGCAATGATCCTTGGACAGTATCCACAGTCACTGTGCTTGGAGTACCTCGATGTATAACCTGACAGCAGTGCATGCTCTCATACAAAAGCCATGTTTCAGAAATACTGCTCTGTCTACATTAGATTCAGAGAAGTTTAAAAAAAATCATAACAACTGTTAAGCTAACCACAGGTAATATTATACTGTAAAGTTCAAGGCTTCTGCTATATCAAAGCTAATTCAAAGTAATTTACTTCCAATTAGAGATTATAGCTGTGGCCTTAAAAATGGTTAATCACCTAAACTGTATTCTAAGATGAGATAACTGAGCTCTGTTTTGATATGTTTTTTTTCTGTTCCAAATATAGGTCTCATTATACCCAAAGCAACACACAAAGTGAAGTCCTCTAAAGCATATGGTAGACAGATTATCCTGTCTACAAAACTGACTTTACCACTACCACTATGAATGCATGAATGTTAGTGACTAAAGGATTATTCTCCTACATACTCACCAACAATCACACAAATTACACAGAAAAGCTCATAGGAATTTAAGACCAGAAAGTGAAAAAATATACAATCCCAGGTTAACACCAAATATTCATTTTAAATTACAATAAGTTTCAAGAGATATTAAAAAATGATCAAGAGGACAATATATCAGAGCTGAAATGTAGTCAAAACTGTCCTTTAGCTATGATTAGAGCCACTATTTCTAAGACTACTTTGAAGTGTCATCAAAAGTCAGCAAAATTACTTTTTTCTTTAAGAGACAATGAATGCTGCATGGGGAAGAATTGAGAAGGTCAAGGAATAGTGCCAGAGAGAGAAGAAAGTAACCATTCAAGTTAGATGGGTCTTCTTGTAGTCAGTAGTCCCCAAGGAGACTCAATTGTGTCAGGTATGAACATAAAGCCTTTGTAGGGAGCAATACTAAAAAAAACTGACTTTGCAAGATTTGTAATTCCTCACCTTGAATTCTCCTTTTTGTGGTGTGTGCTCAAGCCTTCAGCATGACCCCACAATCTCCTGTTTCATACAAGGAGATGAAGCCTAGCAAGTGTCCTGCTATAGAGATGTTCCAAGACAAGTTTTGAAAGCTAAATAGGTAAAAAGAGAGGGGTGGGAATAATTTCCTAGTACCTACTTTGGTGCTCCTTTAAATGTGGAGAGTTTCCAAAACCTTGCAGATAATCACAGTGCACAACATAATCTGGCCCAATATATAGACACAATACTTTGGTGCAAAACATATCAAACTAGAACTGATTTGGAGCTGAATCACATCAGCAATATAAAGAGAGAAGGAAAAGACAACTTTCTTATTCCTAAATATTTCCCAGTTGCACCTAAAAAAGTCTCCTATTCCTGCTACCCCCCTCAACTCTTACATTTCAAAAGAGCCCTGAAGACTCTTTTCAGCAAACATAAGACTACAGAGCTCAATCTTCTTTCAAAGATGGCACCAAGACCTTTTTCATTAATGCATATTACAAGATTTCCAGTAATATTTCAGCTTCATCAAAAATACCTAAGCAACAACAAAACAATAATTTGAATGAAATTAGAAATATTACATATAAGATATATATTACATGTTAGCTATATTGTAGAGGAGCCTGAATATCTCCATTATAACTTCATTTGTCTGTATAGTCAGTGGTTTGCATCATAGTACACTGTAAAATAAATACAAAAATCCCTCTTAAACTACTTTGAATGAAAGTCATGAATTGAGCATGTGATCAATCCTCAGATACAGATGCACATATTTATGCCAGAGAATTACAGTTTTAATGGTCTCCTTCTTGTCGGGAATGTGAGGTATATGCACAAGCACCTTCTCTCCTTCCTTGTCATATTCAGCATGATACTCTATTTGAATAATGTTTCAATGACCTTCAGCAGCAAAGATTGAGGAAATACATCAATTTCTTTAGCAAGTTGGTAACATTGAGGCCAAATCAAAAGCTACAGAGTTATATGCAAATATATGCATTGTAAGCACACTTGAACCATGACAATATTTAACGCGTATTCATGGTTGTAATAATGTATTTAAACTTTTTCCTTCCTTCCTCCCCACAGCAGCAGTAAAAATTATAACAGAACTCACATCTGTCAGCTAGCTATTTCCCTATTTTCCAACATTTCTTAAAGCTATGTACTTTTTTTCTCATCAATTCTAATATATTTAGCAAATGATTTTCCCCAAAATTAATTTGGGCTGGTCCACCTAGCTTTAGAACAGGCATTGGAATGAGCCCCTAAATCTGTAGCATCTAAACAAAATCTCCCATATTTCATGGAGTTCCTAAAGAACTAAAGTTCCTTCTTGCTATTTATTTAAATGAATCCTCATAAAGCAAATCTGACCCAATACTGAAAATGTGTGTCATACCCAGTATAAGTGATAATAAACATGGATTGAATTCTAGACTCTTCTGAAAAATAACTTTATATGTCCAAAACAGTAATGTAAAGTGTCAGGTTCTCAGTAAGTGGATACAGTGTAGTTTGAACATCCTAAATAGCAATCATTCATCAATTCCACACAAAACAGTATTTATTTGGCTTCCAACTAAACTCAGAATTGTTAGATTTCTTACATTAGGAAAGTGTATATCCATGGTCATGTTTCTGGGGAAACAATACCTTTTATCCCCAAAATCTCATAAAACTATACACACTAATTCTGCTTGGGGTCAAAAAAAAAAAGGTAAACATACATACAAATGAATTTACAGATTCCCATTTCCAGCACCTATAGAATAGCACCTATATATAGCATGTAAGGAAATCATTGAGATTGTAAAATCAGAGCAAAGTTGTCCTGGAGAGTTAATGAAAATTCCAAAAAGTTACCCCAGAAGACCTAATAAAGCTTCTTTTGAGACTTTCATCAGACATTTTAATACTAATGAGGGATGCCATTTGATGTTATGCTAATAATTTTAATTTTTTAACAAGCTAAGTGCTGTATTTTGGAGCAAATTGAGATCTAGGAAATTGATATATTAAAGAAATAAAAATAAAAATTAGAAGTACGATGTTTAATCAGTATCCTTCTAAATAACCTAAAAATTTTACTCTAATTTTTCCAAATTTTAACAAAAAATAAACTTTCAGAGCAGATTTGTGGGGTATAACAAAACTTCACATAACATGTGAAGCTTAACATTGATAGTAAATGACCCATTTTTCTCCTCCTCTCCCATTCATTTAATTACTGTTTTGGAACATTAAGTACACTCCACTTTATGTCAGGCACTTAACTCCTGCTGCTGATAAATCTGTCTAGCAAAGGATTTGGTCCTTGAACTTAGTGCTTCAGTAGACAACTTCAGCAGCAACACAACCTGTAAGTCACCTGCCTGCTCACCACTTTCTTAAAAAACAAAATGAATGTACGTTTCTTTCCTTATCAAACCAATGTACTCTTTAGAATACATGTGTCTGTGCATATTAGAGCAATTAGTCTCTGGTAAATATTCAGAGGCAGGCTTGGAGTGCTGTATCATAGGCAGGAGGGAATGATGAGAAAATAACAGCTTATGTATCCATACAGCTGCTCCTCTAAAGCATTCCAAAGCCTTATTTTCTTTATAGGCAACTAAAATGCTCACTTTCTCCAGGCACCAGCCTTTTCTGAGTTGAAGCACAGCAGCTGTTGAGCGCTTGACAGCAGTGCCACACAGTCAGGAGGGCCAGCTGACAAAAACATTTGTTTTCCTCTGACATAGCTGCATTTCAGTTTTTGATGGAGGCAAACCAGAGCAGCTAAATATTATTTGCAGGAGCAGTTTGATGCCTTGATCGCAAGCATATGGCGACAAAGTCTGCTCTGCAATCTATGCAGACAAAAAATTAAGACAACTGAAAGGAAAAATTATCTTTCTTTCACAAATGTAATGCTGAGGCACAGAAGGCTGACTATAAAGAATAGTCTAAGCCTATACCTAGATCGTCTGAGGTCCAGAAAGGTTAATGTTTGTCTTCTCCCAGTGCACACAGTAACATAGCTCATATCTAAAGGAATGATTTTCATCCATGTGAAGAGGGACATGTATGTGATGTACCACACCACTTGAGCAACTCTTCCCTAACTGCTATGGAAGAAACGTCACTTCATGGACAAAACAGGCAATTATACTTGAGGGCTTTAGTGCAGTAACAATCATCCCTTAATATATTTCTTTTGCATCAAGGGAAATATATGCTAGCTTCCAGTACTCTGCTAGTAGTCTGACATAAAAATTAACACCAATAAGTTAGGAAGGGTAAGCAATCAAACAAAAGACTGTATGATAATTTCTGAGCAGTCTGCAAGTAACATGCTGTTGAAACAGGTAGATGTCCAGGCTTTTTCCTGGACAATGGATACTGCTCAAGACAAGGGGCAAAGACTTTCAAGAATCACTTGTTTTCCCCAGGCTTTTATCCAGAAATACCTAAATGATCAGCTTAAGACAGTAAAAATTCAAAATATTGTCTGTCCTGATGAATACTCAATGCCCCTTAGCAGAATCATACCCTTTTTTCTGAAACAGTACCTATCTGCTAAAGAAAAAGAAAACAGGCTGCAGAGATCCAGAAACCAGCCCTCTCACATACAGTCAAGGAACGGGTTGCAAACCACTTACTAGACCCTGAGGCAATAGCCAGAAAAATGCTGGGTAGTAGGAAAAAAAAAATCAGTTCATGCAGTTTTGCTTCTGGAAAAATGAAAGGAAAAGAACAGGCATTATTCTGGAGGTTATGAGAGAAGTGCCAGAGCCATAGCTACTACTTGGGACATACAGCAAAACTTGACAGATACCAATTTCATATCCCACTAAAATTTTCTCATGATAATAGAGATGCAATTAGGAAGAAAAGACTGAGCAGCTCAACTCAGGTCATATTGTAAACTTCCATCTGCTGATACAGAAACACCCCCATGTTTTACACCGTAACCGTTCCGTACTTAATTTCTGATATTTGCTGGCTTCCTTACAGAAAAAACAGCTCAGTCTGCTGATCATCACAGCTACACCTGTATCTGCAAATCCAAGAGCCCGCAGTGATATTCCCAGATATTGACGATTTTATGCTAGTAAGCTCTCAAAGCATTTTCTTTGGCCTGCTTTCCTTGTACAACCCCAAGCTTTGTGTGGCAGCTGGAGCATTTAAGAGACTGCTCCCATCTTGTCAAGTTTAAGACAGCTGACAGCTCCTATCCCATTGCCCAGGTGTTTCATTTATTTATACAGAATCATACAAAAATTTTTAGTTCCTTCAAAGTTAAATAGTGTGTCTGAAGAAAAGAGTTTTTCAGAGGTACAAGACTCAAAATGTGCTGTTCTCTCACAGTTCTTTAAGTGTGATAGTGAAGGCATTGAATCATTCATAAACTTAATTTCTTTCAGGGTTTTTGTGCCTGAGATTTCATTTGCAGTAATTTTATTTTACTATCTGCAGTGATGTTATTGTGTTTTGAACTGGCATAACAGACAGAGAAAAATCCACATTATTTAAATAAAATCATGGTAATGAAAAATCTTATTACTACAGTTGTTAAGATGAAATATTAGATAGTTTCTCATGTTAGAAAGATACTATAGTGCCACAAACCCCACAGTCCACCCTGGCAATAGTTCCCTCTGCAATTCTGTTCTGCATAGTTACCTTATGGATATTCTGCTTTGGAATTCCACGCAGTGTGCAGTAATAATAAAGATGCTCCCAACCTGTTAAAAGTTCATCCAAGGCATCTTGCTGTGGACAATATCCAATAAGAATACCTTCAGAGCTAGCAGAGAGTATATCCATTTCAGACCTGTTTGAAGAAAAAGAAAAATATTTGAATGCTGCTTAACAAATCCCATGGCCCTGGGTTCCACCTCTGGGCTACAAAACAAGCCCACAACAACATCAAGTCTAAAGATAAAGGAGTTTGAGTCTCTGCCGTGGTTGCTTAGTGCAGCACCACCCATACACAATTCATATTTTTTATCCCTTTTGAGTTAGCACAGCCACCAGTATTGTCACTGTTGTGACAGAATGCATGTCAAGGTCAATAGACCAACACATGAAGAGGAGACACCCGTGAGAATTAATGCTCACCAATTTTACTTCTCTTATCTTTTTGGCAGTACCTGCTCTAAGGAGACACATTTCAAACCATAGGGTGTTCATATTGGATATTATACTATATACAATATTATATTCATATCAGGCATGTTGAATATTGAAGAGGAAGGACTTGAGAGAGAGGGAAATGATGCTGCGTATTCTTTGTGTCTATGACCACACGCACGCATGCGTGCATTCTACAGACAAGAAGAGTAAAACAAAACACAGGATATTAAAGCCTAGTAACTTAAAAGACAATACAGGAAAAAGTATAAAATTATCCTGATTTAAGAGACTTTGGCCTTCACTTTGTAGCTCTACAGCATTACTTGAAATTACATTCATTGCTAAGAAGCAAGCTTGATTGCAAGGGTGTCTCATTACCCATAATGACACTAAATCTATCCTATTTATTCCAACATCTAATTCCACACTCAATGATGCTGATTTACATGTACAGAAAGACCTGTCAAAATGAAGATACTTAATAATAAAAAAATCTGAGCTTTGAAAGAAAAAGTTTTCAAAAGATTCTGAGTAACAGAATGTTTTTCCTCTTAGTGGTTTTCTACATTTCTGATTAAAAGATCTAAATATATGATTAATCATTTAGACACAAAGTAAATGCATTAACTGCAGGATCTACAAATACTAGCAGTAGTGAAAATATAAATATGTATCTCCTGTTAACAAGATTCAGGAGTCTGGGGAGAAAAAATTTTGCATTTTGCATAATGAACCACAGCATGAAAATATATTTTAATGCTATCAAAAGATAAATTAACATGATTATGACAAACTTTGCCATGGAATAATTAGAATGGTCCTTTGCTGTTAATGGCAAAGATATAAAATCATGGTATCTTGGTTGATTTGGATGGTGCTATGTAAGTTATCTGTCTGTAGACACCTCTCTAAACAAAGAGTTAGCAAAAAGTAGAAGGGTGATAGGGGGAAGAGGATAACAAAAGTGTTCCTCATTATTTTCTATACACTTATAGGACATTTTCAATGAAGTATATACAGAACTTTTACTGTCTCTGTTTCCAGCCATACCTATGGAAAATTAAATCATTTTTCTATAGTCATTTTACCATAAGATATGGATTCCATAATGATGATCTTTTTGTATAACCAGTGGATTCCTTATTTAATTAATTCTAACACAGGAAAATACTATTCACAGTGAAATGTTATCTACATGCTGCCAAACATAGAGAGATGTGTCTGAGGTTTGTTTTGCTAGGAAGATTGATGCACAAGGTTTTCTTTTGGTGCAGCTGCTGTCTTTTGAGAAACAAGAGACTGGGCTTTTGGTAATAGGCCAAGTTCAGTCAGAAGAGAACAAATCACACTCAGGGATAATTTCAGGGACATTTGCTCAGCATGACCCCTGTAGCTGGACAGAAACATCTTGTCTGCAATGGGCCCCTACCATGAAGAACAAAAAGTTAAATATGAAAAGTAAACAACAGACATGCAATGCTCCTTAGCTAGAACTCTATTAGAGCATCCTTACTCAGTTTACATCAGGAAATAAAAAGTGTCCTCAGTGCTAATTGTATACACAGGGTTCTAGTGCCCTGCCTATGTAAAGCACCCAGTCGTAGGTGAACAGTATCCCACCCACTGACATTTAGCTTTCATAAAGTGAGGGCAAAGTGGAAATGCATCATTTTATATTCTTACTCAATGTGGTCCCTTATCTTGCAACTTTATCCATTAGTGCTGACCCTGAACACTTCAAGACTTCACATTAACAGAGATTCTACTGCATTCACTAAAGAACTCACAGACCTTTCCACCTCACCCCTCCCCTTCATCTCTGTATCTGTCAAATAAAAAACAATCCAACCAGAAAACAAACAAAAACAAAACAAAAAAAAATACATATTAGGATTCCTATCTTTTAACCTGACTTTTTTTTATGTGCAGTATAATGCCTCTTCTTCCCTCAACATCATAAAGTAGATCTCCAAATCAAAATTCTGGACATTACAATTCATTTAGCCGGGTCCTAAGCTTTTTCTGAGGATATAAACAATATAAATAAACAATAGACAAAAGAAAAATACACTATAATTTTTAATTATAGGAGGTATTGTACAACAGAAAACAAGCTCTCATTTTAGGAAATTGATTTTTCTTGAAATTCAGTTAATCTCTCAGATTGAATTTTTATGGGTCTAAATTAAAGGAACATTTCAAGTAATGATGGCATGATACCAGAAAATCTTCTCAGTAAATTATATACTGTAAATACTTTCCCCTTTTCTTTTTTAAATTTCTGATTCGATTCATTAAACTAATTATAATCTACTTCTTCCTTAACAAACATCATCATATATGCTATTATCAGAATCAAATTAGAAATATATTTTTAAATATTTTCTGAAATACATATTAGCGTGCAGCAAAATGCTGATTCTTTTTCTCTCAAGCTAGAGAAAAACAGCCATTTGTTTTCTGCCCTATTATTATCAGGATGCCAGAATTTTTCTCCAGACTATTCACATTAAAAACAAAACATACAGGAGGAAAAACTCAGGTCATTTTATAAATAGAGAGAAAAAACATGCAAGTATGGATTCCAACCCCTCTCAGGCTTTTGCCCACAGTACAGTAGACACAACGAAATCTAGTATAATATCTAAAAACTACAGGGAAGAAAAAAGGCTTTTACACTAATACTTTCTGTATTTTTCTGTATCTTTATAACAACATAGCATACCTGTTATCTTTAAATTCTGTTAGTAATTTTGATTACATCATCTGATCAAGTTAAGATATAGAATATGTTTTCTCCTTCATTTTTCTCCATTTTTGGACTACATCCTTATGCTCAGTCAATACTTCCCCTTGTTAGTTACATTTTCCCATAGAGTGAACAGCTGCAACAAACGACATCACCAGAATATTTCCGGAAATCTTTATATTTTAAATATAGTTTTAAAGTTGCAGAATTGCATTTCTAGAACTCCTTTAGAATTGGTCAACAGAACATCTGGCATCCACAAGAAAAATAGTGGAAGCTAGTTCTTGAAGCATGGAAGATTTTCTATTCCATCCCCATTTAAGTACTTTGATAAAAATCATGATACTTTGGTGCAAGACATCCTGAGAAAACATCCAGGACTCAATCTAATTTTCCTCACTATGGAGTGCTCATCTCACAGTTTTGTACTATTGAGGAAAGAAACTTGCCAGACTTTCAAGATACTGGGATCATAAACTAAAATCAGAGTATAGAAAGTTTTTGATTCCAAGTTGTTCCTCCAGTGACCATTTCAAGGCTTTTTACATAATCTGTTCATTCTGAGTGCTTAAAGAAAGCCCTGCAGTCATGGTTGGCATGGGTCACTCATGTCAGAGAGCCTTTGCTGACACTGAAAAGAAACATAACCCCTGGGATGAGTGAATACGGTATTGGACAAAACATCTTTCCTTCTCCTCTATAAACTGGACCCGCAGTTTCCAAAAGGCCAGAATGGCAATTGCAGAACTAGATTTGGATCTTGTTTGTTACGATGTTTACCAATATTGTTTATAGGTGGGCTGGCATTCAAAGGTAACCCTCAGTGCTGGGTTTCCAGGGGTGACTTAGTACCCCTGATATCAGTCTTATGGCTGGTTTTGGAAAAAATTCTTTCGCTTTTGGCTCCACTGTGCACTTTGTTTTACTTTTATATGCCTTTTCTGCAGTTTTTGAATGCAATTAAATGCAGTGATATATATGGTACTTACAATACCACATATATACATACCTGCTTCTGCAGAGAGATAAATTCCATTAATTAGTCAAACTGAAATATAAATTTACAAATTGCAAAAGTACTTAGACATTTCATTGTGCTCATAACTGCACATTCAATTCAGTGCATACTAATGCTCAATTAACATTACAAAAAATCAAGGTTAAAATATAATTAATGTAACTATAGCTTCATTATAATTAGACTAATTATACTGATACACAGTGAAAAACAGCCATTTCAGCCATTATATTGATGCAAATTTATTCTTCCTTTCAAGTTAAGCTATTTGAACTATATTTTTAATTATTTATCAAGCTGAATATCATACCTATCAAAAAAGTTGAAGTTCTAGCTATAAAGAAGTATTTTACTTTTCCTTCTATGTAGAGCAGTTCTTTGGTCCTATGACTTTGTAATGCAACAGCTGACATGACTGATACTTAATTCAAATAGGATGGGGAATTGCTGTCATGGAGGATCTCTGTGCAGAAGGAAGATGGAAATTCATGGGAGATAAATTAATTACATGAGGAAGACTGCCAAATGCTTCAGTCCTTGATGGGGCAACTTATGAACAAGATGTCACCTGGTTTACCTATTTTTTTGCATATGCATCCCACTACACTCTTAAGTATGAACTTAAAGTCACCTCTATTCACCAAAGTACAACAGAAAAGATTGCAAAACAGAGGGCACCAAAAAGGCAAACCACTAGTCACATTATTCATTATTTTACATTGACCTTGCCATGATACTTAAAAGGATTGTTGACACTTTCTCTTCAAAGCTCTGCTTAGTTCTCTTCACTTGAGAGGTTTTATAACAGAGTCACTAAAGAGGAGTTAAATACAAGTAGAGAAAGGGAAAGAAAACAAAGCTTGGCCAAAGTACACACAAACACAAAAAGGGGGAACAGATGTACAGTATCTGCTGGTACGTTAGCCCAGCAGACATTCAAAGACTATGAAGAGTCACTTTGTTCTCCTTTGTTATACCACTTTGTTAAGTGTCAGTTTTTACATATTTAATGCAGACCTTACTTCTTCAAGCTCTTTGACAGAAAAAGTAACTACAAAAATGTTTACAGTTTCATACACTACCTTTCATTTAGACAGCTCTCACATTGGTGGCAATCTAGTTATGGCAGTAGAGCCAAGCATGAGATAATTTTAGTCGAGTTTTACTCTTGTAGAGCAACAGCTGTGCTACAGGTAACACAAAGAACTCTTCAAATTGTCAAGCAGATCATGCCATTAATTATTAAACATATTTAAGTTTCACAACTCTTTAAAAGCCTGTCAGTCTCTTAATGTCCTATAAAACCATACTTTCGAAATACAAGTAAACAAATGTTATTAAAATAATCTACTTTCTAGTAATTCTCCTTTTTGCTTTTGATATTTCTGCCTATTATAAAAGGTACTGCTGGTACTTTGCCATCATTATTTTGTTTCCAAGCCTTCTGAAGTAACTGTTTCAATGCAACTCATTGCTTTGGTGCTCTTCAGTGCTGGAGTGGCAAATACCTGTAATATGGAGACACACTTTCTAAAAACTAATTACTTCTCTGTTTCATTTGCACAGATATGTAACTGATAGCAGCAATATCAATGAGGTACACAAAACAATAAAAAGTAAAATCCCCTGCAAAAGGCATTATCTTCTTAAGATTGGCTGTGGTTGGTGATATATTCCTATTATTTCTCTGACTGGACTATTTTAATCACATAACAGTAACAACTACAATAGGCCTTCAAAGGTTATATAAGTTGCCTAAAACATTTTCTGCAGAGGGAGATGAAAATTTAAAAAAAAACCAGGTGTTTTGTAGACTGCTCAGCATGTATGCCATACATGTGCATTCCTCACACAAATTGTAGGATGCAACATTCAGGCACATAGTGCATTTAAAATACTTACTTTATTTGTAGTATATCAAAAAGAGAAAACCGTAATCAAAATAGATCAGAATCCTTCTCTCCCTCAAAATTATTTCCCCACCAAAGAAGGCCAGGAAAAATTAATGTGCAGAAAAGATGAAGTTGGCTCTAGTATTTAACACACATTCCCACTTAATGACACCTTTACTTAAGAATCCCAGTAATACTGAAAACTAACATACAAAATACCTAGCTTCTAAGGATTTTATTAGCTTTTGTTATGAAAACAGACATAGGTCTCTCTAGGATTTTTAGGAATAAGCATTTTTTTTGTGGTATTAAACATTCAGAAAACAACCAACCTAAAGGCCAACAAATCTTTTAAAAGTACTTGAAGATGTGAATCTGCTCTTATGCAGTGTTAAAAAGGAAGTTACTTCTCAGAAGCATATTTTTTTAAAATTTCTTTGAGACTATAGCAGCAGTTCCTTGAATAAAAGTTGATTATTGGAGTGTGAGGCTCTTTCTCTATAAACCCCCCCTAGATGTTTTAGGTTGAATTGAATTGAAGGTAGAATTTCAAAAATTCTCCTTTGTGTTCAACTTATACCTTTGAAAAATCCCATTTGCCTTTTCTAGATTTATTTTGTTCCAAACTGCAATAGCTGTGCAGTAAAATTTAAGGCCATTATCAAGGCACCTGCCTCAAAAAGACACTCCTGAATTCATTTTATATTCAATATGAATCAGGAAAATGTATGCAAGGGTTTGTTAGTTTTTTTTCGTTTGGTTTCTTTGTTTTTTAATTTGTTTTTGAACCAGAAACTTTCAAGCACAGTTATTCAAGGAAATGGAAACTGTTATGAATTAAGGATTTTCTGCATGGAATAAAATTAGCATCATCAAGGTAGGGTTAGGTGTTAGGAAGAAGTTCTTTACAGTGAGGACGGTGTCACAGGAAGAGGTTGTGCTGAGAAGATGCAGATGCCGCATCCCTGGAGGTGTTTAAGGTTAGATGTAGCTTTAATTAAGCTGGTCTAGTGGAAAATGTCCCTGCCCATGGAAGGGGGTTGAAACTACATGATCTTAAAGGTCCCTTCCAACCCAAACCATTTTTTGATTCTGTGAAGGATCCATCAGACTACAGTAACTGGTCCTTTCACAGTGACAGAGGACAAAAGACGTGCTCTTTCCAGTCAAGCCCGAAAGAGGTAGGATCTACATCTAAGCTGCATTATTCAGCAGGAACAGGTATCAGAGGTAATGCTTTTTATGGAATCTCCTTCATTATGTAAATTTTTAACAAAATATCTAGTTCTGCTGACCAAGCAATGTTCTGCAGCTGTGAGCAGCAGCTGCTTTCTTCTGCTGACTGCAGTCTCTGTGCCAGGAACGCCAGACTTCTGAGTACACTACCAGAAGTAAGAAAAGGAGAAGCCTTCTTACCATAATATCCCCCTTCCTTCATTTATCTGCAAATGCATTTAATGCAAATCAATCCACCTAAAATTCCCTGCAATAAGTAGTTTTAGTCATTCTTAGCTGCTGAGGAATGGTTCTCCAGACCTGTTACCATCTCACCTCTGGAAGAGCCAGCAAGCTTGCCTTTTAGTGATTTTCAGGAGTACAGCAACACAATGCACCATGATCTGCTCAAGAGCAGTTTCCAAAATGAAGCAAGGAACAAAGTCAGGAGGGACATAAATTTCTTCTCACAGCCTCAAATTGTTTGTTTCTCTAAGTTTAGCTACTGCATGACAGCAGCTCTTGCTTAAGGTTGCCTTCTTGAATTAGCATTAAGTTTTGAAAACTTGGGAATGTGGGATTTACACTTACTTCAGCCGCTGCAAACAGAGAAAACCCATAAACTCGATTGACACCACCATAATACAAGGCAATAATTAACGTTGTCAAGGGTATTTTGTACACTGAAATTCAATTGTCTAAGGCTTTATCTCAAGTCTCCTAAATGTGTCAAATTTCATTACCTATGTTTTAGTATATGGTAAATAACATTGCATCTTAATATATGCTTTCATGTTGGATTTATAAAACACAGTATGGGAAATAAAAGTGACACACACAACATCCAGGGACAGCATTTAGCCTACTGTCAAAAGCCAGTAGCACACTAAAGCTGACCTCAGAATCTTTTTTATCTGTTTAACCACAGGTGCGTAGCAACACAACTGATAGAAGGAATACAGGCATTGTCGAATTGTTTTGTAATTTTTTAAAAATTATCTTAGGGAGTCCTAAAAATATATATAGTAGTCAGCAAGCATACTGTACATGTCATATATAATAATGTATTATATTCTTATAACTTTATATTTTCTTTCAAGTAGATGTTAAAATTTTGGCATTGTCACACCAGACCAAATAATTTACCCAAATACAGACCTGGGACCACGTTGCACTGGGACAGCCATAAGTGATCCGTGAATGTACAGGTGGGATCCAAGGCAAGTCCCATTAAAATCTACAGCAAAATATGGCTCAGAATCTCTAAACAAAACATGGGAGCTTAAATGTCCTGATATCCTTATGGCAATATTTTATTTTTTATAAAATTACAGATAATTTTATTTCTTCAAATCTCAAATCCTCTACAGACTCATGCTATAAACTTCTGACCTTGTCATATCCTGATACAAAGTCATCCATCAGTTCCAAAGAATAACAAATATTGATTTTTATCTAATTTTAAATCACTTCTGTTATCTTTTATTTTGCTTAATGTCTGAAAAATCTTGTCCTCTGTTTAAGTCAGGAAATTATAAAAATGAAAATGTCTGGAAAATTATAAATTAAAACCATCCTCTAGAAGTCTCTCTAACCATTTTAAAGTCTCACTCACACCACTTCTCTTAAAAATAATTTTTCCAAAATCTGCTTCGTTTTCTAAAACTATTTCTGCTTTATGATCAACATTTTTTTTATTATTCACTATGAAAGATAATGAAAAAACACATTGAAGTAAAATTATGTTTGATAATGTTGATATTGTCCATTTCAAAATGAAAATTTTTCAGAAAACCGAATTTTGCAATAACTGAAGCCACGTATTCTTTGAAGTTAAGTTTGATGATCATTGTCTTTGTAAAGAAGTAAGGAAACACTGACCTATGAAAGCATTTGATTTCTAAACCAAAGAAATGTAACTTGCCATTTTGAAAATTAAAAAATACTTCCTTTAAAAATTTCTTAATTAAACTCTTGACCTGTCCTTTTCCAAAAAATATTTTGAAATGTATATCATTTAGAAAATGAAAAGAGCCCAAAATCCATTCACATGTGTGTATATGCATATCTACTACTGACTGAAAAAAATAACTTTCTTTCCCCTCCAATTTCGCTGGGAAAAATTTAAGATATAGGTTACATCTAATCCAAAGTCCATCATTCATCACTCCATCAGAATGATAAATCTCACCAACTCCTAATTACATAGCATATTGATCAAGTAATTAATTAATGACTCTGAAGTATATAAGTGTAAGAAAATATTTTAAAATTTCCCACTTGAAGCACTGCTTATCTGCCTAAGCCTGGAAAACTTTCAGTGCAGTACTGAAAGTAGGAGGATATATGTCCATGCATTTTAACATATGTTAAGATTTTTTTTTTTTAAGTTTCAGAAGGATGTATTTTAAGCCTTCTTAGAGTTTCTCTTTTGCTATCAGACAAGTTTACTCTCAATTTACAAAAATGTCAAACAGAATTAAATAATGCTAAAATGCTTTTCCACAGAGACTTAACAGCAAGAACACAATATACATTTAAAAGGGAACAAAATAGGTCCCTAGAGTACAGCATAAAGGACTGAAGATGTGCTGAGTCTTTGATCATGTGCATTATCAATTAGCACTGTTCTGATCAAACCCTGTGTTATTTACCCAGCAGGAGTCCTGATAACAGCACGTCCTGCAGATGGGATGATGTCTCCAGTCAGCATCTTAAATGTTGTGCTTTTCCCAGCTCCATTTGTTCCCAGGAGTCCAAAACACTATCAGAGATATTAAAAAGAAATTAATCAATATGCTATACTGAAAAAAAATAAGAAATATGATCCATTCAAATTTCTCCCCTTTACATATTTCCTATTATATGTCTGTAAGAAACTGTATATGGAAATAATGTGTGTGCAAATTCCCTTTCCCAAAGAAAATCAGTTAAAAAAAACCTCACGTATATTGGCTTTTGATTATCCCCTAACTACTAAAAGTGACTTATTTAGGATTCGAACCCTCCTCTTAAAACCCTGCCCAACAATTAAACTCATTATTTATCCATATTATTAGTAAATGCTACATTTGAACAGGAGGATTTTAGGTCCTGCTTCCAAACCCTGGATATTAGTCCATAGAGTCAATATTTCCAAGTTTCTCATGAGCCGCTTCACTCTGTACAAGTGAACACAAAACATCCAAAAGACACACTTATTTTGAACAGTTATTTCAGGCCTCTAGCTGCAATAACTTAATGCTAAAGCTGGGACAGGATTCATATTAAATCCACACATAGCCTTTTATGATTTTGAAATACTTTTGTCATGAACTTTCTTATTGATTGATAGGCTTTAATCAACAATAGAATTCTCCTGGTTACCTCAGTTACCCAACAGCTGATCAGTAAGTAGCAGGATGTCACTGCATCTGTGCTGCCATGTGCAAGTTTCTCAGATCTTCCAATTTTATATTAGCAACCAAGAAAAGTAATTTCTTTCTCAGTAGTTTAGAAATTAATATCTGTAATTCCCCAAACCATCCAAATAATGAATAAAGCCCCCAAACACAAACATGTTCAGCACTAAAATTCAATTTATTGAAATAGCTTATTTGTATATGCTATATTCAAATTTACTGTGATGATTTCAGTATGGGAACTAAAAGCGTGCTGTGGTAACAAATTCAGGATTCAGTGCATAGTTTGCTGTTGAGTTGGGTTTTCTGTTTTCTCTTCGAACACTAAACTGCTACGCTACCTTACTTGCTTTTTATGTTAGCCTGTAATACAGTCATTTGGTAAAGATAAGCATGAAGTAAAAAAATTAAGATTCTTATGAACCAAAAAAAATAATAAAAAAAAAAGAACAGTGTTTTTTTCAGCATCACCAGTGTTTCTGCTTTTATCCAGTTATTGATTTTCAGAAATTGCTACAACTGAAACTTTTATGCTGCTATCTACAGGCCTACACTGTGTAGACACATTGAGTGTGTCTCAACAATTGCTCAGAACAGTGTTACTTCATAAAAGGAGAAAATGAAAGATCCCTTTACCTCTCCCCTTGGTATGCCCAAGCTTATGTTTTCCACAGCAGTGTTCTTCTTACTGAAACCTCCGTAACACTTCCTGAGGTTGTACAGAAGTAGGACATCATTACCAGTTCTTCCACCAAAGAGTCTCTGCCGCTCCATTTCTACATCAGTATCTTCTGAAGGGCTGTCCAAGCTGTTAACTGAGCAATGACCCCTACAAGAGAGGATGGCAGTAACTGATACAGGGCAAACTGGTCATTGCTGCAGTCTGCATAACTCTTGTTTTCCAAGCTGTAATCTCTTAGCACTTCGTGATCCATTCTGAACAGAATTAAAGGGGGAAACAACTACGTGTTTTTTTCTGTGGTTTGGGTTAATTTACACCATGGTATCAGAAGCATTTATCTTCAGTTGTTCAAAGGAACACATCCCATTTTCTTTCTCCAAAAATTAATTCAGTGCCCACTATGGCAGAGAATACAAACAACGCACCTTGGTTTCCAGAGGAGATCCCAATGAAGGAAAAGACGTAAAAGAAGTAGTAGCGTTCCCTGAAGGGACATTTCCACAAAAATCCAGCCCAGGAAACCCATCTCAAAGGGGCTCACGTAAGAATCTATTCCAAAGTTCCTGGTCAGGTCAAACTTGATCTGATTGTACGAAAGCTCTATTAAACCCTGGCCTAGGCAGAACTGTGGGAATATGATGAATGCCCATTTGAGGATATTATAGATGTTCTGAAAACTCTGTATTGAGACATGGCAAGGATGGAGGAGAATAAAGAAAAAAGGAAAAAAATTAGTTTTCTCCAACAGCTTAATAAGCGCACTTGCAAAACTGAGTACTGCATTCAAATCTCACTCGTGGTAAACTGAACTCTAAAGTGCATATTGTGAACTATTTTGGGGACAGGATTCATATCATATTGCATTTTAGACTTTCTACATCCATGGCATTCTAATCTTACTCAAAGTTCACAGAGGGTATCAAAACACATGTAGCCATGATTCTTCTATTTCCTTAACATTTCAATATTTGAATATTATTGAACTTAAATCACAAACTTAAACCCAAGTGAATACCGAATTTGCTTACACACTTGAATGACACATAATCCAGATTTAACTTCAAACATCAAGTTTTGACCTGCATGTGAATAGAGTCATACTCATTCTGAAACTCCTTTCCATCAAGTTGTTTAAGCGTCATTATGACTAATTAAAATTACATATATGGCATGAGAATGCACTGTATAAATTA
This sequence comes from Cichladusa arquata, assembly GCA_026413545.1. Classification (NCBI taxonomy): domain Eukaryota; kingdom Metazoa; phylum Chordata; class Aves; order Passeriformes; family Muscicapidae; genus Cichladusa; species Cichladusa arquata. Next base: position 80,835,142 of record JAOTQP010001286.1, on the reverse strand, counting down.
CTATTCATACAGTGCATTAGTGATCCTAGAAATATGCAGCTTATCTCTTATGTCAATATTATTCAAACACATTTTATGATGCATATAATCTATTTAATGGACCAGAACAGCTCCCATTATGTGCCAATTACAACTTAATGGTCTAGAAAATGTCAAAGTTTCAATTAACAGTGTTTTTCCATTATTGCAGCATGTTTTTTGTGGGTTATAGACAAGTTAAAATTCAAGTTGGTAACAGTCAACACAGTATATTCTAAGATAGAAAAATCATGGATATTTAAAAACCATATGTTTTTCTTCTGGAAAAATTTTATCTGTATAAATATGTAAACACATATGAACATTCTCAAATATATATGCATGCATATGAGTGTATACATCTTAGTTATGAAAAAGGTAAACCAAAGGTTTTATACTGACCTGCACTTTGGAAATTATAGCTAACAAGCGGGGTAAGAGGGTCACCAGCATGGTACACAGGCCAAACACAAAATTTAAGGAGATGTAAGAAATAAAAGCTACATCTGCACTTGAGAAGAATCTGGATGCAAGATACATCCAAGGTAAAGTTGCATATCTGAAAGTTTAAAGAAAAAAACTGTCACAAATAAGTTTTTTTTTTGCCTCATTGCCCCTAAAAAAGTCAGTTATCACGCTCGAAAAAACACACAATCATTGTACCTTATTTTTAAGACAAACAAACAACTCTTCAGAACAAGTAATTTTAAAAAACAACAAATTTGGGATACCTATTCTTTAAAAAATTGGCTTATGCTTCCATAGATGCACACATATTTACTGCTATGTTGTGTGTAGATATAATCCATTTTTGCATATATCACCCACAGCTATTTACTTTGACTATTCCAGACAGCTTGCAATCCTGATTTCTGAATGATTGTAAACTCATGTACCTTAGCAAGCCTCTTACACAGATATAGAATTAAAACCAAATATTTAAAGATTAAATAATGGTTGCGGAGGAGTTATCTTTTCTGGGAGGCTTTCACAGAAAGAAAGAAAAATGGGGAGGTAGGGAGCAAAGAAAGAGAAAAAAAATAAGTAAAAAACAATAATGTTTGAACTGTAACTAATATTTGTGCCAGTGATATGTGAGAATTGAAAAATCCTACAGACCATGTTATTACTTTAACCAGGTTGTCAGTAGAGTAATAGCTACCAAAAATGAGTGCATAAGACTATGAGGATAAGACAGCATGTCCATGGCTACATCATCTTCAATGAGAAGCTTTAAAGGAAGGAGGAAGGCACCTCCATTATGACAAGTCAAATTATGCCTATTCAGAATGGAGCACACACATCTTTTTATTTATAAAGAGATGTTTATAAAGACTAAAAAAAGGCCCAGGCAATCAGAGCATGCACATCATGTAAAGAAAATTTATTTTCCATTCAACATACTGCAAGATATATCTATCAAAGAAGCAGTCTATGGACTGCAGGAACATAGGTATCAGCACACACTATTGCACAAGGATAAGGATGTATGCAGTGTATATATAAACATTCCTATACTAGTAGAAATTAATATATTAATTCCAATAATAATAAAAAAGATATATAACTGTTTTAATAGGTCAATGCAAGAGCAACTAGCCAAAAATCTGTGAATTCACTTCTTTATTGCCTTAAAATGTAGTTTAGATTACTATACTAAATCATAAAAGTCATTTTACTAAATGACTTTAGAATACTTTACTAAGTTGTTCCCTTTCGAATTCAGTTCTGTACTTTATAGATGAATCTTTTGCATTGGAAAATGCCAAAATCCTTTATCTTAAAAAACAAACTTGCAAATCCTGCTGGGAAGTAATAATAATGTTATCTTCAGTATACAGGAAGATAAAGGGTAAACAACTCAATGTATGGGTCTCAAATGAAATTGTAAGTATTCAAGATCCCACTGTAATTTTCAACCTTCTTTTTCCAGTCTTAATCACACAACCTTTTCTTCCCTTCATGCACATACCAAAATCACTGTTCTCAGACTAACAGTATCATAAATACAAGTCCATCCTTGGAAACAGCTCAGGAAAAAGACATGATTTACAGTGCTGTTGCTGTGCTTTAAATGAAAGCAAAATTTTATTTGTTTGCTTATAGCTGCTAAGAAATGAGTAAGACTTTCAGAATCCTAAACTTATATGATGTTCAAATGCAGCCTTTAAAGTTGTGGCCAGTCACATCTACATTTCTATCCTCTTTCTCTTCCTTCAGTTGCAGTTGCAAGTTAGTATTTTCTGAGTATAAAAGACAGAACATTTTGGACAAAATTGCTTAGGTATTCAGACTAGAAAACATCTCTGCAATCATCTAAAAGAGAAAAAGATGTAGTTTAGTTATATTTTTTAAGGAAACCACTTTTAAAGTAACACACTAAGAAAATTGATTATTCTTTAAAGCACACCCTCTTATCTTTGACTTTTTTGTATAACTGGGCTCTTTGGATCTTTTTTCTAGATCAGAAAACCTGCACAAGTATACCCTGAAGAGAAAAAACCCCCATTTTTATACAGAAAAAGATGCAGATGATGATGGCACACAGATGAATGAGTATATGCACAGTACTGGGGAAGAATAAAATGGCCACAATAGGCTTGATCACATTTACAGTGTAGTTAGGCTGAATAAAGCATAGATTAGGAAGAGCGGCAACTCTGAAGCTGATCAATGTCCTTGAAACATGTTAAACTTACAGACAGCTATTGGATCTTTAATATATGTTAATACACATTGAATACACAGATTTCCTTTTTAAAAATCACTGCAACATCTGTTATGTCAGCCAAAGCTGGAGAAGTACAGGAGGGATTGTATTGAGCTGATTAAGCTGCATCTGCAGTCAACAAAATAAGACTCATTTTCATTCAATGATTGTTTTTCTGAAATACTTAAAGTTTAACTCAACACTTTGGTTACAACAATGCCAGCATAACTGGCAATTAATAGTACACTGTGGGCAGGGCCAAAGCCCATAGCACACCAGAAATGTCATGACTTCAGTAGACATACAGGTCTGTGCTGTGTGCCTCAATTGCTGCTTGGCTAAGATTTCTATAGAAGCCTACACCTTGCTAATATGACAGCAACTGGATAACAAGAAGGATTCAATGGTTGTAAAGCTAATTTTAAAAAAATATGAGATTTCATTGAGTGAAATCTTTGCACTAAGACTGGTTAGAATTTGTGTCTTTAACTTGAAAGAATCACTTGATGGAAGTGCAGAAGAAAGGAAGGGAGTGTGGTACAAAAGACACGAAGAGGAGGAAATTATGACTTTGGATGTTTCATACAAGTTATTTACAACATCCCAACATAATGACCTCTAGAATATTTCATTCTAGTTTGGCTATTCACATCCAGGAAAGATGAGCTCAAACTGGAATTATAAGGAAAAACAATAAATAGAATTATGCAAAGAATTTGGAAGGTTTTATAAGAGAGGAGTTGGCTTGTTTTGGCTTGCAAAAGGCATTTGATGGACAGTTATGAAGTATGCTTCTGAATAAACTTAGGCTAGAATTTCCAAGAAAAGATCCAGCTCTGAGGATACCTAAGCAGTTTCCAAAAAATGAGTTTCTGGAGGCACAAAACCTTGTAAACAGTTTTAAGGTACAGTACAGTAAATTGGGAGGGTTTTTCTAAGTGTTTATCTGAGACTTTTTCTGTAATAGAACATGTCCTGATCTTGTAGAAGGTTATTTCTTTGCTTCCCTACCATTCTCTTACAAAGCAGCTATATTTCATTGTCTAAATATCTGTCACACAAGATATTCACTCTCCCCTACAAAGGTACCAACAATTAGTTGCTTGAAATAAATAAGAAACTTCTCAGAAGCCTTTTCCTTTAGCAATTAATCTTCAGCATTTCCAACATCACCCTAGATAGCACATGGGAAGAGCTATGAGTCCCAGTTTGTTTCAACAGACCTGGGACTTCTATCTTTAAATAAATAAATAACTTTAAAATCAATTTCTATTGGAAATATTACCTTGAAATCGTGGTGTATTACAGAAGTTGTGCAGGTAGAACAAAACTTAAATTTTGCCCCTCTAGTGACACAGCAGAATTCACCATTAATTTGATTTACCCCAGGGCTGAAAAGGCCTATTTTATAGACATATCCAACCCCTGTTTAAACAGTTATTTTAACCCTCGACAACAGGATTGGGGTTTTTTTCATTGGTTGCTTGGGGTTTTATTTTTGTTTTAGTTGTGGTTGTTGTTATCTTGTGAAACTAAGCAAGGAGTAGCATGGTAGAACTTTCCTCTCTCACAGTGCTATTGGGAGACAAATCTCCAACCCAGTACTTCACCTTGGACAGCCTTCTCACTGGAAATATAAACTCCTGGAGCTATGTCGAATTACAGGAAATGTATAGAGCTGCAATAAAAGCTGTTTCTTACCTTCTTGATGATATTCTGCACAGCTAAGCATTGAAATTCTGACCTATGTTAATATTGCCTCATTTTCTGGAGGATAACATACAATCAATTTCTAACAGCAAACTACTGTTATACTGGCTGAGTAACTTCTGAGACATTTGCACTCTTATTTTTTTGTGTGTGTGAGTAAATATCCCTCCACTTTTTGTGTTTAATTTTCAAGCTCACATTTCAGCCTGTTTTCTCCCTTTATTTTGCTGAATCATAATTGCTTACAAAGACAGAAAACCATGCATCCACCAGCAGGTGCAAACTACATCTAAAGACTTGTTTGTTTCTTAGAAGCTGTAATTCCATAGTAGCATTTCCAATCACATACCCAAAGAGTATCAGCAGGAGAGAAGTGGCTGCCAAGTTCTTTCGGAAAGTGAAGGCTGAAAGCTGGAAGGCACTAATAACACCAACACACAGGGTGACTGGAACCATGTAAAACAGCTAGAAACAGAAGGGGAAAAAAATTGAGTAGGTGAGCATCTCTTACTGGTCTTACCTAATTTGCATAGAAGGGTTTTACAAATTAACTTCTCCATACTTAAAATGCAATTATAACATAAGTTAGGAAGAAATAGGCAGAAGAGTTTGGAGATTTAATAGTCTGCATTTGCCGTGAAACTGCCCCCTAGACATTAAACAACCTGACAAGACAAAATTTGACTACAGAATATCCCCCTTAATCCTCTTTCTATTGACCTTTCCAATACATCCATTTAACAAGCTAACTCTTCCAGATAATGAGTCTGTGTGGGGCTATTGCTCCAAAACATGAAATTACACTGTGAATACAGAGACTTGGTTTCAGAAACAGCAGTTTCACTGATTGGTGCTGCATTCATATGGGATAATAATAATGATGCAATTTTAAAAGAGATTTTAATGAAGGACCATGTGTGCTGATGAAGCAAATTGCATCTTTTATTGGAAGTGGACACAATATGTAAAAGCATTACAGCCATTAGGTAAAAGGGAAAACAGTTTCTCTGTTTAGTCTCTTGACATAATGGTAACCAAATACTTGAGGTTAGCAGGGTGGGATTGGTACAGGAGATTCATATCCAAGAATTCAACAGAGAGGAGTTCTGCTTGAAAGCAGCAGTGTCAGGATGTGAAAACCTGTGCTCAGCTCTATTTTTAGTGTCTGCCTGCTCTGTGCACTGAACCTGAGCTCACTAGAGCACTGACTGCCTCCATTTCTGCTTATGTAATATTTAGCTTTATAGCTTTAACCTAATAGAACTGAGATTCTGAGATACAACTGCAATAGAGACAACAAATCAAGGTCTAGCTAAATATTCAGTGTAGAATAACAAAATACTGTGAAAATTAGAATTTCATACTGAAGTACAATGAAAACCTGTTCCAAATTAAACCAGAGGCCATCACATCTTTGCTATTAGGAAAACATAGGGTTTTTCAAGAGAAAGGCAATGGAGTAAAATGTAGATGGATGCAATGTTCTCATCTTATTCACAGTGTACTCTTTCTTTGCCATACACAAGTACCATAAATTACCACCTACAGATATATGTTTCAGTTATCCAGAAGCTGTTTAAAAATATTTTAGAGAGAAGTCACAAAGCATTTGAGTCCCAGTATTCTTCAATAGATCTGGGGCTTCTGCTAGAAATAAATAAATAACTTTAAAATCAAATTCTATTGGAAGTCTTACCCTGAAATCATGGTGTATTACAGAAGTTGTGCATATATAACAAAAAAACCTTAATTTTGTCCGTCTAGTTACACAAGCTTAATCTGAACAAAATGTCTCTATTTCTCTTTAAACTTTCTTAGCACTTACACTTTTTCCATTTGTTGAACATAGTAATGAATATCATTTGTGCCTATAAACAGAGTAAGAACAGTCTGATTCTCATGAGAACAATTTCATAAATCAAACTTCTGCAGGCCTAGTAAAAATTCTGCTACCAGGAATACAGGACACAGCCTGTAATACTTGAAATACATAGAGGGATTTAAAATTTGACAGTTCATATATTCATGTCTTCAGTGTCCCTAAATGATCTGCAGCACAATTAGCATTTAAAGCAGTGTCTGTTCTTTCCCACATCATGATTGATCATGCAGTACTGTTGAATTTGTGAGAACATTTTGAGAGATTGGCAGAAAATAATGAGGAGTTGACTTTGTTCACAAGGAGAAACTGAATGATGAAGGACTGTTTTTAACCAAGCCTTCTTATCTGAAGCAGCAGCAAAAAGAAATAGCAAGATTGACTGGCCAAGTAAATAACATTTGGAAAAATGTGCTCTTACCTCAAGATTGCTCAAGGGTGAAAATTCTGATTTCAAGCATGGATGAGTGAAGATCTAATGTTTCAGAATTAGAATGGTCTAAATGAAAACAGAGTGTTCCAAAAATTTCTGTTCCTAACCAGGGTATTGTAGAATCCAACCTAAAGGTTGGAAAGGACCTTAAGAGCATGAGGTCCAACCATTAATCCAGCACTGCCAAGTCCACCACTAAACCATGTCTTTCAGTGCCATATCTATATGTCTTTTAAATACCTCTAGAGATAGTGACTCCACCGCTACCTTGTACTGCCTCTTCCAGTGCTTGACACAAATAAAAGAGCATAAATACCTCTCATATTATCTACAACAACACATAATATAATTATCCCTTAAAGTAGCTGACTAGTACTTTCCATTTTGTCCACTAATTTGTAAGGTTTTGCCAGTGCATGGCAAAATTCAAAGCATTGAAATTCCTGCTGTGAGCTCCTGTGGAAAGATTCTTTCTGTCTAGGCTGATTAGCCAACTTCCTTTTATTTGTAAATTAGTGTACATGGCTAAAACTAGCAAATCATTTACTATTCAACTTCGGGGAGGAAGGAACAAAATCCCTGCCATGCATTAAAGTAGGAATGGTGACTTAAAGTTTATTAGTATGTCAGCCAAGAGCTGCCACTCTGTGCAATTCAAATCTTATTCATGAATCTTGTGACCATATCTCCTTTTCTCATTTATAAGAAACTAGCCTAAAATTTACACCTGAGCCCATGCTGCCCCACATAGTACATACCATATCACAGCAGAAGTGAGCAAGCCAGTAAGTTTTGTAGCCCAGGCCTGCGATGTGCTGCAAGCGTTTTGTCCCACATACTCTGTCTTTCACTGTGGAGGTTCCAATGGATGCAGTGAGGATGGAGAAACCCAGCATGATGCACAGTGCTACCCCACACTGACGGACGTTCTCCATTCTAGGGTAAAAACAAAATAGTGCAGCGAAAACATAATGGGGAAAAACTTCTCAAACGCTAGCATTTTTCAGGCCAACTTCTCACCAAAACACTAGGCATTAGGACCTTAATCCTGACTGCAAACACCATAGAATCACAGAATGGTTTGGGTTGGAAGGGACCTTCTAGTTCCAACACCCTGCAATAAGCAGGGACACAATGTCTCTACACTGTCACTATTTAATTAAAGAACAGGAACAATGTGTTAAATTACAAAATTATTGGTGAGTTACAGAGCACAGCATGTGTCTGAGTTATAAAGTGAAGCTTGTGGTAATATTTCCCCTTCACAGAAAACTAAAATTTAAACCCTCGAAAATAATTTCAAACAGTTACTCTGTTTAAAACTGTTATGACACAATCAGCATAAATTAAGTATTTTTCTTTACAAAATACCGCAACCATTTTTGGTATAAACAGTGGACTTGACAGACAGACCACACTAAAAGTGCTTTACTCAGTAGAACTGAATTGTGTCTATCAATTCACAGCATCTACTCCAGGAAACATATATTCTTATTTAATTGAGAGTTTCAATTGTCTGCTGATTGCTGCTGTGAAACATTTTAAGAGTTTGCTCACATTTTATCCTCATCCAACAAGGCTCCTCCATATGGTTGGCTGGAGAGTGTTATCCCTGTGAAAAGAAAAATAAATCATGCAATATCAAATCTTGTTAAGGATTTCAGGTTCTGAAGTACACGGTTAACATCTGTTACACATATGAATAAAAAGGCTAAATACCTGTAATGAACAGAAAGAGGTCACACACCAGTCTGCAAAACCGAACGCTGTCTCCTATTTAGTGAATTCCCGAGTTTGGAACTACTAAAAGCTTATGAATAAACATAAGTAGTAGCTGCTTTTCTGCATTCTGAAGTTCAGAAATTGGTTCAACAATGCAATATATTGCTACAGAATCTACATCACAGAAGAGACCAAATATAAAACCTAAAGTAGTATTTGTTCATATACCTAATCTTCCAGGGTAAGGTAAACTGTTACTGCAATTTATATACTTGGTTTAGATTTTAGATTAGATCTTTCAGCAATTTTTACATTACTGATTTTTTTTCTGAGAAAAACTGTTTAGCTAAATTCACAAAAGAAAAAAAAAGGTCACACCTTGAAACTATAGAGCTCTACATTAAAAACACTCACAGTTTGCGAGACCAAGAAAAATCCTGAGCAGGCAATGCATTCTTAGGCTTACTTTGGTTCTTGGTGCAACCAGCCTGTAGCAATCTAGCAAAATTATCTTTGGAATTGGAAGGTAGTTTTCACAAAAACTGTGTCTTTTTGCTTTTTTCTTTTCAAGCAAAAGAAGAAAAATGGTGGGGGCTGAAGGTGCAAAACATTGTTGCTGCAGAAGTTGCTGTTCCACTGGACTTGATTCTGTTTGTGACTTATCTCAGCTGGTGTGCCTGACAGATGTGCCAGCTGTGCTGGTTTTGTGCTGGGTGGAATCAATTTTCTTCACAGTAGCTGGTATGGGGGTATGTTTTGGATTTGTGCTGGAAACAATGTTAATAACACAGGGATGTTTTAGCTATTGCTGAGCAGCCCTTGGAACCAAGGTATTTTCTGCTCCTCCCCTACTCCACCAGTGAGGAGAACAGGGAGCTGGGAGGGGTCACAGAGGGACAGCTGACCCTGACTGACCAAAGGGACATTCCATCTGTAGGGCATCATGCTCAGCCTGTAACATGGGGCAAGACTGAGGGATGGGAGGGATGTTTGGACCGATGATATTCACCTTCCTAAATCAATGTTAGGCGTGATGGGGCCCTGCTCTCCTGGGAATGGCTGAACACCTTCCTGGCCAGAAAGGGTGAGTTAATTCCTTGCTTTACTTGTGTGTCTGGCCTTTATTTTTTTTTTTTTTTTTTTTTTTTTTTTTTTTTTTTTTTTTTTTTTTTTTTGTTAGTAGTATTAAACTGCCTTTAACTCAACCCATGAGTTTTATCACTTCTAATATTCTCTCTCACACACCACTGGGGGAGAGTGAGCAAGTGGCTGTGTGAGTGGGCCTTAAGTTAAACTATGACATCAGCATTATTTGATTACTGTCTAAATAAATCTAGACAAATTAAGACAAAGAAAAAAATCTTAATCCTAACAGCAATTATATTTTTTCCAGTATTTTTGGTAAAGATATAAATTGTTGGTAGCCTTAGATTTTCTCTGTGAGGCACCACTTAATTTAATTTGTTAAAGATGCATAAAGACAAAAAATATCTTTATTCTAGTAACAGGTACAATTTGACTAAGCACGCATTTATTTGCCCCTTTAATTTTTCATTCCTCATCTTCAAGACAAAGTAATCTAAACATCACTAAGTCACTGCATGGTAAAAAGCTGAAAAAACAGGATGAAGATTAACTCACACACAAAACTTGCACAAGATAAAGAGTTTTCAAATAATAGCTAAATGCAGTACGCTGAAGCCCAGTGGTAGTTAGAAAAACAAAAGAAGATTCAAGCCAATAACGTTTTGATGTATCACTAGTAGATACCTTGCTATTTGTAGAAGTCTTTCATGTCATATGCCTTCAGGGACTGTTTAAAATTTTCCTTTGTTTTTCTTTTAAAGCATTAATTTTTTAAACAATTGCTGCTATTTGTTCTGAAGCAAAACTGGCATATCAAAGAAAATTATTTTTTCCCACTGGAACCACTGAATTTCCATTTATGTAAAGGAGAAATAGCATGACAGAAAAAAGTTTAGTATAGTTCCCAGAAAGTTTTTCTAGGTTTTTCTAATGCTTGAATAAATGTGGGTATATTAGAAGAAGAAATTGTACAATATGCAGAATTGGAAGGGACCCACTAGGATCATCAGATCCAACTCCTGACCCTACACAGGACATCCCAAGAGTCACACCACGTGCCTAAAAACATTGCCCAAACTCTTATTGAATTCTGTCAGACTGGTGCTGTGACCACTTCCCTGGGGAGCCTGTTCCAGTGCCCAAACACCCTCTGGATGAAAAACCTTTTCCTTTCAGATATCCAAGCTAAACCTCCCCTGGGCCAACTTCAGGCAAATTTCCTCAAGTCCTGTCACTGGTCACGGGAGTGAAGGGATCAATATCTGCCTCTCCACTTCCCCTTGTGAGGATGCTGAAGACTGCAGTGAGGTCTCCCTTCAATTTCCTCTTCTCCAGGCTGAACAAACCAAGTGACCTCAGTTGCTCCTCATACAGCTTCCCCTCCAAGCCCTTCACCATCCTTATGGCCCTCTTTTGGGTGCTCTCTAATAGCTTAATGTCTTTTCTATATTGTGGCACCCAAATCTGCATAAAACATTTAAGGTGAGGCCACTCCAGTGCAGAGCAGAGCAGGACAATTCCTTTCCTTGTCCAGCAGCAAGATCTCATGGGGGAACTAACAAAACTTTCAGATTACTGCACTGGTATTAAACAAAAGTCTACAGCAGTTGACTTGTGTTCCATACATGGAAGTGCACTGCTTTAACTTTCTGGTACAGAATAAAGGGAAACTGTGAAAAAGAGATAATTGCAGGGGGAAATAAAAACCCATGACATTAAATAGCATAATGCTTCTCGCAGTATTATATCATAAAATACCAATCAAAAAGCAAATTGCACTGAATTAATTTCCTTCTATGGAAGAGTTGCAAAAACTAATCACATTTCTCGAAAGTAGCAAAATTTTTGACATTCTACTTCCATTCAAATCATGTAGATTAAACAAAGGATTACGTTTTTTTTTAATTTACACTCACAACTGAAATTAAATTTCACAAGGTCATGGATAACAAGTAAGAAAAGTACGACTGCACTAAACTCAGTTCAGTTGTGTTTAGAAATCAAAATTCTATCACTGCATTAATAATACTTGCCTTTACTTCAGCATTTTAAGTTTTTTCAAGTAGTATGGAGCATGACAATCTCTGAATTTGCTACTTTTTTAGTATAATTTTTTCTTCCCTCCGCCCCATTGTCAAAAAAATAGATTATTAATTTATATAAAGCAAATAAACTGACCTATAATTCACAGAGGAAAGAAGTTCCCTTGAATTCAAGAAAAATGTTATAAATTGTCTTCAAATACCAGAACAAGCCAACAGAATTAATATATGGTATTTGCTATTATATGTATAATTTTTTTATTTTAAAAGCCCTTCCATGTACTTCTATAACCTATCCCTTCCTACATTTCTTCTAATCACCTAGACCATCTTTTTATGCATATCTCTGTCCCAATACAGCTGTTAACATGATGTAAAATGTACTTATTGATACTTTCTTGCCTTTATATGCCTTTTTACTATGTAAAGCTGTTATAATGAGGCTCATTAAGTTGAAAACTATCTGCCATCTTTGAGGACTTTAAAACTATAAATGACAGATAAACCGAGAAGTTCTAAATTATAAAAGCTCCTATTAAACAGATGCTTCTGGTGTTTATGCAAGGATTTTTTAAGGACTGTACTTGCAAGCCTTGTGTGAACAGCCCTCAGGGCAAATTTTACCATATCAGTATTCACAAGGGAGGAGCAAGCCAGGCAATAACACCAAATATGATATGATTCAGCTCTAACTCTGCTCTTTTTCATAAATTTCTCAGTATAAAAATTATTTCTTCCACATCTACAGATTGTCATTATATTCTCCTGACTTAATCACAACAAAAATTTTCTTTAATGTCCTAATATCTCCTTCAGCTATGTCCTCAGCATGCAATTGGTCACGTTATTTTTACAGTGATGACTTAGGTTTTTTTATGGCACAGGTGAAAAATTGTAACAGACACCCATTCCAACCTTTCCAAAACCATGCAAAAGCAATTCAGGAATGGGAAAAACTGTGACCATGGAGAATCTTACACTTTAATGGTCTAGAGAGAACGAGAATACCATGATGAAAGACTTTCATAGGCCTTTTAACCTTCTTTAATATACAAATGAAGGGTTTCCAAAATTATTTCCCCTGTTTGAGTAGAGCAAAGAGGAGGGCATCTCAAAGAAAGGAGCATCCCTGTATGCCTGCTAGTTGATATATTTATGCCTGTATAGTTCTGAAAAGGAATGAACCCAGATGTCAATCCTGACAGAGAGCACAAGCAGACAGTTACTTTGGTGATATTTTCTTAGCTTTTTTCTTTCTCCTATGAGGCTTCTCTTTCTTTCTTTTCTCAGTGGTTTTGCCTACAGTCAACTACATTTTTGTGTCTTTTTTTTCCTCATTTTTGTCTTTCATTAATTTTAAAGGCTCAGTTATCCTCTCTTGTACTGCTCAATGAAAGACTTTGCTTTATAATACTGAGAACAAGGGCATTTTTACCTGTCCTGCAAGCCACATTACTAGGGAAAAAAAGAGGTGGGAAGTAGTCAGATTTACAGTTTATAGTGCTCTACAGTTTAACTATAAATTTCAGGAGTAGCACAGGTGGGGCCTAGGCAGGACAGTGTATTTACTTTGAAAATGCCACTAGGAGCCCCATGCTACGTGATTAATAGTAGACGTGGCAGTAAACTCTTCATTGTACCCTCTTCAGCTTCTCTATTAATTTTCTTTTGTATTCTCCCTTCCAGATGGAACAATCCTACTCCTTTCCTTACATTGTTCATGCTTAAACAAATTTTAGATACTAACTTGTTAAAAAGGCATTCCTAAACTAGTGAAATAAATTCTTTACTAAATATTAGAAGGATTGTAACATTTCCTACAATCAAATACTATACTTTTCCATTTTGGATAGGAAAGCACACAGGAAAAAGGAAAATGCATCCATACTAGACAAGTTTGCTATGAACATTCTGCATCCTGCCCTGTTGCCATTCAGGAGCTGCACAACACCATCTTTCCCTATACCAGCATCTTATTAACAGTCTGCAATCTGTGCCTTCAAGAGAAATTGCTCTAAATCTTTCATCTCACATCTAAACCAGTTGACCCTCTGTCAAAAAATAAAGACACGCACAATTTGGCATAACTTTGGAGAACTGGATATTTCCATCCTGTACATAATAAAGAACAGAAAACATTGGTAGGCCAGTCCATCCCACCTGGCTGCAACTTTCCACATAAACACATTTCAAAATTCGTGGTTTTTCAGTAAAAGTGAGGAAAGTGGTATGAACTCAGCAATACTTTTTCAGTATCAGTTGGAGAAATTTAGGTTAAAAAACCCTTAATGATCTTCAAGCTTGTACGCCATTACTGTAGTTTAGTCGGCGCTGTCCTTGGGTATATTTTGTGGTTCTGCACTCTATTTTGGGGGTGTCTGAATCTGTCTCTTGGCACTTTGTAAACCATCTCTTATGTCAAGCTGAGTCGTGTACATAGATCAGTTTAGAACTGTACCACTTATTCTGAATACCATGGTAGTGGCATATTTGAGGAGAAGAGCAATCTAGCTTTCTTTATTCCAGACATTTTATTTCAGACTAAATTAAACATTATGTATAAGAAAAATTGAGGTAGCATATATATACACGTGTGTGACAACAATTCTATTTGTATAAAAAGAGATATTACTATTAACTGAAAATTACAATTTATATAATATGGAGAATTTCACAGACAGCACCATCATTAATGGTTTCTATTTTAGTTTCCCCCACTAACTAGACGTGGCTAAGGAGATCCCACCCAAAGGCCATTTCACAGTTTCCTTTTAAATAAGGTTTAAAGCTATAATTTGCAAAGCATTCAGGAAGCTATACAGCCATATTCCACCAAAATTCATCTGAAAATGACTCCCTTGATCTCTTCTGCTCTTTTGAAGAATTGAATCTGAAATAAATGGGGATGGCTACATGAAAGCTTGCAATGAATCCTAGTATAAAAGTTTTTTTAAAAAATCAATGACTTCAATAGAAATCCTATGATGGGGCAGCTGCATTGCAAAAGGCTCTTCATTTTTGTTCTTTGAACAATGATGTAAGAATTTTTTTTTTTTTTGGACTGTTCTACTTTACAGACGTCATTATAGACTACAGCCACTCCTTTTTTCTTTATGTAGCCTTAATCTAAGAGGGAGATTATGGACCTTCTCCTATTCTCCAGGATGAGAAACACATTCTGACTCAATGTTTACAATTGGGTGTGAAAAATAACATTTTTACTTGATCAAAATGTCTATCCTAAGCTTAAGCAAAAAATATTACCTTTTAGTTTTTTATTCTTCTTCATTATTGCATTTTTATTTGCCCAGAATTACATTATTTAGTTGTAAGAATACAGCATTTCACAAAGAGATTAGAAAACTCACTCATATAAGCTTGAATACTGGTCAAAGGTGAAGGGTTTTGACAAAAATCCAGCACATGTTACTTTCTTTGTTGAAGTGTCTTACTAACTTTTTTTAAAATTAATTTATTGACACATTAATTTTAATCTTCTGCTACTGAATTTATAACTCACTAGAAAACAGAATGCATTTGATTTCCTCCACAGTTGAGACAGGTGACTTTCTCCCCACAATGGGATCACAGACTCATATGATGATGAAGGTGGGGTGGATATCCACAATATAGAGAAAATTTTTATACATATTTTTATACAATAAGCATTACTGAACTTCTCTTCCAAAAGATACATCTCATCCATTAACTACCATAAACTGACTGGGCCAATTTCTGTTGCTCCATGGAGTTGTATGCACCTCCAGTTGGGCATACACCTTTTCTTCAACAGACATACCACTCTTTACATGAAAATTACAAGAAATACACATTGTAACTTTCCAAGCATCCTCACTGAGAAATTTACCAGTAATGCCAAATTGTTAAGAAACAGGGGTGAGGAGAAATCTCTCTACTTGCAGAGAAAGTATTTGAAGATCAGATTGTACAATAGCAAAAAGGACAGATTTTTTAATCACTAAATAAATATCATTTCATGCTGCTGCATGCTGAAGAATCAGTAACTTGGACTGACAGAACAAAAATTAATAATCATTTTTTTCAAAGCTTTTTTAACAGATCCCTGTGGATTTCTGTGTAATTAAAACCAGTGCAAGGCAGCATATGTCCTCTATACTCTCAGGTAAAATTTTTTTCCTTCAAACTTTCATACCAAGTCATAAGTCTATATTGCCTGTATCCTCATGACTGCAGAAAAGACTCTAGACAAAAGCAATTGGCCTCCTGCTCAGCTCCTTATCATCAAAACCTCCCACAAACTTGGACCAGTGCTACTGATCTCCACTGGAAGTTACTGGATCTGTCCTTGTGAGCAAAGCAGGTAGAACTCAGCATGTGGTCTGTAATGACTCCTCCCTCCTCCAAAGACCTTGGGAGAGCTTTAACTGGGTTCATGTACAGGAAATACACATAGGATATAACTGCAAAGTGAAAGGGTTTCTTAGCTTTTGTGTGAGCACTTAAGCTGCTGATCTTGTTGACCTCACTCAAGTTTGCTTCAATATCATAAATATCATAGTTGCTGCTCTTGTATTTACATCCATGGCAATGCTCTACTCTATTGTAGTAAGCTTCTTGTTGTAAATTTTTTGTTTGTTTGTTTGTTTGTTTTGTTGTTTTGGGGTTTTTTTTTTGGTATGGAAGAAAAGACTTTGTCCTTACAGTCCCTTTAAAAGGCCAAGTTATGTCACTTAAAAGTAATACAGAAGCACTGGTGCTGTTGACAGGCAAAAAATTGTTCAGTGAAGTAACATGTCATTAATGTGAGGCAGAACTACAAAGCCATGTCTCTGCAACATCTTAACAAGCTTCCTCAGAGCGGTTTCCAACAATATTCTAGAACTGACCTTGCCTATAAACAGAGTTTGGAAGAAGAAAAAAAAAATCAAAAGCAACAGATTTCAGTGTTGGAACACAGTATGTGGTCTTCTGACTGCTGACTTACAGGACCTGCATATATGCAAATTGCATATAACAATTTGAATATCAAAAGCATATGAATAGTTCTTCTCTGTTAGAACAGTATCTTTAAATAAGAGGAAGTTAAAAGTCAAAGTGGACTGAGATCAAGTGGCACATATAGCATTGGAAAATTGTTGAGTTTTTTAGAAATAAAATTTACATATGTATAGGTCTCCACAAAAAATACATATGTATGCACGTGTGTACATACATGCACACACATATACAAATAAGAGTACACAAACTAATACATACATACATATGTATAGGTAGGTAACTTGACCTCTCTTCCCAAGATTTCTGTGACAGCTCCCTCTGCATTATGCCTCAAGAGCATGACTAGTCCATCTTTATTGCACTTCTCCAATAGATGAAGACATAAATGAATTACTTTCTAGTTCTTAAGCTCTACTTCTGCAGGCAGCTAACATGTTCTGCCACAGGATTATACCAGCCCACACCTGTACAGATGTCAGTATAAGACTTGAAGTATTTCTTAAGCACTGTTGTGCTTGCTGTGTTTCTGTGCCATGCAGTATCAAAAAATACATCATGCCCAGAATCTTTGGGATAGCTATCATCATCTCTGAATGTAGGCAGGACAGTAAACCCTGATTCTCCATGACAGATATAAAAGGAAGGGTACACAAACATTTAAGTTCCAGAATGGGATATCTAATGGTATGGAGAAAAAGCTAACATCAATACGACTCTTGAAGTGCAGGGAAAGTTGATTAAAAATTGATTTGTACTAAAAATTCTCATTAAAATATCTGATTTCATTTCATTTAAAGTTTCTGTAAACACATTACCTTTGATTCATTCTCATAATTCATTTATAAAAATAAAACCCCAGCCATCTTGAAAGCAAGCCATTGCTGGTTTTTCTTGGATATTCCAGAAGGTTTTCTTAATTAATCTCTATTTTTAGATTTACCATCCTTGCTTTACTAGAACTCTTAAAAACTGGTCATAAGTTCTTTCTAAATTTCTCTAAACCAAATTACCATTTAGCAGAATCTTAAGAATGAAAGGAACTGGAATGAATAGAAGTTAACCTGAGCTTCTGAAGTTAATCAAGGCCACATTTTAAACTAAATTTCTACATCCTAAAAGTTCATCTGTGTTAATAGCTGAGTCTTTGGCTGCAGTCATTCTTTTAGATGGCAGTTCATAAAATTTTACGTTAACAGACTTTTATAAATAATGAGATATAGTAGCTTTTCCTGTTCCTTGAGTAACAGGATGCTGTGAAACATCACATTGCTGTGTGACTTTACAGGTTTATATGGATTTGCCTTGGATATTTACATAAGGAGATGTAGCAAAGTGCCAAAGAAGTTATAAATCCAGAGTCTGTTGTGCATTAGTCATGCCATTTAAGTAAGCCCTAGCAGTAATTTCAGAGGGACTAACACCCTAAACCAATTTGCACTTAATTATTTCACAGGAATATCTTTGTAAGGACCTCATACAACATATTGAGCTTTAAATTCAAATTTTACCTTACTTATCTACATTCTCCACATAAACTTTCTGTGTAATTAAAATTTTCACTTTTCAGTCCTCCAAAGAAGTGGGACTCTGAAATCCTACTGTAAACTGAAAGATTTTCATGCTTATAATTATTATCATTTATTTAAAAACTACTTTCCAAAATATATTAATAAATAGAAAGAAAGACTATTACCATACTGTCTCCAATCCACATTAGAAGGTAAATTCAGCCAGAGAATGAAGTTATTGAGTTCATTTAAGTAGGACGGCAGCGAATGGAAACCTTTTTGGTTATACCACACCTGGGAGAAAGAATGGAAATTGTCAATCAAAATTTAGTTCAATCTGGATGCTGAACTGCAAGCTCACGTATCTTTAAGAATTGCATGAAGGATGTCTAATTCCTCTGTTATGACATTTATTTATAGAAGAAAGTCAACCAGGCAGAACAGAATCTGTTGATTTGCATAGGTCTTTCAACAGTATGCAGCAGTTTTCAATTGGTGGAGCTGTACACATATGTTTATTACTAAATTGAGATTTTCTGATTTATTACTAAATTGAGATTCTCTGATTTAATGGAACAGTGTCCCTCTACCTTTACACACATGTGGTTGAACAAATAGAGGGAGAACAATATGAAAATAACACCTGCTAGTTTGATTAAAAATACAAAAATATGAGTAAAACTAATGCTAAAATTGGAAGAATCATTGAAATTCCAGAGAGACTTCTCTAAATAGTACCTGCATATGGCACACAACATAAAATATTTAGGAATAGAATATTCTAGAAGGGGGGAAAGAAAGAATCAAGGAGGAACTGTTTACAAGGTATGAAGCTGTTCCATAGACAAAGCTGCCTCCACCTTCAACAAGCAACAGTGGCTTGTTAAACATGGAGGCAGGTAAACTTTAAGGCTTTAATTACCAAGGAAGTTTCTCTGAGGAACACAGGGAAACAATTACATGTTGTAACATGTAATTTATCTTCAGATCACACAGATTCACCCTGACTTGATAAAATACTCTTAACCTACACTTCCACTTGCAAGAACCATTGCAGAGAGCTTGATATGTCCCAAAACCAAATGTACTGAGGTTTGAGTTTCCTCTGCAGTTATAAATTTATTCTTATCACTCATTACCCATTGTTAATCCTAGTGCCTTTGAATCTATATTATCTATACTGAAAATTAGGTCAAATTATTATGTATGTTTATTTTCCGTTTCAGTGGCATTTAAAACCACCTGATTACTATCCATTGCTCACATCATAGCATCCTTTCTTCTCCCTTTTTTTTCAACAGTTGAAAACTCCTAACCTTTCCCTCTTTGATATCAGCTGTTTGTACTCTGCATTTTGTACATCCTAGGTAGGGCAATTCTCACTGTCTCTTTAAGTTCTGGATCATAATGCAAAATGAACAGGATTTAATACATATCTTTATTGCCTTAACACTCCTCTTCTAAGAATTCAGTTTTCTTAGATTATTTCTAGAATTACCATCTATGCAGTTACATCTTAGAAATTTCCCTAAAGATTCTCTTATCTTTCCTTTGATGCTGTTTTCATTTACTTACAGATAATTCTGCCTTTTTTTTTCTCTTTTTCCTTATACTATCCAACTACAAACCTTACTTGGACCCTAGTTCCAGACTTCAACGTTTTTTTTCTGACACATTCTCCTCTATATTTCCCAGTGCAGGCTGCCTAACCTTCAGTTCTGTTTCCCTTTCTTAATAATCATTTTCTTCTGATTAATTCTCCTGACTACCTACATTTTTGGATCTGCACATTTTTGTGAGTTGAGGTTTACAATATTCTGACTCTGTTTTATTTCCTCCCATCTATCCTAGATCATAATTCCAAGAAGCACTCTGAGGTCCACAGTCATTTCTTCTCTGCCTGTCACCCTTGAATCTTCACCACAAGCCCTGTTAGTCACTTTTTTAAAAAATTAGCCGCTTTGATCTGCCATTATTCTTGCCTGCATTACCTTTAACATTTTCTATTCTTCTTTATGTAGTGTTAACAACTGCTTGAAATCTCAACAGCATTATCAAATCATCAAGGTTGGAGGAGGCCTTTAACATCATCAAGTCCAACCACTAACCCAGCAGTACCATTTTAACTCCTAGAACGCTAAACCACATCATCCAAAACATCAGATCCAAACACCTTTTAAATAATTCCAGGGATGACTCCACCAGCTGCCTGGGAAAATCATTCCAATTCCTGACCTCCATAACAGTCGATTTTTTTTAATATCTAATCTGAATCTCACCTGTTTCAGCTCAAGAAAATTTCCTCTTGTCCTCTCTGCAGGCACAGCAGACAAGACCAGACATCACTTCACTACAGTCTTCTTTCAGAGAGTTGTAGAGAGGAGTGAGGTCCCCCTGAGCTTCTTGTTCTTGAAACTAAACAAACCCAGCTCCCTCAGCCATTTCTCATTGGACATGTTCTCTAGACCCTTCACAAGCCTTGTTGCCCTTCTCAGGATACATGTCACCACCTCATTGTTATTTTTAAGTGAGGTATCCAGAACTAAACACAGTAATTGACATACAGCACCACCAGTGCTGAATACAAAGGGCAAATTAGTGCCCTGGTCCTGCTGGCTACACTGTTATTGATACAGGCCAAATGTCATTACCTGGGCACACATGGACTCATATTCAGCTGGTGGTCCACCAGCACCCCCAGGTCCCTTTACCGCCAAAAAGCTCTCAAGCCACTTCTCCACCAGCCTGTAGCACTGCATGGGGTTGCTGGGACACAAGTGCTGGACACAGTATTTCACCTTAAAGGACCTCATGCAGTTGTTCTCAGCCATACGACTCTGTCCAAGTCTCTCTGAAAAGCCTTCCTACCTTCAAGCAGACACAGATTAGTGTCATCTGCATATTTACTGAGGGTGCACTCAATCCCCACATCCAGATCCCCAACAAGGATGTAGGACCAGCCCCAAAACTGAGACCTGGGGAACACCGCTAGTGACCAGCCACCAAGTGGATTTAGCACCACAACTCTCTTGCCAAGCCATAAAGTCAGTTTTTTACCCATCAAAGAGTCAGCCATCCAAGCCACAAGAAGCCAGGTTTTCAAGGAGCATGTTGTAGGAAATAGGGTCAAATGCTTTACTGAGGTCTGGACAGACAACATCCACAGCCTTCCCCTCATCTGATAAGCAGGTCACTTTGTCATAGAAGGTCAGGTTGGTCAAGCAGGACCTGCCTTTC
This sequence comes from Cichladusa arquata, assembly GCA_026413545.1. NCBI lineage: Eukaryota > Metazoa > Chordata > Aves > Passeriformes > Muscicapidae > Cichladusa > Cichladusa arquata. The sequence goes on along the minus strand of JAOTQP010001286.1, from coordinate 80,813,817 downwards.
ATAAATCCACATTGTCTGGGTCTGATCCCCTGGATGTCTTCCACGTGCCATGTAATGGTACTCAACTGTCTCAAACTCTTATGTCTCCACATTTAAAGAAAAGAAAAAAGAACAAACCCTAACATCTTCCCTTCTTTGCATAGTCATGAAATTCCTTTGTTTTCTCCAGTTCAGCTCCCACAAATCATTACACAAATTAGGTCTCCCATTCAGTAATCAACAAGAGCAGTCTTTAGCAAAATGTAGTGAAAGAGAAGCTAAGATTCCCAAGGAAAACAGAAAATCTTTGCACTGCAAGACCTCCTGTGCAAACAACAACCAGGGCACAAAGACAGAAACAAGTGACCAAGAGTAAAGTGCCTTTTTCACAGCTCCGTACACCCATTCCTAATTCTATCATTTTTTTTGAAAGGTTTTCACAGAGTAAAAAGTTTTATATACATATATAATGAAACTCCACTGCAATTGTGTCTGTTGTGTTGGGAAAAGAAGGCAATTAATAAAACAACAAAGCAAAATTCTGACAACACATCCTCATTTAATTCAGGCAGGGGAAAGGTCATAAATGTTCAGAGAACACCTCTGAAATATAGTAACGTAACCGGTATTCAAATGAATATCACAATAGAGTATTGTGTGTAACAATACATTTCAATACCCAACATGTTAATTAGAATTGTCCTCCAAGCTGCATTGTGTAGCTGAATCAAACCATGAAGAAATAACCAAATTGAATATGGATATTTAATTTATTATAAACTGGAAAAAGAGACATTTAAGGTTGTTCACTTTATCATAAGGTACATTTAAGGTCTTATTTCTAAAGACTTGTTTCTTATTCAAAATTGTTAACAAAAGTAAAATATAAAAAAATGAAATGTATTAGCTGAAATATGTTTCATGTTTCTTTTGTGCCACACAGTTAATTATTTACAGAGGGCAGAAAAGAGCTGAGGAGCCAAAAATCATATACATTAATATAATTAATTTTTATTTTATTTTATATTATATCCATAGTTAGGAAAATTCTTTCCCAAGGAAAAACACAACCCCTCACCACATCAGATTGAAGTTCTGTGGAGACATGTTTTACATTATTACATAATCTTTTACTTGCCATTAATATTCCAGAATAAATCTAAATTGACATTTCAGCTAACATATGGCCTACCAAGAAAAAAGGGTGAGAAGGAGCAGAGAAGTCCCTAAGTATTGCTGGGCCAGATTCATGATTGATATTAAACTGGAAAGATGTAATTTTTTCCTCTGGACACTTGTACAATTACTGTACTGCAAAGCCTCAAGTCCAAACCTTTGGGATTGGAAAAATGTACTCCTCCAAATGACATGTGAACAGTACAATTTGCCTTTTGGCAGTACTGAAAATTACCACATGTTCTTCCAATATTTCATTGTGCTATAAGAAACAGCAACCATGAAGTTATTAAGGAAAAAATTTTTGGCCATAAGGAAGCCAAAGAATATACAGTCATGAAAATACAAAAAATTTTAGAAGTTGTGCTTTTGTTACATAGCACCAATCATCAATGAATGCCAATAATCAGCGTTTTTAATCAGCCATATTTGTCATGTCATAGATATATTCTCTCTCTTGTGTGCACATATACACATTCTTTATGTGTATGCATATACCATGTATGTAGTATATATAGCACAGTATATGATTAGGTGCAGTAAAATAGTTACTAAAGAAATATTTTTAATTTGAACAAGAAAAATTGTTGGCTTTTCAATGTATAAAGATTCAAAAATTTTCTAAAATGAAGTGAATCATACAGTAATTCTCTTCAAATGCAAATTTCTCATTTTCTTTCTGTCAGGCCATGTAAATGGTACATTCACTGTCTCATGAACAAACCTGAAAGGTCAAAGTAAAAATCTGGTCATTAGTTACTGAAAGGTTAATGCAATAACTTGACATTGCATCACTTGAAAGACATTTCCAGCCAATGCTTTAGATAACACAGTGCCCTTTATAAATTTACTCCACTATTTGCTTTGGTCTGAAATATGAAGCTTACTTACTAAGAGTATAACTGTAATTTATTCCTGTCCTGATGGCAGGTGGAGCTCTATACCAAATACACTAAAAAAAGGGACCTGACAAAAACCACACTGCAAGCACGTCAAAACAAGAGTCTAAAATGATTAAAGATAACACAGGAAAAATGGAAGTCAGAAAAAAAAAATCTTGCTGAAAACTTTCAGGTTACTCATGAAAGAATGATGGAACTGGAGCTCAAAACTATAAAATATATGGGACTAGAAGAGAGATTACAAATGACCAACAGGAAAATCTATGTATGCTCAGATTTGTATATAAAATAGGGAGATTTATAACAAGTTATAAGGAAAAGGCATTAGAAACAGGAAGCGATTTTGCAAAACAGCATGAAATTACATTGGACTGGAGAAAATCTGTGGGTTTTTTCTAACACTTTGTTTAAAAATTGGGATGGGGCTTATTTATGCTGTTCCTTGGTTTTTTGTTTGTGGTTTTTTTTTAATAAGAGCAAATAAAATCTATCTTTACATTAAAAAATAAAGGCAAAAGCGTCTTTCTTTCATATCTTAATCTGGAAAATGCACAGCTTCCTCTTAAATCTTGTTTGTTTCAAATACAAGAACAGAGACCTCTCACTGATATGCATCAATACTCCTCTAAGACTGCTGCTCCTCTACTTGTAATACATCTACATTTGAATGGACCCCAAAAATCAAAGAAGAAGGATTATTCTAAGCATGACTGAAATAAAAGGCTTTTCCTTAAGGCCTTTTGGTATGCAGTGGAGAGATAGAAAACTTGGGTGTGAAAACTTGGGATGAGGACCTGGAGGCTAACAAGCACTTACCAATGCAGGGCATTTTATTTCCTTGGAACATTTTCGGAAGATTCTTTCGAGAAAAGAATAATATATTTGTTATGCAGAAGGAACTGCCCTGAGAAGATGTCTTTACTCTTAGGGGGAGGGTAGTGAAAGAAATGAAGCAAAATATCCCTTGTAGGCATGAAAAAGCGTCAATAGCAACCCATTACTGTGATGTACAATGCACTTTGGCCAATTCTGACATTAGATTTTTGCAGAAAACAAACAAAAAATATTATTTCACTGACTATCTAAAAAGAAGTTTTAGACTGAGATTCTAAAACGAGTTCACTGGAAAAATTTTTAAAAATGTGTATCATTTGACTCATTTAGAAGTGTTTCCCAAACACAAGAGAATACTTCAAGAATTATGAGCAGAGAGTTAGACTATAAGAAACAGAGGATTTTTTTCAATTATTCAAGTGCAAGAATTTAATGTAATGATTTATTATTTGCTAAGTGCTGTGATGTCTGAAGCCTGAAAAAGTAATCAATACATACGTACATACAGATGTGCACACATACATGCAACTCTTACCTTAGCCAGAGGCTGGGAATTGGTGCTATTCAATTTTTTATCTTGAAGTTCAAATGCTTTCACCCCTCCAAAAGACCAACCACCATATCTGGTAGTAGAAATTAAAGTAACAAAAAGTTATCTGTCTTAAGCTCTGCAGTTTTCTTTCAAGGGTAAAGCTGACATAGCTACGTTAATGCTTTATTTTTCAACTGAAAGTAAAGCATCACTCATAAACTCCTTCCTTGTTAAAAAAGGAGGGGGACAATGTAGTTTTTAATCAGGCAAATAGTACTAGCTTTTTTCCAGCACAGGTACTCCCTTAGATAAGAATTTTTGCTTTCTGAAAGCTGAAATCTTTGAGCAACAGGAAGGGTTGTGAGCAAGTGAGGTATTACTGACTTCCAGAAACATCTTAAACAGCTCTATTTTTCCTTAAAACTAGCTCAACTCCTTCATCCAAAGATGCTTACCTCTATTTATATCAAATCAGATTCACCTTCTTCTAATACATAAGCAGCTAACACTTCCTTCTCCTCGATAAAGTCATACATGGTCTTATATTTCCACTTACATTATCAGCAATGGTTGAGTTGTAAAGGCACACAAGTAACTTCTAAATACAGCAGATAGACTTGATGCTGATATCACAGAATATGATGCATTGCCAGGGGCATACCAGCCTTCTTTACTTCAAAGAAAATATTTAATTGGAGCATATCCACCTCAATTTGACTGAGTCTCTGAGGAATAGAAATTATACTGTTCACCTGGTTTAGATGCGCATCTCTGAGATGCTGAAATAACTCACTACACGGACGAAACTCCAGAGTTTTGGAGTAACCATCATGCCTAGAGGTAATCCTCATGCAGCTGCTGGAGGAAGTTCTGAGACCACTGAGGGTCTTTCATGCTACCTTGAATTGCAGACTAATTCTACACCTTGATAGCAATCACCAGACAAAGACAGCAACCCTTTATATTCTCATTACAAAGGTCTATGCTTTGGATCAGGAAGGACTGTGGGGTTTGTACACAAAGGATAAACAAAGGCTAGACATTTTAACTTTACCTGGTTTTGTTGGAAGACCTCACTAAATACTCTTCTACAGGGAACCCTGAAAGATTATATAAAATATGTCCTTTCTTATTCTTCACGTAGGGAACAGAGATATTGAAACTTGGGCACATCTGAAAAAAAGTATACATAAAATAAGTAAAGCACTTTTAAAAAAGAGTGGCACTACATTTAGCCTTATTTATGGATTTTTATGTAGATTTTACAGCATTTCTTTTTAACTGGATTTGCCTTTCCCAGCTTTGATTTTCAATAAATTACGAATAGTTTTATGTTTATAAGGCAAGTCAAATGATTGTGCCACCTACATATTAGAAATCCCTTTGATTTCTCTTGCAGCCCTGTCAGTCAGTTTCTTTTGAAAACATCAAAACTTGTATATAAGTTTAGGAATGTTTACAGCAATGAAAAAGGCAAGACTGCTTTTTATTTGCTTTTCCTGAGAAGAAACACAAAATAGGCCCCAGATAAATATAAGATGAAAGCAAAATTCTAATTAATGTTATAAGCTTTTAAAAATTTCATTGATGAGCTGCAAAGAAGAATAAAGGAAGATGTCTTCTAATGATTCAGTGGGACATTCTCATGACCAAATAAAATGTGACAGATATTAGATTCAATTATCTCAGAAGCTTTATAAAGTATTTTATGCCAATCAACTGAAAAATGTTAACACTTATTTGATATCCCAGCTCTACAGAAAATAAAAATTCATTCTCAAAGATTGAAGTCTTGCCTCTACTGTCAAGTGACTTCTTTCAGCTTTCATGGCTAAGAGACGTCTCCCTGTGAAAGTTCCCATTTGTATTTTATTCTTGTTTTTTAAGTATGAGTCTTATTTTTAGAGGCAAACTTATTCCTTATCCAGAAAAGCAAAAACTAGTTTCCTCCTCATTTTTCCCAAAACTGTATTGCTATATTTCATAAGCAACCCTTATTCTGAATAACTATATCTTTATAAACAAAAGAAACTTTTTTGTAGAACATTCAATTTTGGGGAAATACATTTGTCACGTCAGACACAGTTTCGTACTTTTGTTTATTACTCAACTCAGAGCAAGTCAGCAGGAAAAATCATTAGTTAAGAGGGTCAGAAATTCATTATGTCTTTCAAAATTTCATTTCTTGAAGCCTGTTGTAATTTGAAATCTAAAATCCAAACCAGAAGCAAACTCTAACAATTAAATCTCATCCATGTGTAAATTCCCTGCTGGGTTCTACCAGCTAGGTTCTCCTGCCCTTCCCTCTGAAAGTAGGTAGTCTTCCAGGTGTTATGGAAGTGTTGTGTTTTAACAGTTTTTTACATGATAGTTTTTCTTAATCAGAGTCCTATAACATATTTGATGTAAGTTGCATCTGCTGAAAATAGTTCAGCTGTCTCTGGTCCTGTAATTTCAGATCAATCTATAGACATTTCTATTGCACATATGTGTTCATATACATAAACAAGAAAATTGTGTACAATTTCATTAGGCGAAACAGAATAAATTTCCAGTCATAACAAAGCAGATCTGTGAGGATTTATTTCCTCATCACTTTCACCAGCCCTTCAAAAACAGCACCGAAGGAATTAGAAGTAATATACACACACAATTTTTTTTACATATATAAGTAAATAAAAAATTGCATACCTTCTGTTCAGACACACATCTGCATGAATCCTGAGGTGACATAAATTCCATCTGCCAGCATGAATTATTTTTTCTAATGGGAATAGACATAATAAAATTATAACTAGCAAACAAAAAAAATACATCACTTAACAGAAGAAATCCAGAGAGTAATGAGCATATCTGGCATGCTGAACACCTTCTTGGTATTTGATCACAGCAGCAGCCATGTGTAGAGTGATACAAATTTTACTCATTTTTATCAAAGTTGATTTATTAAAAATATATATATAGGATAAAATGAGCTTCATGTCTTGTATTTGCAGCAATTATTAAAGCATGGTCACTATTTCATTCACTGATTTTAAAGCTATATGGATCAGACCTTTAACAGTAAGGCCTACTTTGCTCTTCACCTGGATCCCAGCTCCTTTATCAGAACCAATTTGTCGCTAATTCCATGCTGCCAAAAAATAGCCTAAGAGAATCCATTAGACAGAAAGGAAAAAAGAAAAGGAGAAAAGGAGAAAAATAGAAAAGGAGAAAAGGAGAAAAGGAGGAAAAAAAAGGAGAAAAGGAGAAAAGGAGAAAAGGAGAAAAGGAGAAAAGGAGAAAAGGAGAAAAGGAGAAAAAAAAGGAGAAAAAAAAGGAAAAGGAGAAAAGGAGAAAAGGAGAAAAGGAGAAAAGGAGAAAAGGAGAAAAGGAGAAAAGGAGAAAAGGAGAAAAGGAAAGGGAAATAAAAAAAAAAAAGAAATTATCAATATTTAAATTAAGGGAATAGTAACATTAGTTACAATTACCTGTGTTGTGAATGTGTGCATGTGTGGTCCCAATCAGAGAAATAACCCAGTAGAACCTGAGAAAGTTTTCCTAGGTTATCATCTTCAGTGCTGTACAAAGAGGGCAATAGCAGTATAAGGAGTGAAAGGGAAAGAAAAATTAAAAAAAAAAAAAAAAAATAAAAACATGTCAATGTGTCTAGCTCTATTAACCTTCAGTCTCAAGGTCCTGTGTATTTTCCAAGAAACGAAAGGACTATAAGATCCATGCATAGGAAACATACCTAAATAATCTCTTTTAAAAAAACTCTATGTAAACACATAATGAAAATTAATTACGATTATGGCTAAAAAAATCTCAGCATCTACCCATGGGCATTCTTCTCCTCATAATCATGTATTCCTAGTGGTTGGCATTGCTAAAGTGTTTTTATTTTGTAAAATAAATTTATATTATATTTATAAATTCTAACAGCATCTTGTTTTGTTCATCTGTATATTTACACAGTAGAGAAAGTAACCCGTATGTGTGATTAGCACTCTATACAGATTAATTCTATAGATACTGCATATTTAAAATAGATAAATAATCAATCTAGTTGGTTTTAAGGCTGAACATATAGAAACTAGTTTGAGTAAGAAGAGCAGCAGGCTTTGTAAATACTATGTGGCATTTTTAAACACAAGAATTGTTTTGAGAAAATTACTTCAGACCTAACAAATTTTTTAAAATTAAGCATGTGAATTCTTGTTCAAATACGCTTGTTCATTTACTCATAAATGGTCATGGCTAGTATTAATTTGAGTTCAATCTTCTCCAAAGTCTTTGCCCTTTCCTCCACAAAATCCTTCACATAAAGTTTTCTAATTTTATCTTACCCTTATCATAATCTATAAAAATGTACTGAACATCTAAAAAAAAAAAAAAAAAAACACATAACTATTGTAAAAAGCAACCTATTACTCTTTATAGAATACAAATAGTCTTTAAAATATGAGAACTCAAGGGTAAAGGTCCCAGAGCCCTGTATATTGATGATGATGGATGAGGCCTTTACCTGAAGAAGGATTCTGCACTGTCGTAAAGTCTTGGTGTCAGCTTGAGAGGAGGATAATCAATAGCCAGCGGCTTCACACTAAACAAGGCCATTGCCAGTGCCACAAAGAGGACAGGCAGCAGCACATTTGACAGGCTTCCTCTCCAGTCTCGCCTTGTGTGGTGAAACCTCTTCACCAGAAGGGCAAAAATCTGTGAGAGAACAAGGCGGGCTCCACACACACTCGAGGCTCCCGCTAGGGAAACAACTAAGTGAGACAAAGAAAACAACAAGATAAACAAGGAAAACCAAATTGAACTTTCACACTGTACACTGTCAAATACAGAACACAACTGTCTTTTAACTCTAATAAAATCAAACTACATAAGCCTAGCATGTTCTCCTGGATGGAATAGTATAGCCTCACATGACATCACTTCCAAGTATAACCAATTAACTAACTAGCTCTTCCTATGAGGGAAAACAGATCATCAGTTAACACATCTCTATAGCTTTCCATGCACAGCTATTGGCTTATTGAATATCTTCCCTAGATATTCCCTATGGCACTGCACTGGTTCAACCATTCCGTGTGCATTACCAGCTTCTTTCCTGGACAAATGACTCTGACAAACATGGCCTGTATCACAACTTATGTCTTGGTCTATCTTGACTGGAATTATCAGCAACTTTCCACAGAATTTCAATGGATCCTCTTCAGAGCATCACAGATGCTAGATACACGGATTCTCATAAAAGCATTCCCTTCATTTCCCTGCTCATATGGGAATGATAAAATTTTCATGTTTGTTAGTCAATTCAGTTTTCAGAGCTCATGGGCTGTCCTTCAGATTCACACAGGAGTGTGTCCACAGCTTATTAACATCTCACAAATCAATCAGTTTCCCGATAGACTCTGTTAATTTTATTTTATCATTCTCTATGAGACACTTGTGAATCACACCAACCACTCTGCCCGCATTTTAGCCCCTAATGTCTTCTAGGTATGTGCAGGTTCTTATCTAACTCTCTTGCCTGTGGCCTTGTACAATTGGATGTCCTTCAATCCCTTTCCTTCCTCACAGCATAGCAGTGTCTGGCAGATTTACTACCACAGGTATTTGTACCGTAGCAAGACTGAACAGTTTGTTTATTACAGTGCTCAAAGTCATGCTATATTTTATGAACACTTGTGATTTGCCTCTTATTACCTTCCCTTCTGCGTATTGAGAACACTCTAACCAGCATTTCCACATTCCATGTTTAAACATATACACGTGTGGAAGTCCTCAAGTAACCTCAAATTAATTGTCCTTCTCTTAGAAAAGTCTCTTTTCTGAGTTAACAGAATTTTAATCCCAGATCCTTTGCTTTGTTCAAATAGAGTATTTTTAGCCAAGAAGTGAGGCAAACAAGGAGAAAAAATTAATCAGATAATAAACCAAACTTCTGACCATGATCATTGAAAAAAACAGCTCAAATTTTGCACTCATTACTCAAGGTAAATACTGGTTAATCACCCTCAGTCCCTGGGAGGGTCAAATTCTCCAGAAAATAACACCCAGGATATGAAAAACCAGAAATGACCAGGAATAAACATTGGAACTGTGTCACCTGAGAGCTCAGCACGAGTACAGGACTGGTTTGGTGAATGAAGGATGAGCAGTGTGTGCTTTATTTTGGTTTAACAAAGCCTGTGATGTGGTCTCCCACAGTAGAATGGGGTGTGGAGGACCACTGGCTGGACTGACAGGCACTGCCCTGCAGGCTGGGAACAGGGATACAGGATCCAGCTGAGGAGCAGCTGGTTAGTCAGTGTGTCCCTCGGGGACAAGGATGAACAAAACACTGGCTAACAGCACCTTGTAACACAGACCTATGTGCATACCTGCACCTGGAGGGGATCCACCCTGTTTGGAGACATCTTTATGTCAGGTGCTGGGGAGGACAAGGAGAACCTCCTGGCAGCAGCAGCAGCTCTCTGGGAGCACCTAAAAACCCGAGTGTCTTCAGGGAGCAAAATCTCTGCTCAGGGAAAGGATAAGCTGCAATAGGCACTAGCTGGTGCCTGGGAAATTCTGATACCATAAATCAGAAAAATAAATTTCACCGTGAAGAAAACAAACTTCAAGACAGCCTGGACATGGTACTAAGTAACCCGCTCTTGACCTGCTTGATCTGCGTTTTCAACATTAATATTCTCTGATTTTAACAGACTTTAATTAACTCTAATTAATTTGGGGGTTATTTTGGGGGGAGGGCAAGAGGGGAAATTCCAGTGTTTATTCCTTTAACTCCGCAACCGAATGTTATTTTGTTTTTCCCTGGTAAATCCCATAGAACAGAAATTCTGTCTTTAAGACATTGTAGTCACAGCCATAGCTTGCTAGTTTGACAGCTAACACAAATGGGACTTAAGGTTTTGAATTTCTGTGGAGAGAAAAAGTACCTTCAGAATTCAGATTCTAATTCAGAATTCAAGTGTCCTGATCAAGAAGGGTTACATTTTAGGCTTGGGATTTTTTGTTCTGCAAATTGGAATAGGAGGAAGCAATGTTATTCTTAAGAAATTTTTTTTAAGATAACTTCTTAGAAATGTATTAAGTTCTTTATGTTATCATGGTAAGGCTCTCAATAGTTGTCACAATACAAAAATTGAGACATTCAGAGGCAGACAAATTTTCAAGGTATGAGTGTTTTTGGAATAAAACATATTCAGTAAGTGTTACCAGCTCAGCATCCCTGAAATTGTAAAGTATATCATCTCCCATTTATCAAAGTGGCAAAGTGCCAGAAAATAAAGCACAGAATAAGATATTTTCTGTAGTCCCAGACCTGCTAATAGATCATTAGCATGAGATGTGAGCGAAAGAGGCTTCAAAATATTTGACCCTTTGAATCTCTGAAAGGCAACTATGACATCTACTTTCTGGGGACAGAACGGGAAATCAGCACTGCCATTCATTGTTTTTTCTTGACAAGCAGAGCAGAGGAAAATTATAACAACTTAATTCAGATTGCCAAAAGAAGAGAGACTGTCACCATGAATATAAATAATTGTCCATTTTGTCCAATATCCTGACTCTTACTCAATATGCATAATGCCAGTAAGCCAAGACATGTCCCAGGAAGATGCAATAAACGATTATAGTGGAAGTATATGTTTGACTGTTTGACTCAAGCACTTTTTTTTTTAAAGTGATTTATCTTTTCTAGAACCTCATATGTTTATTGTTTAAAATTCTAATTGAAAAGGATGCCAAATTTCTTTCTGAATTATCTTAAAATTCCATCTTTTTGACCTTGAATTCTGTCATTTTTTTTATGTATTTCAGGTGCAAAAAAAATTTCTTGTTTATTTGTTTTGAATTTATTCTATTTGATGATACTGGATGGGCTCTTAAATCTTGCTTTAGGAGACAGGTTGTAGAAGTTTTCAATCCATCTTCTACATAAATAATCTCAACCTTTCAGTCTCCTCTTATAAAAATCTTTATAGTCCTAATCAACCTCAATACTTGTCTCAAGTCCTCTTATATCAACACTGTATCAGTCTCAAGATACAACAGGTTCAATGTAGCTATCAGATGGGGAAACACTACTGATTTATACCATAGTATTATACAGTCTTGCACTGATCAACTTGTTTTCTATATGCATCCTACCACTTCATCTGACTGCAGCCACACTGTGAACAGTAGCCTGCATTGGGCTTTCCATAATAGACTCAATACGGCTTTCAAGATTCCCAAGGTATTAAATCACTCTTTCAGCTGGAACGTACAGAATTAATTTTTGCTTCATAAAGCTTGTAAGTAATTCCCTACCTATGTCTGGTATGTATGTCAGGATGCATAAAAACAGCATACATTTATGGGGAAACAGCCTCTGATTATCACTGAGAACCATAAAGGCTAGAAGACAAGACCAGCTGACCTCTCTGTTATGAAGTCAATTTTTATGCAGAAAGCTTATGAAAATATCCTCATTAATAATTTAGATCACAGAATTAAAAACCTGACCCAAGTGTTAAAAGCTGTCTTGCTTGACTTACAATTGCAATTATACACCAGAAGTGCAATTATGTTCACAATTAACTTGTACTTCCCAATTCATCCAGACTCCTTTGTATTACCGACAAGACTTTTGCTAGTTTCCAACACATATAATAGCAGCAGAGGGAAACAGAACAAGTCCTAATATCCAGAAACAAAATTATCAAAATCCTTGCTTATAGACTACTCTAGAATTAGGAGCAGAAACAATTATAAAGTTACTATGACTTATTCTTGCATATATATAATAATGAGTTCTCTCTATCCAAACCTCATCAGAAAAATATTTATTTTGGGAGTAATTTCACAAGAGAAGTTTCCCTTGGGGCATTTTTAGATATAAATCCTCCTATTTCTCCCCTCAGGCTATTCTTAATTTTAGGCATTGTGAACATTTCTTCTAAAAAAGTTGATTCAAATTGTTTCCATCTTAAGAATTTCCTGTCTTAGAATTTCTCCCTACTCCATACATGTTGATTAATCCAATTAAATAATATTTTTGAAGGGAAAACCTGTAGGGTTTTAATTAAAAATTTAGCTTCACATTCCATTACCTTTACAGATCCAAAATAGGATTCTGCATGGGTCTGAAGACCTTTGAGACAGAGTAATAGATATCTAGGCAAATGTAGAGCTTATCAGTAGAATTAACATATTTTAAAGCCAAGGAATTGGTGTCTGTCACTGCCCATGCTTGTAAGGAACCCTCTTCACAGCTCAGATCTCCCAAGCCCTTTTCCTCAAGCCAGACAGTTGACTGATTAGACGATTTTCTTCCTTTAGCTAAGATATTATTCTTGTTCAAGATCTGACACACTTAATATTTTATCACACTGAAGACTACTGGAAGGATAGTGTGAACAGTACATCTGATTCCTACTGAAAAATCAAAAAAGCACCAGCGTAACCAGAAAAATGTGCTGCATACTCTTACTGAAGAAACACCAATCCCCAAATCTCACAATCTAAAAACCTGTCCCTAGAAAAACTACTAGCAACCTCATAAAGGACCTCTTTAAGCTCTTTGTTATTTATTTCCTAGAATAATGGCTGCAAAATTTCATTTGTATGCAAAAAGCTTAGGAAAATAATGTGCCAAACTCCTTTCAAATTTATCATTGTATTTAGAAGAAATACATCCTAATATCAGGCCTAAACAGAGTAGGAATTATTTACTCCCAGGAATATGTAAGGGGCTGAAGAACTGGTAGAATACAATTGCACTTAAATCTTAGAGGGAGCAACACTTTAGAGTACCCTCACACTTGACATGTTGGAGAGGAGATATATCTGACTTTCACTAATTAAATGAACGACAGAAGCATAAAGTGAGTTTCTGCTAAAGGAAAAGTTAAAACATCCAGGTGTTAGAGAGCAAAAAGCCTTCATCCACAAAATAGTCTTTACTCTTACTTGCTGCATTGTTACCCAAGCAGTGACAGAGGTGTATCCAAGCAAGAGCATTTGATCCCGGACATCACTCTTTGCATCCAAGGTTTTCATTCAGGTTTGATGTAGGGAGTAAACACATTGTACAGATAACATAAGGCACATAATTAAATGCCAATGGAAAATACACATCCAGAGAAGGACAATGAATCTGATGAGGGACCTGGAGCACAAGTCTTATGAGAAGTGGTTGACGGAGCTAGGGTTGTTCAGCCTGCAGAAAAGGAGGCTCGGGGGTGACCTTATCCCTCTCTACAACTCCCTGAAAGGAGGCTGTAGCCACGTGGTTTCAGTCTCTTCTCCCAGGAAACCAGCAACTGGACAAGAGGAGCCTTAGGCTGCTCTAGGGGAGGATTAAGTTGGACATTAGGAAGAATTTCTTCACAGAAAGTGTGATGCAAGGTTGGAATGGGCTGCCCAGGGGGGCTGTGGAGTGACTGCCCCCGGAGATGTTTAAGAAAAGACTGAATGTGGCACTCAGTGCAATGGTCTAGTTGATATGGTGGTGTTAGGTCATAGGTTGGATTTGATTATCTCACAGGCCTTTTCCTACCTAAATGATTCTGTGATTCTGATTCTGCAAATTTGTTAATCCGAATATGAGCTCCACTCTTTTTTATTTTGTTGGAAGAGGAGGAAAGGAACTGCTAAAATAAGGATTTTTCAGCTTACAGTTTCACATTAAATATGACTCATACAAACACTTCAAGCACCAATCTAAAATACGCTACACCACTTGGACTTTAACCCTACCACGGGATAGTTTTGGGATAGGTAACTAGCAGACTGGAGAATATTTAAAATTAGGACTAATTTTTGAGTACTGAATAACCCAACTGAAGAGAATACATTAGGATATACAACAAAATAGCTCTTAAAATAACTGAATAGAATACATCACCTACATTCTTAAGAGCTCATTAAATGCAGCAAATGACTATTCCTATCCCTCAAACTCTCCAACTTTTGTAGTTTACTAAACGAACTTGATCAGAGTCCCTACTTGAATTTACTTTTTCGACAGCCAACCACCATCACACTATGCTGCTGCAAAGATCTACAAAATAGTCAGAACAGATTTTAAGTGTAAAAAAGAATACAACCCAAGGTCTTAATTTTTTCTCGAGGCATAACATAGCTTTGTTCACATTCTGAATATCATCCTTTAATTGCAAGAACTTGCATTTTCTCAAAGTAAGAGCGTACTAGAGGTATGAAAAACAGATGAAGTGATTAACGCCATTGAATGAAAGCAAAATATTTCTTCACAATTATACAAAGTAGATTAAAACTAAAAACTAGATCCGAGTTTCCCCTTCCTTTACACGTTCACAATCGCAAATACTTACAGACATTATAATTCTATTATATGAAATATTTATTTAGCTATCTGAAATGCCCATTCAAGACAGAAAGAAAGTAAGCCGGCCTCTTTAATTAATATAAAACTAATACTCACATACCTACATAATTTCCTGACTGTCTTAACCCTCTATTTAATGCAAGAATATTCAACCTCATACTAATGCAAGAAAAAAAACCATTACGCTTTGTCATCACTCATATCACATAACAGAAAATTTTCTAAAAGCAGAAGTGCCACACTATGCAACAGCACTGTATATGTGGTAGTAGAAAAAAACTTTAAAAGAGATGTGCATCACAGTCACGGTCTAAGTGTAAATTTGAGGAAGCAGGAAAGCCCAAATGGCATTTAGCAAGTAAATAAAATTGTAAGAAAGACAGTGAAGTGAGACCTCTGCTTTTAATTTATGGACCTGCTTTATACTTTTGCCTTCCCAAACCTATTTGTCTGTTTTATCTACTCATTGCATTCAGTCTTAAAACTAGACTGCAAGCTGTCAAAGGTGGTAAGGACCTGGGTTTTTTATTCTTACTATTAGTCTGTAGGGTGTCTGGAACAACAGGGCATGACTTTAGGTTGGGCTGCCAAGGCACTGCAGCTCATACAATAAGCAACAATAGCTACCACAGCAGCTAGGAAAAAACATCATCCTTTTTTCTGCTCAAGTGCGAGCTGGTGTCGAAACACCTCTTGTTGTTTTTACTAGCGTGGAAATGGGCAGGAATATAGTCATAGCAGAAACTTGACTGCGTCTATATTTTATTTGGGAATGCAACTCTTCCAGATTGTAATAGCACTGTCATTACTTTCAATGAAGGGGATTCTAGTGCAAAATACTCTGTTTCTTTGCCTTCTCCAGCCGTAAGAACACAAACAGCATATGAGCATAAAGAAATGGGAAACAATGGTGCTGTCTTCCTGTCCTTCACCCTACAGACACCATGGAGAGCCAAATACAGTTGATACCCTGACAGCCAAGCTAGTCTGGTGAATGGCCAGAGCTATTCCTAACCTAAGGAATAACTAACCTTAGCCAACCTAAGCTAGTCATGGCCTGGTCGAAGAATAGGACTCACTGCTGAATGCACTGTTCCAATAATTGATAAATAGAGGGTTTCAATTGTTCCTACATTTGTGATGCCTAAAACAAACTCTTTTGTTACATTTCCATGTTTTTTCCTGCTTTGCCATAACTTATATCTCTTAATCTTAGTTGGGATTTTTTGCCAGCTTAAACCATACTGAAAAAGAAGTTGGAATTAAACACTAAGTATTTTTTAGACTTGTGTGGCAAACTCTACTGTAGCCAGGGGAACTTCATCATTTTGAGGTGGGAATATTCTTTGGAAGCAAAAAAAAAAAAAAGACCAATATTCAGTCAGGTCAGATAGTTAGACAGACTATCATGTCTTGGAAAATAAAATTACTGCAGTTTTGAAAACCATAAGTCTCTGATTTTGAGTTTCTGCATGGTTAACTTGCAACACTAGCAGCTATGCTAATTTCAATTTCCAGGAGATAATTTTGCAAATAGATATCCTTTTACTACAGTACTATCTCCCCTACAGTGATGCACCTGCAATGAATTGTCACATAGAAGGGGAGGCAAGTAAAGGAAGAGTTGAAAAACAAGCACAGAATGTGGCTACAAAATGGAAGCCTATATGCACTTTCTGTTTGTACTCCTGAAGGCACAATAGTAGAAGTGAAGCACAGACTGTCAGAATTGCAAAAAAAATCCCAATTCATTTCATATGTATCTATATTTCCATGTCAGACTTGGCCAAGAGAAAGAATGTATTTGTGGACACACAGGCAAACAATTATCACATACATCTTGTGCACTAAAATATACCCTCTTATTACAATAAACAGCACACTTATTGAGGTTTGTTCCTTTTCTTTCTAGAAGTATAAATCAATACTCAAAGTTGTCAGAATTTAAGCCATTGAATTCAACCTATGGACTCCAATTGAAACATTTCAAGATTGAAGCCAATGCAGACAACAAGGCTACAACTCACAGCACTTTTGCTCTGTTTGGTGAAAAATTGGTGAAAGGGCAGGGCAGCAATAAAACTTGAATGTTTGCTCTACCATTTCCCATAACATTACACTTGAGATTTAACGCTAAATACCTTAGTATTTCCAACTAGACAGATTAAATACAACAATAGAAGAAAGAACTATGTATTCAAACCAGGTGTTCTCAAACACTTCCCACTGGTTACTTGCTTCCCAGAAGGAGAACTTTCAAATAGCAGCTGTCCATCGTTGTACTGAAGATGACTTCTGTCATGCAGCTGCTCAGTTTGCTGAGTGGCCTTTGAAAACACTGTGTACAGCACTCTGGAAGAAGCCTTTTGGAATTGCTCAGAGATAACTTGGAGGAAACAGAGGAAACAACTTCAGCAGGGCCCAGATTTCACTGTGACAGACAAGGACATTCTGACCCACTTTAAGTTTCAGAATTTGTGCAAGTATTACCTTAATACAAACAAAGTACTTGGTCTAAAATAATGCAGCTCCCATAATCAGGAATATTTTTAGACCATATCTCTACTGGAGTTATTCTAATAATGAAAAAATCATATCAAAGTTTGTGCAGGAAAACAATTCAAAACTGAAAGTTCTGCAGGAGGCATGTTTTATTCAGACCTGAAGCTATAGCAAACAATTGAAAAATGTGTTTGATGAATAACCTCATTCCTCAGGCGTTCTGGTATCTCATACTGGTATTAAACAGCTTCAAGGGTCTGGATTAGCAGAACCAACTGCTCCATTTTTCCTAATGTCTCCAATGAATATGGTAACCCGAATAAACAGTAAACCAGATCTGGAGACAGACTTATATTTCAAATGAGGAATTGGCAAGCAACAGTGTAAAATATACACCTTGTATCACCTTGTAACAAGTTTACCACATGAAAGCTGGCAAAAAGTGTAGTCCTAACTGTTCCACATACTGCCCTTCATACTGAAGCTACTTAACATGTTGCCCCTGTAACTCCTAAACCGGTTTTTTGTTAGTACTGCAGAATGTTGCTAGTATTCAAAAAACAGATGTGTGAATATATTTCTAAAGTTTTTGTGAGCTTTTCTTGCACAAAGTGAATGTTTTCACAACAAAGCAGAGACAAAAATTTCACCAAAGGAGATACTTTTGAAAAGGCACTGGACAGGTGAAAATCTAGCTTCATGTAGAAGTATAAGCCTCAAAGAGAGTCTTACTAGCAAAACTAAGATGCGTAGCACACCTTCTACATACATATGCTATATACTCAATAAAGGACACCAGACATTTCATGAGGAAGATTTCATGAAGTCCCTTCCCTAAGCAATGTTCTGCTTCAGAACAAAAAGTAAGCATCTTACTCTTGATAAATATTTCTTTTAAAAAATTGGTCATTTACATTACTTGCATAATTGAAGTGTCTGTATTTGCTGGTGCAACAGCATTGATAAAGCAAAACTGTTTTAAAATACTGGTACACATGTGTACATACGCTTTTTTCATCTGTAATAATATATATACACAAACACAAAAGGATCTATGAAATACACACTCCACTTGTAAGCTTGAGCAAGGCAAGAAACCATCAGAATTTACTTCACTAAAGACTAGCTATCAGCAACACTTATTTTCTGACACCATATGTATGACTTTGTCTTGATTATTTAAGAGTGAAAATTTTCTCCAACACAGGCCCCATATCATGAGGGAGAGAAATAATAGTTTATTTAGAATATGAGTTGCAAATGCTATCTTTGGAAAAATTGAATTGCTGAACAGCAAAAAGAACATAATCTAAAAGAATTCAACTGTTTGAACTAGGAAAAACATATTACTACATGTATAACAAAAGTCACATTAGTATTACACTGGAAAATCCATCATTGCTGCTGCACCAGGCAATCCATTGCTGTTCAAATTTCAGTTTCTTTTTGGAAAACATTATCACCTAAACCACATACTGAATACAGATTTTTTGGTAATGTTGGAAATGTGAAAGAGGTGGAATACCAGCAAAAAGTATATGCAGGTCATTCTCAAAAGCAGCAAATGAACAATGAACACAGGAATGCTGGCTGCCATATCTCAATTATTTTTGAGGAAGTGTTCTACTTCCTTTATATGGTTTCCTTTCTTTCCTGTTTTTTTCAGTTAGAAATATTTACAAAGTGAAATGGAAGACCAGGAGTCTTTCATTCTGGAGAATAAGTCTTCTGAACATTTCTTTAAAAGATTTAAAACACTTCCTTTAAAAGACTTTAAAGACTTTAAAACACTTCTTTAAAATTATTTTAAGACTGCCGTGAAAGATCATATAGGTAATCTATGTTTTTTTCCAGTCTGTAGCTGTTGTAATGGTCTCGATAATTTATAGGTACTAAAAGAAAGCAGCACATCATGGAGTGCAAAGGAAAGGCTGGAGGGGGAGACACACACACAGAAGGGAGAAGTAGCAAGAGGGGAAACAGTTGCTGTATGAAGAAATACGCTGTCAAGAAGAAATCAAAGAAGGGCTTATAGGCAAGACATAAGAGCTACACAACTGAGATCATTTGATCACTTATTTTTCAGGATATTAAGGGGGCTCACGTTCTACCAATTACCTTTGGGTAAATAAAGCATTCCTAATGCACCTACAACTATATGTATCCTTTATCCCTCAGCTCAAAGAAATATCTGAACACAGTGGAAGAGCTACCAAGAAGTTTCACTTCTAAAGCAAGCGCTGTTAATAACTAACACACAAACGACTCAGATTTTGACAAATGTAAGGAAATCAGGTTCACAGTATTCTCACAATGTCATACATGTATATCAGGCAGTAAGAGCTGTGAGATGTTAGTATCGAATACAATTTTCTGTTTAGAAGGCCCTTGAGATATATAGAAATTCAATATGTAGTCATCACCATCAGAGATTGCATGCATACCTGTTCTGATTATCCACAGCTTAAAATCTCCCTGAGGATTCTGCTTCCTCTAGGCAGAATAGAAGAGGCATCATCTCTTCCATCATAAAATAAGGCTATGCAACAACTTTCCTGAATTGTTCTCAGGTTGTAGCCTAAAGATTATGATTTCCAGTTTCTAACTTACTGAAGTTTGAATCTATAGCTATAGCACAATTTACTGGTTCAAGCAAACTTTCCACTCAAAATGAGATTCATATGTTTTAAGAACGTATGAAAATACCAAATTACAAGAAAGGGGCTACTAAGTCCCTTTCATAAAGTGGTTTTCCTGAAACCAGCTCAATTCCATCACGACAATATTTACGTGATAAATTAATTTGATTTTCAAAATACAAATTTCAAAACAGATTGTTGTACTGTTCTCTGGTTCTGTACAACTTGTAGAAATCCATAGTCTTTTTTTCAATTGACCCTCCTTTTGGGAAGTGCCAAAAGGGCAATTTATTGACCATTTTCTTCTCTAGAGCTGAAGTTAACAGAAGGTCTCTGTGAGGAAGGCAGGTAGGGTTAACCTCCTTCATATCTCTGAAATAGGAAGATACGTGCGAGGGAGGACTAGGAGGCTGGGAATTTGGATGAGCTTCTTGGCATTGTAAGAGTAGCACACTTTACTAGAAAACAGCTGCATTTCCATTGTTTTCCTAGCAGTCCTCTAATGTCTGGCCCTACCTGAGAGAGATCAAGATGTCCATACTGTGGATGAAAAGAAGAAAATAACCAGGCAGCAATCCCAAAGAAAACAACTGGTAGGGATAATATTTGGATGAGAGAAAAAAATAGTGGGTAAAAGAAGTGAAGCATTTGAGAAAGGAGGAAGAAGCAGACCATTTGCTTTCAGAAGTGTAGGAGTTACAGTTACACACAGAGAAAACAAAATTCATATATAAACCTTAAATATCTCAAATGATCTTATTTTTTAAATCAGCTGTCTTTGTGTAACAAATGATAGGTAACATTATAAAGATGCTCCATCCTTATTCTATGCTGCAGAGAATCCTGAAAGGGTGAAGGAAGAAAGATTGGTGTTTGAAGAATATAAAGCTAAATATTTGAAGTGTTTATTAGATCAAGATGTCAACACATGCAAGAAATATGACATTTCCTGCAAGAAAATAATTAAAACAACATTAAAAAGGTGAAGGAAAATACAATGTATCCAAGATTTTTTGACCAGTTATTTGGACACTTTTTCAGGGCTTTGTGCTGGTTTTAAGTGGTAGTGTTACCTATACTGTTAGACAGCCAGAAGATTGAAATTTATGCTTTATCTTCTCCTTATTGGTAGACAGCAAAAGTTTGAAAATTTTAATACCAGCATTCATGCCAGCAGCCACTTCTAAACAGAGACACTGATGCTTCGTGTCTACAATACTCTTCTCATAAATCAAGTTACATTTTCCAAGGTGGAGTACTGAAATAATTACTAGATTATTCTATGCAATTTTACAAGATATTGAAAGAAGTGAGGTCTATATAAAAAATGGATGTTAAAATATAACTTCAAGGACAATGTAAAAATCACTGTCAAGCCTTTTTTTTTGTAGTTACAGTGAACTCAATTTATCAGATTAAAAGATACGATAAGAATAAAAGAAACCACTTGATCACCTACAAAAAGACATCAAATTCCACTCTGCTGCTCATGTGCAGAAATCAATAGCATCCTTTACCATAGCATATTTTCTGCATAGACCCAAACCTTGTGTCAAATGCACCAGAAGAAGCAACCTGGGCAGAAGAATTTCAATTGTTAATTTACTCTTGCCTGTCTTAGATTACAGTTATTTGCTTACTTTTTGCTTCCTTTGTTTCATTTCTCTCTTCTGCCCAAATAAAAGGTAGAATTATACTTTAACAGACAATATTCTTCATGCATTAAAAAAAAAAAATAGAAAAAATTAGGATCTTTAAGGAAACCACTTCTCCATCTTAATTTTTATAAACTACATTAAAGGAGCCCTGCTGGTGCCTTTGTAAGGACTTCACTGCCAACCTCCAATATTAATTCTTCTCTGCTTGCTTTCTGAATTGTCAATTTCTCCCTAAAGTCATTCAAATTTAAAAATGTGGACAAAAAGGCTGTACTAGTATTGTAGCATCAGTCTCATCAATTTTGAATGGATAGTCAAAATGACCTCTTTGTATCATTTTGTACATTAAGCTCAAATATAAATCATCTTAGCTGTCTTAAAATGCCTCTCTACTAGGATCAGCAGATAACTTTGTGTTTCCCAGGATATGACTCCCCATTACACAGACATGACTAGCATTTGGCTTCATTAAAATACCCTCTATTTAGAATGGATTCAACTTTTCAAGTGATCTAACTCAGTCCTTAGGACTGGTCTTACCTATCACCTTTCAGCAGTTTTCTTTTTTTTTTCCATCAGCAAGGTTATGTTTACTTCAGAGTCACTCATGAAGATAATTAAAAGGCAGAGTTGAAACCCAGCTGAGATTCACAAAAGCTCTTCATGTTGATGTTCCACTATTAATGACTACTGTTTTGTCAGCTACAATTTAGTAGATTAGCTTTTAGATGAGCTTTATGAGTACTGTACATTGTTGATCTCACCAATCCTAACAGGAGTAATGTCACATTTGGCCCAATATGGTTCAAAATGGATAACACCAGCTGCTTCAGAGAAAGGGTTAAGCAATGTTAAAAAGTAGTTATGCATCAAAACTTCTTCCACACCTACACTTTCACAGGCTAACTTATCCAAGAAGTACAAAGGCATATAAGCTTTAATAGCACTTCTGTTACTATAGCTATTCATATTATACATCCATTGACAATCTTTGGCTTTTTACAACATATTCCAATGCTCTTAGTCTCTGTAACACTATATGAAAAGAAATTTCAAATTTTATGTATTACTGTGAGAAAAATATAAAGAATCAATTTTGAATTTTCTACAGTTTAGTTTCCTATATCTCAGGGGTTCCAGATGTAGTTTACTGGCAGAAGGGACTTGATCCAAAGTTGGTATCTCCCAGAAATTTCTAAGACAATAAATGCTACAAAATGAAATAATTTGGCTCTTCAGCAAAACATCTGAGTATCTTAATTCAACAATATTGGTCCCTGAATGAGCCAACAAGACTGCTCACTAGCCTATTACCTGCTTTTGCATATGTTCAGATTATTTTGTCATTTATCCATGGTTAGCTACTTACCTCTCAGACTTGCTCTTAGCTCTCCTGAATACTTCTGTATATATATTGCCTGCTGCAGATTATGATAATTTTATTGGCCCCCACAGAGTTGGTTTCTCCATTTTCTCTAGGCTATTTGGCTTCAATAATCTTGTCAAGCAGTCATTGCAAGCTCAGTCTAACCATTTTTATGCATGCTCTGTATACATCTAGAAAACAATAACTATCTATTGTGTGTTCCAACTGTGTAGAAATTAATAACACGATTGTGTTATAATACATGTATGTACTATATCTGCACACACAGTCATCCCTGACTTAAAAACAAAATTTTTACTGTTTTCACAAAAAGATGAGTTTTAATCTAAGGTTTTTTCAATAGAATAAAACTAAAAATTCTGAGAAAACCATCCACAAAGGAAACAGATATTACAGTGCGCTTTGCATCTTTAAAATTACCAATTTTAAAACTGTTGCAATTAATTTAATTAATGGACTTCTACTTACCTCTAACATTTGCATTTAGAAATGTTCAAATAATTCTGAGTTTATTTTACATTAATTTTGTTGCTGAACTTAAGCAGCAGCCAAGCACCAGCTGCTAGCCCATACTTCCCCTTCTCCAGCAGGATGGGGAAGAGAATAGGAAGAGAAAAATTTTGGGTCAGGATACAGGCAGTTTAAGCAGTAAAGGAAAAAGAAAGAAAAATAAACCGAAAACAAAAAAACCAAACCAACTAAAAACCAAAATATTCAACCCAGAAAATGCAAAGGCAACCACTCACCACCTCCCACAAGTAGACATGCTCAGCCACTGGGAGCAGAAGCTAGCTCCTCAAAAAAGCTTTTATTGCCAAGCATGGCACTCTGTGACACTGAATAGCTCTCTAATCAATTTAGCTCATCTGTCCAGGTCATATCTCCTCACATCCTTTTTCTCATCCCCAGCTTATTCACAGCATGGAAATGGGAAAAGACAGAGCCTTGGCACTGCAAATACTATTCAGTGACAGGTGAAACACTGGTGTGTCCAAAACACAGCACCATATAGGATGCTATGAAGAAATTTAACTCAATTCCAATCAGACACAGTACACTAAGACAATGTTCAACATTACTTCAGTGAGATACTGTCATATTTTGCTGGAATAATGTCTCTTGTGTGGTTTTGGCAGTGGTTGTCAGCCTAAATTTCTGCAGTTTCATTTAAGAAACATACACACCTCTTTGCTGCTCCTCCTAGTCTGGGAGACATTAGATATCATTTTGGTTTCTGTACAATCATGACATCTCAAGGGCTCAGCAGTAAAGGATAGCCAACACCCCTGCTTGAGCTCAGATCTGTGCTTTGTGAAAGTATCTCTCTAGCCCAAATTCTTTTACAAATCAAATACCAGCATCCTATGATCTCCTCAATAATCCCAGCTGCTTGCTCTAGGGGGTTTAGAAAATTCATTTGACTGCTTTGACAACAGAAAGTTTGACTGCCTTTGAATCTGCTTTCAAAGACAAAGTCATACAAGTCAAGCTATTGCCCATGGAGTATTCTGGTTAACTTTGACAATGATGGATACCTTTCATGACCATTCCCAGATCCCTTATGCCTACACTTCACAACTGTCCTTAATGATGAATGACAGTCACATGCAATGAATGACAATTTTCCAGTACTCTCATCCCCAAAGAAATGGCATTATCATCACATTTTTGCTATAACTTATCAGGCTGAAAAAATATAGAGTCTCTGATTACTCAATTCTTTATTAATGTAATAACTTGAACAAATACTACTTTATACATTTTGAGATGCAGACAGGAAAGTATATCAAGTTCTTAAGTAGGATATACTGTCTTCATTACTTTAGGAACTGTAAATCTTACTCTTTAATGAAAATGCAGTGTGGAGAAGACAGATTGTTATGATTTGAATCTAGTTTAGATGTCCTATCTGAGTCTTCAACAAATAAATTGACTGTTATAAAATAAGGGATATTCAAAACTGTGTCTTGAATAAAAGTCTCATCCTCACCACTGACAGAAGTGGCAATTCTATTTGCTTAGTGAGGTTGTTTTCGTTTTGTACACTTACATCTTCACTGATTCAAGAGGGGCTGGAATAGCCCAGCAAACAGATCCTCTGGGAAAAGTTATCTATTCAAGCTTGCATTTTGTGAGAAAAGGTCTCACCTTAGGCCACTATTATTGGCAATGGTTACTTATTACTGGAAGATACAACTGAATTTATCTGAACAAATAAAGAAAGCTTGGCTGAAAATTGTTATTTCTGCTACAGTAACATTAAAGGTCTGCAGATGAGGACTTCCCTGTGCCTGTACTTTACAGAAACAAAATGAAAAGTACTGCACATAGGACAAAATGCTTGACGTCTAACCAAAGAAAACTATAATCTAAATGTCAATCTTCAAATAGAAAGAAACATAAGGACAGAAGCATGAAAATCCCAGAGCCAATGTGAAAACATTCGTCAGCTTGATGGGCACTGACATTAGAGAACTTCAGTCTTTTGCAATGGCATCAACTCATGATTATTAGTGATGATTAGTGATTCTTCTTTTAAAAGTAATTTTTAAAAGAGAAAAATCTTCCCAAGTTTTGAGAAGTGTTCACAAGAACCTCCTCCCAGGCTTGCAGGGCAGAAAAAGAGAACGTATGAAGGATTTTTCTTTAAAACAAGATGTAAAGGAACCTGAAATAACATGCCACTTAAGACAACAAATGATCTCCCACTACAAGGCAAACCAGCTTTTTTTTTTCTTTTGAATTGTACATGGATGAACATGAATGTAATTTTCTAATAGCTTAAAGATTTTATCTTTGGTATATGTCTGCAATAATTACCCATTTTCAGTATGAGACAAAGAGGATAATTAGTTTCCAGGGACTGGTACGAAGCAGTAAGCCAATGCCCCTGCAGTAAGAGAATGCTCATGTGCACACGTACACCAAAGGGTGGGAAGATGACTGAAGTGATAGAGGTAAATCACAGCAGGCATATAAAACGCTATTACCCAAGGCAGATACACAAAAAAAGAAATTACCAGATGGTAGCAAGCAGTATTCTCCATTTGTTTGTTCATTCCTCAACTTTAGGAAATTCGTGCATGCTTATATTTGCACTTTTGATCTTTATAAATCTAATGGCTTCAGAAGGCACATCATTTTTACTTACAGGCTGATTCAGCACCATTTGTATGGTCCAGGTGTGCTGCCCGTGGAACATAGGGCTTCTTCTCTGAGTCCTGCAGCAGCTTCAGAAAAACCTTCCATGAAAGTAGAAAAAAGTAATTCATAAATTTCTTACCTTGCTGGAATATGACTATAAAATTAGTCAAGCTCTCCAGTGAAAATCTTGGGGATAAGGGAAATGAAAGAAATGTCAATGGATGCAAAACACCTGCCAGAAGGGACTTAAAATTATAAAAACCCAGCAGAATTCACCAACTACATAATAATGAGGTTTAAATGGTCTATTTAAATGGTCTATGCACTTTGCCAAACAGATTTCTGTTCAGCCTACTATTTCTTGCTTAAACCTGTTTCACAGTTCCGTCCACCTTAAGCCCTTTGAATTTCAGAGACATGTATTCTGTTTATCTGTACCTCAGCCTTGCAAAACCTTGGAATGGCTTTCATGGTGAGCTTTTTTCACACACTCCCTACTTCTTGTAAACTCAAACTAAAAATACAATTAACATGTTCTTATCTTCACCTGAACTGCAATTTAAAGAGTGATCTAAGAACCTGAGATAAAAAGAAAGATAAGAAAAATTAACAGAAAATACAGGTACCATGAGCATGTCAGAAAGAGAGCAACTAAATTTTGCTTTGTCTTGATGAAAGTTTTCTTTTGCTCTTTCCTCTTTGTTTGGGTTGAGCTGCAAGACAGATTATACCCACAGTGCAACTTTCAGAAATCATTAAGAAACTGTTTATTTCTTCCCACAAAAGAACCTGATATCAGCTATAACAAAAAATTCCTTGCTTCCAAGGAGCTCACATAATAGACAATAAAAACCAGTCAATGTGAAGTACTTTATAGCTCTTGAAAGATATTTCTTGACTTTCTAAGGTCTGACTGTTACAAAAACCGTATTTTGCTTAGTCAATATAATTGCCATTTAACAGTGGTTATTGATTGCATTTGTTACCTGCCAGTTTTCAGGGAACAATTTTGGCCATTAACAACTGCAAGGCCAGGAATTTCTGGCCTGATATTTCTGTATTAGACCCTGGAGGCAGATCCTGACAGCCTAAAACCACTTTCTAATTTGTTTTCTTGGACCTGCTCGCTGATGGCTTTGAACAACAATTTTGTCAAGCAAACCAAACTAAACTGTAACAACTGAATCATAGAATCACTGAATTTCCTGGGTTTGAAGGGACCTTTAAGATCATCTAGTTTCAAGCCATCTGCCATGGACACCTTTCACTGGATCAGATTCCTCAGAACTCCATGCAGCCTGGTCTTGAACACCTCCAAGGATAGGACATCCACAGCTTCTCTGGACAATCTGATCCAGTGCCACACCACCCTCACTAAATAGAATGTCTTCCTAATTTTCCCTCTTGTCCTGTCACTGCATGCTCTTGTAAATTGTCCCTCTCTGTCTCATAGGCTCCCTTCAGGTACTAGAAGGCCACAATTACGTCACCTCAAAGCCTACTCCTCTTCCAGCTGAACAATCCTAACTCTCCCAGCCTTTCCTCATCTCTCTACTCACCTTGGTGGCCTCCTCTGAACTCGCACCAACAGATCCCTGTCCCTCATGTGCTGGGGCCCCCAGAGCTGGATGCAGCACTGCAGGTGGGGTCTCACCAGAGCAGAGCAGAGCAGAGGGGAGAATCCCCTCCCTCCCCTGTTGCCCACACTGCTCTGGATGCAGCCCAGGACACGTTTGGCTCTCTGGGCTGTGAGTGCCCACGGCTGGGTCATGTCCAGCCTTTCATCCACCAGCACCCCCAAGTCTTTCTGGGCAGGGCTGCTCTGGATCTGTTCATCCCCCAGCCTGGGTTGGTATTTGGGGTTACCCTGACCCAGGTGCAGCACCTTGAACTTGATCTTATTAAACCTCATGAGATTCCCATGGGGCCAATTCTTGATCTTGTCTAGCTCCCTCCAGATGGCATCCTGTCCTTCAAGTGTGTCAACCACTTGGTGAAACTTCAAAGTAGCTACACCTCAGTGGCTAGGACAATGCCTACGCTACAAAACATTGCCTGCATATGTTTTCTTCATTGTCAAAATAGCTGCAGACACATTTTCTTATTTAATCTCTTTAAGACACTGCAGAGAGGATGTAGCTATACCTTAAAAAAAGAAACAAATCCACCAAATGCCTAATACATTCTATGTCTGTTGTAAGCTTCATTGAAACATACTCTGATACAGCTAAACAGGCAGAAGGCCACCTGCATTGCCCAGTCCTCCCTGTGGTATGCAGTCTTCAAACATCCTCTGAACAATGGGAGTCATTAGGGGAGTCATTGTACAGAAGATATGATAATTTACTTGATGTGGCACCCGATATTGTGGACAGAAGTAGTATTAGCCTTACAATGTTATTAACAGAATATCCTCCTAAACACACAGAGGGGGAAAAATCAGGATTAGGCACCATGACAAAGAGATAGTATATTCTTACTAAATCTAAATGAAGGCATATTCTGGACCACAGCAGAGCATCCTCTCCCCACATTTCCTGCTTGCTCAGTTAGTCAGAGCACAGTGTTCATGGCAGCAAGGTTGTGGGTTCAATCCCCACATGGGCCAAACACTTTAGACCTGGATTTGATGATCCTTTTGAGTCTCTTCCAAATCAGAACATTCTGTGAAATTCTGTAATTCTGTGAAGTTCTGTTTAATTTTTGTTTTGGCTAGCAAGTCTATATGTGAATAAGGACATGTCCTTGTCAAGGACAAAAAGTGCTTTTTGTCCTTGAGGAAACAAGTCTGGCCAAATGAGAATATTACAGTGAAATAAATTAATGTGATTGTGCCATCACCACGAGCTGTTGGAGCACCCTGCACTTCACTAGAATATGAACATCATTTCAAGGACATATATCCCTGGAAAGTTTTGATGCAAACTCTCAGGTCACTTCAAGGAAGAGAATTTAAAAACAGTACTCAATTAACAAATTTTGACACATCTTATTTTGAAAAGATGCTACAATCGTTTTGTTCTCTCCTCGAAGAAAAGCAAGAAAGCAATAAGCTTTGAAATCTCCAGTTGGCAGAAAGTGAAGCAGCATCCTCCAGAGAACTTAATTAATATGCTTAATTTAATATGCTTAATTAACTAGCCTATTCTCCTTTTGGTTCCACCAACACTTTCGATTACAACTATTATAAAATTCAAGCCTAAAATTTGAGCAAATATAATATTAGTGAGATGTAAAGGTGTCAGAAACTGATTTCTTAGAACTTCAAGATTACTTTCAAATATGAATGGAAGTCCATTTTCCCTCAGTTAACATGATTTTTAGAGTGTGTGAGTGTCCCTCAGAATGAAAAAGAATAAGGGTGAGTGTTTAGAAAGGATGAAAAAAAAAATTAAAACACATTTTTTCCTTTAAGGCCAGGGTTCTTTGTTTCCAGATTGAATGGCTTGAATAGATTAAATAGTGCTATTATGTGCTGTCTTTTTAGTTCTCAATGCAAAGAGGCTTTTGATAAGAAAATAGAGAATTGAGATTGTAATGACAGCTAATGATGAGATGCAGAGATGACAGAAATCAGCCCAAATTAATGCATTAAATCTTCAAGCTGCAGAATGGTACATTAATATCTAATACCACATTTAAAGATGTTTTTAAACTTCCCCTTCACAAAAACAACTAAAAGCAAGCTCTCAACTGAGTCATAGATTCAGCTTACTGAGGAATCTTCCTCATATCCATGACAACTTCACATTTACTTCATACATGTCAGTTCTGGAAAGTTCTTTGTTATCCCATGGAGATGTAACCCAAAAGTATTCTTAATACGTACATTACCTCCAAATCTATAAGGTTTGGCAGTGAAAAATATTATTCCTTATACCATGTTAATCATCTTACATAAGAAAATAGAAACTTTCCAACAAATTTTTGACTTGCCTCAGAATTGCATCACAGGAATGTAATTTACTTCATAACATTAAACAAAATGTTTCTTAAACTTGCAAACTATGCATGATAATCATTAGACAGATAGATGACATTGGTCTCCTATCATCCCTTGAAGTGAAAAAAAAAATATTTTAAAGGATCTATAGTACAGTACTTGGATAGGGGTGGTTTAGGGAATCTTGTTATTTAGAAATTATAGATTAGGTAAAAAGAGTCCAAGGGAAATAAACCCTTGCTGACATGGCCATTTACACAAAGCTAAATTCAGAATTATGAAGGTGCATAACAGAGTCTCTTCCTCTGATCCATTTAGTATATACAGATGCTTACATGCATATATATGTGTGTATATATTTTCATGTAGACATATATCAAAGACACTCTCTCCTGGTATATACAGAAAATATTCTTTAGATATTTCATCACAAAGTTTGACCAAGTCCT
Organism: Cichladusa arquata; assembly: GCA_026413545.1. NCBI lineage: Eukaryota > Metazoa > Chordata > Aves > Passeriformes > Muscicapidae > Cichladusa > Cichladusa arquata. The sequence goes on along the minus strand of JAOTQP010001286.1, from coordinate 80,783,319 downwards.
AAGCTTCAGAACTAGTAAGTTGGAAAGTAATCTTAGTAATTATTTTTCTGTCCAAAGAGCCACCTGAGCTGAACCATCAGACTTGAAGGTCCTAAGCTTGTTCCACTGCTATGGGTTTAGGACAACACTGCTTCTCATAAAGTCAATGATGCATTACATTTCCCTTCAGTTAATGCAGAAACAAGCAATTAAGGGTTACACAGTTCATCAGTCTTCACACTAGATTCTTGAAATAAAAATATATGTCATAGCAGAGTAGGTGCTGAAATTAACAGCAGAGCAAAACTATAAAATATAGGTTTTACCTGATTTGGGAGGTGTTGTTTGTTTGTTTGCTTTTATTTTCCTTTTTTTTTTTTTTCCTTGAAAACATTCTTCTCACAAGAGATTTTGTGCAATATAAAAGATACAATCAAGATTCTCTAACCAAGAAAATGTCATTGCATAGAAAAAACTACAAGTACCTCTTCCAAAGTTGTGTCAGAAATGCCATAGCCAGTCACATGTAGATGCTGAAGACTTTGATCTAAAGCTTGAAAAAGACTTTTAAAAGAGGTTTTATCTGCCCTTTCTGGGATCACATACGTCAGCTCAGTTCCACTGTTTTCTTTCAAGAAGGCTTCTGGAATGTGGGTCTGTACCAGAGATGTGATCTGAACAATGTGCTTAGGGTCCTGGATTTCAAACACAGAGGGCTAAGAAGAAAGAAAGATAATAATGCAGAAAAAAATGAAATATTACCAGAATAATTGGTCTTAATATTAGAATTCATGCAGGAAATGTTCCACTGATGAAGCTACATCACAGCTGGGATCCAGACACTACCTCCCAGGGAATAAAGGAGAGGGAGACAAGCCCCTTCGCATCTTTTCAGCTAAATATTGATATTCTCCATTTTCAAAGATGACATCATGTTCATCTAAATAGCAGTAATAATAATAATAATACCACCCAAAACAACCAAGGAAGCCGATAAAAACACATTTTGCTGCTTCTCTAATAATCTACGTCGCGTATTACTTCGTGTCAGGGACGTATATCTCCTCTAAAACACACTTGGCATGCACTCTGCAGTTCAGTACAGCACATCTTTAACATACCTTTTTGATGAGTGTCAGGCTGTGTCCCTGGCCATACGTCTCCCTGAGGTAGGAGGGAGAGCCACAGCACCTCAGCTGGCCGCGCTGCAGGATGGCGATGCGATCGCTGAGCACCTCGGCCTCATCCAGGTGGTGAGTGGTGAAGATCAGCGTGCAGCCTGCGTGACAAAGATTGGCACATGTCTACAGGACTGGCTCCTAGAGAAACCCCCCACCACGGTCCTTTAGCCTTAAGGAAACATGTCTTCCAAACTCTTCAAAATCTTAACTACAGGACACAAACAAAATCCGCTGTCAGAATTGCAAGCTGACTTAGATTCAGTTCTAAACTTGCTTTGCTCTGTTTTATACATAGCCAACACTATTAAGGCTTTAGAACCTCCAGCTGTTTTAAAAGCTTAATAGATTCCTTAAAACGACGTAACAGCAACATCCCTTTCAATGAATCAGTCAGTGTGAGCTATTACACCTAACTGAGTGCTCACTAGCTGAAGAGTTTGCTTCCCACAATCAATTTTAGAATTAGTGTAGCAGACTGACTAATATATATTTTCATTAAAAGTATACAAGCATCTATATACAGGTATATGCAAAATAGGAAATGTAAACCAGAAAGTAAGTTTGAGAAGCTGAAGAGAAGGGAGAAACTTCAGGACAGGACCTAGAATTAAGCTCAATCTTTTTTAGACTGGGTGTCTTTCTGTACAATACCAGATAATTCTTGTAATGCCATTTGACTTGTCTCAAATTTACCAAGTTCCACTTAATGTTTCCTCAGAAATTAATGCATTTGCTTTCTGATAATATTTTGGCTATACTTTGACTATCCAGTTTAAATGTATTGAAAAAATATCCAGAAAGGAAAATAAGATCCAAATTATGCGCATAAACTTTGTACCAGCTTTGTACTTCAGCAGAACATCCCAGATACTGCGGCGAGAACATGGATCTACTCCGCTGGTGGGCTCATCCAGAACAACTGTCTTTGAGTTTCCAATGAAGGAGATGGCAATTGACAGCCTCCTTTTCATTCCCCCTGAAAGGGCTCCAACAGGTTTGTACTGATGTTGGGATAAATCCACATCTTCCAGAGCTCTGAAACAGGAGTACAGAAACAGAACCAATTTTAAAAATGTTTTTCTAGTCACATTCTGTCCACTCAGAGAACAACTACTGAAAAGCCACCGTAAATGGAAAGCGATAAAATCAGAACCTCTGACTGATTATATACTTTGGTCTCAAAAACAAATAGGAAAAAAAATCTCTACCTACAAAGCATAAATGCTTATCATCATCAGATGCACAGATTCTAAATAGTATTGTAAAGAAAGTTTTAAATTAAAGTGAGTAAAATAAATGCTATTTTGTCCCACAACTTCAGCAAACTCCAGATTATAGCCCCTTTTAACAATGATAAAGATTGTTAGTTTCATAACTGAAATAATGCTTCAGGTTTTGCAAACTACTTAAAGAACACTAGATATGCCTGAGATTTTTGGAAATGCATAGTCATTTGAAGTAAAAACGGTAACATCACTCTTTTTTTTTTCTTTCAGAAAACATGTGTTTGTGAAATAAACTGATTAGTGATCCCTGGGTAGAATAATACTATCTAATCAAATCTAATCTAATTCTTGTGTTAAAAGGACTGGGACATATTTTACAGATTCTTCAATTCAGCTCTTGCACTCTCATGCTATCTTGCCTCTGAGCATGGTATGGAAATGTAATTAATAAAGGCAATATTATAAGGCCTTTAACTTATTTTTCATTACACTGAGAATCTGGTCACTAACCTAAGAGCTTTCAGCTTCTCTCAGCTTGGCAAGCAAGACATAGAAGGCTCAACAGTCCTAAGAAAAACTCCTGAATCATTTTGGTCAATATACAGTCTGTAAGCCACGCCATTTACCCTGAGAAAATTTCTCATTTGTAAGAAAGCACATTTCAATAGCTGTTCTATAGATACATAGCGATTAAAATTATTCTTAATCTCTTTAGAAGCCCACTGTTTTTGGTTAATAAGAAGCTTTTGTTTCATTCTTTTCTTGCTTTCCTAATTTCTCTGAAGCCTTTTAAAGCATTTTTTGCCTTTAAAAATATTTTTTCTTAGTAGCAAGGCCTGCAGAGTTCTGAGTGTTCTTATGTGCCATTGGGATGAGAGACTGCTGCTGGAATTACAATTTAGCAGTCAAAGTACCATAAGATAGAGAATATTATTTAACATCAATTTTAAACCATTTAATAAGTTGGTTTTATCTCTGTAGCTCTGGAGAATTCCTTCTGTTTTTTTCTGGGGAGAACATAGTGTCCCATACCTGAGTTTGTTTGGATCAAAATTTAAGTAACAGGCTTTTATGATAGCTACCAAAAAGGAAAGCCACTTTGCCACAAATGGCTCTGCATATGGCTGATTGTACACTTAAGGAGAAGTCTCATCAACTTGACATTTGTTTCCACTGAAGCTTGGAACTGCCCAGCTCTTCACAGAGCCTAGCATGAATCAGAAGGTAAACAGAAACTATTTACACTGCCACACTGTTTGAAAAGCATGGCTTTTATTCCTGAAGTAGAAAATGAAGTTTGCTGTAAATGAACCAGATCTCAGTCTGTACAATTTACTAGTTAGTTTAATACACACTAGGCAAAAATAAGATCTAGTCCTATATCAAAGAAGTATCAGCACAAAAACACTAGTAAATGTTTTTCACCTGACAAGAGGCAAATCCTCTGTGTTCATGTTAGAGCTCTGACTTGTTTTTGCAATTGGATTTTTCAGTTTTAAACCTCTTCACTTATTGAAAACATTTCAAGGTTGGATTTGGCAAAGGAAAATGAGGCGGTCTATTTAAAAAGATTATAACAAGCACTGCATTTACCTGGATTTTCTGTTTTTCTAACCTTCCTTCTGCTGCAGGTGAGGGAATACATGATAATAAATATATTAAGTCATTGTTGATTTATCTAAAAACTCAGAACAAGCACAGCAGTTTTCTTTCTATCTGCTTCTCCAGCAAGGATAGAGGTAAGGCAGACAGCATGAGGCAGAATCCCTGCAATTTCCACAGCGCTAACCACCTCCACTCCAGTCAAAACATCATTTGATGGTTCTGTACACCAGGTTTTAAACATTGACAGTTCCCATTACAAATATATTCAAGTAAGAGTTAGAAACTAGGAAATCTATTTTCAAGTCACGATTTCAGAACATGAAATGTGATAAAAACTTACAATATCTTGCAGTTTCCATTGTTTTTTCTCGCAAGTGTTTCATTTTCTCTTTTTCATTTGAGTGGCTTGCAACAGTCATTACCAATTTACTTGATTTCAAGAAAGGGAAGGAAAACTCACCCACTGACTTGCTCATTCAGCTGTTCCCTCGTCCAGCCGGGCGCCTTCACTGACCCGTAGAGCAGGAGGTGCTCTCGCACCGTCAGCGTGTTGAACAGGACATCGTACTGGGGACAAACACCCAGCTCTGTCCTGATGGCAGCCAGCTCAGTCCTTATGTCCTTCCCATCAACAATAATGGTACCAGAGCTCGGTGGATACAGACCAGTCAGAAGGGATCTGAGGTAAGAAAAGAAAAAAAAAATTCAGTAAGATAATGAGTAATTAGCTCATCACTTGGATATCCTGAGGAGTGTTCTAACATCCTTAGAGCAACATCAATTCACTTGAGTACAGTTATAGAAACATCACTAATGTTTTGGGTTTGGGTTTAGATATTTTTTACTTTTGGGGTTTTTTTTCTTGTTTGTTTTTGGGGGGGTTTTTTTGACTTTTTTTTTTTTTTTTTTTTTTTTTTTTGAACATGACTGCAAGAGTTCTTCCTTTCCCTTCTTCCAGAACAAAATCCATTTTTTTCCCCACCAAATCTAACAGGTGATTTTTTCCTTTTTGACATGGGTATTCTGTGAGGAGCATCTCCCAGTTAGGGTCCATCCTGCATCACTGGCTTGATGAAAGCTGATTATAGCTAACAGAAATGTAGAAACACAAACTTCTTAGTTGAGACATTTGTAAAGGTCGTTTTTCATTTCATTACTTTCATTTCTGATCAACTGCCAAGAAAAAAGTCCCCTGCAACCTCTGGGGACAAAAACACCATAAAACTCCACATTCTCCATGTGATGGGTACATATAGGTTGCCAGAAAAGAACACTCCTTCAAGATGTGTTCAACTCCACAACCAGACACGCCAGGTCCTACTTAAGCTGTTCCTGAGATATCACAACATGGTTTAAGTGGCCCAGAGGACTCAGTTCTCTACTCACTGCATTCCTTTTGTCATAGATATCCAGCCTTCACTTTCCATGTGCTTTGGGGAGTTTATCATATATTTATTTTGGGGGGGGGGAGGGGAGGGGGAGCAGGAAAGGCACAGCACAAAATCCACGGAATTTTAAATTGAAAGAGCACAGCAGAGATCAGAGGGGGCAGTATCAGCATTGAAAGTCAGACTTACATAACTGTTGTCTTTCCAGCTCCGTTAGGTCCCAAGAGTGCTGTTATCTGACCTTTATGGAAAGTGAGGTTGAGGTCTTTAACAGCAGCTTTCTGACCATCCACGTGATCTTTGGTGAGGGATAGCAGCACGACACCAATGGTGGCTCCTTCAGTGCAAGGAACCTTCCAACTCTGAGGTGCTGGCTCTGAATGGGGAAGAGTAGCAGAACAAGCAGGTTGCTGAATCTAAGGGAGTGCGTGTGTATTAAAGAAATACCAAAATAACTTAATTTCTACTACCATTTGCCAAAGCCTAGAACTACACTAAAAAGAAATGTTAGTTTATTTTGCTAAGAATTTGACCAATTCCAGCTTTAAAAAGCAACCTATAACAGTTATGCCTGTTACTTGCATGTCTACATATATCTTGATAAAGACATAAAATAGTTGCTATATTTTATTTCAAGTAAAAAATACTTATAATGACATTACTTGGATCATTTTTTATGCCCATAAGCATTAGAAAAGTCTAACTGTGTAATCTACTTCATATATTTCATCCAGTTTCAGGCACACAACATTAACATAACATTCACAGGCATAGGCAGTTATCTTCTCAATTCCCCTCAGTCAACTAAGCAAAGCAGATCTCTGAAATGATTCAGAGCAGCAGCCTAGTCTAAGCATAATTCAAGGTGCTCAAGGCAAGCAGATACCCAACAGTCTTCTGTATTTTTAATATCCTCAGGAAACTGAGATGCCATATGACACCAATGAAATTGCCTTCCTTTCCATGTTAGGTTTGCACAACTTTCTTAACATGAGCACAATCAGCAGCCCCATTACATTATTCATGTTTAATATTTTATTGACTCATTACTACTTAGAGAGCTGGCAGTGAGTTAGTCTAGTTTCTTTTTAAGTAAAAGCAAGCCATATTGGAATGTCAGTCCAAAGAAACAAACTTTTATGCCTGAAAATTATGAGAAGAGAGAATTATTTTTATGAATATATATGTACATAAGATATTTATGGTTTATAGTTCTATTCTCTGCAATACTTTTACATAAATAAAACACAAACAGTACAATAACAGAGAACTATTCTATACATAAAATGCTTGAATCATATAAATCAAATTATAAATTAAAAAAAAATTATTATTTCAAAGATTGGTTTATTTGCACTGTGAATGAAGAAGTTGTTTTGCTGCTTTCACACTCAATTTTAAGCTTCTGGCAAAATTTCTTTCTAAACTTGGGTCACTATCAAGGTACTACCAGCAGTTGTGACACTACGTACCTCTCTTCCACTTTCTGCCATTTCCTAAATTTGCATCCTTTAAACGAACGAAAAAGCATTAAAGTGCAGAATGGACCTCAGACAACATAGTTCAGGAAAGACTCAGAGGGAGAGCTCCAAGTTACTTGCAAGCACTAAACTAAAATAAATTACCCTGGGATTTCTCCAAATGTGAGCTCCAAGTGGGTGCACAGAACCCTGGTCACTGCCATCCCTGCTGTAGTTGCAGTTCCAGCTCGGAGGACCTACATTCCCAGCTCCTCCTTCACACACCTCTGATTTCCTGAATGTCTCCATGCCCCTGGGACCAGCCCTTACCTGGGCTGTACGGAACAAGTGAAAAAATCGCCTGGAAGCAAGTCACTTTGCTGTTCTAAGAAAATGCTTCATGGCTGCATTAATCCCATTGTCAGGACAATGGCACACAACTCTTTTAAAGGACAGCGAGCTCCTTTGCTGCATTGACAGCTTTACTATTCACACACAGGCAACTTGCTACCAACCACATGACATGGGAAAAAGTGACCCACCAAATGTAGGCAATCACCAAAATAAATTGAGCCAGAAAGCACACTAATAACTGCTCAGACAGAGAGGTTTATGTCTTTGTTTTCCACAGATTATGTGGTGAACCCAGAGGGAAACACCAGAAATCTTCATTTTACGTAAGGACCAAACTCGATCGTATTAACAAAATGGAGTTGTTCCAAATTGCAGAAATTCAGACAAAACTTGTACAACTCGTTTTTCCACAAGTGTTTAATGAACCTCAAGACACTTTGAGGTCTACTCTAATCTAGGAGACACCTGTATGTAAAACTTCTGAGTTGTTCAGATTCTTCACCTACGCTAAAGACAGCTGGATCACTTCTAAGATATTGGAACCTCCAAAAAAAGCACAACAACCCATCATGTTGTTCCAAGGCCCAAGATGGAATACAGGTGGGATTGACTTACTCCTTCATTTCCAAAACCTAAACTAAATGTGGGAACATCCTTAAAGGGACTGGAGAGGGGGAGAAAGATAAAAAACCTCTGAATTAATTGTAAGCAAGTGAACATACATAGACTAGTGAGATTATCTGGAGGCTGATAAAAATTAGTTACAATAACAGCTTTCTAGACAAAAGGCTAAGAAGAAGAGACAGAAAGAACAATGATTATAGAAGAGGGAAATTAGAAGGGAAAGAAATGAACAAAGTTATTTTTTCCAGTGAAACAAGAAGCATATTTTAAAAAGAACTTAAAGCCTAACACGTTTCAGACTCAGTAAGAGTATGAAAGGGTTCAGTGAGCTCCAAAAGATCCAAACTAAGCAAAGAGGCAATACACTGGGACTGGATGAACCCAAGAGATACTTATTTTACATCTTTTAAAGAGTTTTCTTAAATAATTCTGTACAAATTCAGAGAATTAATCAATCATTACAGGGGGTAGCAAAATGTAGCTATATAATATTCCTAGTGTATACTATATGATGAAAGAGAGAAAGGGGAAAAAATCTAAACATATAATTCAGGACCAAACAATGATGAAAGCAGATTGACTATGACTAGCACACCATTCAGAAGAAAAAGCCATTGTTCAAATTCAGTTACTACAAACCTTTTTCTTGGAAGTTTTCATTGAAGAAAAACATATTAGAATTCAGATAATGTCTCTTGCTTCTCTCTGTACCACACAGGTTCTTCCAGTAGGAAACAGTAAAGGGAAAGTACCACCGGTTTTTTAATCCAGATTTACCTATATAACAATTATGATATAAACTGTTGAAAAATTTATAGTCATTTTGCATCTATTTGTCGACTAAAACTGTGCTATTATTGCTTGCAATGAGATGTTAGATCACTTAATTAGCCCAAATACTTTTCTCTGCTTAAAAATTTTAATAAAGTGTAAAGAGTCATTTGATCATAAAATCAGGTCCTTCCATAAAATAATCAAGCCTCAGTGATGCTTTACTCTGTCTCCAAATCAGCTTCAAAGTGCAATAGAATCATAGATTTAACAATCTTGCAACCCACAGGGAAGAAAATGAACCAAATAGCCTGCCAAGAGAAAGAGCCTATCTTTTTGCTATAAAAATAGTCCATTGCACCAGTTCTTCCATTAATATCTGCAAAACAGAAACAAATCAGCCACCATAAGAAATATTTATTGGACAAAAACACACTTCTATATACAAATTAATCTGTGGCATTGCCTGATCTTTTCAGGCATTACTTACTCATCACATAGCACACACACTCTTTGTTTGGAGTGTCATTATGTTGACACCAAAGGGCGAGTGTCAATTTAAGGCAAAGTTTTCAAAATCCAATTGTATATTCCACCCACCCCTATCATTCAAGTCAAAATTTATTTAAAAAAAAAAACAAAGTAGCCAGAAGAAAAACTGACATATTCAAATCAGAAGAAATGTAAACCATCAGAGGAAAGGTAAAACATATGGTGAGGCATGAGGCTATGATTAAAAATACATCAACCAATTCAATAAGACTTACCAAACTTCATTCATGAAAAAAAAATTTCAAAAACACACCACTATTTCCGGAAAATATACTTGAAAATCAATTTGTTTTCTCTATGCACGAGGCTGTGGACTGATTGGGAGCAAGATACAGTTACTGCACCGTCTGAAGTTTTTATGATCTGAAAACATGCTGCTGTTCATGGGTTTCAGCCAGGAGATTCACCATTTTTCCAGCAAGTTCTACTACTAGACTTAGCTCTACTGTGAAGATCCAATTAACTTCTAATTCTATCAAATATTTGGCCTACCCACCAGCAAACAAAAAGTGGCTACAAATTCTAGTCTGTGTTAGCACTACTCAATATTTATGTATTTAGGAAGATGTTGTTTCCCAGTTCCTAAAGTCTGACAGCTTTGCACTACAGAACCATAGCTCAGAAAAAGACATATTTTTTGTTTTATTTTCATAAAACCAAGAAAGACAATGCCATGATAAGTGTTTCCTATGGTGGCTGAACTGTTTACATTGTGAAGATATTATTGGATGAATAATATTAAATAACTTCTTCAAAAAACATAAAATAAGAACAAGTACATGATCTTACCAGGAATAGTATTGCTGAAATACCAGCCACCTACAAAATATAAAATGGAGTCAAAGAACATCATCCAGCACATCCATCCAAAGGTCATGTATCCTCCTTGTGCCATTGACTGGTGCACATTATCCCACTGAATTCCTGGTAGTAATAATAATGATTTTGTTTAAAGGTTAAAGCTAAATCAGCACAGCATTAAAGATCACAAACATATCAACACCACACACTTCTGGGTATTTAAGCACTGGCACAAGACAAATTATAGTTAATAACAGTAATCCTAATGAACTGAGAAAAAATTCTATGCCTTTAAAAGTCTGTATTTAGAACAGCAGGTGACACTGCTGCTGGGAAAATGTAAAGCTGCTGCTGTAGAAAGGGCTGTTTATGAAGTTTGAGCTGGCCCTTGAATTGGCAAAAGAAAAAGAACTATAACATTAACAAAGTGTGGCACTGACCAATGAATCAGGCTTTAATCCACTCTGCTGATATATATTAAAGGATTACACAAAGTTTAATATCATTTCAATAATGCTAAATCTGAAGGTTTAAATCTGTGGATTCTAACTAAGAAGCATTGTGTACATTGACTGCATTCAGAGGTAAACAGGAATGAATTCACTGAATAATTGCTTCATAAAATTGTTACATTGCAGAAGACATGAAAGGAAAAAAGAAGATGTGAATACTAGTGGTACAGAAAGCTACCATACTGCTAAATGGAAAACAAAAGAAACAAAGTTGTATATTTATTTTTAAAAATGCATTTTTTTTACTGAAAATGCTACTTTGTTTGCAGTACAGTGGGTCATGATATTGCTTCTACATTTTTTTTTCCACTATTGAAAGTAGTTTTTCCCAAAACACATATTACCCTTCCTTCAGTAAAGATGAGTCAATTCTGATGAAGTGTCTGGTGGGAAATTTAAGTAATATTTTCTGCAATTGTCTCTTCCACTCTTACAAACAGTTGTACCATTACGATACTTTTTCTAAAAAGTTTGAAACGTCCACTGTCATTATCATTGGTCTTGTCATAACAGCTAAAAAGAGGATTACATCCCTTTAAATACCTGAACTTGATCCAGCTTATTAAGTCATTAGAGATTTTTTCAGAGCAGATTGAAAAACATTTCCAACTGTAATTTTTGAAATAATAGTTAGAAAGATTTTCCCTTAACTAAACAGCTTACCTATTTCTTGTCCCTCAAAATATGTAATGAAAAATATTCCTTGCCCAAAGGCAGTTGTAGAAAGAAGACACTACAACATCAGAGGAGAAAGAGTATGTGAACATCAAATAAAAACATTTTGATAACAAGTTCCATAAAAGAAAATATATTGTAATACTAAAATCAAGAACAAACTAAATAGACTTTTCTTTTCCTCCATATAGGCTAATGGTTGCTATTTCATTTTATGTTTTAACCATACTCCCCCACAAAACTTACCACAATTTGTTCCACCTAACAGAGCTCCACTGACCTAGTTATTAATACGGGAAAGTGGTATTTTATCTGATCAACTGACACTGAAAAAATGAGCATTTTTAACAGTGTATGAATTATTCCACTAGCTTAATTTAGTGAGTTATTTTGAAAAAGTAAAGCCATAATGTGTGAAATATGGCTTTCTTTATATGATGGTGATATTTGATGTCATATTCAGGGATACAGTATGTTAGGACAGTACAAAGACATAAAACAGCCTATGTAATACATAGAACAGGAAAGGATCTGCAAGAACCTACACCAAAAATATATATACCTCAGATTATATGGTTGGACAAATTTCTGACCTGTTTTCCAGTTATATTAACAGAAAATCTATCACTAGTTTATTTCCCAAACAAATAATGGCTTTGAGAAGTGGCATGTCATCAGCTGATCTTGAAAATACACTAATGTTACAAATATTTTAAGGTCCAGACATTAAGAGAACTAATGAGTCTCAGGAATGCAATTTCCTTATATTTTCTGTAGGTTTACAAAATTGCCCTGACAATTTATTTTTCATTCCTTTCAACCTTCTTAATATTTTCTCAGCTAGAGATTTATTAGTGTGATTTATTTCCAATAAACACAAACAGAAACATGGGGAAAAATAAATATATTACAGTCTGAAGTCTTGAAACTATAAGAATTCACAATATAGTTGAAAGAGAAAAATTAGACAAGAAGAAGAAATATTTACCATTATAATCTGGTTGGTGAAACTCAGCTGGTTCTGCAAGACCAACAAAACTATGTAGGGTAAAAAGCTGATCATATAGACAAGGCTGGCACACAGAGCTGCTGTATTGGCACTGCTGAAAAATGCTCCCAAAAAATAGCTTAACATGATAACTGTTACTCCAAATTCCAGGAGAAAAAGGAAGATAAGGAAACCGTTGCTATAAGCAAAGATACCACTTGCTTTTAAGATGATGGCCAGAGCACAGCTGCTTACTGTAAGCACAATGACATTCTCCAAAAACCAAGCAAAGAAATGAATGGCTGGATACACACCCATTGTCTTCATATACTGCAAGACAGCATAGCAAAGAGAGTTAAAGCCAGGAAACAAACTTTCTTTTTGTTTTTCTTTTTTAAACAAAATATGGTGTCACCAAAACACTATAAGCCTCCCAAAGGATGTCATCTTCCCTTAAATTTCTTGTTTCTTTGCCCTTTTCTTGTGCTCTCTCCTCAATCAGACACATCATTGAGCAGGGCAGTCTCTGAGATCATCACACATGAGCACAGGGAGTCACCATGCTCAGCAAAACTCTCTTTTGCATATGGTTTCAAGAACAGATGTCAGATTACTGGTTCTTCCAGGGAGGAGTTCCCTTTTTATACTCTAAAAAGTACTGAGAAAATCCACAGCAATGTATATACAATGTATTTTTTCCTAGCCTGTTGCTTTTGTGAGAGAAACATACAGTTTGCAACCCTTTACGTATTACCAGGCAAATAATAATTTAGTCAGGTATGAAGTACATCACTCTTTTTTCAAAAGTATGCCTTTAGATACAATCTAATAAAACCTCTGAAGCAGTTCTCATAAGATCAAAATTAATATTAAGTTGATTTAATATTTTGGAATATTAAAAAAGTTTATCTCACAACAGAAAGATTAGAGAAATTAGATAACTCCTCAATAATTCCCCAAGTTAAAAACATTACTCAAGCAGTAATTCTGCTGATACAGTGAAATCAGAGTAATTCTTTAAAAAGTGTATTTATCCCTATAGAAAATGTATTACAAGGACCCCTGTCCTTCCAAATGCTTAACACCTGTGAAGACTGTTTATAGAAGCAAATACCTGTCTCCTCTTTTTTGGTATGCAATGTCCTTTATATTTCTCTTAATTACACTGTACATAACAAATTCTCAACTTATTTTAGGTAGTTTTATCATTACCAACTACATAGAACAAAATATGAAAAAGAATCCAAAACAAAAATCGTTCTAATCACAAGGCCTTCCCAAGTAACACTTTCCAGCTCCAATTTTGCTTTTTGTCTCATGGACAATATTTGCATACTGATGCTCAAACAATGTTATGACTCTGAGTTGGCAGCTAGAACTAGAGCCTACTGCCCAGAGGAAAACAAGTGAAAACAAAGTCATCTGGATTATGAGTACTTAAAAGTACCTCACAACTTTTGCATTTCAGTGCACTTAAATGAATAAATTTTCTTTTCAGTGGTTAATCTGCCTCTTACCTCCTCAAGGTGAATTTCTCTTTCATAAACCAGCTTCCTAACCATACCAGCAACTGAAACCATCCATGTTAACATCATCATAAGTGGGAAAAAAAAACCTATGTTGTTCAAGAATCTATGAAAAAACAGATATGAAGAGTTGTCAGCCTGCAAAGGTAAACTATTTTCTAGCAGAATATTAATAGGTTAATACTGGAACTGTTCTCAAACTATGGACTAAATAAGATCTGACATGAATAAGATTTATTTCTGTTCTGATTAGAATTACTTATTCTTTTGTAACAAGATGAATATATGTATTGGTACAATATTATTATATATTATAGTATTTTAAACCATACAACAGATATAATTACTCCTTAGGGCTCCAACCAAAGTCAAACAAAATTCAGATTTGTCTCAAAGGTAAAGTAATATATTTGGACAACGAGGAATAACATGACCCAGTCAATTTTCACTCCACTTTAACAAATTTATTACCACTGACTAATTTTAAAATCTAATAGTTGGGATGTTTTGATGGTTTTACAGAGAAAAACTGTACACCTTTGCTTCATCAACTTCACCCTTCAAGGGATCAATTTACAGTTTGTGTACAGGACAACTACAGATTTAAAAGGCATCTCTTAGAATAGTCTGAGTAAACTGCACACTGTGTTGACACAGCCTCTGTCCAGCAGACTACTCCACATTATGGCTGCAAACATTTTGTAAGGGGCTGTTTGCCTGACAAACATTGTATAACATGTTATGTTAAACACAGCTGTTGGAAAATATTTGCTATGCTGTAATACTCTGGTATTGGATGTACTTGTTTAAGCCTGTGCAGAAGTATAAATTCACCCACTGAAAACTGAGAACCTAGTAGCATCCCAAGCTCTCTAGAACTAATCTAACAAGGATAATACAACAAATTAAAAAGCTGAAATTTTACTTACAGATCACTGGTATGACAAGGGTAAGGCATGGCTTGCACCTGAATTGCTGTCTCTGAGGTGTCTGTCCCAGTCTGTGCTGAAATAATTGCCCTTTCAATCATGTCTTGAAGAGGAATAAAGACATGGTTGTATTTAAACCCATCAGCTGGCAATTTGTGGGGATGGGATTTCCATGTTGGGTTTTTAATCAGATCTGTTCTCATGCTGTAGAGAACACTGGTTCTAATTGTATATGAAATGTGTCTTGGAAGGACATTGCTAGAATCTTGCTTCTTGTCCTCTGGTGTATTGAAGATGATACCTGACACAAGAAAGGAAGCTTCATAACTAAGCTTATATAATTTATGCTATTTCCATAGCTAACTCGTGCCTAATTACCATATGATATAGGATGCATTAATCTGTCAGGGCAGGCTTCCAAGATTTCTTGACCCCCCAAGCCCAAAAATGGCAGGTTTCAGAGACACATTTTTCACATTCATGAATACAAAACGTAAAAGATTATTCACATGATAAATGGGTTCGTAAAAATAATTTTTATCTGAGGTGATTTGTCTTCTTTTTTTGAACTGTAGTTTTCTCTTTGCATCCACATTTAGCCATTTTTGGGGGACTGATATCAGTTCCACAGTAAAAGCAGCAGCCATAATATTTGTGCATCAAAGGATAACAGCTTCCATAAGCAAATGACAAAGTAAACAGCACCAACCCACTAAAATTTACTCTGATATTAATCTTCAGGTCAGTTGCAGAACTTCTAGTTTAGCACAGCAGAATTTGTATGTTTGTTTTCTCTAGCTTTGTATAAGCTCCAACCAAACAGATGAAAGCTCAATATGTAGCTGTAAAGACGAAGCGAAATACATGAAACTGCTTGTGTTCTCTTTTAGTGTGACCCAGACATTTTAGGACTTCTGGATAAATACTAAATGTTGCCTTTTTCTTCCTTGGGAAAAGGGAGAGATACCTTACCTACCATCTGGTTCTCTGAAAGATAATAAAACACAGGATACTTTACTGCAAAGCTGATTTCTTTCAACCGGCCAATCTCATTTTCCCATTTACACAAACAACTGATTTTCTAGACATTCCATGAAGCTGCTAAGGCTCTGACGACCACAAAAAAAGAAAGTTCTATTCCAGTTTAACATTTTTCTGTGGAAAGGAATGTATGCCTACATCAGAGCATGTAACATTGACATGTCAGACACATTAGGTTCCTGAAAACATCATCATCTCTCTCTCTCATAATGTGAGGAGCTAATAAGGCCAGAGTACTGAAAAATACACACTCAAAATGTCTTGGCTTATATTAACATATGACCCTTACCTAGGTAAGTGGAATGAAAATGGAACTATGGAACTAGAATTTGATAATTCAATTTTCTGAGGGCTAAGATTGATCTGTCCATTTCTTTCCTTAAAGAGAGAAACAGTGTGCCTTCTCCAGAGTACTCCTGAGCAATTTTCCTTATATCAAGGTATGGCTTGTTTGTTTGATATTGATAGAGGGTGGCAATTGCCAGGGTACTGTGCAGATCACAAAACAAGCATGGGATTCCAGACTGAACTGTTTCCTTCTTTTACAAGTGCTTTCTCATGTCTTCTGTTGTACACTTGCAGGCATAAGGGGGACAAAAAAACCCCAAAACAACAGTGGGAAAATGTTGTGGAACACTTTTTATAGACTTAAGGGGCCTCCCTTTTGGAAACACCAAATTCAATGTACAGCACTTTCTGTAAGACAAGTGTGTATGTTAAGGAAAAATATTATTGCCTTTTAAAATCTTTTGTAAAATTAATTTATTCTCAGCAATAAGCATATAATGTAGGAAAAAGAGAAAAAGTGTAATCCCAAGGAAGAAAACAAATTCCTGAAGAACTTATTTACTCTGAATAAACGAGCTAATTTCTCAGAGGTGTTGTTTTATGAGTAAATCTTAACAGAACCCCGTTTTTAACTCCCTTTTGAAAAGTCAAGAATATAAAAAATAATTTTTGAAAGGATGTAAACCAGATCTTGTAATCTTGTTAAGTTTCCTCAGTATTCCAATTTTTTTTATATTTTTCTTCATTAAGTATTTATGACCATTCTTCTCAATATTTTGATAGAAATAAGAGACACCAAGGATCCATTTAGCCATTCCACAGTTAAAACAATATATTTAGTGTTTTCAGCTAACATTAGAACATTCAAATGTGCTTTATGTTGAAATTATTATATGTGATTTAATGCACAGCTTTGAAACTGTGTAGCTATAACCTACCTTATCAAAAACACAGACAAAGTCTGAAACTTTCTGTAAAAATACATTTTACATAAGGTACTTACTAGCCAAAAGATTATTTTCCTGCATGAGCTCATGAGCCTTCTCCTCCAATTTCTCTATAGAGTCAAAAGGCTGGAAGCGGTCCAGTAACAGACAGGAAGAGATATTTACAACAAGCTGTGCCAACAGGTCAATCTGTTTACTTGCTGAGCTGTTAAGCATCTTGCTCGTCATAGTTTCTAGGATGAGGAAACAAATGGACTTGCTTAGTTTTAACATTCAGAACAGAAAGGTGTGGTGTCACTTGCACATCCTATAAAAGTAAATGTTCTTTGTATTTAAAAAAAAAATCAAAAAAACATGGAAATTTTAGTGTGAACTTGTGGAAGTGCAGTTCATGTCTCAGTGGCTTTTAGAAGCCCTCAGCTACTCTTTCCTTCAATTTCAGAGGAATAAATACAAATACAAGGGAATTAATGTACTTCAGGCATCATAACAGATATTAATTGTGGTTGGACACTGCTAGGAAACAGGGAAAAAGCAGCCTTGAAGCCTTGAGTTTCTCAGGCTGCACAAGGACAAGAAATTATAACAATGATTATGCACCTGCAGGGTGCATGAGAGATGTGTTGTTTTGCACAAGGTATGTTTTCAAAGAGGTGTTGCCTTCTTGGACCAATGAGTCTTTTCTACTTTGTTTTGCACAAACTACCCTGTAAAGTGTAGTGTTTCTTTAAGTAAAGGTCTCTTTTGCTTCTCCATTACACAAGAACTACAATGCATTATCCTTTTGGCTGCTCTCCTATAGCTAAATGCAACAATTAATCTCTCATTTAGCAATGTATTATCTAGTGCTTTTCTCCTTGATATTGTGAATATTTCAAGAATTGTGTTATACACAGCATAAACATTTTCATAGAAGTCCTGCATCTAAAAGCATCTGAAAAAAGCCTAATAATTCCTTTATTTTTACTTTATCTGTAGATCCAGGATAAACATATACCTCAATGAAAACCTAGTTTCTAAAAAATTCAACCTCTAGAGGAATTCAGATCTTCATCTATTGTTAAAGATTGTGGGGATAATGCTATATCATTATGTTTGAGAGAATAATCGGAAGGACAGCATGATCTAGAAATAATCTTAACCCATCTAGATTTAATAAAAACATCTGAATTTCTCAGGTAATAAACAATGCTATAAAATATGCAACACAATTTTCCATCTTAAATTTTTCAACATCCACTTGAAGATATAGGCTTTAAAAAGGATAGGTGATGACCTCCTATGATAACAGTGGTGACAGACAAATCCTGGACCATAGTCATTACTCAGCATCAGCGCAGGAAATATTACAATAGGGAGGCAGATAAGTGGAAAATGGATGAAGCAGTCTGAAGAAGAGGCATGATTAACACTGAGAAAGGTTAAAGTGCACAAGGAGAAAAAGTAGAGGAACTGACAGTCTAGAATTCAAAAGATAGGCAAGCAGTGACAGGGTGAATTCATAGGTTGAGAGAAACCATAACCGAAGAGAGATAATAAATGTCTTATTTATGGCTATCCTTGAAGAGGACAGTGAAGAAACACCCATGCTGGCCCTTTTATTTTACAGCATTAGAGAGAAGAGAATATTCCTAACATTAAGTCCAAATGGCAGGGTTTTCATATGCATTTTTATATATGTGTATGTAATTATATATAGCCCTATATGCATTATTTTGTACAAAGACAGGCTGAGAGCGTTAGGGCTGTTCAACTTGGAGAAGAGAAAGCTCCAGACAGACCTTATAGCACCGTCCAGATCTTATTGTGGCCTGAAGGGGGCCTACAGAAACACTGAGAATTTACTTTTTACAAGGGCATAGACCAGTAGGACAAGAGGGAATGGCTTTAAACTGTACAAGAGAAGGTTTAGATTGGAACAGGTTGCACAGAGAAGCTGTGAATGCCCCAAGCCTGGAAGTGTCCGAGGTCAGGCCGGATGGGGCTCTGAGCAACCTGGTCTAGCAGAAGGTGGCCCCATGGAAGAGGGGTTGGAACTATATCATCCTTAAGGTCCTCCGCTACTGAAAGCATTCTATCATTGAGTGATACATACACACGCAAAACCTTAATTTGAAATCAATAATTAGATAGAAAAGCTTCTCTCCTGAGTTAAATTGTTGAATATTTTAGCATAAGAAGTACATCTATATTTCTGTTGGCTTGGAGTGTGGTATACCTAAATATTTCTGGGAAAAAAATAGTCTTAATGTGCATGATCTTCCGTACTCCATTATAGAAATAGAACATATATGAAGAAATACAATCTACATTAACATTTTAAAATTGAGATCTATAGGGTTGATGACCTTCTTTTTCCCCATTTATAAATGTAGCAATTATAAATTAAAAGCTTGATAAATCTGTGTAACAAAATATGAAGGTAATAGTGAAAAAATCAAGTGAGCCCTCATTTTCCACTCACTTGTTTAACCTATCATTAAGTAACTGGGAGGAAATACAAATGCTTTATGTAAAGCCATTGGGTAGAAGTGTTATTTAAGTAAAAATAAAAAGTTGCTGGAAGAATAAATTGGAATAAATCAGGAATAAGTAAACTTCGCTCAGAAATTAGAAGAAAGTTTCTAGTTATCAGAAGATTTGGGTGGTGGTGCAGTTTTCTGCAGTGATGGCATTACAGCTGTTTGTTTCCTGCCTTCTAAAGACGCACAAAATTATTTCATTACAATGAGGGCAGCAGAGGGGCAGCACGAAGGAAAGCTGCTTGTTTTGGTCTGGTTTTTTTTAGCACCCTGGCTGTTATACACAGAGTCACACGTAGCCCTCCGTAAGAGTGAAAAAGGAAAATTCATGTCTGGGAGAAATCAAAGGACAAGAGAGAGACTCAGCAAACAAGAATTTAAGAGTGGAACTCACAGCACAAATGCCTCCCAGTGCCTCCTGAAGGTTTGTAAGGACTGTGCCCAGCAAGCAGCTCACAAGTTCTAGTGGGACAGGGTTTATAGAAGATCAGCAGGAAATTGTTGAGAGTTGCTGGGCTGCAAAGCAAGCCTAGAGGAAAACAATTGCCTTGCCCACACACAGCTGGCTTAGAAAGTAAAGGGACTAAAAAGAAAACCACAAGCTTTTCAGTCTTCAGGCTAAATATTTACCTTTTTCCACCTGAGTAAATCTGACACAGTAATCCTGCTAACAGTTTTAGAAATTGATAACCTTGCGAGGTCTTGCATGCATGATGATTTTATAAAGACATTGGAAAAGTTCTAAATCTATCCACTTTGTCCATGACACTTTACAGCAGGAGTAGCACGGAAAAAACCATCACTAAGTCTGTTAACATTTTTTTATATCTTTGTAGAGAAATAAAAAAACATACAAACACAAGCACCTTGTATTTGAGGATAATTAAAAGTCATCTGTATGAGAGTGTAGATGTGATAAAAGAAGGGAATATTTGCTTTAGTTAGAAGGCATAATCACAGAGATCAGGAGACTTTAGAAAGCTGGAGCTTTGGATGAAAATAAAAAAGATTGTGAGTGGTAAAACCAGTAACGTTAATATATTCAAGGTTTTAATTGGATGCAAGCAAGTTAATTACAGGACTAAACAGCTGATGCAATATAAGATTAATGAAATTTAAAAGAAAAACAAATGTAAGAACAGGGATTTACAGTTAAGTTACTCATTATTATGGTCTAATAAAATGAACAAAAAGCACACAAGCTAAGATAAAAATAAGAGTGCATATCTTTTTTCAAGAAGTAAAAGAGCCAGGCGAGTCTATACAAAGAAGCATAATAAATGCAGTGGAGTGCTCTGGCACTTTGGAGAGGCATAAATGCTCTTGTGATCTATAGCCCCTATGGATTTTCAGTTTCTATATTTTTGTATGAGGTTAATTTTGTTAACTGTATTCCCTTCAAATAAGGAAATTTTAGGTTCATAAACCACTCTACTTAAATCATATTTTGTTTTGACTCTCCAAACTGTTAACCATTTATTTCATATTATCAAATGTCCTTAGTTCTGTTAAAAAGCTATAGCTTGAGAAACACAGATACAGATTTCTTTGATGTTGTCTGCATCAGAGAAGATGGATCTGGTAATTCCAGAGATCATTATATTTATTTAATGGAATACTTTTTGTCCATAACCTACCACGTAGTTCTCAGTGTTAGGTACACACAAACAAAACCCAGGTATTACTCAACTAATAGATTGAGACAGCTATGTTTTCAGCATGTCCTGAAGTTTAAGAGACTTGCTCTTTCCTCCATCCTATCTTTCCAAGATTGTGATTCTGTGGGGTTGGTTTTTAGCTGTATTATGATCCATCTTCACCTCGAGGGGTGAGCTGTGCCCAACCCAGACTAGCCAGCAGTTCACTGGATAAGAAAATCATCTGAAGAGACAGCAGGTTCAAATATGAGTCCCTTGCCTAAGGAGGACACAGAGCCTAGATTCTTTCTAGTTTGAATTCCAGATGCCATTTGCTATTTTTCTTACTGAAAGTGGGTAAAGGCAGTCCTGGTCTTCAAAGAAAGCCTTCAAACCAAGGCTGATTTCAATTAAATATCACAACCTGTCTGCTAAAGAAAAGCCACACCAGCTCACACTAACTGTGACTTCACCAGCTCAGGGCAGTAGTATGAGGATGAGTAGTATGTGTAAGACAATGAGTTAGAATGAGAACACACTTCATTTACAAGCTCTCAGGAACCTCTGTGGATTTTGTCCATCTCCAGCCTAGAGGCAGATGCAGAAAACCAATTAAAGCTGTATTGCAGGTACATTTTATTTATTTATTTTATCTGTAGTCTTAATTCTTTGTCTGTAAAGCAGCCTTAATTACCTACATTTCTGTAAAGTCAATTTTTTCGAAGCAACGAGGGTCACAAAGTCCCTTTGTGGGGGTATCTGAGAGTTCATCACCACCCTCCTCTAGAAAGCAGCTGGAACAGATTTCTGTTTGATCATAATTATCCTAACAGCCACTGACCTGAAACTGCACAGATCTGTCCTTTCTACAACAACCCTCCTCTAGGAAGTACCCTGCTCCCTTTGTCCATGATGCCACACTGTCTGATGTTGCATTTTATCCCACTTTTCCCTCTTTCTGTTTCTCAAAACCATGAACTTTTCTTAAATGACATCAGGATCATCTTCAGTACAGAGTTTTCCTTCTGGCACATGCTGGCAAGCATTTTAATGATCTACCTTACTAACAGCTGGACATACTGATTTTTTTTTTTTTTTTTTTTTTTTTGAAATTAACAAATTATTATAAAATTAAGTTAAATAACTTAAATTTATGGCATAATCCTCTCTCTTCTCCTACTTAAATCCTTGAATACCCCAAATGAGTCAAAATAATAATTCCCCTTCTC
The DNA here is from genome assembly GCA_026413545.1 of Cichladusa arquata. NCBI lineage: Eukaryota > Metazoa > Chordata > Aves > Passeriformes > Muscicapidae > Cichladusa > Cichladusa arquata. The sequence goes on along the minus strand of JAOTQP010001286.1, from coordinate 80,761,084 downwards.
CTCCATTAAGAACCATTCCCCTTGGGCTATCTACCTGACCCTGGAGGCTCTGTCTGGCTTCCAGGGCTCACCACCAACTCAGAAAGGGGCAGTCAGGGATGGCTGTGCCCAGGGGAGGCTGCCGGGCAGACAAAGGATTCAGGGCCACCAGAGCTGGGACAGGGCAGCTCCCACCACCTCACACCTGCTTGTGCCCCTGGGCCTGCACTGCTTCCCACGGGCTGGTGTTCTGCCCTCAGCATCATTCCTTGGGATATCCCAGGGCTGGGGCTGACCCAGGTTGCTTCCTACTGACAGGGCAGCTCCCTGGTTAAAACCCTCTCTCTCAGGCTTTTCTGAGGTTCAAGGACACCACACACAACTGATTCTGGATATACAGAGAAAAAAAAATAGAGAATTTTTGATCCAACACATCAAATTTCATTTTCTATTTATTTCCCTCAAAATTTACTACAAAAATATAGTTCTACCTAATGGAACTGTGGCTACAAGGTTTATATTTCCCTTCACTCCTTTTAAGTATGGATGATGTGTTTAAGACTCTCCCATGACACTTTTCCACTTCTGACTTGCTACCAATATTGTTTCAATATTTGAAATTCAAATTATCCAGTCAACACAAAAGAAAAAAGACAATTCCATTTGAGACTAACTCAAGAGGGTAAAGTCTCTTATCAAATTATGTATCATTTGTGTAGGTAAAATATTGAATTTCAACTAAATGTAGCTCTAAGTTGAAGTCTAACAAGACTAACCAATACATGTACATTCATATACTTACCATATGTTTGCATTTTTTTAAGGAGTTTTTCCATGTTGATATCCAAATTACTTTCTATGAAATGCTTTACAAAATTATTTTGCAGGGCTTCCTGAAACGAAAAGTGATAGAAGTTACCTCAGGTTTATCCTCTCTAAGAAAATACAATATACATATGTATTAATGTTCAGTTCCATTACCAAGACTTCCTTCATGACACTGCAGAAGTAATTTAGCTTCTCCATGTCTTCAGTCTTTCCCTCTTAACAGGTTAACACCACACATTTCAAATAAATGGCAAGGGGGTGGGGAAGAGATTTAGGAGGGGTGACAGGGATGGCGCAAATATGTAGAATGGAAAAGCCCCAGCAATAAGAATGCCTTTTTCTTTTATAGCAATATTTTCCTCATCAGTTTTTTTAATCAGCTTCACATTTTGATGGCAAACATAAGAAATGAACAAACCAGTGACAACACCATTTTATTTCCCCTGCTGTTCAATGATAGTGGAGCAATACCAGAGACAGTGAGGCAACATTCCTTTTAAGTATTTTCACATCAGAAGTTTCTCAGCATCAGTCTGTAGGTTCATAACCTAAAGCTAATTTGCCTCTTTTTCACCTCTTTTTAAATCTGAAGTCAGATATATGAGTGGTTTTGCATGTATAGAAATACTGTCTGGACCAAACAGCAAAAAGTTGGAAAATAGAAAGATCTCCCACAGCTCACCAACCTGCAGTCGTGAGACTGTGAGAATATTTCTACTGGTTTTGAAAACCTCAGACATCCTGAGCCACGTCTCAGAATAAGTCTTCAAGTTTTCCACAAAACCAAAAGTGAAATTGGCCTGGGGAAAAAAAAACAAAAACGGAAACAATTGAAGTAAAACATGTGCACAGTAAATGTTAAGAAACAGAAAAAACTGACATGCTTTTGATCTTCTGCAACTCCTTCCCATTCCATTTTGATAGTCAGCAATAATAATATCCATGTTTTCTTATTTTTTACCTAAGAAATTAGAAGGTTTTTTTAATACCAAGCAAAGTTTCCCTGTGCTCTGTATGTTTCCCACCTGAAGTATCACATAGAATTCTTTATTTTATAGTGTCTCATTCATACAGAGTATCACAGGGGTGCTTGAGAAAGACAGAAAAAAAATGCAGTTAGGACATATTCAAAAGAAAGCCTCTCAGTTGTGGGTCTTTTATTCAAACTAGTTTGACTGAGTGCATAATAAAACTTACATTTGAAAGCACAGTTTGGACAATAAATACAACTGATCAGTCAATCTGTTTCAAAATACTCTCACAGGGAAAGACTGGACTAAAGCAAAATATTTTCTGACCCAGTCAAACACAGGTTACAATTTTCCTCTTAGTAAACAACCAGCAATTTTTTTTCCAGCCTGTTTTAAACAGATCTCAAGTATACTCAAGACTAGAAAATATTGCAGTATCTTTTTGTTTAAATTGGTGTTATCAGTCACAGAAGTGCATTTAAGAACAATCCAGCAGAGTTGTTATGATAAAAATTGTGACATTTTCCAGCAAAGAGTGTCTGCAGTGAGTTGTAAACTCCAATTTGGGACCACACTTTTTGCAATAATTTCTGTTGAAAGTATACAATTTCTGCCATAGATTTTTAAGTGCCTTTTTCAAAATCTCAGTCTTAGAACAACATGAGAAAACAATTTCTGGTGTCTCTTTCTTCCTCTTTGTAACACAGAATGCCTTAAAGAGACCTTGCATGTAATTTTGTTTCCCTGAAAAACATGATGCCTTTAACTTCGATGAGAATCCACATTCCACTTTAAACAGCGATCAGTCATTAGGATTGAGGAGAAAGTGATTCTAAATGTTAAACTAAATCTGCTGTTAAGTAAACTAAAGTTCTTCTGATCAGAAGAAACACAGAAACCTCATGGATTGAAACCCCAGACCAGGCACGATGGTGACAAGACGAAAGAGGCCAGAAATGCTGTGAGGGTGACAAGCAGAGAGTTTGGGAGATTGCTTTCTCCCCAGGACAGAGCAACCACAGGTCACACCAGAACACAAGGAGATCAGACTTCCAGACAGCACTAGAAACTATTATACCAAGCAGCTTGTAAAATCTGGGCTCAGTAGAGCTTACTGCTTCTTAACTTGATTCTGAACAGCACAAAGGAATATTTTTTTGTGCTGAAATTGTTTTAAAAAAGCTACAGTAACTATAGTGTGCTTGTATTCACCTCATTATACAAGGGATAAAAAAAATTACTGCAGCATGGATTTTTGGAAAAGATGAACTTTCTAAAATGTAGGCACTTATTTCAAAGAAATTAAGAGCAGCAAAGTGGTAAGTTGTGTGCAGAAGGTACAGAGTCTAAGGCAGCACAGAGGAAAATGAACAAATACCTAGTGCCTATTAAAAAAGATTTGAGGAGGACTATATATACACACACACATTACAAAGCATGAAACCAGTAGAAAACTTCCTTTCAAAGGAAGTTTACATCTAAATAAGAAAAAAAAATCCTAGGGGGTGGGAAATTAAAAAAAAAAAAAAAAAAACAAAAAAACAAAGGGAGTTAGTTTAAAAGCAGTTGAACTTTTTCATTCATGACCATAGGCATTGGGAAGTTCCAGTGTCAGAAGCCTTCTCCATGCAGAACAATTTAGAGAATCTGTGTCTAATTGAAGCAGCACTAAAAAATAAAGTCATACAACTTAACAAAATGAACAATAAGTAGTTTCCATGAAAGATAATGTCCAGTCAAGAATTTCAAAAGTATTCAAGGATTAAATAGCTGAACTACTCACTGTAGAGGAACCTCCTGATTAAAATTCCCTTGTTGTGAGGGAAGTGGAAAATAACAAATGCTAAGCTGTTTACAAAGATACTAAGGGAACCAGAGGGTTGCAGACTGATAATTCTGAAACCTAAGTAAGTTATAATTTTTTATACTAATAATAAATTACAATAAAGAGTAGTAGTAAATAGAGAATAGAAATAATCAGACCTGGGAGATAAAAACATAGAATATTAAAATTGAAGGTGCCACAGTCTGAAGTGGAAGAACAAAGAAGTGAGGAAGAAATGCTTGATGCAGAACTCACCACAGGCACAATAGGAATTCATATAATCCAAAAAGCAAGTGGACAAATTACAGCAGCCAAGTCCAGGCAAGTCTGCCCCTAAAGTTTTTGGAAATAGCAGAAAATTCTTCAAAAGTAATTGCTGAATACAAGATCAACTCTGAAAATCTTCTGACATAAGAAATACTTCCATAAGAGTGGCAAAAAAAAAAAAAACAACAACTTGGTTGCGAAAGCAAATGTCAAAGACATCACATGTGGCCTTTGAACTGCTGGATGCCAGTTGGCACTGACCTGTTTTACCCTTACAGCCTGTTTCTGTGACTGTCACCACCATCACTCCACACAGTAGAATTGCTGCCTTCTCTGAAACTCAAGCCCAGCAACCTCACAGTTTATCAAAGAATGGTCAATTACACACCCTCAAATTTAATAGTCCATGTGGAAAACTTAGAGAGTATGTCAGAGCATACAAACTGCAGTATTCTTCAGAGCTGTAACCTGATAGTTTTTTTCTCCTAGTAAATAGATAGCATGTGGCCACAGAGTCTAAAGGGAACTAGAACTGTTCCAATTTCAGCAGGAGATCAGGCTTGTAGGGGCTACAGAGTTGGGGTTTAGTAGTTTGACTACTAACAGGGGACAATATTTTGAATTTAAACTTTGTTTGTGTTCAAGCAATAGCTGAGATTTCTGTAATAAAAACACGGAAATTTCCCACTACTTCCATATTCACACATAAACAGATACCCATTCATAACTCCTTTTTATATTTACAGGACTGGGAAGAGGGGCAAGAGCATATTTAAAGAGATTTCAGAATAGGCTGATGGAACTTTTGTAAACCTGAGAATATAAAAGTAGAATAAAAGTTTCTATCAGAAATCTTTGTATTGTTCCAGAGCACTAAACGCCACCCCCCAAAAAAACCAGCCCACAAGCCAACTTCTTCCTGAAATGTATTACTCAGTCCAGATTTCACTAAAAAGTCTATGGGGGAATATGATGCATGGGAAGATATTCATCTTTCCTACAGATTTTTTTTGAGAATGGAGGTTTGCCATATTAATTGGCAAAAAAATGTGGAAATGTTTTAAGTGTTATATTGTAACATAGATATGTAATATAAGTTCAAAAATATATGTAATATTTATAATTTCTTATATCTTGTTCTTTATAGAATTTCCATCTATAAACAACAGGAACAGCTTTATTTTTAACTGACTAGAAATTTTAAATTAATTATGCTGTACTCCAGAGCAATAACCAATGTTCCCCAAATTACATTATCTAACTGCAAAATATGAAATCATTCAATCTCTTTTTCCAATTCAGAACAGAAACTATAAAATTATGTACTACCTGCTATCTACAATGGGGTTTTTGTCATAGGTTTTTTCTATTTTTTTAGAACACAAATCACAAAGTTTTTAATTTACAGAGAATATAGCTACCATCACATTTAAAGTTATTATGGTCTTTTTGTGTACCACTTACAAGCAGCAATATTTTTTCCAAATTTCCATTCTTGCAATAACTAATATTGCAGGGTAAAAGTCATATATTTAGAAGATCAATGCAAAATTTCCAGAGAAATCCAAAACAAGTCATAAACACTTCTCTTACAGAAACATCTCTAAGCTAGGCATGAAGAAAAGTCATTGTCAACAATTCACACTCAAGACAGAACACCAACCATGGCAGAACTGCAGAGATAGTAAAACTCTTGAATACCATCATCAGCATCCACACATACAGCACCTCAGTCACGACTGGTCACTCAACTACTGATGTTAGAAGCAATCAGTAAGGATGAACTGTACATTTCTTAATTTTTTATTTTTTTTTTTCAATTCAGTTCAGTGACTCCCTAAGAAGAAGGTTTTTTCCCAGGGGGCATCCTTTCCCACAGGTCCCTATGCTGCCCCATTACAGTTCCCATGACAAGAAAATGTTGAAGGCAGAAGCTTCCCTAAATATGAGCACCCTACACCTTGATTCAGCATGATTCACATAACACTACTGCTAACATGTCCTTTTTACTCTTCTACACATGGTTTAAAGGACTTTGAGAAAATTCTGCTTTTCACACTGAGTTTGAACCACTGCAACAGGTAGGATAAAAGTTAAGAGAAGCATTATGGTTAAATGGGGAAACAGGTGAGACCTCAGGGTTGGATCTATTTTTCTGAAAGGCAATTATCCAGTTGCTTCTGCCTACTCTGAAAGAAGTGGACCTTTAAAACAAATTACAAAGACAAAATCAATACACAGAAATAGCAGCATTTTTTGATACTCACCTTCTCCATCACCAGGTCAATCATGTTGATGTTTGAATTGTACAGTATCTTCCCATGTAATAAAGGTTTCAGGAAGGTCCACAGCAAAGCCCCATTAGGAGCCTGCAAAATCTCCTGATAAAGCTTCAAGCAAAAAGGAGCTGCAAAAAGAAAGACAGACTCACATTCAAGGTCAACGACATGGGTGAAGTTGAATTTTTTTATTCAAATGAAAGTTTGAGTCTTATTTTAGCGCCTACCACAGCACCATGCCAAAAGCTGCTACCAATGTTTTGGTAACAACACCATCCAACTGCCACTAAGTAATCAGTATAGGCCTCTAAGAAATTGCTTAAACACAACCTATGATAGTGTTGAAGATGCAGGATTCTAAACACTGAGGAGGGAAAAAAAAAATCAGAATCTAAAGAGTTCCTCACATTTCTGAAAAGCTGCCTGTGAATCCCATCTATCCTGAGTGTCACATTAGTGTATTTTAGAGCAGAAGGACATATGCAAAATCTCTGCCCACAAAAGTGAATTCAGAGGGAAGTCACCTTAAAAGAAAAAAAAATTCCTTCGATACCCTCCATTGTTCTGCAGCTTTGGATTCCTATATAAGAAAGCAGGAATATACAAAATTCTTCACAAATACAGACTTTTCTTTTTTGAATGATCTTACAGAGCCTACCAAAAAGACAGGAAAAAAATTGTCATGACACTTAACTTCTTGATTTGAAAAATATAATTGTCTTTTCTATTCCTTAATAAAAACCCATATTCCTATGTTACATGGGGCTACTAGTTCATTAAGGTGTATGTATTAGGTTATAATTCATTAGTCCTTCAGAACTAGGATCTAAGGAATAGTTTCCAAGAGATCCCATTGCATTTGTACTCATGTAAAGGAAATGATTCCTATATGAAACATTTAGATTTTTATGCCCAACTCATGTTTTGAGGAGTTTTATTCTTTATTACAAGTGTTTGCAGAACATCCTGTTTCTAGTGCTCTGAAGAAGTATTAAATAATGTCATTAACTACTCAAGGAAGACAAATCTTTTTACATAATGGAGAACTAGGCCAAAATCACTTAAACTCCTGACAAAAGTTAAAGAAAGAAGTGTCAGAAATGTTTCGTTAAGAAAGGCCAGTTCTTTGCCCAAATTTTTACTTTCTTGAATGAAACAACCATTACTAAACACAATCCTTGCCAAACAATAGCAAGGAATTAAGAGGCTACAAGTTGGCCAGAGAGAAATGTCAATAAACTAAGGACACAGAATCTGGGTTTGCTGTGGTCTTCAGAAAGTCGTCAGGAAGCATTTGGTATACTCAAAATACATACAGGTTAATCACTGTGAAGTGGTATAAATCAAGTTTCTGTGGCTTCAATTTTATTTTTTTCTAATTTTCATTTTCCATTGCCCCATGTACAAATTTATAAAATATGGGCAACAGTATTAATTCGCTAATGGAAATGTTAGAACTAACTGATACCTTAAATATTTCAGAGTCCTATGGTAAAAAGATCTTGCAGTGCAGCAGAGTTGTGACAACTTGGAAAAATTTGAAAAAAAGAAAAAAATATCAAGATACAGTGCTTCTGGCCTAAAAGTCTTTCAAAGAGCCTAAGCTCCAAACAATGTGTCTAATCAGCCATCCAGCCGACTTTGTTCTTCCAACAGGAAAGAAAGGCAGAGCTGCCTGCTTACCACTACACCCACACATGCAATGAGAAGGCCAAAGCAGAGCTCTGGCTCCCTCCCAAGGGTCCCAGCCAAGCCAGGAGCAATTTCTGCCTGTAGAAACCAACAGATGACAGTCTAGTGTCCCTAGTGACACTCTATCACTGCATTCTTCTCCTCAGGGCCACCTGGGGCACTAACAAGGTTATTAACAATATTAAAATTAATCAGGGTAAGTCAAATGGGTATTGAGGAATGGCAGCAAAGGTGAAACTCTATGAGAGTTAAGGGATTTTTCTGAGCACTTGACAAACAAAATAGGAATATCAACTATTAAAAACCTCACTCTATCCAGAAGGTTTGCATATTTTACTGCTCAATAATACCACAGCTTTTTGTTCACCCAAGAAAGGCAAGCAGCAATGAATTCTCAATCTTGTATCTCAAAGATATGTTTTTAATACCAAGTGCTTATAAATGTTAATAAAAATATCTCAAAGACAGGAATACTCTTATTTATTACTTGTAAACATAGAAAATAAACAGAATCTCTCTCACAATTATCTCAGTCACTTTTGATCAACATTTTGTGCTTAAGATGACAGTGTCAACTGAGATGTCAGTGGGTATATAAACATTTCAGTTTAAGTGGGAAAAATTTCTCTTTACTCTGAATTCATACTGCAGCTTGTCATTGGTATTTTTTCTTACTTGAGTCTTCAGGGATGCCATATTTTGCCATATTGTCCTCCAAAAGTCCCATGATTCTGGGCATGTCTATGAACAGGTTTGCACTGCTGAAAAATGAAGATTCTTCTTTACACACTGCCTTGATTACAGACTCCAGGGATCCAACAGCTGAACTTCTGAACTGCCCACCTTGCAAAAACTAGAACAAACGAACAAAAATACAGATGAATCAAAGTTGCTTTAAGTAGCTTTGAGGAGTAGCCCTGGTGTTCTGTCAATATTGGCATCTAATGAGACTGACAAAATTAGGCTATTGAAGCAGCCTATTAGGATGAGGGCCTGCTGTGATCATTTCTGCTCTTCTGATCTATTATTGGAAAAGGTAATGTAGTTTTAATTGTCAAGATATTTAATGAAAGACAGCAGCATAATGTGCTACACTGAATACTGTGCAACAGTTAGGAAGAAAAGGAATGAAAATCTCAAGACAACTGGACTATAGATACTCTGATTCCAATGCCAGTTTTCACAAAATGTAATCTTCCTAGTAGATTATTCCTGTGTCACAAAGGCAGCAGAAACAATCAAAGCCATTTTGCTATGGCTATTTACAGTGAAGACAGTTACTAATAAGAACAAAAAATAAAATATTCAGATGCACATGCCCTAAAAGCCTATTTTTCAAGTACATCTTTTAACTTGTTAGATGTGCTTACAGTTTTTGCACATCTTGAGTCATATCAGCATTTATTATTGCCATTTGTTCATGACTAGCATACTCCTAATGAGGAGAGAGAGCAATCTGACTGCTTTTATGGCTTAAGCACCATCATTCACCACATTCAAAAAGAAAGAAGAGCAACAATAGCCTCATCCTCTGTGCAGCTCCACTTTTCAAATAATGGGCTCAATTGTGAGTGATATCTCATGGAATTCTGTACAGGTGCACAGCTCTAAGAGGACACAACTGCAAGGCATTGTGCTGCTGTGGGGCAACTGAAGAGTGCACAGGCTCTCCTGGTACTCATTACTGCTGCAGATGCTTGTCAAGAAAGGCATAACTAAACTATCAGACACCATTTGAAGACTCCATGACTGGCAAGTAGAAAAAAACACTGTGATATGTCAAACACGCACATTCGGCACTGAAAAAAATTAGCATTTTATCGTTGGAATTTTTTTAAACAGAAGAGTCAATTTTCAAAGTAATACAGCACTTTACATAAAGACATAATCACAGACAGTTTGGAAATTGCGCTGTTAGAAACAGTTTATCCTGATCAATGCATTTATTGAAGTGCCAGGTGCTTCTTTAGTAATCCTGGAGAAGTATTAGTAAGTGTTGTTTAAAACTCAGTGTTAGCTGCTCCCAAAATCTTACTTTTAGCACACAGTTTCAGCACAGAGCAAAGTAAACAAATAATACACATATTTCATAATACAATTATCAAAAGCCCTTGAATGAATCTGCTGGCATAGACTTCACTGGAGAAATAAACTTTATTTATGCACAATGCAGTATAAAATTGGTTATGAATCTTTATTAGTGACTATTTGCACTAGAGGAATAAATGAGGCTTATTTCAGTCAAAGAGCACAAGCGTGCTAATTAATTCCACTTCCAATCAAAATAACTTGAAATTGAAATAATGAATATTTATGTGGTAAGCTGCCACTAACAGGCTACATCTACTTACTGTTTTTCAACTAAATAGCCACTGATTCAAAAAGTTATGTTTCTTAAAATTTGGCTTTGATAAAGTATGAGAAATTTATAGTATGGATCTCACAAAAAAAGAAAAAAAGTTATCTTTGGATGGTCTAGTTGGTCTCCTTTAAACTGTATAATGTAAGGCTGTAATCAAGACTGATTAATCCAAACAACCAGCCTCCTACCAAATAATCAGTCAAGCAAGTCATTGTTGCAAATTCATGGAAGAGAAAGGCTGGTATGGAAGATTAAAAGGTTATCTGGAAATGGATTTTCAAATGGAGGCAAAAATCTCATAGCATAGGAGCTTTTGACCTAACAGAACACCTGTATGCCTAAAAAATGTTATGAATGAAAACAAATTCACATGGAATAAAAATATCAGCTACTCAGAAAAAGAAAATTAAAAGTCATACTGTGCTACAACTTACACATAAATCTAAAATACATTCTGAATCATTACATTAGAGAGAAAGAAAGAGAAAAAATAATGCAATTTTCCTGGAAAACTACAAGGAGCTAAAAGAAAATTCAAAATTTGATGAAACCAAAGGGCCAAAGGAAACAAATTCAGAGAAATAGATAATCTTGAGTCTTGGGAAAAAACATAAACAGAACAAAGTCTTTTTGTCCTGAAATTGACAGAATCAGGGAGATAATAGCAAAATTGCTGATTTGATTAAACAATTTTTCAGAAGCCTATCAAATTTAGATGGCGCTATTTGAAAAGTAGAAAAATTATATATACTCAAGAACGAGAAGTATAGTGACCCAGGAAATAATGGATATCTGGTTCTGATGTTTTTTAGGGCAAGATATACAGTAAATTTTAAAGTGGAGAATATTAAAGACAAAAAAATATTTGAGAAGTAAAATTTAATGTATTCTCACGTTATTATTCCTTAACAACACAACATATTTATGTGGGAGGGTAATTCCTTTCCCCAGAAAAAGATACATGCTGACTCAAATGTAGGTGAACTCTAACAACCAATTAATGCTCTTGCTCTAGAAATTATTAATCATCATTAATCCAATTGCTGATTAATAGCGGTGGGTAAAAAATGGCATTAAGAAGATATTGCAGGGAGCCTGTTAACAGGATAGAAAGCACAGGATTACAGAGAAGTTATTAGTGTTATTCTTTTGAGCCCTGAAAGAAGCAAACTGCCTACATTTGCCTATCATTTAATACCAGAAGGCATTGCAGGAGAAAAGAAGATCAGAATGCAATATGGCAAAAAACCAAATAAGTAATTAAAAGCAAATTGAATAGAAAGATAACTAGTGCAAAACCTTATTTATTAACTGAAATCATGAGATGTTGCAATAAAATGGAGGCCACCTCAGTATATCACTCATCCTTAATCATCTAAGAGACAAAACTGTGTGCAGTTTATGAGAAAGTTGAATACAAATTTAGGAAAGTCATTTTACTAGGTATAGACAAGAATGAGCAGGCTACAGTTGAGTACATCAGTTGAGTCGTCAGTTGTAATTCTCCTCAAACACTGTACACATTTCTTCTTCCAGACATTCAGGATTAGCCTTAAACCAGCATGCAAAAAGATGCTAGGCTGTCTTAAGCAACTGAGAGCTTAATACAAAAGAAAAAGCTAGAGCAAAAAAACAAATGCTAAAATAAGTCACTTCAATCTATCAAAACAGAGGACTGCAACTGGACTTCCACAAACATATGGGCAAGGCATACAAGTTAAAAATACTACAGAACATATTTAATTAAAGAATAAACATAGTAGCCACAAATAAACCTAAGTCAGAATTTTAAACCGTTTTTAAAATCCCCAACAGGTTGTTCTGCAATGATAGGTTCGACAGTTAATTTGCTCAAGTTAATGGAAAGATTACAGAGTGAGACCACCTCTCACAATTAACAGCATTCAGCAACTCAGGAAGTCCCCTGCAGCTTATCTATTGATGAGTGACAAGCATCCAAAAACTTAGGTATGAAAATAAAACTGAATAATTTCAAACAGCAGAACACAAGCAAAAATCATGATTGAAATCAGCAGTCTTTTTCCTCAGGGAGTTATCCATTCACTCAGTGTTTTTAACAGTGGAATCTGGCACCATATTCTAGTAAATGCTGATGGGTAGATAATGAGTTTTTACATCATCTTTTATTCCAATATGTCTACCTTTTCAATTCAACTTCACATTTTACAGCTCTATTAAAGTTCTTTCTTCATTTTAATTTTTACTTTTAGACCGAAATCCATGTGCATAGTTGACAATTACTTTATTACCTCTTTCATTACTGAAGTAATTTTTTAAAAATCAACTTCAGTGTCTTTCTGACAAAGATCCACATATTTTCTCCTAAAAATATTTACATTCTTTATCTGATAATCTTTCGATGTCACTGAACTACTTTGTTCTTGGAAATCATGAGAAATATCCAGAAGGATGGACCCTTTTGGAAATAGAAGAAAACATTTGAGCAATATATGCACTTCAGTGTACCACTTATTCAATAGCACAAGATTTGCCATCATAGAAAAGAAGCAATAAGTAATCAATAATTAAAACTTACTGGAAAGTATAAAAAAAAGTTAAACATGAAAAAAGGACACTTCCACTTCTATTAGTCTTCAAAATAAAAAAAAAAATACAGAGACAGAAGAGCCCTTGAAATAAAAAATGTCATTTATTAATAAGAGAAATAGGCATTGATTATTTTAATCCTCCACAGATATTAGATGACCAAAAAGCCCCACCAATTTCACAAGAAAAAGGGATTTAGCAAAACTTTAGAAAATAAAGACACTGTCAAAAAAGTGATCAAAAAAGGTTGGAACTAAAAAAAGAATAAAAAATTCAAAGTTAAATCTATGCTAAATTACAGGATAATAGGGATGGCCATCGAGCAAATTTTAAACTGTGAGCAGATAGCCCTCTGCTGTTCCATTTGTTCCTTTGCAAACTTTTTTTAAACAGCACCTTTTGAGAGGTTCTTCTATCAAATAAGGAACTTTGGGATTTTAGTCCAAAAAGATCATTTCATTTGCTGGAAAGAAAATCTGACACAAACAGAGCTAGTTTAAGGAAAGCAGAAAAAAATGAAGTGTTTGATGAAAGTCACCATACATTGCAGCAGCCAAAGAGATACCCCAAAAAGAGAGGCTCAAAACCAAAACTGATAAATGCACCAGAGCAGCATTTTTCAATATGTCTCTATCACACAGATTAGATCTTCAAAAAGATCTCACTAAGGACAATAGTACTTAAGGCATTGTTTACTCTGTACTCTAACAATAAACCAGATTGCACTGTTTACCACTGTGGGATCTTTTAGAGGTTTGCAATTTTAAACCAGATCCAATCCTCAAGTTTCCACAAAGAACAACAAACCCAGAATGTAATGCCATGGGGGTCAGCAGAAATTCCTATGGAATTGGAACCTGCTAAGACACAGAAATCTTTCTGATGACTCACCTAACACTAGATCCACCACTGTGCTAGCTGTGGAGACGTGCATACAGCAACTGCCCTTAAAGGCAGGGACAAAAGAAATACCCTCACTCACACCTCAGGCCACTTTGTTTTAAAAACGTCAGGCAGAACTACCACACAAACGCCTTAGGTGACAAAAACAGAAACATGTGGCAGATACAAGAACTGCATAGACTGTCTTGAGCTCATATTCTTAAAAAAAAAATTTAAAAAAAAATTAAAAAAAAAAAATCTGCAAATCACAGATCATAGATAATTATGTTAGTCAGTTGACAAACACTGAAGTAACTTAGGCTAGGATCTCATAAGTTAACAAACAAAACAAATAAAAAAAAAAATAAAAAGACAGAAACGACACATCAGTAGTCTCAGAATTACCAGACTGCTTGAAAGAGACCAAATGAATCTTCCTAGTGTTTATGGACTCTTCTCTGCATTTCCTACTCTCTAGGAAATCATTTCTATTAGTGTGCCTCCTTACTAAGCACATATCCCTCCCTAATCACCTCACAAGGGGGATTAATTTTGCATATTGAAACCCTACGCATACCTGCTGCAATGCAGAGATGTCAAGCATGCCAATATTTTGAATTCCTTGGAGGAACACTGGAAGCTTTTCCATGGCATGGTGAACTTTGTTGAGAAGTGAACTGATACTAGAAACCACATCCAGTAGCATATTTAATACATTGCCTATCTCAGGTGGTATCTGGACCTTGGAAAAGAAGAAAAACAAAAACACAACAGGAAATTCCAATTAGAAACAAATGTTTGCCTTTCAGTTAAACACTCAAAATTATTCAGTCTTTTTCTAAAACTGATTATACAATGTTCCTTCAAATCATTTTTAACAAAACTCCTTTTCATATAACTCCCCAGCTATTCTTAGATTAAGCTGAAGAGAAGTTCTCCATAATCTAATGTTAGATCTGGCTTATGACAAATCAAAAATTAATAGTCAGATAACATGTTTACATCTGCCAAGTTGAAGAGGGCTTTCCAACCCAAGATGCTAGTGGGATCTGCAACATTCTATCCTTTTAGAATACAGTTAAATGGAAAATTTTCTTCACTTTAAAAATGTTCAATGCAATAATTTCATATTTTAAAAATAATTTGTAAGTTGAATTAAATCTAGAAACCACTTTTATTGCTTAATACGATCCCCTAAAGTAACTAGCTTCCCTGCCACACTCTTCCTCCATTTGAATTTTTCATGCCCAAAATAATTGTGTGCATTTTATTACCTACTTGACCTAGGTTCAATTGGCTGTTTGCTATTTCCACGACGCAAATTTGTCATTATGGATTTTCTCTCTGTTCCCTGTGTTTTGGGGATTAGTTAGATGATACGATAATGCAGACTGATTCATTGTTACCTATCTATGCAAAATAATAAAACCACAATAATCTCATTATATAGTTTTAGTTTTTCCTGTGATTATCTATTTTAGATCCATCTTTGTCTTCCCCCTATAATGTCTGTGCTTGATTTTCTTCTCAGCCTTCACCAGCTCTTACATTGAAAGAAAAAAAAGAAAACACAACCAAAAAAAAAAAAAAAAAATTCAAAGACACCCATAAAAACAACCTTATTTGGCTAAAAAAGTAGTAGAACTTTCATTATAATTTAGGATGAGCTGCCAACATTTTTTTCCCTTTGCTAGGACTTGAATAGGTTTCTGTAGAGTTCAGTAGAAACACTCATCAGAATAAGCACTGGTTTATTTTCTTCTATTTTTTTTCCACTTCTAGGTTTGTAGATAATTCAGGAAGTAAAATATTTTCCCTCTGATACCCTTACCTTTTGTGGGAAGGGTTCTTGTTTATAAAATTTTAGGTCTAACCTGCTTAACTGAGCATGCAGCAACCAGAATGCAACCAGACCCCTATGACTATTAAAAAAAAAAAAAAAAAAAAAAAAATTACTTCTAACAATAAGTATATTTAAGAAATTAATGAT
>JAOTQP010001286.1:80707930-80745341 GCA_026413545.1 Cichladusa arquata | reverse complement strand
AAAAATTCCTTCTCACAATAAGTATATTTCAGCTATTCATGCTGAATAAAACATATTTATGTTCTGTTAATCAATTGCCCCCAAAAGAACGGAATTGAATGTCTTCTAACTATCCCATTCAATAATTCTGTTCTTACAGAAAAAAAACATTATGTCACTGAATACCCAAACTAGATTCCAGATTATCTACAGTTGTACAGATAATACAGTTGTGCTACAGACATTTGCATCCACAGTATTATGAATTCTTCCTAGAAAATAATTTTGTCATTCTTGTGATGTGAGCTCCTATGCTGGTTTTAGTTCAAATGCTATCAGATCAAGCTCCCATTCTTACAAATAATGAAGTGGCTAATTGCATGAACAGCAAACTCTGCTAAAGATTAATAAAAGTATGGCTTTGACCTCCTGTGTTTTCTGCAAAGCTTTCATAATTAACTCCTCAGTGATAATTTTCCTGAAGATGCATCTATCAGCCCCATTCTTCACCTGTTATACTTTGGGGAGCCAAATGAAGACAAAATTTTCGTATGTCCACTTTTTGCTTTCATAGACAAAGAACATCTGAAGAAATAATAGAATTAATAATCTGTCTACCTGTATGTTTCATACTACCTTCAAATAAAAACATCTTACCTTGTACATGATGTGACGTACGTTCAAATTTTGTATAAATAATACAAACACAGTATACAAGTCCAGTGCTGGTAAAGAACATAATTCTTCCACTACCAGGGAAGTTCTATTGTTTCCAGGCAGCTTTAGCAGTAGGCTAAGTACTTCCTCATCACATCTTCCAGTTAAGGCTACCACAAAGGCACTGTAAAGAACCTATCACAACATATGTGTATTAAAAATTTTTCTCCCTGAAATATATCACCTTTTTTTATAGTCAATAAGGTGAAATTTGTGTCACAGTAACATGACAATTTGCAGGCACCAACAGACCTGAAATAATAAACCATACAGCTTTATATGAGATTGCTCTGTTCTTACTTTATACTCCTTGCACATATAAAAAGATGAAATATGCTTCTTATAAGGATTTGCTTTCATTTTTCACAGGTCAATCATTTGTTCTTGAGCATTCATACCAAAAGCAAGCTTATTTACAATGCTGAGCATACTTCTAGCAGATATACACCTCTCCTGCAGAAACACCTGAAGATCAAAATCTCGGCATGTGAATCACTAACAGCAAACAATATGGTCCTTTCTTCTTTCACAGGACACACAAATTTAACACTTGGGGATGCCTATATGGCACAATGTCTACTCACATGACCCAGCTCACATTTCTCAGTTAAACACTGCTTTAAAGTATTATTTAATAGCAGATGAAAGCCTAAGCCGTCCTTGTGTGAAGCTATAATAAAACCATCTTGGATAATGGCAAGTGCTTGAAGTCCAGATATCTCAGGAGTTCTTAGCTACCCATTCTCAACAAGTCCAGAAAAATCACAAGTTATTTAGGGGCCTCTAGAAGCCAAAGAACAGGGCTGCTTTGTACTGCTTAGCAAAAATCTGCCTCTATTGCCTCCACTGAATGCGTCTCTTGCTGCTACCAGTACCCAGTCAAGGTACTGCAAGACAGGATATGAAATTTAACTCTTTAATTCCTATTAACATTCTATTTTCCAACTTAATAATTTGATTTTTTGATTTTTATTCTAGAACAGAATTTTGCCTTTGTGGTTCTACAAGGTTTTCTATACATTTACAGATTCACTTTTCATTGTGTGCATTCAAGGAACAGAATATGAACATAATTCTTCATGCAGTGTAAGATGATACCAATTTGGACTTCTTACTGGGGAGAAAAATTTGAGTGTGATGCAATTTGAAATTTATTTCAAATGTACCTCACATGAATATCACCATTTCAGTGCAGTTTTAACACATTCTAAGTTTTCTCCCCTAGGTTAACCTCCTCTGAACTTTCCTTGCAGATTTCTGAGTAACAGAGAAAAATCCAAACTCCTACATTCAAGTAAATGAATGCTTATAGACTTCAGGTTGCAGGTTTTAAGTGATTTCAAATCACTTCATCACATGGCAATGAGCATGGACAGCACATAATATTGTGACAGAAATTATGGGTAAATACAATAAGCACAAAAAATTCCCAGGCTTACTGTTCCAGAAGCAAGCACAGTAATAGTATACAATCACAGAAATACGGGGCTACAATGGGCTTATAGCTATCATTAGGTTATCAGACAGTGGCTGTATAGACAATAAACATAATGGGCAAGCCTGAAATATAGCTCTAAAAAGCACTTGTGCAGCTTTCATATCACTAAGAGGCACAGGCTTTTAATGCTCTAGTTGGACTGGGGGAGGATTTAAGCACTAAGCAAACAAAATATTATATATAGTTATCCAAATATGAGACGTGTGTATATATCTAAGCTCTACGTATGACCAGCAAAAAGTAAGGATGGAAAGTAATTTGACAATTCAGCCAATTAGCATTATTATTCCAAAGGATCAAAGGTGCACTGAATCCCATTTAATTGAATTGCTTTCAGCTGGCTTCTCTCATTACCATTTAGTGGTACCACAATAACAAGCTAACAATAAAGGCAGTCACACTGCCACAGAGGCAGAAGAACAAATCATCTGTAAGTAGTTATGATGTCTGAACTGCCTTTTTAATGCTGCACTTTCCACGAACAGAGGTTGCAATGGTTTCTGCAAGTGGAGCATCACTGACACCCAGTGGCTGCTTGACTGAGCTGATCAATTTACACCAAATGCACCCTCAGCTCTTAGACACTCGCAGCAGAGAGAACCCTATTAGTCAGCTGGCATTTCTCCTGATTTCAACTGATCACTGAGATCACAGGAAAAAGCAATGGTTACACACACACGCTTTCCCTCAGAAAACTTAGGATACTTAAGAATCAACAACTCAAAGTGAAAGTAAAGTGAGATAGTGGCAAGATAATGTAAGAACAGTGAGGAACACACAAAGAAATTTAAAAAATATATATGTAAGACAACTCCATACCACAATGAGCAGTGGTGGTAAGGTACAAAATGATATCTTCAGAAACCCTCATATTTTCTACAATACCAAAACAGCAAAGCTCCAATTCTGTGTCAGCACAAGAGGGTAAAACACTGCTGAAAGTAATGAAGCAGACCAGAAGAATAATGCTACTGTAAATTAATCTCTTAATGCATCACATTATTACTTTAAAGTCCTAAAACTCCCAAAGTATTTCACATGGAAGTGGTAAGTGAAAATATAAGATTCCACACAAACAACGTGGCTTGTTTTGCTTCAGCTGGCACACTATGCTATAGGTTGACCCACTAATCTGCCTCTTTTTGATCTTTTACCTCTGTATGAGTGACACTGGCTTCCAGTAGGGTATTGAGAGTTTCTTCAGAAATATTAACAGAGGAACCAATGTCCAGCCTCAACTGAGTAATGTTCCGAACAAAATCTTTGACTTTTACATCTGGAAGAGGAAGAAAATAGTACCAATAGCACCAATTTGATTAATTAGATTTCCTACTGATTGTATCCTTTCCATTCAATTAACTGTGAGTGACAATATTGCCTTAAGCCAATAGCCTCCATAAACAGTGTCCCTTTGAATTTAAAAGGACAAAGAAACAGTTATTGTCCTACAAAATTGCACTAGAGTGACTCAGAAAAAGTGAATAAAACTGGAACCCACCATTCACAAGATTAAAATTGCTGAGGAAAGCTGCCGCTGGGTTTTCCAACAATTGTAGCTCCAGATTTTCAGTGACCCTGGAATGACAGCCTTAGTCTGAGAAGTTATCAGAACCAATTCATTGGCATTTCGATGCATAAAGACTAACATGAACAGTGAAACTGAAGTAAAAGAGTCAATAGGGTCCCATTATGCACTGTGCATGCAGTCAGCACCTCTACAGACCTTGTGTGGAATTTATATGGTGCAGTGGTCATCGTATTTCATGTCTAAATGAGACTGCACACATGGAGATACATATGTATACCTCTACATATATTTCTACATTTGTACATATGCAGAGATAGAATCCCATAATGACTGAGGGCCCTAGCAAACAGTAGCTTATAGAGAAGGGCAGGTCTAGCAATATTTCACTTCCATGTTTCTTACTGAACATACATTTTTAAAACCTAGATATACAAATCACTGCAGTTCAAAAAAAAAAATCTAATTACAATTTAAGTAATAAGAGTATGCACACATTGGATATGATTTTCTCTTCAAACTGGACATGAGCCCATGGTATTTAGGAGCAGCATCTAGGCTCAAGTTCTTCTGTATTATTACTGTAACTCACAGACACCATTCAAGCCTGTTATGAAAACAATCCAACAGTCAAACCAATATATCAACAGTTATAGCAATGTCTACTTCTTGCTGATTTAAAATTTGAAATACTCTGTGGTAGCATCTTTACTTAAAATCTAATGGTTTTCCTCATGCAAATAACTATCAGAAGTTGTTTGGAGTTCAATCCCATCAGTTTACAATCATCAGTTTCTAACTCTTTGAACTGTTGAAGTGAACTGAATGCTAAATATTTCACAAAAAGGTATTGAGCTGCTGAGAGGAAAAGTCATATCAAAAGAGCTATAAATAAAAAAAAATTTAGATATCAAAACTTTGACCTAACTGAAGTCACAGGAAATTTAAAATTTTCTTAGTTGTAATCCAAAGGATTCAGCTGATGGAACAGCAAGATCTGCTGCAAGTGCTCACCAAAAAAATGTGTTTTTAGAAATATTAAATTATTCTAAATTACTTAAATAATTTGTGCATTTTATCCATTCAGTTTTAAGTTAAATGAACAAAGCTTAAGAAGACAGTATTTCACCTGTAATTACTTGATTTAGAACACAGACATATGCACAGAATAACATCACTAATGATGAAGAACCATTTGGGGTATCAAAATGTGAAAGGCTTTACATTTGCAGTCGTCTCTGGATGTTTCCCAACATTAGCTGGCATTCACAGCTGTCACTGCTGGTATTCTGCAAGACTCCCACAAAGTTCTCCAAAGCATTGGAAAGCTTTTGGTTTATATATGCCATACTTTCACAATCCCCCTTGTTGAAAGCAGGCAAATATCTTCCAACATCCTGCAGAACACGGTGATCACATGGTTAGTAAATGCATGAGATTATGTTATAGTTTGAAGTAGCAGGTCTCAGTAACTAGATGATTCATATTTTCAAATGAGAATATGGGTAAGGTAATATTCTCTTAGTCATTGTATGATTAACTAAAACTGGATTAAATGTTTTCTAGAACCAAGGAATTTTCAAATATTTGAGTTTTGGAAACAATCAGATTGGAAATTTGAACTAGCCTGTCAAGGAGAGTCATCCACTAATAGAAATGCCAGCCTTTTAAAGTTTGTTTCAGAATGAAATGAGCTGTTTTCTTTATTGTTTTTAATTTTAGTCTGACCATTTTTATCTTTTTCCAAAAAAATTGTTTTGAACAACATCAGTTTATATTCAACACGTCAGAATATCTGGATCTTCATATAAAAAGTTTTTCATGCATTACGCTCTGTATAGTATACACTTTTATCTTTACTCCTGAATATTTACAATTTTGATTTTGTGAAGCTTTTTTGATATTTGCAGATGGAGGTCATAGAAGGGTGGTGGCTGCACAAACACATCTGGGCTGCAAAAGTCTGCTTTGAGATAGGAGTGATGCCACTTGTCATCATTCCTGTTTGTATCAGAAAAATTTCCAGGTAGACAAAGAAGCAGGACTAAAGAGAAGATAAATTCTATACTAAAAAGCATGGCTTTAGTATTTTGTCTGTGTACACACACATGTGCTGTCCAAAGGCCTGCTTTCAACTCTGGGTGAGTCTCTAAATGTCAAATATTACTCTCACCTGTTGACAATTTCATGTTAAAGAAAAACAGACTGAACCCAACTGGCAATCAAAACTGCCATTTTAGCTGGAATTACTCTGGCCAAGAAGTTTATTTGTTCATAGCTTAATTTCACAAACGTTCCTCTGAAGATTTGAAAGTAGAAATGAACTATAACTCATTAAATAAGCAGAATGACAGAATTTAAGGAAATTAAAAATGGACTGCTGTTTGACATTGATTGACAATCCAATTATCCTAGTTACAGGACTTCTAATAATTCAAAGTCATACCTATAGCTTGTAAAGTTTATCAACGTTTATTTAAGGAATTTCTTCTGGGTATCTCTATCAAAATTATCAATTATACCTATTTAAATCTCAGGTGTGTATAGCCACTGTGGGGGCTTGCCATTCAGAAAGTGGGGGGAAAAAAAAAAGGAAACTTTCATTAGTTTCCAAAGTTTAATGCATGTTGTAAAGTACACTTGTAGGTGAGGGAATCATTCAGACCTGATAATGATCTTGAACCACAGCAATCCCTTCAAAGACAGCGAGGAGCAAGTGACTTGTTAATCCATCTTTACACTTCACAATGGCACAGAAAGTGTTGCTAAAGACAGTGGGTTCTTCTGTAAGAGAAAATGTCCAGATTTAATCTGATTTAAAAAACCCAACTTGAAATCAAATTTAAAGTTAGCCAACTAATATGGGAGAGAAAATTTTTAAAAGCAAGGAACATCTGATATAGTAGGCACAGAGGAATATTTCTAACTAAATTCACATATTTTTTCAGAGGACAAGAAAGGCTGGCTTGATTCAATTTCAGTTACTTTTCTCCATTACATTTTCCTGATCAATAATAAGAACATCCCTACCTGCTACAGAACCAGAGAAGAAAATTTCATATTTGCCTTTCATGAGCAAGAAGCATAACTCTGAGAAGCTGAGTGTATTAACCACGTCTACCTTTTCCTCGGGCAGGCTCCCCTGATGCTATTTTCCTGTAGGAACACCTGGGTGTTACTAACCCTCCAGTGAGCAGTAACTTCCAAACCCAAACTATGAGGGGAGCAAAACAGCATTACATAAGAACTTTCCATATCTTGGTATAATGAACCCATATAGGGTGATAGTATTATCCTCCTGGCCATCAATGGAGGCCATTTATACCCAAGTTTGTAGCTGTCTATCCTTGGAAAAAGCCTCCCTGCTGCTGTCTGCAGTGGGTTTGTACATGGGATAATAGTGAGGGAATTTGACTTGACTGCTGAATTCTCATTCAGTACCAAGGCAATTTTTTCAATTGTGGGTTGTTTTTTTTCTTTAAGTTTGGTTCTTAAGTCAATTAGGAAGAATAATAAACATTTAACACTGCTTCTAAAACAAGCAAAACTGTATCTTACTCATAGAAGTAATACAATACAATTCCTCAAACCAAACCAAATCAAGAAGTTTTCACATCTTTTGTCATTACGTTTCATAATGTTTCCTGTAACAAATGAAACATTATGAAACATTCCCACAAACAGAGGATTGAAATGAGAATGAAAGAAATTTAATTCCCTAATCTCAGTTCTCTCAATAAACAGACTGTTGTTCAGAGGTCAAGGACAGAACACAGCTACCTGGCTACACAATTTCAGTATCACTTATCCTAGCTCAACATCACTACAGTTTTGCTCTTTGCAACTACATCCATCACAGGAGAGTAGAGAAGACAGCCAAAACTGAATTGTAATCACATCTTACACTCTTCTGGAAATTAATTTGGCATAAGACATTATAGATATTATCCTTTGTTTTACAAAGCCAAGTTAATGCCTCCTAATTGCTCTTTGCAATTCTAGGCAAGTTGGCTAAATATCAGCTTTGAAATGTGCTGGCTTTTGTTTTCCAAAGAAAACATAATGTGAAATTACACTGGGGTCATTATAGAGCCTTTCTTAAAGTGCACAACTTGGGAGCATATACATAAGGAATTAAACAAGGTAACCGTAAAATTTGAAAAAATTGTTGAAGTTTTTCAGCTACAGGTAGCCAATTCACTGGCTTGACACAGCCTGAAGCAAGAGATGCTGCTTGCTTTAAATACTTCTCCCATTTTTACTTACTGTCAACTACACACTGCCCTATGGCAAGCCTGGCTCATTAAAAAAAAACCCTGTGACTTGACTCAGCTCACCAACTGTGGAGGAGCAGCAAGATCTCTTGCTTTCACTGGGATTTTAAATCTGTGTTAACACTGCAGAAAGAAATCATCCCTTTGTATGATCTGCATCAGATTTTTTCCTGTGCCTCTGTTGGTGTAACTTTCAGGCATCAGAACGCTTGCCTTGCTTGACATCATCCCAATTACCTTATTTGTACAAAAGTTTGCTTAGAGTAAAGCCTTAACAGCATTAATACATGGGGACTCAGAGCCACTACTGTGGTAACCAACCTGAAAAGATTTTGAGAATACTCAAAATGGTAAACTGCAATTTCTGCAACAGTACGACACTATCAGGGTATAAATGTTCCTGAAGAATGCTGCAGATTTTAGATGCTCTGTGGAAACATCAATAAGAAAACATTATTTTCATTCCAAGGGTACCATAGAAAAATTTCAAGAAGTGACAATGTAGAAATGGAGTCTTTAATGAACCACACAAGAATTTCAATATTAACAGTTATTACATTTGTTTGAACTATTTCAAAATCAGAATACTTCCATGTTACAAAAAAAATATCCCCTAGGAGTGCTAGACAATGCCTTCAGAATATAAGCAAAATCGTAATAGCTTCAGAAATATGGAGAGCACACATAATATGCTGAGTTGATGGCAAAGAGCAGATAATCAGCATGAAGGGAAAATAAACCACTTTTCTAGTACTTGCTTTTAATACTTTTAAGCAGATTAGGTTAATACTTGACCATGAGGGACAATGGTTTCACGTATTTGAATAAAATTAATCATAAAGGTGAAAATACCACATCAGAGCATCAACGTTACAATGCCATTTCTCAGCTGGTTTAGGTCAGTAGGACCAGTAGTTCCACCAGCAAGACACCCTAGATCTGTCTGGAGCAACCAACTTGTGGGCTCATTCAGTATTGTTTAAATGCAGCATCTCCAGTAAAATAGCCTTTTTTTAAATAAACCATCAGTAAACCTGAAGCAGTTTCCTCTGCTTCTGGATTACATCTGATCTAAGTAACCAGGCAAAAATGACTGCAGGCTCAAGATTCCTTCAGACACTTCATTTGTTAAACTGAACAACTTAATGCAATAGCCATAACATAAGACATCAATAAATTTAAGTTAAAGAAACTTGGTATAGCTATATTTGGATATAGAAAAAAACCTCCACACACCACAAAGAATTACACCCATGCATTCCTTAACATTTAGCTCTATAGGAAAAAAGTCTGTTGCCTGCTAATTAACAGGAGTTCAGTATTCAGGCCTGAAGGATTTTAAAACACCAATTTCTTCAAATAATTGTTTCTATAATAGTTCCAGAGAAACCAAATAAAGTATCAATACATATGACTAAACACCTAAGGTAAAGATAAACTAAACACAATAATCTCATCCACACAACGTGTTCTGATACCAAATACGGCTGAATTTATGAACAATATAAGTTGGAATAAATCTGAAATGAAACACTAATTATCTTAATAAAAGTTTTGATTGAGCTGTTCATAAACAGAGAGCCCTTCTGTCATTGTTAGCACACTTCCCAAAATGAGCACATGGGAAACACTCACCTCAGTTCTGTCATAACATCCTCATGCAAATTCATTAGTAAGAGTTTTATTTTATTTTTGTCATGTTCTGCAGTAGACTGAAATATTATTTGCAAAATCTCTTGCATGATCTCCAGAGTTCTGCTTTGGGACGGAGTAGAAGTGTCTCTATACGGTGCATTATAAAAAAATGAATCAATGAAGTCAACTTTATGAAGCTCAGTATTGTTTGTATGCAAAGTTTCTTCTACAACATCAAGCTCGGCAATTGCATGAAGGAGGCTGTTTAGCAAAACTGAAAAAGCAGCACGAGTATTATTCAATTTCTCTCTGCTAAAATGACGGTCAGCAAACAACATACTAGCATAGTCCTTCTTAGTCTTATTTTGGAATAGCTCCAGAAGGGCAATAATTTCTTTGACAGCCAGCAGTAGGTCGTTCGATGAATTTCCATTGATCATAAGGAGAATTAGATCATGCATTATTTTGGAATAATTTTTATTGTTACACTCACATAGAATGCTCTTCGCAATGTCTTGTATAGCTTCGAAATTTCTTGATATAGCATCTACAGATGTGTTAAACTGCTCTAGTAAAACATCAGGAGCCATGGAAGAGGATTGTCCAGTGGCAAACTTTAGTAATTGAAGCTCTTGATTTATCACCACAAGTAAGTGTCTAACACTAAAATTCACCAATAAATTTTCTATGCTTGTAACTACAGGAAACCAGAAGTTCTCTAAGTTGTCAGATATATTGATGTTCCCACTTAAAGCTGATATTGTCAAAAGAATTTCATGTGTCTGGTTTCCAACAGATGACAGTGTCATTAAAGGCTGAATTACAGAAAGAAAAGAAAGAACAGCTTCAGTATTCAGGAGCCTAGAAACTTCACTGGTCACATTCTTAACATTAGTAAGAGCACTCTTAAGTGATGTTCTTGACTCTCTATTCCAACTTAGGCCACCATAAAGATTATCAAGCTGCTCAAGAAGACTTTTGGCCATCTCCATTTCTGACACTGAAATGCTGCCCAGAGTTTCTAAAATTTGTAAAGCCATTTGGCTCTTTGGTGTGGAGAAGCAATTGATTGCATCTGTATTATTCACCTGGAGTGGCACAGCATAAAGGGATAGCTCATTCCAAAAATCTAGCAGCTCTTTGAGAAGTGAGCTATTTATATGGTGGAGCTCAGAAAACTTCAAAATTATAGAGTTCCATTCTTTGATCTGATGAAAAAAGCAAGTCAGATTGCGAGTGATATCCATTTGAATGTCCTCCATAGAGCAAGAAAAACTGTCATCCAGAGTAATGAGTTTAAGCTCCTTAATGACTTCAATGACTGCATTGTAATGAAGAGAAGAATTGGTATGCACAAAGTCACATAGTTGAACAGTGGGATCACTCTGAGGTGTTGCCGTTGTGAGAGGTGTTGCTGTTGTGAGAGTCCAGCAGAATGCCACAGATAAACAAACAGAAGCCTCTCCAGGTTCATCAGAGATGTCTGCCAATATCTCCAGCAATGTTAGAAGATCTTCTACTTGGTTAGAGAACTCCTCATCAGTAAACATTTGCATTTTTTCTTCCTGAGTCAGTATGAAAGCATATATTTCAGTTAATGCTTCTGTAATGTTCCCATGAGCCAATCTTTCTGTAAGGCTGATGACATCGAAGAGGAGGTTGAACACATCTTCTATATTGTAGGGCTCACCTTGTTCAAAAAGCTGGGTTATTTGCCATACACCAGTCAGGTTCCAGTAACATGATATGTTCTCAAATGCATCCCACCAGTCTGTTAAAGTACCTAACTCGGAGTTCTCAAGAGAAAAAGGGTTGATATTTTTAAAGAAATTTTCTAGGTTCTCCTGGACCTGTTTGAAACTACTTATCAAAAACTCAACATCCATGTTTCTCATGTTTTGCACCAAGTTAACCATAAACTTTAGAAATTCCTTTTCATCTCTTGATGGAAAGACAGTAAAAGTAGGAGACTTGAAAATTTCAAGTGCCTTCCTTACCAGTTCAATACTCAGACCTGCTGTTTCTACCAGTTTCTGAGGAAATGTTTTGTGCTCATTCTGCAAGTTTGAGTCAAGTTTTCTAATCATATGTTGAAATAACTCCATCAGCAAACTGATATTTTTCCCATGCAAGAAAGGTTCAATCTCATTGTCCAAATGAGAGGAGCTGTTTTCAAAAGTTTTGGTTTTCAGAAGACTTTGAATTTCTGACAAAAGTTCTGCTGATAAAAGATGAATGTGGTGAAAAGGATTAAGGGGAATTCTTGAAGTCCTGTTAAAACCATAGGTTGACTGACTAAAATGGGTCTTATTTGACATATTCAATGAGCTCCCAACTAAATCACTGATAGCAGTTTGTATTTGCTCTCCAGAGTGATTTAGAAGTTTAAAAATAAATTCAAGCACATTAATGTCATCTTTTGCATAAAATTCGGGGAGAATAAATTTCAAAGTTTTTGCTACTATATTGAAATAAACACTCACACAAATCACATCAGAACCACTCAGGGAACATTCAGGGAGTGTCAAATTAAAAACCAAATTAACAAAGTCCATCACATTCATTAGCTTAGCATCTGTCTCAGCATTTCCCAGAGATTGCAGAAGAAATAAAATATGTTTTGCACTTTCAAGTTGGGAAGGTGACTTGTATTTTTCAGTGAGATTACTTAATCCATATATCCATGCATTACAATCCTCTGCTTCATCCGTTGTACTATGAAAGCTTAGAAAGGAGGTAAGATGAGATGAAAAATTTGTTTGAAAGTAGTGTATATCTTTCAGAGTATTATCCAAAATTAGTTTGGTAACATTCTGGAAAATGCTGATACAAACCATATATTTGTCTTGACGTACACTTTTTAAAAGAGCAGATGTATCATTTATCTCAGTGAGAATAATTTCAAGTTCCTTTTGAGAGAGCTTAAGAACAGTAGAAAGGGAATTTCCAATGGAAAATACACCAGCACCCTTATCTTCTCCCTCAGATCCTCCTGAGATGAAAGCATCAAGCCAGGAATTCAAAAACTCTTCGTTTACAATCGTTAGTAGAGATTTCTGCATTTTAGTTATCATGACTCCCATTGTCTCTAAAACACTCTGGAAACTGCTATCTCTAAGCAAGTTTGTGACATCAAATGCATTGTTAATTGCAATTTGAAGATTAACAAGGAAAGCCTCAAAATCTTTCAAGTCATTTAAATTGCCATGATCCTGAAATAGAGCTTTTAATAGCTTCATCACTGCTCCTGTAGCTTCAACAACAGCCATAGCTGTATTATTGCACAGTTCATCTTGAGTTACATTTAAAAGATTTTCAGAGAGATATGCCAAATCATCTCTTAGGCAAACAAAATAAGTCGAATTCAAATTTAAGATTTCTGATGCTTCTTCAAAAATCTCTGTCCACTCCTGAAGCCATGTAAAAGTGCAGTGCAAAGCAGAAGGCACACTTACCTTATCTCCCCAGTTCATTACATTAGACAGGACACTGTCCAATGGAAGCAGAAGTAAGTCGTAAACCTCTGCTGAATGTTCTACAGAACTCATGTTTGCTAGGTAAAAATCAGCACACCCATTATTTACCAGACACCCTGGAGCCAGATCAAGAAACTCTTCCAAAAAACATAAGACATCTGTTTGGAGCTCTTCATCTATAAATAAAGTTTTAAGGCTGCTCAGAGTGTCATAAACAACTTGCATATCTTTTTTTCCATTCTGTGCAAGAAAGTGTGCCTGAAACTCTGTGTAGTTGTAAATTAACAGTAACTTTTCACAGAGAGACTTGCTGGTGAGGTTCCAGAGAAGATCGAAAGTTTCAAACAGAAAATCAAAAACTAGTTCCTTATTTTGCAAATCATGCCATACTTCAGAAGATGACATGCTTTTTGAAGTCTCATAAAGAAGATTTAACAGAGTGTTATTGTTCTTAATATTTAAAACCAGATCATTATTCTGGTACAGAGAGAAAATTTTTGGAACGAGGGAGGTCACACTAGTACTATTTAATTTTTGGATATTTCTGAGGAAATCATGCACAATTTCTCCTAATTCTTGTACCTTATACATGAAAGTTGCATTTGAGAGAAATAAAGAGGAGGTATTATTCACTCCAGGAATTGTGCTAAATGACACATTGACATGATCACCAGACAATGATCCAACTTTATAAAGATTTCTTTGGAAGTGTCTGCTTAAATGTTTTAAACGGTCCAAAGCAGTAATATTTAACTCTGGCCAATCAGTCAGGATAATTTTGAGCAATGCCATACTTCCATTATAGATTTTATTTTCTGTAATAGAAGATAAAATTCTAGATAAGGTCTCAATTACCTCTTCCTCTTCTACTTGACTCAAGAGAGAAAGCCTAGAATCAAGTTCATGGAATACAATTTCCACTATATGCCAGAAAAATTCTGCCTTTTCTTTCATCCAGAAGCTCTGAAGAGGCTGGAATTTTTTTTGTAGCTCATTATGGAGTTCAGAAACTGCAAGTGAGAAATTGGTGGCAGATTCCTCCCCCTCAGCAAAATTTTTAATCCATAAAATTGCATTATACAAGGCATTCTTTTCAATTAGAGACTTGTTTGAAGAAACTGAGAAATCAAACGTTATAATTTTTTCTATGACTTCTACAAGATGAAAAAGATGATCCATTTTCTTTTCACCAGAAATCCTTAAGTTTTCTTCTGTCTTCAAAAACTCTTTTAAAGATGTCAAAATCCTGAAAAATTAATTGTAATTTTTTTCTTGTTAGTTAACTAGCAGACAGACAAGAACTTTAAACCATATATTATTTAATTTTAGAATCTAGGTCTATTTACTTAATTCAAGGAAATTCCAAATATAATTTAAATAGCAGCCCCAAATTAATTACCACAAAATCTTGAATTAGCAAAACTTGACAATTACTTTGGTTTTCAAAAAATGTGAAAAAACCCTACTGGAAAGTCACAACCTCATTCAAATCAAAACTTGAATGTAGACAGCAGTTAAAGAATTGTGCATTTATCAGTACTTATAATCAAGCTTGAAAGCCAGAATAATTATTTTACAGGCAGTAATGTATCAATAAAATTTATCAAAATCTCTGATTTTCTGTGAATTCTAAAGATTTTGTTTTCTCATAATTATTGAAAGCTAAAACATTCCAACTTACAGCCTGACAGTTGCACTGCTATTTTAGGATCTACAAAAACACAAAGTCACAGTGAAAATTGGAATACACCAATCGATGTTTCTACGTGTCAGTATTATTTATCAGAAGAAAAAAAAATTACTAGCTCTGTAAGACTGGTCAAGAAGAAGTGCATGGAAAAAAAGACCTTTGGAATGTAAAAGCCTCAAATTCAAAGTATCCTCTCCTTAAATATATTTTCTTTCTCTCCAGACTCCGCAATCAGAGCTAGAGCACGAAAACATTGTGTACTGCAAACAAAAGGGTAAAACTGCTAAAAAAATGCTTTGCTGTTGCTTACAACTGCAGCAGTACAGCAGTTTTCTTTTAAAAATTGGAACCAAATTTCAAAATACCCTACTAAATTTTTTAACAATTTGGCTGCATCTCTCTCTTACTAGTTGATAATGGGTTGTTTCTTCCAGATTTATCCTGAGATGTTGATTTGTATAACATGAATCATACCTCCTCCAGCTCTAGTGTTTGATATGAACAAGAAATTACAAGCAATGAGAAATTGAGGCCAATATTAAAACTCCCAGAAGCAATGCAGGTCATCCAGTGTGCCATTAGAAATAGGGAAGTATCAGCTCCTGTGCTCTGCCATAGACCTTTTTGAGGCTCTGCCAACTATGACAAACATTAACTCCCTTTGCGTACAACTTAACTCCTCTGTAGAACCTTCCAGATCAGGAATATTTGAACAGCTTGACAAAACATCATTCTTAATAAGTACAGGGCTTACAGACACATCTTCATATGAGGTGCTTACATTTGCATTAAGTGATGAACCAAACAGAGAACTTGAAACTGTAACAAAAGTTCAAAAACCTCAAATGAAACCATACTCAGAGTTCCCTAGATGAGACTGCAAACTACATACGTACAACTAATTCTATGTGTTTAAAATACTGCTTTCCACAGGCTGTTGCTGTGGGCTTCTGTTACAAGATCTCCTGCACAACTGAGTTTGACTTCCACAATAATAATTCTAAATATTTCAGATGCACTGGACTTGCAATACATGAGAAGTATTACTGAGTCACAACTACTTGTGGGAATTAAACTTTGTTTGCAGAACAAGATAGAGAATTCAGGTCCTAGTTCAAAATGCCAATTATCCACAGCTGCTGATTCCTGTGAGTCCTGACCGTGCAGTAGTCAGGTCCTCTGTTGAACCTGTAGAAAGCTATACTGTGAAGCAAAAACTTAACTTATTTTTCAGAATATGTAAGCATCAGCACAGTTATTTGACTGTATACAAGATTTTGAACTACAGAATAAAGAAATAAAGACAACAAACAAATCAATTAAATGCAAAGTGAAAACAAATATTCAGGTTGATCTAATTTTATAAGACAAGCTGCAGGTAAGGTAAGTATAACTTACCAATCATGAGATGAAACATATCCTTCTGAAAAATAGGCATCTGATTTCTTATTCCATTGCTCGATCAGGGTATTTATCTCTGAAAAAAGTTTCCTGGCTTCCCTGTCATCTAGAAATTGAGACGTTAAATCAGCCATGATTCTTCTAAGTTCCAAAAGGAGATTCTGAGAGAGACTGCTGCTGCCAAGCCTTTGCTCAAGTATCTAGTGGATTGAATGCAAAACAGAGCATCTTGTTAATCAAGGCTCTCTTACTCAGGCAGTACACAGAATTTGCATGTCTTCAAAAAAATTCACACAATCAACAATGATACCAACATTTCTCCCTAACAACCTCTCTAGACTCTGAAAATTACTAACGTGATGAAGGCAGATTTTCAATACGGTTTTACTGACATGCAAGTTGGCAATGTAACAGGCTACAGCACACAGACAGCTGACATCCCTTGTGGTACTGACCTCACCTAAATTCTCGCCTTCCTGACTCTCTCCAAGAATGGAGAAAAGATGGTCTGAGGCTAAAATCAACCACAAGCTGACCACCACAGCCAATTACTCAGGCTTCTTTTACTAGACTTCTGCCTACACTGCCAATATGATGGAAGATGCAGCCTTAACAGTTTTGGAGTCCTGTAAGACAGAGGTGGTGAAGGAGCCTGGATGCTCTCATTGTGTAGCCCAGAAACAAGCATAACAAGGTCTGGCCAAAACTACTGACTGCTCTCCTTTCCTTCACCATTACCTTTCTTTTTAATGCCAGGTGAATATAACAGATTTACTCTAAGAGATATTCTGTTCATCAAGATAATTCACAGTGGCCAGCAGCTTACAGTATTTCTGGTTCCCATAACAAGAACGTCAACCCTTGCTAAGAGTTTTAAAATCATGGCTGAAATTATTACTGGATTTTCCTCCATAGAAATTAGTGCATCAGTTTTGACAATCACATTGAATTATTACCTCCTACATCATACAGCAGGGAAATCTTCTCAAAGATTACATTTTTGAGTAAATACATAGGATGATCTACATCAGAATTTTAAGATGCTCTACTGGAAGTTTACTTTTATCTGCTTCAGCCACTATTGCCAGAGACAGTGAAGGGGAATAATAAATTAATTATATTTCAGTGGAGGTGTCTAGTCACTTTTCAGTTTTGTTCAACATTGAGTCTCAAGTGAAACTTTGAGAGTTTACTGGAGCTGTAAACAGTTTTCTCTGACAGGTCTCCACATTGCAGTATATTTCAGTACATCCCTATTAGATTTCAAATCTGAATCTCTGTTAATGAGAAAATCTGATTAAGTGGACACATGATGATAGATCACACTTCCACCATAATTACTCTTTATAAGGATTATTTCATTTTATTAGCAAGAAATTTCATGAAAACAAAATTTTATAGATAACTTAGATCTTTTAACCAAGTTACTGCTGACAACCTACATGGAAAAGCTAGGAATTCAATCTATTAACTTATGAAAGTTACCTGTGCATAGAGTTTAAACTTGCTGACAGCATGAACAAGATACAGTTTGGCTTCATGCTGTGCGGAATTACAGCCCTCTTCATTATTCCCTTTGTTTGCTTCATCTTCTGGGACAACAGCCAGAGCAGAGCACACAAACTGCTCCAGTGTCTCTCCTGTGGGAATCTGGCAATGACACAAGGAATTGATGAGTATTTCAAGAGCATTGCTGAGTGTTATCTCTCCTATCAACTTACTAATCTAGAGAAAATAAGAGTAACACATAGCCTCTTCAGCAAGAACAAAGCCCATTTTACCTAGCCTCCTATTCCTGGGCACATACTTCAAAGTACTCCACATGCAGGTTGCTGTATAAAATACCAGTGGCTCCATTAATGTGTTCATACACCAGGCAGAATGATGAGATTTCTTGTATATACAAGGAATTTTCACCTTGTAGCTACACTAGTGTTGTTTCTTCCACAGGAATTTGCAGGCTAGTGCTGAACTAACTTAACTATGATACAGCACCCTACAATAGGGGAACCATATTGAAACAACTTCAAAAGTATAAAAATTACTGATTTAAAAAGCACTTAGTACAACGATACATCTCAACGAGTGATTACATGCAGCAGAGTAGTTTTAAATTGAGGTTGGTGGGTTTCAAGAGAGTGGCCAAGAGAACAGAATTTTTTCCTCATAGACTAAATTTTAAATTCTGTGATGAAAGATTCAATATTCCCAAGCCTATAAATGTTATTAAAGCTTACAAAAATAATGCTACGCATTTTAATTATGTTATTGTCTTTCTGAGACACTTTACATCCTTGCTCCTTTCAACTTTGACCAGAGAATTCAAAAAAAGTTTGCAGGAGTTTTGACACCAAACAAAATGGGCCATTAGATACAGAATTGAAGTGCTTGAAACAAACATTATCTAGGATTCCATATCTGATATCATAGTTCTTGACAGTCTTCAATATTCTAACACAAGGACAAATATTGAAATTCTAGTTTAAATAGTTAGCAAGTGAGTAGCCTGAGATTTTACAGCCAACCATACCTACCAAGATGCAGTTCAATTCAGTTCATGTGATCTAACAGGTTATCACTGATATTTCATTAAGTGCCATTCAAAAGTTAATGGAATTTTTTTTTTTAATAATTTATCTATTTGTTTAAATCAGCTATTTTCACAATGAGCTCCTCTGGAATATAACTCTAGACTGTAGTGCTCTGCAAAGAGCAAACAGATTTCATATAAATACCAACAAATTCTATTAAAGAAACTGTGGACTTAAGTACAAATTCAAAAGCTGTTTCTAGTTTTCTGCAGTTCAAACCCGATGACCACAACAGACCATTTTGGTCTAGAGGATAGGTTAGAATGCCCTATCTGAAGAAAGAGATTTTTTTCTAAATGTGATGCATCACCAGAATATTGATTAAGCACCACTGAGACAACTCAGTCTAGCATATTCACATCAAGACTGTACAGCTGAGAAGAAAGGATTCTTGGTCTCCCTCAATTTACACACAGAAGAGACAGGCATTCTTTGTCCAGCAAACCAGATGAAAAATGCTACCAGACAAGCTAATCTTGTCAGACTCAAAACAAGGATTTGGTTTAAAAGCTTAGCGGAGCAATATTCAGAATTCTCACAGGATTGGATAATAAACTCAGGACTCTGCCATACACAGTTGTGACTTCAGAGAAGCACAAATTCACTAGTGTACACAACTAGACCTATCAGTATCTTCATGTGCAGAGATGTCAGCTAAAGCTAAATACATTTATTTGATGGAAATGAAGCAAGGATATTTAACAACCTTGTAGCTGCTTCACAACTTCAAGCTTCTGTAACGCAGGAAAATACATTCATGGTACAAATGAAAAAAAGAATATTAGAGAAAGATACCAAAATTTTCAACTGATTTACCCCTGTTAATTGTGCTGTATAACTTAGGAGCTTCTCAACATGAAAGCCATCAAAACCAAACTTGGATTCAAGTTCTGCTTTCACAGCAAGCGGATTCCACAAAACATCCCCGAAAGAAAGATTGTATTGAAAACCTGAAAGAAAGGAAATATTTTATTTATGCTATCCATTCTTTTTATTCATGTTGTTTCTTGGTGGTTCACGCTTGTTGAGATCCAAGTACCACGTTCCCAGCTTTTTTGGGGACAGCAGGATGTGTGCACCTGGACACCAATTCACCTAGGATAAAATCCATGATTGCACTAGTGGTAAAGTCAGTCAATGTGATGGCATTTCAGCAGTTGATAGGATGATGGTGGGATGCCCCTGCATAGTGATTGCCAACAAACTCTGCAGGATGCCATTCTGAGCTGTACAGTCATGCAAAGCTTTGTGCATGCACTGCATGTGAATCACTACTGAGAATGAGAGCAACTGGAGAATACCAGAAGTTCCAGAGAAATCAAATTCATCCTCTGTGCAAGGGCTCCACCACCCTTGTCCCACATCAGCCTTCATTTTTGCAGGTGAAGTGGGATTTAGACTGCACATTACTCTTAGCCTGACCTTCCATACCAAGCAGACAGCTGCACCTATACATCGTGCACTTCAGTTTGCCCATGAAAGTTGCTCCTGACCTTTTCTTGTTTTCCTGGGGCCAGCCAACCTTCACCAATTAAACTCATCTTCAACAGAGAAGCAGCAGATAGAGAAATGTAACCCTTCAGCTGACAGCAGAATTCATGAGAACACAAGAATGAAGCTTAAAGTAAACCAGTCATAATGCTTAACATGCATGTCCAAAACAAAATGCTCTCTTCTATCAAACAGAAGAAACTCTCCCTTGTATTGATTTAGTCTCTCTCCAAAATTCATTGATGAAAGACCATCCTAAACACTATGTATTACTCCAGTTTATCTGATGCTTTGCTTATCTGCTAGTTGGCAGAGTCTAATAAAATTTAATTAGTACTGGTCTTTAAAAAGCAGATCAGTAAAGAACTGGGTTAGCACTACAGCAATATAGTTTAGTCTCTGCACATCAGGAACTTAGCAGAATGTCCAACAGTTAATATCATATATTTCCAGCATGGATATGAGGTAGTTCAAAGAAAATCTGAATCAAATTTCTTACCTTCCAAGCTCCTATCCAGTATTGATGCAGCAGTCAAATTCAGTGCCATTTTCACCACTTCATAGAATCTTTGGCCCAGTGGCATCATAGGTAAATCCTTCAGTGATGCCAAGGTACTGAAATGAAAAATAAAACAAAAATCATGCTCTCTATACACCCAAAGACCTGAAAGGACTTGCTGGAAAGAGACAACCTTCAAGCAACTGAATAATAAAACACTTTTTTTTACAGTTGAAAAACCAATGTTTTATGAAATTAGAGTTTAAATGAACACAACAGAAATTGAGATATTACAGTTAGAGTATCAGTCAATTTTCATTAAAGAAATGTGTCCTGAGAGGACCAATGTGGTCTTAAAAAAAAGGGAGGAAAAAAAAAAAAAAGTGAAGAAAAATAATAGTGAGACTATCACAAATATTCTCATCCTCACAAGAAGGCAGGATCAACACAGAATACTTATATTTTACTTCCCATCAATCTGCAGGAAAAAAAATATTTTTAAAGCAACATAACACTTAATATCACAAAGTTAAACAAAGCGCATTACAGAATGCATTGATAAAAATATAATTATTGAATTTCTTACAAGTCACCATCACCTTGGCTGTGAAAATAAAACAAAAAGTTTCTCTGTTTATATAACTGTAACTCACTACTTAAAATTCATGTAAATTTCCTGCAGAGCAATCCTTCCTTATTATGCAAATAAGAATCCAGTAAACCCAAAGCTGGTCACGTAGATGTAAAAAGTCTCTGTTAAGTACCTCAGAGACACAGCAAACAGACCAGAAAGTGGGAAATGTAAATTCAGAACCTTTCTACTGGATAAATTCTGCCTTAGATAGGACCTCCAGAATGTGGTATAGTAATATGATACTAGTCAAGAAACAAGCATTACGTTTTGTGGTTTGCTTTCCAAATTGCATTAATGAGGGTGAATTTGGTCACTGAAGGGCACAGAAACCTTAAAAAACCCCAAGAGAATGAAAACACCAAAACTATATGTAAATATCTGAGTCTTCTATGTAGTTTTGCACGTTAATAGCTCAGAGAACAAGCTGGAATAAGGTTACAGATTAGTCAGGCATAAGGAAAAATAATTTTTTTAAAATCAAGCACCAATATAGGTGCAATCTGTGTATTGTAACAGACTTGCTTTCCAGTTTGAAAAAAAGTTATGTCATCATATCCTTCTTATCTGGATGGGGAGTTATTTTCTTGTTTAGGGTTTTTTAATTAAAAAAAAAAAAAAAAAAGAGTGGGATGATAAAGGATGGCAGAACAACACAGTAATTTCTCATCCATGATCTTTGGGCCCCTTCTTCCCCACAGCCTAAGGCTGGTGAGGTACGTGGCCAGTCTTGCACAGGCACCCAGGTTCAGAGGGCTTCTCTTGCTTTATGACTGTTATTTGACTACAATGACAATTGCCTATCAACCTGTTACAACAAACTGCCTACCCTGGCAAATACACATCTGACTTTCCCCTAACAATTACCTTCTTTTACTGAAAATTCCTGTATGTATTGGTCTATGCTTTAATTCTATGCCTTCCTCCGAATCCAGCTGTCCTTTGCCTGGTTCAGAATACAGTCTCTGGGGTTTTTTCCTTACTGCTTCATTTCTTGCAAGAAAAAAAAAAAAAGCTACCTAAAGCTATTTTGACAGGAAGAGACTTAAGAAACAAAAATGCATATTTTTCCTGATACTAAGTGCTACACATACATTCAGATCTGATTAGGATCAAAACTATTTTTTCTTATATACAGATGTATATGTTCCATCTTCCAAAGACCCCCACAGTACATTACAAGGTTCAAAGCCATATTATGTGATAGGCTGATTTCAGGCATAGCTATCATGAAGCTGCATATCAAAGACTCCTAGAACATCTGAGTTTGGCAGAGAAGCAAAACAGAGTTATAAAGGAATCAGTGCGGGTGAAAATTCCTAACACAGTCTTAAAAAAGCAAAATCTGGCAAAGAGAAGAAAATTTTAGCCTCTTTACACTGTTAAGGATGCTTATTTTATTAAGTAGACAGTGAGAAGAACAAGAATTGCAGACAAAATTTTAAAACAGAGCACTTTCAAGAACATGAAAGTACTTACTTTTGAATAACTTTTAGAAACTGTGTTATGGTAGCTAACTCATCTTCGGTATAAAAGCTGTTCGGTTCAAGGTGAGGGAGTGAATGCAGAAGGTTCCAGATATATGGTTGCTTGTACAGATTTTCTGCTCTAGAAATAATTTTCTCTGCTTCATTCAAATCCATCTTTAGGTGGAAAAAATAAAAATTACATGCAACACTTCCAATTAAAAAAACAACAACAAAAAAAAAAAACCAAAACAGGTGCCTGTTATTTCCCTGACCCTCTTGAATTTTAAACCATTCAAAATATTTTTCTGAAGTGGAAACATATCTCTAGATTTGGTAATATACCACATGATTTTGGTGGTATTTTGAACTCATGGAAGCTTTGTTTCTGATATGCCTCTCTGTTCCGATGGAAAAATGGAGCTGGAAGTAAAGCTAAGGCATCTCTTTCTGCTCAGAAGTGTAACCAAGGGAAGGATTATCTTTGAGCTCTCAAGAACAAGAAACTCTTTAGCCCTGCAATGAATTTCTAAGTCTAGGGTATAAAGAGCAGGGAACTGCCCAGACCTTGCCATGCTTGCCTCACAGCTCTTTGCAGGGCTTGAGGGGGTCCCAAATAACTTATAATAATGGCTCTTTAAAGATGAACTGCCTGGGATAAACCAGCTTCTTTCATAGGACTACACGATGTGATGCCTATGCAAAATAGGATTTATCATACTTTCTTATCATGCAGTCTTTGCTACTCTAAATTAATGTCTCACTTGGGCTTTTTTGCATAATGGTGACATGAGCATAGTTCATGCAAAAAGAAGCTTGTGTATACAAGCTCTGTTTCTAATAATGATCATCTACTGTCAACTTAATATTTTCTTAATGTTGACAAATACATTCTTTCTATTCTATATTCCATTCCAGAAATGAAATTTCATATTGATGCGGGTCCTTTCAATCAATGATCTTATGAGTAATTTAAAAATATTATTATAAAAACACCACCTAATTTCAAGTTATAAACTGGAAATCTAGGTTTCATAAAGTAGCAGTAGCAATTAATCAGATGTGGAAAAAAATACATTTGACAGATGAACTTCTAAATTGCTCCTAATAAACAAATACCCTTCAAATAATTGTGGATTTTAGCTACTAACAACCTAGACTGGTTTAAACAAGTAATCTAGAAATCATCAAACATTATCAAATTTACAAGATATCATTTTTTCCTTCAATTTTTTTTTAATATAGTTTACTTAAACTTGACAGGATACCAATTTCTAACCATTATTATAAAGATGCCTCAAATACCAGAACTGTAATCTAGAAATAGACTGTAAAAAATACTCACAGTAAGAAAA
Organism: Cichladusa arquata; assembly: GCA_026413545.1. NCBI lineage: Eukaryota > Metazoa > Chordata > Aves > Passeriformes > Muscicapidae > Cichladusa > Cichladusa arquata. The sequence goes on along the minus strand of JAOTQP010001286.1, from coordinate 80,721,113 downwards.
GTGGTGATGTTATGGAGTCCTGTAAAATTAAATATTTTTTCTTTAAAGAGAAGCATTATTAACTTCAGAAGAATCAATATTATAAGCAAGAGCAAGCAATGCATAAAGGATGTTTGTAGAAAAGTAAAGGCACACAAAGCAACTAATATCCCAAAGATACTGGTCCATTTGATTTTCTGTGCTTCCCAGTACTTTTACTATAATCACGAAAACAATTTAAAAGACATTGTTTACTGTTCAGTTTTTTAGTGGGGAAAAATCATATCATCAACACTAGATGAATGTCCTAGCTACCAGACAGCCAGGCATGAAAATTACAATTTCACCTAAATCTTTCTGCTTGACAACTCAGCCAGAGACACAGGGTAGTGGGAGCTCTTTAATGCCCCCCACTACAGCAGCAAAGCTGTGTGATGTCAGTGGAAATGGAACAAGAGACTCAGATCCTGCTATTTCCAGTCTCACTCTCTCTGTGCAAGACTGAAGGTCACCTCAGGTCACCAGGTGTGAGCTACTGTTGTTTTCCATTCCTGTACTCTTCAGTACAGTGGGAAAATATGGGGAGGGACACCTAAATCCTCACAAACAACTTTAGAATTCATGATAGACAAAGAAATCCTTATCTTTTGAGCTTTCATCTCTGTGTTTTTGTAAGTCTCAAGCATACAAGGGGTTTAGAAAGCTAAATTTTTTTCAGATAATTTTGATGGCCACAGTGTTAATAGTCATAACAGTGGGGTTTTTTTAGATGAGCTAAAATTTTAGTTGCCCAGTTTTATTTTTAAGATCAAACTATTCTTTCGTTTGATGGCTATCACTAACCAATAGGCAAAGAAATTAATTTTTAGAAAAATCACAGCTTACCTGAGAGCTTTGAGTTTTCTTCCCATAGCTTCTCTAAGACCATGGCTTTCTCTGTAGTATCAATAAATTGCTTTGCAAGTTCTTCTATCTCTTCCATGAAGTCTAAATCAGGTCCAGTGGCTCTCTCTGGACCACTTTGGGGGCTTGCACTATTTTTTGGCAGAAAAAGAGGGACAGATGAGGTAACACACTGAAACCAAGTAGCTGAAAAATGTGTATATACTTACAGTAGTATTCTGATTTCTTTTTTTTTTTTAACAATTATGTATTTTTACAATTTCTATTTAGTTCAGTTCACTAGCATGCAAGTTGCAGTACTGTGTCTCAAAACCTCAGGAAAGTGGGCAGTGAAAAAATTGTTGAGGTCACCTATGCCAATTTTGGCAGCAGCCAAAAACAGACACATGCAAAAAGTCTTTAATGTTTCTGAACACAATCAACTTTTCTCCAGTGGATTAGCATGTATCCTGGTGGCAGTTCTTTGATGAGAAAGTTCAAGATTTCCTATTGTATCTAAGGTAACAGTTTGTTTTTTCAAATATGTGCAGCAACGTATAAAAACAGTATTTTATTCTTGCTACTGGTTTTTTCCTAATTTGAGATTGCAGGCATGGTAAATGCTATTGCTGGTATCTCTATCACACTGCTATCGGGTGACTACTCAATAGCACAATTTTTTAGCAATACTTTTAAATGAAACCAGAAGTCATTTACACACCTCTTTACAGGACAAAATTACTTAGACTCTCCTAAAACACCATAAACAAGGGAATAATTATATTTAGGATGTTACTAGACAGTTGAATTCTGTTTATCTTATGGGAGACTCAAATTATCTTAAGAGCTACATCCTGTCTAGCAAAAACATTGCTATTTTGCATTAAAAACACAACTGTCACAGAATCAAAGAATGGGTCAAGTTGGAAGGGACCACAGTGGGTCATCTGGTCCAACCTCCCTGCTCAAGCAGGATCATCCTAGAGCACACAGCACAGGATTGTGTCCAGATATTCTGTGAATATCTGCAGTGAGGGAGACTCCACAACCTCTCTGGGCAACCTGTTCCAGCGCCCAGTCTCCTGCACAGTAAAGAAGTTCTTCATATTTGGGAGCAACTTCATGTGTATCAGTTGTTCTCATTGCCTCTTGTCCTATCCCACTTACAAAAATATAACAAAGAGTTACATTCCTTTCCCATCCAGTTTATATGCCAATACTTGCTTTCAGGACATTTTTTACTCATTGAAAGAAAAGCCTAATGAGATCAATTCACAAACCAAAGAAAGCCATCAGCCACCACTTTCTCATTCCCTCAGTTCTCTTTCCCTCCCTCCCTGATCCTCATTTGTTCAGACTCACAGAGCTGCTTGCAACTTCAGATTAAGGGAAACAAAGAAAATTTAAGCTTAAAAGAATCAAATTCTTAATTGTTTCAGTACAGCTTATTTTGATCCCAACTTGGCCAACAGACAGCAGGATTTTAGAAAACTCTTTCACCATCCTCAAACTTCAGTGGGCTAAAGGAAGAACAATTCCTCATCACATATTTTTCCCTTTTAAATGGATTTTTAAAAAGCAGCTTTCTGCTGTTCAGAAGGTGGCTTTTGTTGTGATTAGAAGTTGCACTTTAGCTATTGTCTTTGAAAACTACCTCAAATTCCAATGCTACTGAAACTCCCTCTGCCAAAAATTTCAGACAGCTGAGAATACTCATGTTTAGCAAAACTACCTATATACTGAAATCTTCCTAGCACTCTGCTTTTTGAGCATGAACAAGAAGCCAGCACTTGACCAGAATAACAGCAGCCACGATCAGAATTTTAAAAAACTAAAACTCTGGCTCTGTTTCTATGAGAAAGGTTTTGGTTGTTTTGGGGTTTTTGTGGGGTTTGGAGGGACTGGTGGTGTTGGGTTTTGTTGGGGTTTTTTTCCAATACTTGCTGAACTTGAAATTGAAAGCTAAACTCTCCTAACAAGGTCACTTAAAATAAAAAGTATTCAGAAGAGTGCAGTATTCCAACCCACATTGTTTGCCCCCCAAACCAGACCCAAGCCTTGCATCCCCATCTACAAACCTCCTGGTTTTAGAAACATTGCAAATAACAATGCTCTGGGAGAAAAAAGCCTTACTCACACAGGAGCACACAGCAGGACTCAATGCTGTCTCCAGGGGCTGCTGGGGCTGCTTGGCCTCCCTGCCAGCAGCAGGGGACACAGACAGCAGTGACAGAAGGAATCAGTAATTCCTTCCACTCTGTCCCCATCACCGACTCTGCTGCACCTTGGATCCTCAAAGCTTGGGTTGATAAACAGCAGGGAAACAACAAAAAAGCATCCTCTTGGCATCTAATTTTACAAGTGGCTTTAGCCACTTGTTTGATGCACAGCAGAAGCACATTAGTTAAGAGAGGTTGAACGGACAGCACACTCAGCTGGGCTGTCCTTTCTGCTCCCAGGCTGGAGGACTAGGGACAAATCTACTGCCCTGTGAGGTCCCACAGAGTGCATAGGGCTGGGGAAATGGGACTGCGAAGATACACAGAGCAGAAACATTTCAGAAAACAGCAGACAGCACTTTGGAGCGTGGTGGCTCTGAAGAGCTACAGGGCAAAGTGCAGGGCGAAGAACTTTGATGACAAAAGTGGAGAGGGAGCTGAAAAACTCTGGGAGGGTGTAGATATTTAGAGTATGGCAAAACGAGCAAACCCAAGGCATAAGGCCCAGCTATGACTGAACAGAAGGCACATGTGCAATCTGGGAGACCTATAAAAATGCCACTTTCCTAAGCCCAAGCCTCTCAGCAGTCCAAGAGCAGCTGTTTGGACATGCTGGCTGTGAGCTGTGTGAGCTATCAGCTCTGTGGGGATTTCCAGGATAGCAGCCATGTCAGCTAGCTGCCATTTGTGACCCCCTTTTGCCATCATTGTCACAGACCTGACCCTCATTATTCTTTGATCTGAGCACAGCCTCTCTTTGAAGGGCAAATGGCAATAGGCATGACATTGGTTATCGGGCTTAGTTTTATGAAGCAGATTAAATTATTACAGAGGTCTTATTTGCTGAATATCTGTGCTAAGATTAAAGGACTTTATGTATTTTCAACACGGTAATAGAGGACCACATTTACCTCCTAATAAGGATGCTACAAGTTACTACTGAGCTCTTAATGCACCACAGCTTACACAAAATTGCAGGAAGATGTCACCATCTTGCCAGAAAGATAAGAAACTACACTTCAAAACCAGCTGCAGAGACAGTCAAGGCAAACAACTTTCAGACAGTGTGCCAACCAAAACACTTCAGTGTTGTACTGCTACTCTCCCAAAGCCTTCAATGTGTGCTTTCTGAAGGTGACATTAACTCACTTGTGTGTGTGTAAAGGAAGTCCAGCAGCCATTCCAAGGAAATTCCTAGCAGCAGTTGCTGCTAGGAGGGGAAGTAAAGGATAATAAAAAGGACAAAAGGAGGAAGCTAGTAATTCTAGGAGAGGACATACGTAATTAGAATTAGGGCATTAGAAGAAGGGGTTGGGGAATGCATATATATATGCAGATATAAAATTTCATTATCATCCATGGTAGCTCTCCCTTCAACTGTACATTTCCACAAAGTTCATGAGAACAAAAATCAAACTAAGGACATACGTTGGTACAAGCTTTGACCATGACAAAATGCTGCAAAAGAGCAAAAAGACTCTGCATCTCTTTGAGCATGTAGAAGCAACTGTCATTTCCTAAAGCCATGACTCAGAAACATTAATTCTGTCCAATTTACTCAGTTACTCAAGATAACAATAAGAACATTTCAGAGTTCATCTGAGAACTCAGCTCTGATGTGAAATGCCATTTAAATTAGTGATTTTCATAAGCGCCTCAGCAAACTCATCTCAACCTCGCCCCTGTCACCACATTAATAATTTCTCTCTAAAGCTGCAAAGCCCCAGCTGGCTTTTATTCTGCACCATATCAGGACAGCCTGGAGACATCAATACCAATACACATGCTGGACAACAACACACTGTGTGTCTCTCACAAAAGGATCTTTCTCTTCCATGTTGATACCATTATAATCTTCCTAAAATGCAATGGAGTCAAATATATAAAGAACAAAAAAAAAATTCTTCTTAATTGGCTCTAAAATGGAGAAAACCGATGCTTAAATTTCTTTTTCTCCCCAACTCTCTGGCAATCTATGAGAAAGATCACAAAAAATGCTTCTGTGATATAGTCCAAGACTTACATAGCCCAAGACTACAAAAGCTGGCCTAGACCATATAGAATTAATATTGCAGTAAGTTGCTGCAGCCAGAAGCTATCTTGAAGCGCTATTTCTCATTTGAAGATATCCCTCATTAAAGAAAAATCTGACCCTTTAAGCAATTCCTACACAAAGAATATTGCTGATGCTTAGGCCTTCCTCGATTTTGCTCTTCCACACTTGCTGTTGTACATGAGCTCTTCTGATGCTTCTGGAGAGCCACAGAGGCCCAGGTATTGATAAAGCAAAAGGTTTAGAATAGTAAGAAGAAAAGGGCTGGCATGAGCAGGGCTGCTCCAGGAGGGGGCCAAGCTAGGTGCTGAGGCAACCCTGGCAGAGTCCATGCCCTCACTGATGGGACACTGTCCCTCAGGATCCCAGCCTGCAGGCAGACACAGGGGTGTGCCACAGGCTCCAGAGACAGGCAGACAAGGCAGGGTGAGCCCAGGAGCACTGTCAGGTGCAAAAGGAGACAGAGCTGCCACGTGGGTACAAGTGGTGCATCCAGCAGAAGTGCCAGAGACAGACCTGGGCTTCTACCACACCTGCTGGGTGAGGCTGCTCAGGCTGCCACCACTCGTAGCTAAATAAAGAGAAATAAACTAATATGCTTAGAGATAACATTTTAGAGTCTTGCTTTAATGATATTTGTGGTTCTGAGAATATCTTAACTTTCCTTTAGGTATTGAGAAGTCTAGCTAACATAGATCTAGGAGTCTAGACTGCAAGGGCAAATCCCACCATGTCCTGCAAGATTTGTCAGGGAATCCAGAGTACTGGGAAATCATGATGCATCCATGCACATGCATGGAAATGTGCAGGTGTAAAGCCACAGGACCCTGACCTGTGTGGTTTTTTGTCTTAATTTGCAAGGTCCCAATTTTATGCTGTACTCCACTAAGGTGAGATGGGGAGTGGAACATTCTGAAAGAGCAGGGAAACGTTCCTTTGCCATGGGAGCTCCTGAATACTTCCTTGCTCCTCTGCCCTGAGATACCAGTGGGTGTATCAGGCTAGGGAATCATATCAGGGACCTGCCAGCAGCTTTTGCAGTGGCTGAAAAGAGGAGCGAGGAGCAAGGAGCAAAGCCACAGAGCTCTTGTGAACTGGGTGCTTCCCGAGGCATCAGAGGGAGTGGCAGATCTTGCTGCAAATCAAAGCTAATGCAGTTGTAGGCTTCACCTGGCTCATCTCACCATATCACAGGCTCTTAGCTGGAGGGACAGGGACACATCTATGAGGGCATGGTCTGCAGCAGGACAACTTCACCCTGGGCTCAGCCCCCCTCATGGTGGGGGCTGTTCACTGGCAAATAGTTATTGGTGGCTTATGGATTCCATGGAGGTTCCAACAGTAGTCACAGGACTACTTCCTCCCAAGGCCAACCACTACATTTCAAGCAGATAGCACCAAAGTGGTACACACTGTGAAAACAAATTATCAAGTGTCCATGCAAATTAGGCAGTCTCTGACTCACTCTTAATAAACACAATATTATTGACATTATAAAAATGTACCCTTATCAGACTTACGGTTTGATATAAATCCATAAAGGGAAGATGATGGGTATTACTGTTCCTATGCCACCCCATCTCTCCAGCCAAGAGGGACTGGATTCAGTTTTGTTTGACTGATCAAACTGACAGTCCACATTCCTAAGGCTGTTGGCAGTCAGTATAAGTCAGAGCAGCCCTGAGGTTGACTTAATTTATACTGATGGACCTCGTGGAACATGCTGACCTCAGAATGAACTTCATCCCACCTTTTTAGCCTTTTTCCTTACCTAGGCTATTTTTAGTGCATAAATATGGAGCCTATTTAATGTATCAATTTGGATGCATAGTATTTTGCAGTAGAAAAACTGAAAGCCACTGAATAATTTCCCCAATTCTTAAATAGGTCTAAGACTGCCTCCAGGAAATTCTTCCCTGATTTTCTATTGAGCTGGAATATAATTTGGGTAGTTCAGTCAAAACAGTGTAAACAATCATGCAGAGCAGTAAATATAGTTCATAGTTTCTAGAGATTTAACGCATTTAGAAGGCATCTGAACTAGTGACGTAAATAAAAACTATACTTTTAGGGAATAATTTTTTAAAAGGCTAGAGTTACAGCAACTCTTTAACCCAGTAATATAGAATGGCTACTGCAAGTAAGAAGCTACAGGCTTTGCACTGAGTTGGAAAGACCACAGCACAGGCTTGCCGCCTTTGATTTGCCTGGACTTTTGTTTTCATTTTGGCTTGGGTTAGCTTTACCTTTTGTTATTTTCCTGGCCAGAAAACTCTGGCAAAATTTGTTGTATTTTCACTTGTCATTATATAACACCATCACAGTTTTATACAGATAGAATTAGCAAGCGACCATTCCGTGCAGAATGAGATATTTATGATTAACTAAGCAGTGCAGAAGAACACAGGCTCAGTATAATAGAAGAGGCCTTGAAAGGGGGGGACAAAGATGAACTGTACTGGAGTATAATACTGGAGTGTCTGGGATGATAAGAGGGGTGGCATGAGAGTCCCATGGCTATAAACATGCCACCAGTGTTCAATTAAAATTCAGAACTACATCTGGACAAAGCCAATTTCTAGGTATCAAGAAATAATAACAGGTAGCTAACATATGTAAATAATACCATATACATTCAGGTGTACCACATAAATTTGAATGCATCCCAGAGATGCAGACCAATGGAAACAAGCAAAGTATAAAAGCACACTAGCAAACATAAGTGACCCCAAGTGCACCCTCAAGCGAAAAAGAAGCACACAACACCACATTCCTCTAGGTAAAGGACTATAGATCATGACTTGCCATAACAAGCCCATCTCCATCCATCTGCAGCTACTGACATGACCTAGAGCAGCAATCGAAAGGTGAGTATAACCCCAGGGAAAAGACTAGAAACTCAGTGGTCATGTAACAATTTTAACTGTATTAGTAGTCAGAGGATGAGGAGAATACTGGTATTTTTGTCTGTAAGTATCTTGTGCAACAACACATCTTGAGTAATGGGGGCTTAAATTGTCAAATTCTACTAACAAGGTCTTGCTTTATGTAGAAAAAGTTTGCCCATAAACAAGATTTATTTTGCATGGTCTTATGTTCAATCAACACTTCTCTACATGTACAGGTAACTGGAGCAGACCATCTAGATCAATAGATAAGTATTATGGCCTATTACCATGGTACTGAAGCTTTCCAGCTTGCTGTATGCTATATTTATTGCTACCTATAAACTTCTACAATAATAAACCTTAAATATTTCATGCTCTGACACACCTGGCTCAGCCCTCTAACATCTTTTGGTAGATATTATCAATTTTCTAAGACTAAACATACAGATATAAACACATATATTCTGATTAGCTCACCCTAATTTAACTACATTGTTATATATTCTTAAAGGCTGTTTATGACTATACCCTTCAGACAGTTTGCATAAGTATCTTTGCACCTCAAGCATTTTTGGAACTAGATGAAATTGCTTCATTTAAAAAAAAAAAATCCAAATTCAAATCCACCTTTTTTTTCTTTTTGCATTCTAGGATCCTGTGACAAGGACTTCTTATTGGTAATTTCTTCCAAATTCTTTGTTAATACCGAACTTCTGCTATTCCTTTTTGGCTTTTTGTGGGTCTTACATGAAAGTTATTCTTGTTTTGTTTTTCTGGGTTCACTTCTCCACTTTGTCTGTTCCCAATCTATTTGAAGTTTAAATCCACATATAATTTTGGCACTCAGCTTCATTCTCATGCAATAAAAGACTCTGTAGTAAAGGATAAAAGTATGCTCTCACATGGTAGCAACAAAATGGAAAGAATGAGACAAGGTACCTCTACAATTTTACCCAAAGAGTGTTCAGTATCCAAAACCAGCATGAAATGCCCAAGAAATGCAAACAAAAATTAGCAAGAGGTATGACTAAGGCCTTACATCTTTTGCAATCATGAGAACACTGAGGGAAACTTTCAGCACAGAATAACAACGTTCTTATTTACCCTGTCTACAAGAGAGTAAGAACCTCTACTGTAGACAAAGATGCCCTGTGGTGTTGCCAGCTCTGTCAGGCTCACCTAACTCACCCAAAGCGGCCGTGCCTGCGTGCTGTGTAGCTGGAATTCCTGCATCTGGAACCAACGTTACAGAAAAGGGTTCGCATGAAAGGATAAAGGCCCCGGCTCGGTAAATCACGAGCTTCCAAGAAACCTGAAACCAAGCAGCAGCAGAAGTAACACCAGGAATATTTCATTTGCAAACTGTGCCATCACATTGTGCCCCCTTTTCCTAAAAGGCCTCTTTGTCACCTTCAAGCAATGAAATTGTATCAATGTCAGGTGTCTCATTTAATAACTCAGTCATCACAGAAAATGAGTAACCTCTGTGGCAGATTGGTGCAACAAGCTACATGTGATGTTTGAAAGCAATCTTTGGAAAGCTGATTTTCCTGGTAGTAACATTACTGCAGTACCATGTGGTTGCTAGCCTCTCTGCCCAAAATCATGTAACCTGGATTGGAATATAGAACTTCTGCACAAAGTGGTATTTCCTCTTTTCTCACAGGCTTTCAAAGAATGAAGGAACTGGTATTAAGATATGTCTGAACATGCATCAATCAAGACTGCCTAAACAGCACTTTTCCATATCTCTGGAATTATCCATATCTCTCCATAAAATAAATGTATATAGTGCAGGCTAGATTGTCTCCAGATATCTCACTCTAGAGATCTAGCATTGTTTTACCAAACTGATTTTTAATGTAGCTAAAACTGGTTTATCTCTGTTTTACTGGCATTGGTGAATAACAGAATAATAAACTGAATAGATTATAATATAATAAATCTTTTCTAAATGAAGTTATATTTTGACAAGATAAAAGCAAAATTAGTTTTATAAGGTAAGGGAATCCTAACAAGTTTTGACGTGTTAAAGGAAATAGAAGAATTTAACAAAATATTAATTCTCCATCCCAGGAAGTAGATTAGGGTAAAGTTCTAATTGTAAATATCCACCTCTGAGGCAGTCGTCTAAACTCCATGAATCAATAGAAAGCAATAAATACAACTAAAACCCAAGTAATCTCCCTTAATCCAAAACTGATGTTTAAAACTTGTTTTACCAATCAGAGCTTAAACTTTGTATCTCTTTCCCACATAAACACAGCTTCCTCAGATCAGTAGCTGGACAAGACTGAATCCCACTGTAAGACTCTTTCCATTGACTCCATTACATTTAAGTCCCTCCTCCTAGGATGTCTTTAGTGTTTACTAAATACTTCTACAAGTAGAGGCAACCAAAATAGAACACAAGTGAAACAAAACATACAATTTTCCTTGTATTTTGGGGGCTCCTGGAAGCGGACAGCAGCTAGAATCAAGAAAAGTACACATGGCCACAGTATTTCAGTGAGAGAGAGAACCTGAAAAAGAAAATCAGAATATCAGTCTATAGAACATAGGGTTTGAGAAAAAAAAACATTAAAATTCATATGTCTTTTAATTTAAAATAAGAACATTACATATCCTCTCTACAACAGCCATTGAGACAAGTTTCAAATGATTTCTCGATTCACTGATAACAGCAGTAAGAAAGTGAACAGGGGACTCAGTAACAGAAACACAGTAGAAATGACAGCCACACTGAAGATCTCTCATTAGAGGCTCTTAGATTCTCTGGTGCATGCTGGGGACTTTATTTTTAAACTGTCAGAGTTGAACCAAATCCTATCACATAAGTGATTCCTAAACTTAGGCATGTCAGAGAAATGCCTAAGAACCATAGCATAATGCTTAAGAACAAAATACAGTGGCAGAGTCTTCCCTGTGGAGAAGGACATCTGTGCTGAACATGAGACAAGCAACAAAAGCTTTCCTGATATTTAGGGAAATTGCTATTTATCTAAAGTGATCACACTCAAAACAGTACAGGAGCCAACTTAATAAAAGGGAGGATGGTGCTTTCAATCTTTTAGGGATCAGCAAGGGCTGGCTGCTCCTCAGGGTGCAGGGATCTGTGCATAATAGTGCCACCCAGCAGGGTGACTCCCAGGGCAGGGGACCCATCCCAGAGACCCATCCCAGGGACCCAAGAAGGGGAGTAGGGCAAGCCCTGTTCTCACAGCCAGCCTCAGCCAGGAGTCCAGACCCTCAGTCAGTACCACAGCAGGTCAAGCCAAACAGTGGCCAAGCACTGGCACTCATGACACTCTGATAGTTCAACAGCCCTCACTTGTCTTCCAGCCCTAACTGCTGATAAGTAACCATGAGGAGATACTTGTCCTGTACAGACAGAGCTACATGATGTGGGACAGAGCTGAAGCACATCGGATCATTCTTCTGATTCAGAAGGGTCTGACCACCTCTGCACAGGTGCACAATCCACCCAGATTTCTCCTCCAGGAACTGCAGATGGAGCACCTCCACAGCTCAAGGTTTGCACAGCAGCACACAAGGAGGTTTTGCAAGTTCCCCAGGGCAGCATCTGCCTCTCAACAGACAGAACAAAGTTTGCTTTGGATCACCCTTGTAATTCCTGGCTTGGAGAAGTCTGCATCTCAGTGAGTTTTCTATTCAGGAAATCTACCAATTAGGCAAAACTTACACGAATTAAGATATTTTTTCCTTCAAAGATATATGAGGGGACACTACACAAAACAGGAGGAGAAATAGATCCACATGCAGGAAAACAGGAGATACAGAGAAGCCACTTGATGCACACCAATTGAACATACAGGACTGTTCAGGCATGGAGAAGAATACGACCAACAGCAACCTTCCCCTAAAACTATATTTTATATCAGAAAACATCACTTTCATTAATTTGAGGAATAAATTCCTCTCTAAATCACAATTTTATTGAGGGTAAATATTTCTGAAACTGAAAGCTGTGTGTTTATTTAATTGAAATAATCCCATCCAAAGCAGCCAACATGCTTCACTACAAATCCCCAAATTATTACAGACAAGTGAAATCAGTGTGAAACTATTAACTGAAGTGACCTTTTTTTCCCCACAAAAATGTTCTCTCACTTGAGAAAATTCACTTCCTTCTATCCTAGAAAATAATTTCAATCATAGAAAAGGTGAAAGACATCCCATATCTTATTTTCATCATTTTAATTTTGACTTCTGTTGAAGTGGCTGCCACATTTTTTTGCATATTGGAATTTAAAAGGTTAAATTAGGCTTTGGAGAGCAGACAAGAAAGGAAATTTAGAAGTTTATACAATTATAATACACAACACATTCCCTCTATCTAGACTTTGATCACAATCATGCAAGCTTTCTTATATTATCTATAAGCACCTGTTATATGAAGAAAATTGGTTTTCTCCCTTGCCACTGCTTACCAGCATCGCTGGTATCTAATCTTAATTAAAAGATAAGCAGTGGCTCTTCAAAACTTTTATGAGATTTGTCTCATTTGCAAACTGGGGAGCATTGCTGTATTCAGCCATTTTAGAACTAAAACAGCATGTTGTTCTCTACTTGTGTTTTTAACAATTAGGTGACAAAAGGCAAAACAAGAACCACTTGCAGACAGCCTATCCTTAACAATCTGCAGTGAAAAGAGAAAATCAATAGAAACAATCTTTCCAATAGACACTAAAAATTTTTAAATATTCCTTTTTAATAATTTCCAGGCACTCACCGGTTGCCTCACACGGCAGAGCCAATTTTTCCAAAAGAGAGCCTTGAATTGGTGTACAGTGTGCCCCATATCTCCTTTTCTTTCCTTCATCCACTTGCAGAGTGACTTCTTAGGGACCTTCTAACTCAGAGTCATCTCACCAAGCAGTCCAAACGTATTATTCAGAAGCGGATGGGTTCCAGCACTAGTGAACAGTGCAAGAGATTTGCCTGCTTCCTGAGAAAAGATGAGATTATGTTTCTGCCTCTTGTTTTGCTTTCGTTGAGGAATCTCATCTTTCTGTTTTTCTTCTCAGTGCAATGAACAGTAAGGGGATGGGTTTATAGAAATGCCTTCAGGCTGCTTTCCTCCACAGCATACATTCTGCACTTGTCTGTACTTTTCTGGAACAAAAATGAATGCAAAAAAA